>OW386287.2:156871593-157503177 GCA_936432065.2 Rutpela maculata
TGTAGGATTAATAATTTCAGAGATATTTAAGTTTATATTTGGGATCTAAGTGTTCATAAGATAAATATTTAGAGTGAGAGTGAGAGTTAAATATCTCAGAAACTGTGACACCTACGACAAAAATACTAATAAGTAGAATAATAAGCTATTAATTAAGCCCTCAACTGTTTTTTTATTTGTTGTTGTTGTAGCAAGTTTTATTTCATACTATCCGGACTATTTTCCGGACTCATTTGCGGCCGGTAAATGGAACATTACAGTATCTGATACCGTAATGTGTTACCTGCGAACATTACAGTATCTGATACTGTATTGTGTTACCTAGCAACACTATTATATTATTCGTTTCCATTGACAAAACAATCCATATTCTTCTTGATATCTATCTGATGATTTTTTCGGGATTAATTTTTCCGTTGCTTCCACAGATTTATTTAATATCTCCTTCGAAATCTCCATAATACAAAGCAATGCAAAAATTGTGGTTTTATTTATTTGACAGTGACAAGCCAAAGACAAACATAACTAGCTAGGGAAAACAATGGCTATAACATCGTTAATTTGATGCGATTGTTAGATTACGAACAAATATTTTTTAAATTTCAATAATTATAACTTTATTCATTTTAAACAGGATTATAAAGACAGTATGAAATAAAATATTATACGATACACGTCCGGCATGTGTCATTACAGTACTCGTTTATATTCCGGACTCGGCTCCTGCGTCGCCTCGTCAATAAAACAACTCGTACTGTAATAAGTCACCTACCGGACTTCTAACGTAAATTACTATTGCATATTTTTTACCTCTAGGTACTGTACTATTATAAGATATTACACATCTGGCTGTGTAGTTTACGTGGGACTCCATGTATTTCGACATGCTGAATACGAATCAGGTATCCGTTTAGCTCCGTTACCAACCAATTTTTAGAAAATCGCGAAAGTAACCTAAATTAGGTTATTCTCGCGATTTACAAAAAAATGGTGACCAATGGAGCTAAGCGGACACCTGATTCGTATTCACCACGTCGAAATACATATGGGTTATACTATACAATGGAGTACCTACCAAAAAAAGACCACTTTTTTATTTTATGTGCTTGTGTTATTATCCACCAACTTGTGTATTTGGGTTAATATCAAACCGATTTTAGATTTGAGGGTATCAATGGATTTATCGTGAAAATTAGTATATAGCTACTGGGTGTCTAAAAGATGTTGCCATTTGAATAAGTTGACAAAATTACAAATTAGTGATTTCGAACATTTTGGTTTGTCGTAGCTACTAAACCAAATTCGAAAAATCTCACGATTATATTTTTCTCTTATTGTTTTAGTCCATTTGATTAATTTAAGTGCATTCACTGTACTCTAGATGTAAAAATAGAAATGGCCCAAAAAAGATCAAATAGTCCCAAAAAAATTTTAAAACTACGCAGTCGTAATTAAAATCGTCTCCGGAATCCAAAAATATAAAAATATACAGGGTGTTGAATTTTGTAATGAAACATTCTTAAATTCATGTTCCATTACTAAGTTTCCGTCTAGAGACACGCATTTTACACACGGCACCAAATTTGCACACAGCACGAACATCGCCGGCAAGGAGGGATCTCGAATATAAAAGCCCGGCCACGAATCAACAGAATTGCAGTGTGCACTTCCTGACATCTGTCTTCAGCGTGCTGAGCTGGACGCATTTCAGTATTGTAGGCCTCATGACGTAACTGAGTCGGCACGAATGCGACTTGGCCTAGAGGTCTCTTTCAGCGCGTTGAGCTGAGAACCCCTTGTGTCGATGGTTATTTGCCCTACGCCATTCCGCACCTCTTGTAGCGTGTTGAGCTGAGAGCCCCTTGCGTCGATTTGTTTTCGACGTCGTCTCAGCAGCAGCTAATCACCGCATCGTCACATTACCCACTCTCTCTCTCTCTCATTTATTCATATTAAGAAAATGTCATCCTGATATCCGTAAAAGATGCGGACCTGTAGAAATGAGAACTGAAATGTATGTTATGTAACACTGCCGTATTTTACCTGTTTTGAAGAAAATAAATTGTTAATTTTTATTGGGCTCTCTTATTAACTAAACTGTATTAATCTACAAACCAGCTACCTGAGCAAGAAACCGTTACAATTTAAAATTTCAAAGTTGGTCATTTCCAGGGAAACCAGAAGTGATGGAAAAGAGTCAAATTTTGAAAAATTCGCCGTTTTTGGTATATATTATCCCTACCAAATTTAAGACTTATGTCTTGAAAATGCTGGAAACTATGGCTTGTCTAATGATTCCGTTGACACCCGGTATAGATGAAAGTACCGGGCCTTATAGTACAGTACCTAGAGGTAAAAAACATATACAATTTCGGAATAATTTCATATGTAATGATAATTTTTCTTTATGGGTTATTATTGAAGTAAAATGTACTGTCTTCAGTTTCTATATGATCCGGATACTTGTTTTTATCTTCCAGGGGTGAAAACTACCCCTAAATTTGAATATTGAATATTTGAAAAAGTTTTACTAATTTATTTATGAGATGTAGGATAGTTATGTTTTTGGGATCGCTGATTACGAATCTGAAGTTAAAATTAAAACATTTATAATGGCGACTATAATAAGGCGGGTGGATTTTTTTTCTAAAATATAACAGTTTTAAATGGACAAAATAAATTGAACTTCTACGTGATGGTATATATTAACGAAAAACAGCATTTTTGAAACAAAAAATAATTACTGAGCAAATACAATAATAAAATGGCGACATTTTGTTAAAAAAATGGGAAAACGCACATTGAATCGGCCATAACTTCACAAATATATAAGCAAATTCATTCTCAGTTTATAAGCTTTATTTTTGATATCCGCTATACTTTCTCTAAAACTATTTATTGAGATATTGGCAGAGAAACAAAAATGTTACGTTATTTCTAAAATTCCTTTACAGTTTAAAATGCATTTTTTTCTAAAGCAAGCGCTGTAGTTGTCTAGGTCATACTATATATTAATGAAAAACAGTATATGGGAATAAATTTTTGTAATTGCTGACTACATGCATTAACAAAGCAGCGAAGTTTTTATTACAGAAATTTGAAAAAGTACATTGTTTTTGTCATAACTTCTTTGCTTTTATGCTTGAAAAAATTATTAATTGTGTTTCATTTTGGTAGTTAGCGCTTTTGACGTAAGTGCCATAGTTTTTGAGATATTTAACACTTAAATTTAATACTTTGTGTTACAGACGTTGGGACGCCACCTTTATACTTCCAGATCTCCGAAACCATTAACTCTACAGAACTCAGAAAAAAACGAAATTCATACTTAATTTAGTAACTTTCTTATTTGCCACTCTCATGTTTTCGATCAGTGTAATACTTTTCGAGTTATTTCACAAATATTGTTCTGAAATAGCTTTTTTTAATGCCAATTTTCAAGTCGTTATAACTAAAAGACTGCCAATTTCTGTGAAAAATTGCATAAAATCTTTTCTTCTTAAAATCCTATTTTCTTTCAGCTCCAGTGTTTTTAATTTTTTCCTAAAAAAGGAATCCACACCCTATAAATTAGCATAATATAGAAACTTTTCTTTGATGCATATACTGTTAAGTTGGCACCAAACATGAACAAGTCCGTTTCATATGACATTATTCCGACGTTAAAACCTCTAGTTACTGTATCTTTAGTCTAGTATATAATTGTAAATAGGATTTTTCGAAAATGAAACATCAAAAAATTATTTTTAAGAGAACATAAAATTTCTCAGTTTGTTGGGTATTTTGCCACTGTAAAATTATTTAAAAATTTTGATGAAATAAACCTCTGCGCCAAAAGGATCAGACAGAGGCTGGTTTTTATACTTCTATTACAAAATGTCTCACACCTAAAAATATATAAACTGAAACAAAATTGTTAAATGATAAATAGAAAAAATTAAAAGGAAGGCAGTTGACGTTTCGGAAAATAGTTCTTTTTCCGTTATCAAAGTAAGGCTTGGTGAACACTGAGATTATGTTAGAAAGGGAGAATTTCAAAAATCAAAAATTTGTGAACACGCGTGGGATAGCAACCATAGGATCCAGTGGGACTCCGCGAAAATTTTGGAAAAAGAAACAACTCAACTAAAAGAAAACTTAAGGAATCCGCTATTATTTTGTTAAATGAAGATTGAAGATAGATGAAGATTTTGTTAAATGAAGATGTGTTCCTAATTATTCTATAGATTTCTGTACCAGCTGATTGCCGATCCGCAGAGACGAAGTAAGTAAAAATAAAATAAATATAATTTAAAGTCTCACGTGACTATGGAAATATATAAACAACAAACTGTCTGGTTTGACATTCTCAAAAGTGAAAGTTTTGATAACGGAAAGAACTATTTTCTGAAATGTCAACTATAGCGATAGCGACTCACTCACTCACTCACTCGCTTTCTTATTACTACGGAAGACAGAAGTTTCTGTGGAGACCATTTGATTAATGAAATTAGAATAAAGCAATAACATTAATTCTAATGATAAAGAATATCCATACCTGATAACCAATAAACCAACTCCGAGAATTCTGGAATTTTCCCAACCCATTGAAAGAAGTTAGAAAGCAAAAAGAAACGCTTAAAACTTATTTTATAATTTGGTTACTATAAATTGACACACATCAACATCCCAGATTTGAAACCATTATACTGGTTTAACCCTATCAATATTGACAGTTATGACTTTGTTTCCTTTATTAAAGGTAAATAACTGATCTGAACGCGATAAAACTTTAAATGGTCCTTCATATAGAGGAGTAAACGAACGCTTAAACCGTTCATTGCGAACAAAAATAAAATCGCAAGAGGAAAGATCTGAACTAACAAAACTTTTGTAATTGACATGCGAAATTGGAGGAACAAATTTTAAATTATTAAAATAAATGCGTAATTTGTCAATGAAATAAGGAATATCTGGAGAATTATACGATTCAACGGAAAATTCGCCAGGTAAACGAAGAGTTTGACCATATACAAGTTCAGCAGGTGAACATTGCAGATCTTCCTTGGGAGTTGTCCTAAATGCTAATAAAATGATGGGTAGTTCATCTGTCCAATGTGATGTATTGGCTCTAGTTAACAAGGAAGTTTTAAGTGAGCGATGACATCTTTCAATTAAAGAATTCGCTTGTGGGTGAAATGCAGTTGTACGTATTCTATGAAAACCTAAGAACTTTGCAAATTCATTAAATAATCTTGACTCGAATTGTACCCCTTGATCAGTCGTCACCGTCAAGGGAACACCGAAACGACAAACAAAATTTTGAAATAAAGTACGCGCAACGGTTTCTGCTGTGATGTCGCGAAGAGGTTACGCTTCCGGCCACCTAGTGAATCGTTCAATCACCGTAAGAATGTAAGAGTTACCTTTGGATGGAGGTAATGGTCCTACCAAATCTATATGGATGTGGTCGAATCTGCTTTTCGGGATGGTGAAGCTCCCAAGAGAACTTCTCGTATGTCGGCTGACTTTGACAGCTTGACAGTTAATGCACGATTTTGAGCATAAATTGCAATCTGTGTTCATTTTCGGCCAAAAATAGTTATTTGAAATCAACAGTCTAGTGGCTTTAATACCAGGATGAGATAAGTTGTGAAAAATATCGAATATCGTTCGTCTGTAAACAAGTGGAACAAAAGGTCTAACTTTTGTACGTGAAATATCACACCAAATAAATTCATTTGAATCTGGAATTTGTATCTTTTTTAAAATTAAATTGGTTTTAGCTAGTGATGATATATCTGACAATAAATAGTTGCGATTTGAATCTTTTTCCTGAGCTTCACTAAGCAACTTTAGGTCAAAGTTAACATTAAGGAAGGGAGAATTTTTAAGTTGAAGAGGTAAAATATCTTGTTTTAGAGAAGAAGTGTCGTAAATACGTGCCAAGCTGTCAGCTATTACGTTATGTTTCCCTTTAACATGTTGTATTTTACAAGAAAATTGAGCTATGTATTCTAAATGACGTATTTGACGGGGAGATCTTTCTGCTTTAGTGAATAAAGCGTTGATTAAAGGTTTGTGATCTGTAAAACAATTAAACTTTCGACCTTCAAGTATAAATTTAAAATGTTTAATTACAGTATATAATGCTAAAAGTTCTTTGTCGAATACCAAATAATTGGTTTGTGTTATGGTTAGTTTACGGGAAAAGAATGCTAACGGAGCAAGAATTCCCTTATTATCTTTTTGCTCTAAAACTGCACCCATGGCAAGGTTAGAACAATCGACTGAGAGTGATAAGATAGTATCGTCATTATTGTAAGGATGAGCCAAAACTACTGCATTACTTATAGCGTTTTTGGCTTTCGAAAATCCATCCAAACATTCATCAGGCCAACTATTTATCTTTGTAATTTTATCATGAGATAAACTGTTACAAAGAGAATATAGGGGAAGTAAAATTTCAGCAAAATGAGGTATGAAACGATGATAAAAATTTACCATACCTATGAAACGTTGTAGTTGTTTGAGAGTTGTCGGTAAAGGGAAGTTATTAATTACTTAGACTCTCTCAGTTGATTGTAAAATACCTGATGAAGAGATGTGATGAGCTAAAAGGTTAAATTGTCAACTCCTAAGATACATTTAGATGGTTTAATGTTTATTCCGTATGTGTCTAATCTTTTAAAAACTGTTTCCAAATGTTCCAAATGTTGTACATCTGATTGACTTGCGATTAAAATATCATCCAAATAGATGAAAACGAAAGGTAAGTTGACAAGTACTTCATTCATAAAACGTTGGAAAGTTTGACCAGCATTGCGTAGGCCAAAAGGCAGGCGGGAAAATTCAAACAGTCCGAAAGGAGGGCTGTCTTATAAACGTCATTTTCAGCGACAGGTACCTGATGGTACGCTCGCACTAAATCAATCTTGGAGAAAATAGTGCACCCGTGCAACTGAGAGCTAAAGTCGTAAATATGAGGTAACGGATATCTGTCTGGAATAGTAATTGTATTTAGTTGTCGATAATCTCCACAAGGTCTTCAATCGTTATTCTCTTTTCTTTTTTAACTAAATGAAGTGGTGAAGAAACTTAGGGCGATGATGGTTTGCAGATACCCAATTCTACCATGTCGTTAAATTATTTTTGAGCTATTTTAAATTTAAGATTGTCTAATCTACGAGGTCGTGAAAAAGGTAAATGACCTTCAGTAACTATATGATGTACAACAAAATGTTTAATGGGTAAATCGTAATCTGGTGAACTGATTAAATTAGGAAACTGTAAAAGTAATTTGTTATATTTATCTGTTAAAGGAAAAAGTTTAAGTGTGTCTAATCTATGATTGTCCAAAGGACTATTTTTAATAAAACAATTAACTGACAAATTAGTCTTGTTATCAATTATTCGAGCTCCTTTAAGATCGGCAACTAAACCAAAATGAGACAAGAAGTCCGCTCCAATAATCGGAATGTCGATATCTGCGATATTAAAAACGAAAGGAAATAATCTGCGTAAGTTTAGATTGACTTTTAACAATTTCTTTCGGTTTGTGTAAATAGTTGAACCGTTAGCCGTAGTTAATATCGTATCAAAATTCTTTTTAAAATCTGTGAAAACATTACATGGCACTACAGATAAATCGGTCCCAGTGTCGATTAGGAAGTTCAAGTTGTTAGATCCATCATAAATAAAAAGACGACGTTTGCTGCCAGAAAAATCAAAGTCAGACGTCATAAAATTATCAAACTTCAGTCAAGATTGATGATTATCAAATTTTTTTACAACTTTTACTGAATTTACACCATTCACCTCCACAACGATAAGCATTGGCACCATAAAGTTGATGGTAGTAACAAATAGTATTATCCGTACGATCAAACTACCTGGGAACATTATTACGGTTGGGTGAACGATTGCGATTAGAAACACGAGTTTGTGAATTGCTTCTATTTTTGCAATTGTTGCAGTATGAAGTAGAAGATTGAGGCTCGAAAGATTGATTGGAAAGTCTGGATTCTAAAGAGTTTAATCGAGAATGAAAAATTTCTTGTCTTTGTAAGACTTGATTTATTGAATCTTGAAAGGTAACTGAAAAATTCTTGATGGTAGTAGTTAAATCCGATAATGGGGTTGATTCGGAGTCAAGAGGATTCTTTGAGTATGACGCGACCATCGAATTTTGACAAGACTCCCATATCCGACCTGCAATATCGAGAATCTCTTTGGTGTCCGTTTTCCCTGACGCTGTAATAGCGATATACACGGTTTGAGGTAAACATCTTTTCCATAATTTAATTAATAACTCTTGACTAACCATACTGAAACCTCCGACAGCATTCAGCATGGATCTATAGAAGTCTGACGGCTTCAGATCACCCATCTGGGAACCTGAGAGTAAATCGTTTAGACGTTTTTCCTCACTCGATGATAAACGTGAAATTAAAATTTTCTTTAAATTGAGATATAAATCTGTTTCAGGAGGATTAGATATTATATCGTATATATTATCTATCACATCTAACGGCAAATTAGCTATAACTTGGTCGTACTTTTTTTTGTCATTGACAATCTTTGCAACAGAAAACTGTGATTCGATTTGGGTAAACCAAATTTCATGTTTTGATTTCTAAAACGAGGGTAGCTTGACAGATGTGACATAATGGGTTTGAGGAAAATCCTCGTCTGAAGGTTGTATGGCATAATTAGTTGATTGACGGTTTTCTTAAATTAAAAAGGGAAATGTACGTTAACTCACTTACCAGTTTTCTGTGTATTCTTATTTATATTCTTATTTATATTCTTCTTTAAGTGAAAAGGTTAACATCATCTGGACTCAATTTATAGTAGTATTATAATGGTTTCAAATCTGGGATGTTGATGTGTGTCAATTTGTAGTAACCAAATTATAAAATAAGTTTTAAGCCTAACTTTTTTCAATGTGTTGGAAAAATTCCAGAATTCTCGGAGTTGGTTTATTGGTTATCAGGTAAGGATATTCTTTATCATTAGAATTAATGTTATTGCTTTATTCTAATTTCATTAATTAATTTGATCATGTCAGATCAGAAGATTGTGTGGTCGTCGGGGTCACCAATTTATAGCAAAAGCTATAATAAAATAAAATTTTGTTGGAATATACGTATATTACAGTTGTTTTTATAGCATCGTTTTTATTTCATATACATATAAAAATATGTTAGTTTCTTGTATATTGTTTTTCATGGTCTCCACAGAAATTTCTGTCTTCCATAGAAATAAGAAAGCGAGTGAGTGAATGAGTGAGTCGCTATCGCTATATAAACTGCCTTCGTTTTAATTTTTCTATTTATCATTTAACAATTTTGTTTCAGTTTATATATTTTTAGGTGTGAGACATTTCGTAATAAAACTAGCCTATGTCTGATCCTTTTGGCGCAGAGGTTTATTTCATCAAAATTTCTAAATATTTTTACAGTGGCAAAATACCCAACAAACTAAGAAATCATGAATATGCCACAAATAATAAATTATAGACAATATCAGAACATAAAATATATGCGACATTTTTGTTCACAGGTGTATATTAAGCCATAACCTTTCCAAATCAATAGAGTGGCACAGTTGCTACCACATATTCATCAATTTCTCAATTATCTATTGGAAACTAACTAGTTCATCCATGCATATCCTGTGTGATGGTTAGAAAATTATATTGCAATAACTAATTCTCTATTGGTTTATCTGTCGTTGTTTCTCAGATTAGACATTATAACGCAGCTAACATGTTTACCAGTATATTTGAACATACCACTCCTGATACCATTCTTAAATGGTTCTGTGCAAATTATTTTATAATAAATAGAATATAAAATATATTGCCTTCTTATTACTACCAAGTACTATTGTCAGGCAAGAAAGAAATTGTAATAAAAATCTTACCTTGATGCTGTTCCAAACGCTGTTACCAACACTTGACTTAATTCCCCAATCACTTTGAAGGGCAGTCTCCGAGTTGCAATAAAATAAATTACAGTCAAAGTACCGAATCCATGAAGGCATAATCCCAGTAATACTGTGACAAAATATAATCCTAGTCGACCTACAAGCGCCTGAAAACTATCAATTTCCATGACCTTGGCAACTACCAGAAAGTACACACCAACAGGAGAGGCCCTAAAAAAATTAAATTAGGCATTCTGGCATAATCATTTTATCGACACTTTCCAAGTCCCGTTATGGTAGAACAAAATAGCAATCTGAGGTTTACTTTCTCTCTAGGGAAATGTTGTCTATAGTTTATTAAGTTGCAGACTCGCAGCAAATATTTTTAATAAAAACTCTTATGAATTAGTTTCCACTAAAATGCCAAAACACTTGAGCACTACAGTCGAATACTGTTGCTAGACGTATGTTTCGACATCCATGACATCATCTGTAGATGATTATAACTAAAGTAAAACTAACAATGTTTCATATTCTTACACTAAACGGATGTTGAATGAAGTATAGGGGTGTACTACGCAAGTGTTTTGGTGTTTGTGGAAACTACTTTATAACGTGAAGCCAAACAAAGGACACATCTCTAAAATTCATTTAAGAAATAAAAATGGATCCTAATTGCAGAGTAACACAATGTCAATGTCCCCGGAATATTGTCCGGAAAGGAAATATTTTTTGTTTTTTACCTTTGCGAAGAAAGTTAAGTACTCTTTACAAATAGTTTTTTTTTACCAACGCCGCGCCGTTAACAGCAATATGTTTATTGTTCTTGTGAGTGTAGAAGACAGTATTCTAAGAAGGTTAAAGTATAATGAGCCGTTTTATATAACTGTATAATTAGTTTTTTGTACAAGATTTATACCAAACTTTATGTTTAGTTATATTGAAATATTTTCATTTCAAACCTAAAAACCTCATGAAAATGAGAAAGAATGAGTTAGTTAAGTTCGGTTAGGTATTTAGTTAAAAATGAAAATAAACAGTTTCACCAAATAGAAAAAACAAAATAAGTGCATAGGGCTTCAAATGGCTTAGATTTTCAGAATTGACTTTTGAGTTCAAAAAGTTATGTAAAAAATAGTGTCTTTTGGTAATGTTCAATCTCCTTTTGTTAAAATTTGTTGGTTATATTTCTTAGAATGAAAAAGTATGAACGCTCAAAAAATGTATTTTTCCCCAATATAAGAAGTAACCACCTGATTGCAGATTCATAGAATAGAAAATTATAATAGCGAAAATAATAAAGAAAAACTTTATAAGGACGTGCAGAGGAATATAAAACTTACCAAATTACCCAGCTGGTTATAATCATCATAGTCTCACTAAGGACCTCAAAAAAGTCTAACAGAACTTTTGCCTTTTCACCCAATTTTCCTAAGCTTATCCCAAAAATAATAGAAAATGTCACCAATCCGAGGACATTCGTAGTCGACTCATGCCTCTCCTCAAATTTCCATTTCTCTTTCGTAATATTTACTTAAAATTATAAATTTTATTTTTTTGAACGCAGTATAAAAACTTACTACTTACATGATGTGTTGTTCGGTTCTATCAGGAACGTTTGTGACTGAAAAAAGAAAAAGAGATTTAAATATAATGGAATATACTGTTGTGCAATGCAAAATAAAGAAAATATAATAGTGGGAGTAAGGAGTCGGAAAGTGTGCAAAATTGTACTAAAGTTATGAAATCTATATCCTCCCCCCCTTTTTTGAGGGTGCTGAATACGAATAACAGGGTAAAGAAAGTTTTTAGTCACGCTGAAAGAGCCAAAAACCACCCCTTCTTGCTTATTTCTCATATAACAGCTTGACATCGACTATTTTTGCAGGGTTCTTTATTTTTTCATGGGGATATAACAGATGGTGAAAGGTGATGTCAGGTAGTAGACCGCAACTTGGTGAAATCTACCCTGTCAGGGGGTGTAAAATTTCTTCTTTTTTTTTTGTTAAAGACGTTTACTCTTCGTGTAGCAAATTTCGTTTAAATTAAATCCTTTTTGCTACAAACCCAGAAGTTGGGGAGATATTTAGTAAAAATCAAATAAAAGTCTAAAATTTACAGGTCCAGCCCAAAGAAAACAAGGATGACGTTGTATTTCAAGATGGCGGACACTGAAATCGGGTACCCTCTCCTGAATTGATAGTACTGAGGGTATATAAGAAGTGTACAAAATTTGGAACTTTAATCCAGCAGGTCACGATGTTTTCGCTAAGCCATCACACTAGTACTTGTCTGTATCATCAAGGCGTTTAGATCTGACCTGACCTGCCCTATTTTACCATCCTTTCACCTTTGAAAAAAAATGTATGTTTTAGTACAATTAAGAGGCTTCACGATAAAAATTTCGTTATTGTGCCAGATGATATAAGCAAAATTATTTTTTTAAAAATAAAAAAATAAACATTTTAAAAATTTTCTTATAAATTTTTTAATAAATTTATCATAATATGATACCACTTTAATGTAACAAATATAAAAGCTGTCAAAATATATTAAGCCACTAGAGAGAAAAAAATTATTTTTTAACTCTTTTTATTTTGCGTATATCTCAAAAACTAGCATGCGAAACGACTGGACATTTTACAGAAAAATACCTTTTAGTGAGGCCGTTCTACAGGAAAAATGTTGCCCTCACTTTCCATTGGGGCCGCCATCCCATGCTTAGCACCCAGGCTCTTTATGTGATTTACTATCTTTCAATTTTATTTGTTGTGTCTGTCCGAGTACTTTCAAATCTTTCCACAGTGATCAGTTTTACGACTTAAGAGGTAGAATTTAGAGTATATTTTGTCTGTGGATGGCGCTCTTGTTAAATTTTTTTGTTTCGCTCTCTCTTGGTTGCAAAACAAATCAGTACAGTTAGATATTGTCAGAACTGTTGATTCAACCTCTGGCTCTCATAGAAATAAGAGGAAATCCCAGCTCTCCCAAAAGGATATCAGCGTGTCGTTCGCCGCTTGTGCTTTGATTTAGTTCAAATGTTTACAAATGTACAAATGTTTTAAACTAAGTTCAAGTGTTTCAAAATTGTAAGGTATGGTGCGGTGGTGATCCAATTGTAGTTATGTCCAATGTAAGGTGAGTAAAAATTGGAAACAACTTCGATATTAAAAGCATATTCACGAATTTGGCGGATGCGCAGTAATTTGAATTAAAAATTTGGTTTTTATAATAACGATATTTTTTTTTACAAACAACAAGGTATTATTGCTTAGCGATGGTTCCATTGTAGTTTTTTCATCAAGCTACGCTCAATGCATAATGGACAAAACTCTCAAGAACTGGACAAAATTCATAGTTCGACGGAATTGCATTAAAATTGGTAAATAGATATTTTCGATGCAACTGATACCGAATCAAATCAAATAAAAAATAAACAAGCTAAAAACGTAGGTACTCTTCGCAGTTTTCTGTAAATAATGTTAGTTTTAAACATTTTTAATTTGTGAAAGACTATATCGAACCCCATGTGGGTTTCGAACCTTGGATTCCGAGTCAGAAGCGTAAGAACTACACCACCACCTAGTACTTAAAAAAATGTAAATTTTTACAAAAACATAACATTTATAAAAAAAATTCTCAGATTTAAATCATTAATAACATTTTTATTTACTGATCGATTTTGTTTCCTAGCTAACACTAACCTACTGTCCAAATTTCAGTACAATCGGATTTTTCTTTCTCGAGTTATCCTGCTTACAAGAAACGCGATGGACGGACAGACGGACATTGTGAAAGTTGTTCAAAATTTGTTCACTAACACAATGATATGCTTTTTTGTCTGGGAGCGATATTTACGGTTTTATAAATGTGCCGATCAAATCCAATATACTCTTCGTTTTCGTATTTGCGAAGAGTATAAAAATTCCAAATGACAGATTGAAAATGCCAGGTCCGACTGCAATTTCTACTCGTTTTACCTGCATCCATGCAAACTATTTTTATGTTTTTCAAGGTATAGAAATTCACTTGGTTTGCAATCAATGAGCGGCTTGAGTCCAAATCTGTCTTTGAATGCTGTACTAAGTGCGTATATGTGAAATTTTTACATAAATTATTTATGAACATTTATTAATAATTTATAAATATGAATAAGATGATATCATTCATATTTCTGAGGGCTCGCCCGCAGTACTTCTGTCATGAATTACGTACATTTATTTTCACTATACAAGAGATTAATTATATGTTTCTATATAATAGTCTAAGAGCTGGGCACGAAATTTGGATATGACTCGGGTCATGAAAAGTTTCCGTAACAATACGTCGTACACTAAGGAAGGACCCTGATTTGGCAATTTGCTGATAACTCGAGTGTGCATGGGCACGGGTGAAAGAGGTGAAAGTTGACTTTTCTTTTAACAAAAACCATCGCCGTTACGCTTAAAAATTTATAGAATAATTTGTGAATTACGTTATGGAAATGTGAAGTTGCTAACAGGTAGGCAAGGGACAAGTAGGTTGCTAGGTGTCAACTTGCCAAAAATTTATGAAAAAAAAATTACTGCGGCTATATCAGCAAATTTTATTGATAATATCAGTACAGTCGAATTGATTTAATTTAATTTTTTTACATTCGACCTGAAATTTTATTGTTGATTCTTATGTATTATGACCTACTGATTACGAAAAAAATATTTGCGCCCAAAGATTCCTTGTGCATCAAAAGTTATATGCAGTTTTTGACGCGCTTTCGCGGATTTTCAACTTATCTTGTACTAGTAATTGGATGGGAATTTTAAAAATACTGGCTTATTTGAAATAAAATTCTTAGAAAATATCAGGGTGTATTAAATAGGTGGTCCGACTACGGCACTTTCCTACGGTAATAATGGCTTCATAAGTGCATGCTTTCTATGTAATTTAGTAGATGGTGCGAGCTTTAACGTCCTACAAAAACCAGGATATAGATAGATGAATTTGCTTTGCTGCATATAGTGTTGCATATATTCACAACTGAACAGCAATTTCAGTTATCTAAAGGAACAAATCACCAGTTTCAGATTTATATAGGTATTAAGAAAATAAGACTTATGTAAAATATACAAATTTATTTGTAACAACAGTACTGGGCGTAATGGGTTGCAATATTATAAGAACAAGATTTACACAATATGTTTACAAATAGTTCCATTCTCCAAAATTACTGAGCATTCTCTATGCCCCCAACATGAGTTGACTTTAACACTTTGATAATAATATTTGAACTTGGTCCACCTAAGCAAGCGTTGTAGAGTCAATTTTTAGAAAAATATGTTGCAATTCTTCTACAGTGATCGGTTTACTGATTGATGTTAACTTAATATCTTTATGCAAAAAATAACCAAAAATAACCTCTATTGTAGGACCAAACATGAGACCAAACCCAACCTGAAAATAGAAATTACACAAATAATTACTTGAAAAACTAAATTATTATTTAGAAACAAATACTATCTAAAAAGTACTTACCGTCTTAAAACATGTTGTAATTAATTTATCATGATGTTCTGCCTTATGTAAACACTAAGCTTCTACTTTCAATACATTTATGAATACCCCAATTCTTATTTGGTAATTTGACGTCTCATTCTTCAGACAAAATTTTTTCTAGTAAGTGTAAATATAAACTCTCAGAAATAAGGATAAATTATACTATCGTGAACATCACATATTTATCAACTTCTTAAGTTTCTTAGGGACATTTTCTGAAGAACAAGCATCTAATTTGCTTCTAAGTGCACCGTTCTTCAACCTTTTTCCTTAAAACTGCCGCTAAAAGCATAAAATATATTTAAAAAGACGTTTTTATACCTAGGTACATAGGTTATGTTACAAATATTTATGTAAATTTAAAACTTACAGTGTATATAACAACTCCATTTTCAGACTGTGAAGTAAAACTACTTTTTATACCGCTGGAGCAAAAATGTTTTTCACAGCGTATTGAATGCATTTCTTCTAGGTATTTGGTGTCAAATGTCACTGATATCTTGTTTGACTACAAAATTTTTCACTAAACACAAACGAAAGGCCGGTAACTCAGGCCGGGAATGTAGGCAACATTGTATGCACGTATGTATAGAACCTGCAAAATTATCTTTCTATGCGTAAATAACGACGGACACTATTGTTCCTGCCATCTATTACATTATGTACAAAGTAAGCACTTATGAAGCCACTCAACGGGCCCTTGTCGCATCACCTATTTAATACACCCTGGAAAATATAGACCTGTTCGATATGTATTGGTCAATCTGCCATCTTGGAAAAAATAGAAAACACCAAAAATAACCATAAAATCAAAATTTTTCTATAAAAAGAAGTAATTTCACCAAAATTGGCAAAAGTAAAACTCATTTATGGTAAAATATAATGCACCAATCGCGGACGCCGTGTGTCAAAGGAAACGGTCAAAAATGGCGGACGAAATAAAATTTTAATTCTTTGTCAATTGTCAAGCAGGCATTGTACGTCACTTTTTTCTTTTTCAATCGAAAAAGAAAAAAAAGTGACGTATCTATCCCCTAAAAGTATATAAAATAACGTACAATCGTACGTTATTTTATATACTTTTAGGGGATAGAGTTCATTTTTTTTAACTTGTTGACTCCCGTCAGCAACCTACTTATCCCTTACCAACTTCACATTTCGATTACGTAATTCACAATGTCTTATTCTATAAATTTTTAAGCGTAACCGCGATGATTCTTGTTAAAAAAAAACTTACACCGCTCCCACCCGTTCCCCTCCCGCTCGAGCTGTCAGCAAATTCCCAAATCAGGATCTCCCCTTAGTGTACGACGTATTATTACGGAAATTTTTCATGAACCGAGTCATATCGAAATGTCGTGCCCAGCTCTCTGTCTATAATGGGAATAGCCTATTTCCCAGTACCATAATTATACATCGCCTTGAACATTGCGAACGAATCATATTAAACCGCACGTGGCATGACACGAGCAGAGCATCATTTCAAATACTTGATCAGTAACCATAGCTACACTTACCACCTTCCGTGGAAAAAATTTAGCATCCTCCTTGCACTCGTGTGCTTCGTAATTCTCTCAGATTTTCATCTTATTACAGAACTTCTGCATTCCAATTTCCTCGTTGCTCGTTCTTTTGATGTCTACGTACAAGCCAGATAATTTGTAAGGGGATGAGTCGAATTATTTCATATTAAACAATATTGTTTTGAAACGATTATATAATTATTGCACCCTAATGTCATCAACCGTATAAGTTACAGTTTCATAAAATGAACCAGGCATTAAAGGATAACTGAAGATGAGGCTCCTGCAATATTTAATAAAAATCTTTTTTTTTTTTCATTAGTAGAACTTTGTCCAATAAGTATATGTTGCCTTTAAATAAAAACATATACCTAATACTAACTATGCCGAACCCTTTATAAAACAAATAAGACAGTAAAATAGAAATACATAGTATAAGATAAATACATAAATTTAGTTTTCTTCGTCAATGTCTAATTCTTCCGAGTCCTCATCGTCGCTTTCATTATTAACACTTATAATGAGTGGCATATCTTCTTTAGTATAAACCTTCCGATCATATGTCTCTAAAATCAATTTATTTGTGTGATTTACACATTTGGACCAAATTGAGCTAAACACTTGAGATAAAGCCTTATTCCACATAGTAAGAACAGCTTCGTCACTAAAATCATCTTTCCCGATGTGTTTGTCGTATTACTCCTTACAAATTCACCAAACAAGTTCTATCGAGTTGAACTGACAGTGATATGGTGGAAGCTGCAGTACTTCATGTCCATGATTTCTAATTAAAGTGTAGACAACATAGTGTTGCTCTGTTCTGTTAGCTCCAGCTATTTGGAGCAATTCGGTTTTAAATGCGGTTTCACTGAAATCTATGGTTTCGGTCTTTAACCAGGTTTGTATTTTTTCTTTCGTTCAAGAACTGGTTGGATAATGCTTGGATTTTGTAACCTCGGCAAAAGTCTCTCTGTCAGGAACTTTTCAAAATTTTCAGAGTTCATGTTGTCATGGTAATCTGCTGACTTATTCTTGGTAGAGAAAACTAAACTTGCATCTTCAACAAAGCCACGAATAAATCCTGCATGTACAACTATAAATATTTTACCTTCTGTAGGGCGTCGGCCTCTTCGATTTACTGAAATTATCTGGCCAAGAACGTTTTAATCCTCCTCTGCTAAAGATCCAAGTTTCGTCTAAGAACACTACATATTTGGGGTCATTACTTTTCAAATTGTTTACGTATTTGCGTAAAGACTCTAGCCGTTTAAGATAAATTTGTGGTCATGTTTACTATTTAACAGTAAAGTAAGACTAAAATTGCCCTCTTAGGCACTAATTGAAGTACACTATACCTGCTATTATACCCGACTGCCGAGAAAACCGACCCCGCCTCTGAAATCCTCAGCCGCATTCGACGACGACACGCGTTACGCAAATTGGTTTGCTGTCGAACAATAGAAATGCCCCACGTCGCACAGTGGGAAATTTTTTGGACAAAAATCGAAACGCGCCTCATTTCACAATCGATTGCAGCAATTTTTTTTTAAGTAATCAAGGGCTGTAGTTTACTCTACCACTGCTACAATTTGGAAAAAGTCGATTCTTATTTTTACTTTTGACCATTATAGTGGAACTAGGGAGTCGGAAGAGTATGCAGAATCGTGCTAAAGTTATGAAACCTATCCCCTTCCCCGTTTTCGAAGGTGCTGAACACGAATAATAGATCGAAAAAAGTTTATAGTCATGCGCATCCCCTTTAACCGCTTATTTCTCATATGACAGCTTGGCTTCGACTATTTTTGCAGGGATTTTTTGCTTCTTCATGCAAATATAATAGATGGTGAAAGGTGAAGTCGGGTAGTAGACCGCAACCTCCCTTCGGGATAGAATCTACTCCAGGGGAGTGTAAAATTGTTTCGTTTCTTTTTCTTGTTGAAGACGTTTACCCCGTTTTCGAGGATGCTGATTAAGAAAAAAAAAAGTTTTACTCTGGTTTGACCCTTCCTTCACCCTTAAACTGTCGCCTTTCATAGTAATAATAATAATAATAGGTAGCGACTTAGCTGATATTAGTTACTCGTATACTCGTAGTATCATTTTATTTGTTTTTGCCGCTTTTACTGTTTTCTGGTAAATCTTGTGTCCTCGAGGTATAAGTAATTGTAAGGTAAATTTTGTGAGAATTGTGCGCCAGAGGATGAAGACGATGAACCAAGCATAGAAACAAATGAATTCAATGATAATAGTTATGATAATGCTGTAAACTTCGTAATTTTTACACCCGAAGTGTATATTTCCGATAATGAATAGGAAATGGACGATGCATGCGATGAAGAAGATGAAGAAGGAGGCAATAGCATTGATTATGATGTTCATTTCGAGGAATATGAACCATGTAATCCTCTTTGCAGGCGCCCTAAGTTATATTAATGTCTTGTAAAAAGTATTATATTGTACTCAGAATCGTCTCCTGTATATATAACACAGGTTTACAAAAAAAAGTTTTGATCTGGGAATGGGACTCATCATGCCTTAAGTATTTTTGTGTGCCGAATCCGAATTTTCAATTAAAAAAATTTCTACCTCGTACATTTCGAGTAAACGTCAAAAATTCTCAAAAAAAAAACGCATTTTGACAATAAAAACCGGGATTTACTCTAAATTTACACGACAAAAAAATTTTTAAATTGAAAATTCGGATTCAGCACACAAAAATACATAAGGAGTGATAAGTTTAGTCCTTGGACCAGAATATTTTTTTTTGTAGACTTATGGCACAAAGTAGTGCACCTGTGCACAGATCTACAAAAAAAATTCTGTTCCAAGGACTAAAACTAATTATAGTTTTATGTATTTTTGTATGCTGAATTCGAATTTTCAATTTAAAAAATTTTTTACCACGTAAATTTCGAGTAAATTTTTATCGTCAAAATGCGTTTTTTTGATAATTTTTGACGTTTACTCGAAATCTACGCGGTAGAAAATTTTTTTAATTGAAAATTCGGATTCAGCACACAAAAATACCATGATAGGTCCCATTCCCAGATCAAAACTTTTTTTTTTGTAAACCTGTGTAATTTATACAAAACAAAAATTTTTAACAATAGTATTCCCTTCCTTATATTCCGTTTTACGTTTCACTTAATACACAAATTGTTAGAAAATAAAAAAAAAACGATTTTCCACCCCCTGGGGGTGGGGGATGAGACCGACCCCCTGAGGTTGTCACAATTCACTCTTACCATAGTCCTTGATGAGCATCCTCGAAAACGGGGGTAAACGTCTTTAACAAGAAAAAAAAAGAAACAATTTTACACACCCTAACAAGGTAGATTCCGCCCCTAAGGCCGGTTGCGGTCTACCTGACACCACTTTTCACCATCACCATTTGTTACACTTCCATGAAGAAACAAAGAATCCCTGCAAAAATAGTCGATGCCAAGCTGTCATATGAGAAATAGGCAAAAAGGGGTGGTTTTTGGCCGTTAAAGGGGGTGAGCAGTGGTAGATTAAACTACAGCTCTTCAGGATTACTTAAAAAAAACAATTACTGTAATCGATTGTGAAATGAGCCGCGTCTCGATTTTTGTCCAAAAAGTCATAAATTTCCCACTGTGCGTCGGTCATAACTTGACCAAAAAGATTAAAACTTACGTTACAGATTAGGTTACAAATAATATTTCAATAAAGACAAGGAAGGATAGAGCTCTGGACGATTTTCCTTACACTATACGACCGGGAGTCTATCAGCGAACAGACTTTAAATTAATATATGCAGTGCAGCGAAGAACGTGGTGATGATAAAAACTTGATAACTCATTAAAATGCTTTATTTCAGAAATTATACAATCTTAAAGTACGGAAAAGGGCGTGTTATAAAATTGTTTGCTCGATTTTGGTCTTTTTTTTATAAATCATAATTAAGTAAAACGTAGTTTTACACAATCGATTACATTTTGTTTCTAATAATGAGATTGTGTGGCTAAATTATAACATTCTTTTAAGGTGTACAAGAACAGAGTTATTGGACGCCTTAAGGAATTTTTGCAGAAAATACCGACACTTAATAGAGAAAACGCTGAAAGTGACTCTGATATTAGCAGCGATAACTATGATATCGAGGGTAACAGTAATAGTGACAGTGAATGAATATTGTAGTATGTATAGTATATAGTATACGGTAGCATAGTACAAGAAAAGAGTAACTAGGTTTAATTTTTCCACAATTACCTGCCTTATTTAAAAATAAATTTAATTTATTCAGCAGAAATTTATTATTTTCACGAAAATGCCACGTATATACTAGTATATTAAAGTATAAGTGGATAATAGGGTTTAAAACACGCGCGATTTTTCGAGCACGACGGCGCAGCCGAGTGCTCGAAATAGAGCAAGTGTTTTAAAGACCAGTTATCCACGAATACTTTACGCTATTTTTTTTTATTGGTACACTTTGAAATCATAAATACTGATATTATTACTACAAAAAATGGAAACAAGAATTAAGAATGTAAATTGGTTGAATTCCTGTCAGTGTCATGAAAATGAGAAAAACAAAAATTAATTTGCAATCTGTCACATATGATTAATTATTGTCAATACAGTTACTGATTGTATACTGCTTTAAAGTGAGTTCTAACATTGATTACTTAAATAGAAAAGCAGAATCGCGGTTAATACCGCAAAAATCGGAAGGCTTTTGAAACATTCGTTAGTAATATTTTATTTGAGTTACAGTATGTTATATCAACAATTAAAAAGTTGACATTTTGACTTCACGTTTCTTGGATCGTTGATGTTACCATGGTAACTTTAAAACACGCGCGTTTTTAAAACTTGAATTTAAACACTCTGAGGCGTACTTTAAATAAGCAAAATAGGGTACCAATAAAAAAAAATACTTTTTAATGTTATTACAATTATTATTACCAGGGGCGGACTGGCAAGGGAAAGGCCCGGTGGGACTTCAGGGGGTCGGAGGCCAGATGCGTGCTGGGCCGGACTGTGGAGAGAAAATACGGGCCCGAGGAGGGAAAATTGATGAGCGGGGGCCAGAAATCCAAAAAAAAAATTTTGGTGAGCGGGGGGAACACGAGCCCGGGCCCGGAAGGCTTTAAAGGGCCCGAAATCGGCTGAGGCCCGGTGAGACTTTGCCTCCCTGCCCCCCAGCCAGTCCGCCCCTCATTATTACCTGAATTTAACATGTTTTTCTCATTTACAACAAAAAGTTGCCGAAAATAATTTTGTCGCACTTTTGATGTCAACGGCAGGTGGCAAAACGGTCAATAATCGCTCTGAGAGTCAACTTTTGAGCTATGAATGTTTTTTTAACGCTTGCAAAGGGGTCTGGAATGGTGAGTTACTACCATTTGACAAATTTTATATTTTTTTTACCCACTTTAGTAATAGCGTGGGGGCGGTAATTAGTTACCGTCATGTATCCCCATTTACCCCCGAACCCTTCGACTGAATTAGATCAAAATTGATCTAGTTACAGATCTCATTATAATACATAAATTTCAAGTCAATATAATAAACAGTTCCAGAGTAAATGTGAGCAAAAAAAAAAGTTACAGACATATAGACCGACAGACAGACAGACAGATTTTTTTTTGCTCAAACTTAAAATCTCGACGTTTCATGACGAGTTCTAAGCATATTTAAAAAAAAAATGCGTTACAATACTTCTACTCCACTACGTGTATGTGGAAGTAAAATTCTTCAAAGTAGCAGTAACTCACTATTCCAGACTCCTTCGCAAGTATTAAAAAAAAAGTTTATATCTCAAAAGTTGACTCTCACAGCGATTTTTGATCGTTTGTCCATTGTGCGGCGTAACATTTTCTCTCAACTCTGATTATTTCTTCGTGAATTCTGAGTTTAATCTCGACAATATTACTCGAGAGGTCAATGTAGATCTTGATTTTCAAATAGCTCTGCAAAGAAAATCGCATACCGTCAATCAGGTGATCTTGCTGGCCAAGGAACGGTCAATTCAAGAGCATGACGTGATTGAGAAACAAGCGTCTTGCAACGTACATCCATATTTTGGCTGTAAGAGAAGTCGGTTCATTTTGCTGACACTATGTATCTTCATTAACAAGAGTAAACTTCTTTAATTCTTATGTGAAAAACATCTCGAATATGTCTCCATAGCGGGCTAATGTTGCATTTTTGCCACTTTTTTATTTTCATTCTCAAAAAATAAGGGATATTAATGCCGAAAAGCGATATTGTACACCATACTCTAACTCTGGCACTTGTAAAGGTTTTTCGCACAGATGGAGAAAATTTTCATCCTACCCATACCGAAATCTCTGTTCATTATTGTGAAGAAATCCAAGATTATTATATTTGACGTTGCTCTGGTGGAAAAGATGATTTTTCAGTTTCCCTGACGCTCAAGATTGAAGAAGTGTCTGCTCAGAGGTCGAGGTTACCAAAAAAATGTCCTCTTCAAAAGTTAAATTGATTTTTTCTGTATGGTATATTTACGATATCTTAGGTTTTTATAATCGCCCGTTTCTCTGCCACAACCTGTAGTATATAATGATAGTACAGGTTTGTGAAAAAATTCCAGAAAGGCTCAAAACCACGTTTTCCGGTAGACCCTCTACTACTTCACTGGGTATTTTGCGATCGTTTGGGGTTAGCGTCCCTTGGTCGAAATCGTTATTAACAATTTTTCTAAAGGAAAACTATACAGAGTGAGTCGGGAGGAAAGTACCATGTGTATTCTACACATAATTGTAAGACTAAAGAATACAAAAATTTATATCCAATGTTCATGTTACCGAGTTACAGTGTTTAAAAGTTTAATTTATAGTTGGAGAACGAGGGATCACTACGATGCATTTTAAGGACCCTCTATAACACTCGCGAACAACCACCTAAAAAAAATTGATTCTTATGTAAATCGACCTGGCAGATTTGATTTTGGAGTTCGCCAGACAATCCGGAATTGCGAAACTGGTCAAAATCGGCAATTTCCGAAAAATCTCAAATTTTATGAAAATTTTTTAATTTTTACTTATGACCCTATATCTCTTTTAGTTTAAGGCCGATTAAATTGAAATTTTTAGGAGAGGCAATTTAGACCTTTGTTATTATGACTGACATGACAGAAATGCAAAAAAGATTACGTGTCACCAGTAATATTTTTTTAAAAGGGTGGTGACACGAAATTTGTTAAAAATGCAGCAACAAATACTCGATGGAGAAAACTTTTTTGTTTTTAAAGATAGATGTATATAGTAAGCTACAAAGTTGTAGCCAAAGAACTAAAGAAACTTTTTTATTTCGCTGATTTTTTTGATAACTTACTTAGTTTTCAAGAAAACGGTGCTGTAGTATTTGACCGCCGCGCCGGGTCGCGTCGCAAGATAAAAGATTGGGTTGGCCTATACCGCGGCTTTGTTTCTCATCTTTCAGGATGCCCCGCCTGATGTGAATAAAATAATACGTAGTTGTGAATATTGGTTTTTCTAATTTTGACGTATAAAGTGACAGTTTTCAAAACTGACGTAAGTGTCAAAACGTCCTACTTTATGTAACCAGTTATGAAAAGTAAAATTTTACGTAATTGGTGACCAGAATAGTATTTTATACAACAAGTGGTTAAAATGGTGTTTTTTTTTACGAGTGGGGCATTTATAGTACGAGCTGAAGGCGAGTGCTATAAACCACACGAGTAAAAAAAAACACATTTTAGTCTCGAGTTATATACAAAATTTTTTGTATCGCCATTCGAAATTAGAAAACAATATAATTTTGTAAAAATAGACTAAATTCTATTGCTGTTTCCATAGAAATCAGTAAGTTTTATTTCACATTGTTAAATAAAATTCCTTTATTTCACTCTTTTTTCTTTATTTTACACTTGTCAATAATGACATTGTTTTTATTCATTCAAATAAACGTCGTTTTAGGACATGGCGTTACAAAATAGTATTTTATATAACAAGTGGCTAAAATGGTGTTTTTTTTACGAGTGGGGCGTTTATATTACGAGCCGAAGGCGAGTGCTATAAACCACACGTGTAAAAAAAAACACATTTTAGTCTCGAGTTGTATACAAAATTTTTTGTATCGCCATTCGAAATCAGAAAACAATATAATTTTATAAAAATAGACTAAATTCTATTGCTGTTTCGATAGAAACCAATAAGTTTTATATTACACTGTGAAATAAAATATCTTTATTTCACTCTTTTTTCTTTATTTTACACTTGTCAATAATGACATTGTTTTGAATCATGGAAAGTGTCAAATAAATGCCATTTTAGGATATGGCGTTACAAAAAGTTCCTTATGTCATCAATTAGGAAAGACAAACAACTCTCAAAAAGATAAAGAAACAATGTTTATTCAACACAAAATAGAATACTAAGTCCATAAAGTGGAAGCTTTTAAATTCTTCTTTCCTTCAAAATACGCTAACAAAACTTTTGCATTAATACAATTTACCTTTATTATGTTATCAAAGGATTTCAAATAATATTGTAGGTTGACTAAATAATGTCTGTCAACTTTGACATTAAAATTATAATGTGTGATAGCAGCAAAGGTAACGATGGAAAAGATTACTTAATTTTTAAGATTTTTAAATACATCCATTTCATTTATTAAGTTTAAATTGTTTTTAGAATTTTAAAATTAAAAAAATCATGTATGTAACGAAAGACAATCTTGTGTAACTCGTGTTGTTACGTCTTTTGTAACTGGTTACATAAATAGCTATTATAAAACGTTTATTTAGTTGTTTTTAACCGATCGACAGGAGTTGTTGTCGTCTGTGTGGTTTATGACGCTTATTCTTATTGAAAATTGATGAGTTGCAGCTATAATAATAATTATTATTGCATTAGGAAAGTGCTATAGAGGATAAAGTGCATATTAATGTAACGGAATTTCTTTTCCAGACATTTAAAACTAGTTTTAATATTTAATTTGAATAAAGAACAACTTTTAAGCAATTTTTTTAACGTCAGCAGTGTTGTGCGCATTTTCAACTTTTTTTTTAACAGCTATACCCAGAATTAAACTTTATGAAATGCATATTTTGCCAACAAAATAGTGAAGAAACTGTGCAGGGTGTTACAGAAGAAGCACTGAACCAAGCATTTAAACCTGTTTCTATAAAGTCGGATGATATATCTCTTAAGTTGAACATTTTACACCAAAAAAAAGGGTTTTATCTTTGTCAAAATGACCTCTCTATCATGCAAGATGCAGAAGAAATTACACCCGAAAAGCTTATAAACAAAAAACAGAAAGCACAGATGTGGCTAATACTAGTTATAAAAAAAGGAAGACCGTTGAAAGCCCAAAACGTTGTATAATTTGCGATAAAAAAAATACAAATGTGTTAACTATCTCTTAAATATTGCTGCTTAATTATATGAGTAGAAGTTAAATGTGGAAATAAAATGAGTATGTCTAAATTGCCTTTATCAAAATTTGAAGCTTTATATTTTATATTTTGCTCCTTTTCAAAATTAAAATTTACTGAATAAACGATTATTAAATAGGTTATTATTAGTACAATACAAATCCTGGCGCTCTCAAGCCATGCATGGCGTTATCGCTTGTGCAGTACGTGACCGGCCGCGGCCAGCATAGTTCTTTTCTATATTGCGGCACCGTTATGTTAAAAACCAAGCCAGTTATTAAAAAAATCACTGGCTACAACTTTGTAGCTTACTATATACATCTATCTTTAAAAACAAAAAAGTTTTCTCGATCGAGTATTTGTTGCTGCATTTTTAACAAATTTCGTGTCACCAACTATTAAAAAAAATATTACTGGTGACACGTAATTTTTTTTTCATTTCTGTTAGATCCGTCATGATAATAGAAGTCTAAATTGGCTTTCCTAAAAATTTCAATTTAAACTAAGGGATATATAGGGTGATAAGTAAAAATTAAAAAATATCCATAAAATTTGAGATTTTTCGGAAATTGCCGATTTTGACCAGTTTCGCAATTCCGGATTGTCTGGCGAACTCCAAAATCGGATCCGCCAGGTCGATTTACATAAGAATCAATTTTTTTTAGGTGGTTGTTCGCGAGTGTTGTAGAGGGTGCATCTTAGACATTGCTCGTTCTCCGACTATTACAAGAAATGTTTGCTAAGACGGCAAGTTCGTCTCGTAAGTACACTCTGATGTTTAAGTTTAATCTAAAACATTTCAACAAACAGTCATTTGCTATTGACTGGTTACGATTTTCTAAAACTGATAAACAATGCTACGCTAATCTGGAATATGCAAATATGTGTTTGTTTGATGTTTTTGTAACAGAAAAACTTGTGCTACGGCTGCAGAATATTGAAAATGATTTCGACACGTTAGAATTTCGAGTAGATTAGTATTTGTCACGGATTTAACTTTTAAGATGCTGCAACTCGAAAACAAATGAAAATTTGGCTATTGGGTTCTATAGTCTTACAATTTTGTGTAGAATACACTCACAGAATTTCACACTTTCCTCCCGACTCAACCTGTATGTTTTTGGAGATATGGAAGGAAAGTTATCCAAACCGATAACTAAGGGGTTATTTTATATATCACCGAATATTTCAATATAATCGAAGATATCTAACAAAGTTCCTCAAAACTTTGTAAATACCCACTGCATGCTACTCTCAATGAATGAATGAATGAATGAATGAATAGAATGTTGTTTAGTTAAAAATCTAGAGGCCCAGATTCAATCATGGGATGTGAACTTGAGGATATAGTATTTTAGACGTTAGACGGCCATATGTTACGATGAATATGGGATTATATGAATATTGGAATATTGATTCATTGGAATGTCGGAATTTCGGAATATAGAAATATTGTAATATTTAAATATCGGAAAATCGCAATATCGAAATATCGGAATATTGAAATATTTCTATTTGAAATACATAAGAAAAAGATATTGGCTATGTAGTTAATCTCACTGGAATCATGTAATAGTGGGATTTTTCTCTCGTCCATTCAAATTTTCAGAAGCATTAAAAAAAAATAACCCTAATAAAAACCAACAAAGAAATAGCGCCACAAATATCTGGACTTGGAATTCATTTGATTACTTTTTAAATAAAAACATTACAAATACACTAAAAATATACAAGATTGCTGATAGATACACACATTTCATAATATTCTACGCACATATTTCATGATATTCTACGAGAACAAAATTTGTGTTTGTGTGCCTTCAGGCAAGTTTAATACACATAATCACAAATTTTGTAAAATTAAAGTGCCAGCGTTAGTTTTCGTAAAAACATCAAGAAAATGACGATAACTTGAGTGTTTTTATGATCATGCTTTCCAGGCTGACGAATTTTATTCTTTTAACTCTAACATACATGAACGATAACATCTGGTAAACTTCAGTTGAGCCAACTAATTTGTTATCCATATTTTGACGTTAGCAACGATAATAATTTAATATTTCCCTACGTAATAAGTTTCGAGGTTTTTTTCATTTGTACCATAAGCTCTAATTATCACACACCTACAAATTTTAACTTTTATTTTGTATCGTTAACCAAGACCACTTATTTGCATTGTTTTGGTCCCAGCTACGTCTAACATAGTCATAAAAAAAATTGTTGGCTCTAAAAATTGTAATAACTGACCTAACACACATATTATGGTATAATTTTAATAAAAAAAGCAATTAATTACATCAAGCGAAAAAATATTTGCCACTTCGATATATATTTCAAATACATGTTATATACTATATATTTAATTAGAATATAAGCTCTTTAATCAGAAAATTAATTATTCTTCTTGCGCTTCTTAGCCCGTCTCTTATAAATTACTTCTGGAGCATCTCTTATGCATGTCCAACAGTAGTCTGCCAACATCGCAGAAGTCCATTTGCCCTGATATCTTTTTTCAATATTTTGAATATCCTGGTGGAATCTCTCTCCATCCTCATCACTTACTGCACCACAGTTTTCTGGGAAGTAATTTAGGTGTGAATGTAGAAAGTGGACTTTTAATGACATATTGCATCCTAATTTCTGGTAGCAAGAAAGAAGATTCCCAAAAAGGTCTCTATAGTTTTCTGCTCTTTTGTTATCGAGAAAGTGTGTTGCTACCATTTTAAAGGAAAGGATAAAGCAGCTTTTTCATTACCTTTTAGAATGTTGTCAAATTCAGCATCTTTGAAAAGGTTCTTGATTTGAGGACCCACAAAAATTCCCTCTTTAATTTTCGCATTACTAAGTCTGGTAAATTTTTGTTTTAAATAACTGAAAGCACGTCCTTCTTTGTCCATAGCTTTTACTAAGTTTTTCATAAGCCCTAGTTTTATGTGGAGTGGTGGCAGTATTACCTTTTGTGAATCAACTAATGGAACGTTAGCAACATTTTTTTCTCCTGGTTCAAAACCCAGTCTTGGCGGCCAAATTTTTCTATTGTAATGTTCTAATCGCGCTCGACTGTCCCACTCACAAAGAAAACAGCAATATTTGGTATACCCTTGGTGCATACCAAGTAAGATAACTATCACTTTTAAGTCTGCACAAATCTGCCACTTATACTTATTATATTCTATAGTTTGTAGCAATGCATTCATGTTACTGTAATTTTCCTTCATGTGACAGCATGGGCGATTGGAATTGATGGCAATTTATTTCCATTGTGGAGTTCACTGCTTTTAGACTAATTTTCGAGGCGTCAATAAAAAGTCTCCAGTCACTAGGATCATGGGGAATGTGCAAAGCACTTATAAAACCGTCAATGTCCTTGTAGGCAACCAAGTCATTTTCCATTTTGAAAAAAAAAGGTATAAGATCTTTTTGACGACTTCGATACATGGAAACTTTAACATTTTCTTGTAGTAAATTCCATTGTTGTAATCGAGATGCCAAAAGCTCCGCTTTTGCCTTGGACAGATCAAGGTCTCTTATAAGATCACTTAATTTGCGTTGATTAATTTTGTGTGGTTCACCACTGGACACTTCGGCAGAGAAATCGGGATCTTGTGATGTTGATGGCTGGACTAAGTCGTCATCTACATTATCATCCGATTCTTCGTCAGAATCAAGGCTGTATTCTTGAGGTGGATTAGGAATAGGTAGTTCATCACTATGGAAAACCGGGCGAATAGCAGATGGTAAATTGGGGTATTGTATTACCATCCTTTTTTTCTTGTTAATACCCTGTTTAATAGGAGGTATCACGCAAAAATAACAATCGGTAACATGATCTGTACGTTCTCGCCAGATCATGGGCACAGCAAAAGCCATTGAACGTCCTCTTCCACTTAGCCAACTGCAAAGATTGTTCGCACAATTGCTGCAACATATATGAGGTGCCCATTTTTTTGTCTTCATCTCCAATTTTACAACCAAAATACAACTGGTACGCCTTCTTAATTTTGGGAGTAAAATTACGTTTTTGATGCACAAAAGTCACCACAAATATAACAAAAGTTGTTAGGTATATTTACGCAATCTCGTGGCATATTTTCAAAATAGCACTATTTACTTTTGAAAATGAACACATCATGCACAAGGTACAAATACTAGTACCTAAGAATGAATATTAGTTTTAGTGACAAATAAAGAGATAGGTAGTTAGTATGTCTATTTTTCGTAGAATTCTAATTCTACCTGTTATTTGTGATAGGACCGCCCATAAACTAGGTTTTATAAGGGGTCCATACACGATCCCGCGGCAGGGAACCAGCCTTGTCGGCATGCTTTGAACTCATTCGTAAAAGTGAACTGCTCCACTAGAATTCCAATTATCTTCAAAGCGTACCGACAATGTCGGGTCCCAGCAGCTGGATCGTCTGTAGACCCCTATACCTGCGTTACACTTTATTACCTGTATTGGAAAAACCAGAGCCAACTTGAACTTTTGCTTTTTATATTGTTATTTAGCATGACGAAGTTACTAAGAATTTGCTATTCTTACCTCCAATACATGTAGGCTGTAGAATAGTGTTATATGCAAAATATATCATCAAATTTGAAAAATAGATCCTCTCCTTCTATCATCCGCTAGCGTTTCTCTTTCTCAACTTTATTTCAATTAGTATTATATGAAAGGAAACTCAAAATGAAACTCAGCTAATTTCATTTAACCCTTAGCCACCCTTCCCCCCTTTTGAAGTATGGTACGGGACCATTGGGATTTTAGGCCACTTTAGTTGTGCTTTGCTTTTTTTATTTGTGTCCCAAATTTCAAATTTCTAGATCCACAAGTATCCTATAATAATACTGTGTGTGTGGAGGCGTGTGTTGAATGGTGCTCGAATAGAGATTTTAAGTTCAAATTGACTATATAATGCAACTAGTGATATTTAATACCCGATTTCCTCATTTGAATTAATGTGTATATAGGCTAAGTGCCAGAATTTTAAAATAATGACTGCAGTAACCAATGTAAAACATGACTTAATATCCTGTCGAACAAATTGAAAGTGCCAAAACATACCTAAGTAATTTTAATAACTGAGTGCTAGGATTGTGGCAGTTATTTATTATTTTTCACAATATGATAGTTTTCAGATTTACTACACTAATAAATAATCAAGAACAGTTTAATACATTTTCCACCAGATCAGTTAAATGTTTTCTTAAAGGTAACTAGATTAATAAAGTTCCAAAGAAGGGACGAAAAAGTATTGCCTAGCTACTTTATTTAAAATGGGAGAAAATAAATCCCTGTCCGGGATATTAAGGTGTGCGGTTTCGTGAACGTAATTCGAGAATTTCTCCTGCATACCTGAACCGATTAAAAAAATTGTTTAATATTCTTTTAGAGACAGCTTTGTAGAATGGTACTAAGCTATTTAAAACTAAAAAAACAAAAAAATTTTTTACTTGTGCGAAAATCAAAAAAAATGTTTTTTCTTCAAGCGTATAACAATACTTACATTATATATTGCAACACGTCCTGGAGAAAGAGCCTATTTTTGTACTAATACAAATATTTTTCATTTTTTTCCTAGGACAAAAATGAAACAATACACTGCCGTGCAAAAGTAAGTAGGACAGTGATAACAGAGGTGTAATATATATGTAATATAAATATATCTATCTGCTTTTCCACACAGATAATTTACTAATTGCTGATCGTATTCAACCATCATTTATCTTTCGTCTCCCAGTTGAAGGCCTTCTTTTAATACTCCTTTCTTCTTATCTCGCTTTTTAACTCTTATAGGTACAGTAATAAGTGCTGCCCTACTGAGTTTTGCACAGTAGTGTAGGTACCTATCATGCAACGAATTAACAATCCAAGTAGCTATGACTTGTCACAACTGTCAGTTTTAAATTTCACGTCGGGTCGTTTTTCAAATTGAAAAGCAAAAATGTCTCAAGAAATGCAGTGCACACCACCTGAATTACTTGAAATTGCAAAGTCATTAGTAGCAACATTAATTCCCGCGAAATCCAAAAAAAATTATGATAATGCGTACGATAAATTTATAAAATGGGCTAAGGGCTAGTACATATGTATTCGAAAAATGTGATGATAGCATATTTTACACATTTACCCAAAAAACTGAAAAGTTCAACTCTATGGGCGCAATAAATAAAGTGGTTAGTACTATGTTATGCTTAATTAATAAATAAAATGGTTAGTATTACCTATTTTTATTTTTTTGCCAAGATTGAACATATTTGATGTCATTTTTAGAAATTAATGTGGTAAATTTTTATTTTGACGCTTGAAGAAAAAATAGTAGATGTCACTCGGAGTAGAAGGCACATTATATGTTTCGCCCAGTTGCTCAGCCTCGGCTGAGCAAACTTCTGGGCTCAACAAATAATGTTCGCCTTCTCCTCCTAGTAACATAATATACCATTTTTGACTTTTCAATAGTCTGGTACCATTCTATGATGTTGTCTCTAAAGGCCTATTAAAAAATTTTTTGAATCGGTTCAGGGATATAAGAGAAATTCTCGAACTACGAAATCATTTTCTTAAGCACGGCACCGTAGTATAAATAAAAAATAACTATTTAACAATAATCTAATTTATTGCGAAAATAAAGGTAACTGTAGATCAATGAGACAAATCAGGGTGAAGGCAAATGAAATGTGCTTACTAAATTAAAGTTCTACAGAACAATTTATACAAAATGAATAGTACACAGAAAGACAGACAGACGTCAAAAGTACTGGTACACGGTAATCTAAAAATGTAAGACACTAGTGGTTGGCAAAAGACCGCAATACATAAAAACTGCAAGAAATACTCTAACCAAAAAATAGATAGTTGGCCAACGTAATATTACCATAAGAAAACATTAAATAGAATATCACTAATAAACAACATGTTTTGATTCTTTAAATGAATAAACAAATCTCTAAATATAAGCAAAAGTAATTACGAAGGAAGTGAAATTAAATGCATAGTAGCATTAACAAAAGTTTGCAAATTAAAACATGTTGTGATGCTTTAGATCAACAAACAAATCATTAAACGTAAGCAAATATATTAACAAATGAAATTAAATGCATAGTAGCATGTTAAACTAAAATATGCGTACGTAAAGATAATGTGCTCGTGAACAATATTACCTTACAGGTATTAGACAAGAATTATCTACATAAGTTTTTCAAGGAAAAGAACGATCCACTCGCGAAGGCAATTTTGTTTGTCTATTCAAACAATGGGATAGACACTAAAGTTATAATAATTCCACAACGACGTGAAATTAAACGAAAACTCACAACATTATGATAAATGACTCACATTATAGCGTCCACAACTGCTATAGACAAAGGAAAGGAAGGGAATTTAGCTCTTGGGTACTGCTACTTACAAAAACTGTTGTGAAGGGACGAATACTATATGATGTTTACAGAAACAAATTATAGGTTGGTATCAGTTATAATTCAGCCCAATTTCGAATCTTTACAATTTCTAGGCAAACTACTTCATAGTTAAAATGCACTTAGAGCAGCTATAATTACAATATCAAATTCTATGTGTAAGTATTTACGTCTCTACTAGACAAATACTAGTGCTAAACTTCTCAAAACTAATTGGTAAAATTCACATTAATAGTTAATTAGATAACACATAGGAAGACGACTTCCAGGTTCAAAAGCTCGACGAAAAATAACCCGAAGACGTTGGGTCGTCATTCTATATGCCTCATTTCTCGCCCTGCCTTATTGGATATGTCCTGAAGTGAAGTGTAGGATTACAAAACAATCCAATTCGATATTTTAAAATGGTCTCCTATTGGAGAAATATGTCTAGCATTGAGACCTTCAAGCATTTCGTTCTAACATTCTGGAATATTTAAATTGACTTGAACGCAGTGGCGTCGTTAGGTATTTTGCTGATAAAAAACATAAAATAATATAATTTGGCAGATTTTAATAGAAACTTATTAATGGCTAAAAATGAACCGTTACATTTTCTAATTTGCTATCGAAAATTATTACTTTTTCTGACTGATTTCGGTTAAGAATAGTATTAGTTTTCCTGAATGAATCCGCCAATAAAATTATTTATTATAAGCATTTCTTACTACAAAATTACTAAATAATTAGGGCATTACTTAAACAAACATTCTGAGAAAATTTTATCGGCTTGATTTGTATTAATTATTTGTTTTTTTCAACTGTTTGAAGACATTCTGCACAGAATTAGAATTTTCCACATTTTATTAGAAAAAAATTATGAATGTAATTTGTTAGAGATTTTTCCGTTCGAGGCGTGTTTTTGATCTCGGCTCCACTTCGATCAAAGAAATATAGAGAACATAATTCACAAATAAATATTTTATTATGGTATTAAAATCAAAGAATCAACATGTCGGATATACGACGTATATTTCCTTGGATTTTTCACCATAGTCGGTTTTTTAAATTAAAGAATAACATAATAACATATTAACTTGTAAAGTCATTACGTAACCGTAATTTTTAAACCACATATAATATTTTATATTGCGCCTCTATCTATTCACTCAGCAATTTTATTAGTAAATATATGTTAAGAATTATATATATATATATATCTAAGTCACTAGGAAAATCTGGTTAAGTGTAATCAAACCATTGAAAAATTAAAATAAGATTCATCATAGTCTCTCTCTATCTACCTAAATGGACACTTTTAGGTTCTTGGTAATATTTCCTTATGATATCTACTTATTTTTTATCAAATAGACATATTATGTCGGTCAAAAACTTTTGATAGTCATAGTAGGAATAATTTTTGTGCAGAAATCCGTTTCTCAGAATACGCTAAATTCAAATATAGAATACAAGAAATGACGTGTCTGCATGTATATACAGGATGTTCCTTAATAACATGCTAATAATTCAAGTTGCGATTCCTTAGGTCATTTTATGAAGACAAGTTCATATGAACATATGTCCGCAACGCCTTAAATTGTTTGCTACAAGGTGTTGAATTTTCTTTAAAATCGTTATTTTTCAATATTTCAGAAAGTATTTTAGATATAATTTTCAATTTTGGTATGTGTTAATAGGATATAAAACCACATATTTTAGTTACAAAAGTTATTTTATCGCTCCACCAGTGGCGTCCCAACAAACATGTCCTCTGGTATTTTTTTACCAAAAAAGTGGTACGCCACTGATATATTTCCATGTGGATATTTTTTCTTATTAGCCTGGCCAATTCTACATGAAAACGGTCTCTTGCATTTTTCTCGTCTTGATTCAAATTGCTTGATTTATCTGTATTGACTAACAATTTTTGAAAACATAAATCCTGGTTATCCTGGAATAAATGACGTTTTTGTAAACATCTTTTTCAAAACAATATTTGTTGACATTAAGTAAATTGCTGGTGTTCAAAACTATTTCGTATTTCTTCCATGCTTACTGTTTCATTGAATTTATTTTATTTTTTCGCTGTTTTATTCGAAAATCTCAGTAAACATGGTGAACTATACGAATGCGGAAATGACAACAATGCATTACGTATATGGTCTCGCAGATGGTAATGCAACAAAAGCCAGAAGTATATATCAGGAAAGATATTCTAATCGAGCCTGGCCAGATAGCCAATTCTTTTCGACTATTCATCGCCGTCTTTGTGAAACTGGTAGTTTACAAAAATGTACTTCAGAAGGTAGACCTCGAACTGTCAGAACACCAGAAATTGAGGAAGCAGTGTTCCAGGAAATCCACGAACATCCTAAGGCGAGTACGAGGAAGATTGCTAGAACTCTAAATATTTGTCATCAAATTGTTTGGCGAGTTTTGGTTGATTTTTTGTTGTATCCGTACCATATTCTGAGTTCAGGTATTACTTCCCAGGGATTATCCACAGCGTGTGAATTTCTGTCAGTGGTACCTTCAGAATGTTACACTAAATCCGCAGTTTGAGTCATAAATTATGTTACAGACGAAGCAAATTTTTCTAGAAATGCTATTCAAAATGTCCATAATAATGATGTGTGGGCGGATGGAAACCGCATGCCATAACCGACACTCATTTCCAAGAGAAATTTTCGGTTAATGTATAGATAGGAATTATTGGTAATAATCTTAGACACTTTTTCTGCCAAGAGGTCTTCATGGACAATCTTACCTGTATTTTCTCCAAGAAGAACTATCTGTGTTGCTTGAAGATGTTGTTGTAAGGGGTTAATTAGTATTAACCCCTTACAACCTTTCTGGGGGATTGAAATTCCACTTGTTCTAAACATTGGAAAAGCAAGGTTTTTGGTGCGCTGAAATCGAATATGATGATAAAGACTTATTTGAACCACCCAGTCACCCCCTAGCACCCCCTACATGTCCCAGGAGGGGTTGAAATTTCATTTGTTCTAAACATTTAAAAAGTATGTTTACTTCTAGGTTTTTTGATGCGCTGAAACCGAATATGACGATAAAAACTGATTTCAATCACTCAATCGCCCCCTAGCACCACAAAAATTTCACTTCTTACGAAAATTGAAAATGTATGTATATTCCTAAGTATTTTGGTGCAGTGAAACCGAAAATGGCGATAACAAATAGTTTTAACCACCCAGTCACCCCCTAGCACCCCCCACATTTTTCATCGTCATATTCAGTTTTAGCGCACCAAAAAACCTAAAAATGAACATACTTTTTAAATGTTTAGAACCACTTTTTTTTTCTTTTTTGTGTGCCTGTGTAAATACTTTCAATTTAAATTTAATCGTTTTAATTAAGAACTGTGCGTCTGACGAGAATAACGCAAGATATCGTTTTTACGTAGAATTGACCAAGCTAACCAAAAAAAATATCCACATGGAAATATGTCAGTGGCGTACCACTTTTTTGGTAAAAAATATCAGAACATGATTGCAGGGACGCCACTGGTGGAGCGATAAAACAATTTTTCTAAATAAAATATGTGGTTTTATATCCTATTGAAGCATACCGAAATTGAAAATAATATCTAAACTACTTTCTGAGACATTAAAAAATAACGATTTAAAAAAATCAACCCTGTACAGAGCTGCCTAGTAGTTAACTACAATTGTAGTTTAACTACTAACTACAAGTACTCATAGGTAGTTGTGAGTACATTGGTACTGTATTGAGTATCCACTACTCAAATTACTTTTTAAATGTAGTTAAAACTACTAATGTAATTTTAACTACTAAAGTAGTTGCAACTACTGTTGATATGTTTTCATAGAATCTGATTTTATATGTTTTTCTCAGAAATATGCTTAATAAATATCCAGCCCAGTTGCTCAATGACAAAAAGAGTCTGACCAGCATACAGCCCTGGTATTAAGTTGAGATGGCTACAGTCAATTACAGATATTATTAATGTTACCTTATCTCTTACACTGAAAAGTTATTGGTAAATTCTGCTTTATTTTTTTTTTAAATGATGCAAAGGTTAATACACAACCACCTGAGAGCACTAGAATCGAGGAAAAACTCAAGAAATATAAATTCGATTTTGACGAATCCACCGAACCCATCACAGCCACAACTAATACAGCCATCATCAATTACGACCAAAAGGATGAAAATACTGAATTGGGCAATAAAATAAAGTTGCAACTTCCAACATACTTGGATGATTCTCGGAGCAACTTTGAAATGCTGAATTATTATCCAATTATTAAAAAATTATTTGTATATTATAACATCCCTTTGCCTTCATCAGCTCCTGTACGTCTGTTTTCGTTTGCGTGCATAATAAATGCCCCAAAAAGAAGTTCATTATCCGATTCTAATTTTGAAATATTAGTAATGTTAAAAGCGAATGGCAATGTGTAAATGGATTTTTGTGTTTTTCTTTAATTAATAAAAATGGTAATCTCAGTAGCCCCATTTGTAGTGTTTTTTAATCCCTCTATAATAAACTTTAATAATTTTAAATAGTTATTAAATAAACTAAACAGGTTGCAAATGGCAACAACGTAACAACATCTAAGTAAACTGTAGGGTAGGCTATCGGGGCTTTATGTAGGTACACTTTGCTTGCACACCGACGTAGAAAAGCATTTTGTGACTTTTTGTAGCATATTGGCACAATCATTTTACAAATTATATAAGTATATTAGACTTTCCTTCCGGTTATGACATGTCACAAAGAAAGGTTTCAGTGTCTTAAGTACACAGTTCTAATGTCCCAAGTTCTTTCATCATGAAAAAAATTTCATGCTGTGTAAGTGTAAAGTGTACTACAAAAGTAGTTGTAAATGTAATTGAAGACACGTAGTTAAACTACTCTTTCAAAATAAAAGTACTCCAGTACTTTTGAACTACAATGCATTTTTAATAAGTACTCTGTAGTTAGTAGTTAACTACTTTTTCAAAAGTAGTTTGGCAGCTCTGACCCTGTAGCAAAAAATTTAAACCGTTGCTGACATATGTGCATATGAACTTTTCTTCATAAAATGACCTGAAATATTAGCACGACATTAAGAAACACCCTGTATGTATATACAGTCTGTTTCTTGTAATGCCTTAGTTAAAAATTCAGCGCGCAAAATCACATATTGTCATGTGTATTGTTGTGTAAAGAAGTATTTTGCACTGCGGTGTTCCAGTTTTTTGTTTGAGAAGACATATACTACTGGAAAATATAATGTCATATGAAATAGCCGATAGGCCAAAAGGCCCTTATCTTTGACGTAACAAACAACATTACGAAACGAAACGCGCAAAAATCAGATATGCGAGCGCCTTAGTTTTCTCTATCTTTCTTTATGCCTCTGAGAGATGGAATGCTGGGAAGGCAGACGACGTTGTAGCTTTGCTGAAGAAGTAAGCTTAACGGGAGACTGTAATAAATGGCGTGATGCTATCAGTGTGCCATACAGCAAAGGAGGTCAACTAGAATAATACCTAGATCACAAAACGTCTGCGAATATGTTGTGAATAAGATCTGGAATTAACATTTTAGTTAATTAAACCATAGAGCAATCTGAAATAAAGTTGACATTTTATACACGACAAATGTTTCCTTTGATTATTTTACGTGGGGCTCAAACTCTTCCCTCTCCTCCCAACTTATTACCGCCCTAGAATCAGTGTCGGACTGGGCTGGTGGGCAACTGGGCAAATGCCCAGTGGGCCACATGAAGGGGCCAGCATTGAGCCAAAGAGACATTTTTATAACCTACAATGCTACATTCAATATGCCATATTACGTCGATCGAATCGAATAAACGAATTAGGTACTTGTATTGGGAACTTGTACTATTTTTACGCACAGAAATTAGTAGAAAGCCACTGTCCAAACGAACATTGTATTTACGCGAGCCCTGTAATTCCCCTACCATAGATTGTCTTGCATAGTGATACACCACGCTGACGAAGATAGTGGTAGTAGTTAGTTAGAATGAGTAGTTAGTTTAATAGGTAGAAAAATCAACAGCGACAGATACGCATTTAATTACAATTATAATCTAGCATGAGCTAGAGGTGGATTATCCAATAGGCAAACTAGGCAATTGCCTAGGGGCGCCAATGCGTAAGGTGGCGCTTCAGCTATTCAAAACTAACTAATTTTATCTCCCGACGGCCATCGTTTACCGACAACTGTTGATCTGTTGGAAAATAAAATGTACAAGGAAATTATTTCTTTGTTATTTGATTGTTTTATTTTAATAGAATTATCGAATTTATTACCTCTGTACTGTAGCAACATTTTACAGAAATATTTGAAGGATTATATTATAGCGGAGTTCGCAAACAAGGATATGAGTTTTGTTTTTCCATCTATTATTATTATATTTAATGTTTATTTTTAGTTCGGGGGAAAATATAGGTATTGCAATTTTTTTTATAATAAAACATTTTTCCTTGGTATTTTATATTTTTGTCTTGCGGCCACGAAACCTACTTCTCGAATACAATATAAAGTTAAGTCAAATCTCTAACATGTAATTTGAGGTTGTTTGACCTTGTTAAAATATTTCCCCTGCGGCTCATTCACATTCCCGTAATCCCAAAGAGAGCGCAAATATTTAATTTGCCTAAAGGCGTATTAATCTTTAATCAGGCCCTGGCATTAACTGGAAAATGTTGAATTTTTATATTCAGTTGTTGAGCATGATTGATGACACTTTCGCTCCAAAGACTTGGCGCGGCCCTGGCTACTTATGGGATGTTTTTATGGCCTTTTTTATGTGTGATAATAATATGAAGATTACTATACATTATTATTTTCTAATTATTTTTGTTGTGTAAATAGGTACTATAGAGATACAGCATTTGTATTTACTATTAAGTTATCTTATGCAACATATATTAATTTTCTTAATTTTGGTATCGACAAAACCAAATACAAATTAAAAAGGGGGGCCACGGAAAAGATATGCCCGGGGGGCATTTAAATCAAGTCCGACACTGCCTGGAATAAATTCCTAGTGGATTTAAATAACATAAGTAGGTATTATGAAATTTGTGTATTTATTGCTATTAAATACAAGTTGATAAAAACAGATGAGCGTTTTCGATTATTCGTTAAATTATTAAATTTATTATGATTATTTAAAAAACCAGATAATGTGAGATTAGATATTTTATTTCGGGTTCAAATTGGGTCAGTGGAAGTATAGCAGAGTTTATAATTTATCATGAAGCTTATATTGACAGTATTTTTCCAACCATAAAGTGGATTTACTTTTAATATGGAAAATATAAATCTAGGTGTTTTTATTCACATAATTTATTGTTTATATTGAATCAATCGTTCTGCATTTTTTTCTTTAGGAAATGAACAGAGTTGCATTTTCCATATTTGACATTGCAGTAGTTTTTAAAAAATAAATATCTTGTATTTCTGCTTACATCATTGTTATAAAATATTATTTTGGGTATTCAGCAGATAACTTTCAAAGAAATCATTCGTTCCTTTCATATATTATTGATCTAAATCTGATCAAGCTAGATTATCAACGAGTAGTCCTCTTACAAACAAACTTGTCAATTTCTTTATACATTAACTATGTCTAACATTCAATATGAAAAACAAGAAAATAACCATTCTTTCTATATATTGAAGATCTAAGTCTGATCATGGCAATATATTGTAAGAAATCCACCCTTAAGAGGAAATCTTTCAAGCATCTCTAGCCCTACCTAGAGGATACTCCATTCAATACGATAAACAAGAAAATAACCATTCTTTCTATATATTGAAGATCTAAGTCTGATCATGCCAATATATTATCAGAAATCCACCCTTGCGAGGAAATCTTTCAAGCATCTCTAGCCCTACCTAGAGGATACTACATCACAAACAAACATTAGTTACATTTCAAAGCCAAGAACTACTGAAAAGCACAATGAAATATAGGAATAAAATTTCACTTACATGTCATAATAAATAAAATATTTCAATCAATGTTTGATTGACCAAAGCTCTGTAAAAATTGCGCGACCTTTTTCATTCTCTTTAGAACTCATCAGCAGAGATATATGTTCAATTCAAAAACATAATTACTATAAAAAATAGGAAAACATTTTCTTGTAAAAAATGACAGGAAATATTTATTTAGTTGACACATATCAAAAATAAAAAAGAATCACTCTTTTTTAGAGCCCCATAGCTCGTGTAGTTTTTAAAAAATAAATATCTTGTATTTCTGCTTACATCATTGTTATAAAATATTATTTTGGGTATTCAGCAGATAACTTTCAAAGAAATCATTCGTTCCTTTCATATATTATTGATCTAAATCTGATCAAGCTAGAATATCAACGAGTAGTCCTCTTACAAACAAACTTGTCAATTTCTTTATACATTAACTATGTCTAACATTCAATATGAAAAACAAGAAAATAACCATTCTTTCTATATATTGAAGATCTAAGTCTGATCATGGCAATAGGGCTAGAGATGCTTGAAAGATTTCCTCTTAAGGGTGGATTTCTTACAATATATTGCCATGATCAGACTTAGATCTTCAATATATAGAAAGAATGGTTATTTTCTTGTTTTTCATATTGAATGTTAGACATAGTTAATGTATAAAGAAATTGACAAGTTTGTTTGTAAGAGGACTACTCGTTGATATTCTAGCTTGATCAGATTTAGATCAATAATATATGAAAGGAACGAATGATTTCTTTGAAAGTTATCTGCTGAATACCCAAAATAATATTTTATAACAATGATGTAAGCAGAAATACAAGATATTTATTTTTTAAAAACTACACGAGCTATGGGGCTCTAAAAAAGAGTGATTCTTTTTTATTTTTGATATGTGTCAACTAAATAAATATTTCCTGTCATTTTTTACAAGAAAATGTTTTCCTATTTTTTATAGTAATTATGTTTTTGAATTGAACATATATCTCTGCTGATGAGTTCTAAAGAGAATGAAAAAGGTCGCGCAATTTTTACAGAGCTTTGGTCAATCAAACATTGATTGAAATATTTTATTTATTATGACATGTAAGTGAAATTTTATTCCTATATTTCATTGTGCTTTTCAGTAGTTCTTGGCTTTGAAATGTAACTAATGTTTGTTTGTGATGTAGTATCCTCTAGGTAGGGCTAGAGATGCTTGAAAGATTTCCTCGCAAGGGTGGATTTCTGATAATATATTGGCATGATCAGACTTAGATCTTCAATATATAGAAAGAATGGTTATTTTCTTGTTTATCGTATTGAATGGAGTATCCTCTAGGTAGGGCTAGAGATGCTTGAAAGATTTCCTCTTAAGGGTGGATTTCTTACAATATATTGCCATGATCAGACTTAGATCTTCAATATATAGAAAGAATGGTTATTTTCTTGTTTTTCATATTGAATGTTAGACATAGTTAATGTATAAAGAAATTGACAAGTTTGTTTGTAAGAGGACTACTCGTTGATATTCTAGCTTGATCAGATTTAGATCAATAATATATGAAAGGAACGAATGATTTCTTTGAAAGTTATCTGCTGAATACCCAAAATAATATTTTATAACATTGCAGTAGTCATTTAAATTTACAATTTTTATTTTTCGCATACGTAAATAGTATATTTCAACTTGCACGTTAGTACTACTTATTGTCATCAGTTGGCGCTCACACAACTTTACAGTATGATTGGTTTTTAAAAGAATTACACGATTTCTCGAAAATTTTTTAAAGAAGGAATTTCATTAGGAAACGATGTTCAATCTATATTCCGCTTTAAATGTGTGCGTTGCCATATTACTTAAGTCGAACTGATAGTTGTAGTTTTAATATTCGTTAAAATTTAATATTATTTCATCTTTCATAACGAATACATAACAAACAGTACAAAGTACAGTATATACCCAGATAGCATTTATTATTCCACGAATGTACATTTTGCATTCCCAATGTTCTAATTGCATTCTGTACTTGCCATGTATGTTCCCTCAACATTCCCATATAAATAATATTTTCACATATACAATATGATTATACATACGATATAAATGGAATATACAGAAAAGTTTATGTTCACAGTCGCATATACTGTGTACATGTATCAGGGAACGTTCTTCGTATATGTGTTCATGTACATCGTATGGACATTCGTCAATGATTTTATCTGTATAATACAGGTATATTTTTGAACTAATAAAAATAAACCTGCATCACAACTGATGAGACAGCAATGCTAGTTTTATAGTACCTATCTACCTACCTACAAAAATAATTATGATGTTTCTATCTATATAGATCTGGTTTAAGTGCATTTATAATCATCCCCTGTGTGATGTATGACGTTTTATAAATTTTAAATCGTTCGTCAATATTGTATATATGAAATATGTTTTAAATTTTGAATCCAGACTTTAGATTTATGATCGAATATTAATAAATAATAATGAATATGAAATATTAAATAATAGTGAATGAAATATTAAATAATAATGAATAATAATCCTTTTTTAATGTATGTACTGTGTTCAATTAATTAGTAACTATCTCGGTAACTATCGGCATTTCTTAAGCAGGTAGTTCAGACTTAGAATGGTTATTTAATTACATTTTATCTTTTATATTTAGATTTCCGTTTTCCATGTCATTACAATCCCCTTGTAGAATTTTTTAAATGCGCGCCACGGTCCTTAGATTAGTGCGCATGCTCATCGTGCTCTAGCAGACTACGTCACGCTTCTGCTGTCAAATGTCGATTTCAATTTGTGTTTTGTTTTTTGTTTTCCCGTGATTTATTAATTAGTCCAAGTATACATTAATTGCATTGCAGTAAGTATTTTACAATTATTGTATACAATATAACTACCACATAGTTTTGTTGTCATTTGCAGATATTTTATATTTAGACACTAAAGTTTAATGTGTATCCCTTTGTACATATTATACTAAGCATACCACCTATATTAGTTATAATAATTACGGCGTTTGTAGGTATCGATTTTTTGGAAAAAAAACTGAGGTGGTCTTTGTAATGGTCTCGGTCCACGAAAAGGAAGCTTGGTGGTCACCATTCAAACGGAAACAATTTGACTGATCATTGAAAAACAGGAGAAAACCCCCCAGAAACGTGGACACTTTACGGGGTGTTTAAATCTTATTTTCAAGAAGGTAGGTTCGATCTATTTCAATATTAAGGAGCTTTTGTTTATTTAAATCACAATCATTGAATTTGATTACAACGTACGAGTTGTGATAGGTATTTATTTGTAGTAATTTGCTTTATACCTATTTCAGAGGATTATAGAAGAGCTGCAATTAATTGAAAAGGGCAGAGATCACATCTGATGTAAGAGTGAACAAAAACAAATCAAAGGACTATGTACAAAAAACACGTTATTCCTCCCGTCAGATGAACATAATGATATCGAAGAACATATTGGAAGCCGTCGACTTCCCAAGAAATTTTGTCCATACTAGAAGTTGAAAGAAGATATGTTCTTTTAATAACTCTGGTAGGCATTTAAAATCAAGTACTTACCTAAAATTTCGAATGTTCACTTGAACGAATTTCATAGGTATAAAAAGAAAAATTAATAAAACCCACACTTCGATTTAGGTGTAAAAACTTAAGTATTGTGGATATTTATTGTCAGCAAATGTGGCAATGAAGTGTTTATGCCTAAATCGATGTGTGGTTTTTATTAACTTTTCTTTTTCATCCAAAATTCATTCAAGTGAACGTTCGAAACTTCAGGTACATTTAAAATCACAAGCATAAATATTTCCGAATTTCAAAAAAATATCTATGTTTTGTAGGTAAAGGACACCGCATAAAACAAATGAAAAAGAGGGCACAGTCAAATGGGCTGAAAATGCAGAATGTCTGAAAATGGCCAGTTTGAAAGGTCAAAGATCAGGAAGATCGGTACCCACTAATGTCATAGTTGAGAGTATTATATGACAACGAGTTGTTTAATGTTGTTATTCATATTCATAAGACCGGAAATGCCGCAGGTTTCATGAATGAGGTGGTGATTTTTTTAAGTTCCTATGCTTACTTTAAAGTGAGGGTGTGCATGTGTGTGTATGTGTGTAGTGGGGGGGGGGGTTGGTTAGCGTGCGTGAGAGAGTGAAAGTGTGTTCCTATCAACGAGTTGTAATGTATGAGCAGTGGACAGCGCGCAAACGGTGTGAGCATTCTCATCCTTCTCACACAGTTCGTTCTCTCTTTGTCGCACAGTACATGAGGGCCTGTGTTGCTTTGTAAAACAGAGTGGAGAGCAAAGAAGAGGGTACGAGGTGTGCGACAAGGACAAGGATGCTCGCGCCGTCTAGCAAATCAACGGCTTATCTCTAGTCAGAACTCTTTGGTTCATATGTGCAAATACATTAGAATAACAACATTAAACAAATCCTCATCATAATATGATACTCTCAACTATGACAGCGGGTACCGATATTCCTGATCTTTGACCTTTTATATCTCAAAAACTGGTGATTTTCAGATATTGTGCCCATGAAAACTTTTGATCAGGATATTATGAAGTACAACATACTACATTTTCAGCCCATTTGACTTTACATTCTTTTCCATTTATTTTGTGCCTGCCGTGTCCTTTATGATAATATCAATTTGTTTAATTTATGTTTGATCAGTTTTATTTTTTCTGTAAGATCTTTGTAACATGTTTTTATATTTTTCAACTTTATCATGGCCAGTTTTTAAAGAGAAATAAGTACCTATTCAAATGTAATACAATGTATTTTCTTTTGTAGTTGGACTAGCACGTGTATCTCCTCCGCTGGACAGGAAGGAAATACCTTCTCCTAAAAATTGGAAAAGCCAAAAGAAAGTATTCAGCCAGTAGGATCAGTCACAAATGATGTGTTGAGAATGAAAAGTGGACTTTCACAATTACAAGTATCACCATCGGCAACACCTGGACACTGGTCCAATTTTTACTATTTTTTATTTATTGACAAAAAAATTCGTTATAGTAAAATATGACAGTTCATAAGTTGCAAAGAAAATTTTTTTGTTAAAAAAAATCTCAATAGAAATTTTTGTCACAATTGTTTTTTATTATTGCAATTCATTTTTGTAACAAAAAATAAAAATATATTTAAAGTAACAACTGTTTTATTTATACCTCTTCCTAAATAAAATCATGTTTTGTTCTTGGCAATTTAAAACACGATTTGAAATAGATAAAACTTTAAGGTAATGTAATATGATCATTAGATTTTTTCATAAATAACACGTTAAATATGATTTTTAAGCTGAAGTTTTAGAGTGATAAAAGTTTGATCCATTTTAAAATGGTTTTTAACAGATCTTATTAACGTAAAACTATTATTTTTTACATATATTCTTAGACCTTTGTAAAGTATTGTTATAGCAAATACAGCTTTATTTAAGTTTATTTAGCATTTGTATGCTCCATTCAATAAAATTTGATGAATAAAACATTTGACTTTAGTTGAAAACTAATGGTAAAAACAAATTTTCTGTGCATATATTCCACATTTACTTACATAATATTCTTCACAAGGAATGTGAAATGTGGAAAATTAGAATAAGTACCTAATAATTGACTGTAACAATTAAACTTTAAAATTATATATTGGATTTATTATATGCAAGTACTTCACTCATATCGTGTATGCTCTTGAGTTTAATTATTATAATAATTTATTATTTGCTGTAATCATAGATGAGTCGCTGCGTCATACTGAACATATTCAGAATGAAGCAGCGACTCATCAATGATTACAATAAGTAATAAATTATTATAATAATTAAACTCTGAAGAAAATACTTGCCATGAGTGAAGTACTTATAGCTGCCACTGATACATAATGTTCATTCCTACAATATACATGCATCATAGATTTATGATCCATGTGTAACATACCAGGCACCTACGGTTTAATTCCTACGAAGGTAGTACTTATATACCGTGAACATGCAGTGTACATTGTGAATGTAGGATGGACTTTCCTCCTTTATACCTCATGTATCTATCAGTATATCAATATACGTTTCTGGTTCATATCAAGTTCCGTTTTGGTCTATGGGTACGTTGTATTAATCTTACTCGTATATCGAGAGGCGGTCATCTGTACGTCTCTCTGACATTCAGATTTTCTACATGGAATACAAACTGAATATTCATTCTTAGTTCCATGGGTACATAAAGTACGTTCCGAGCACATGCTCTGAATGTAAAAATGCTATCTGGGTATCTTCCTTGCTAATGCCAAATATATACGGTGCTATTACCAGTTCAGTCGATAAAATTATCGACCCTGTTTAACCCATTTTATCTACTCGTCTGTACTCTACTCGTTTTATCTACTCTCCTTATTACGAGTTTATGGCATCGGTAAAAATAACTCTTTTTACATATTATTTTGAGCTAAATTCACTCAATTGTTATCGAGTAGATATAAATTAATCGTTCTCGCTGGAATTTATCGATGTTGGTTCTGTAATTGACTTTTAGGACAAACTCGATAAAAAAATTATCTACATTAAAGTTATCTATGGTCGATATTTTTAGCAATGGAGACTGGTAATAGCACTGAATGTTAGTCAACGCAAGGCTCGTTTTGGATATTAACCCTAGATAGCATCGCGCAATTAATATCCAATGTGCATTTAGATAGAAAGATTTAAGCTCAAATTTTACCAAAGATGGTATAGAGGTTAATGCCATCGGTTGGCCAATACTCCAGTCATTTTAGACAAAATATGGCTTCTGATCTAACAAAATATATCCATTTTTTTTAAATCGATTTATTTTGGTATTTTAATGAAAATATTAAAAATCGGCAACGAGATCACTACAGCATAAAAAGTAATTCAAGGTCAAAGTTCACAATAAACGTTTTTTTGTGAATATCGCGCTTTCTATGGCTCGAAGGCCAATTGAGGTTATTATGAATATGAAACATAATGAAATTCCGCACAAAAATGGCTCTTCCATTTTTTATGTACAACGAACGGTTTAGGCAAAAATGTTCTTCGAAATTTCTGCTCAAGGCATAATATGCTCCATTTCATATAGTCCATGCATAGAATATGTGCTTGTTCTATGTATAATATTTATTAGCTGATCGATCGGGATCAAACCTAGAGCCCCTATTATTTCATATATACCGGGTGTAACAGGATGATGGTACACCCCCTTTTCTCCTTTACTTTTGAAGATAATTGATAGAAATTTGGGACATCCTATACACATATTAAGTGGCACTTCCTGACAAACATGTGATTTTTTTTCCACTTCCGGTTTTGCCGGAAGTGACACTAACTTTCGATTTTTAAATGGAATACCCGTATATTATTGCAATTTTCTGAATCCAACGATATCAAATAAGTGTCATTTCAAACATCAATATTTTTTATAATATAATTTTTAGTTTTCCATTTAAGTGTGCCATGACGGTTCCGATTTATTCTAAATGACCCGTGTAATGCTAGAAAAATGAAAATCCCGTCAAAAATGCTAAATTAAGTGATTTATGAGCAAATAAAGTTCATCAAAATGGTTTTTAGAGCAAACAAAACATATTAAGAGATCATTTATGTGCGGAATTCCATTATTTTTCATTTTCATGATATCCTCAATTGGACTCCAAGCCAGAAAGCGCGATATTCGCAAAAAAACGATTTTTGTGAACTTTGACCTTGAATAATTTTTTATGCCGTAGTGATCTCGTTGCCGATTTTTAATATTTTCATTAAAACACCAAAATAAATTGATTTTAAAAAAAATGAAGGATATATTTTGTTAGATCAGAAATGTCTAATTCCACTGGGCTACAATTATATTTGATATAAACATGGATATTACTCATTACTCACCTGTGCAATACAAGCCTGGATGATGTTTGGAGGGAACATATTTCTGAAATAGAATAATCATAATCAGAAAAATGATATCGTCGCTTTATTATGGACAAAAAAAATATGAAAATATTTGTGAAATATTCGAAAGTGTATAATTTTCTACTGCGTTTTTAAAATTGGGGATTTTGAAAATAAAACAATGATGACATCTACATTTCTTACACTAAAATTTAGCTATTATTGTATTTCAATATTTTATAGCTTTAATAGCCTATAACATAACTAAAAAGATGCAGAATATTATACGAAAATGATTGTTAGAATCGGTTCACACATGGCCGAATAAATTTATGTAAAAAGTTACAGTCCAATCCTCTAAGGCGACTGAATTTTTCTTAAAATACTGATTATCCGATTCATTAGAAATAAAACTATTATGCTTTTAACCTCTCGTAATAAATTTCGAATTATGTGCAAAAGTTCTTTCTTGATCGCTCTAGGACTTCTAAGGCAGGAAACGTTTTAAAAAAGTAAAAAAAGTATAACTTTTTTATGATGATTCGATGGGAGTGACCTAAATAACACATGTGCCATTTAAGCTTAAATATTTTCCAAACGTTGCTTATGCATCAATACAAATGATGAAGTTTACACTTCCATTGTGTTGGAGTAAAATCCCATGAAAGGTAATAGTGGGGGACCATTACGGAAAAAATGAGTTTTTCTTCAAATCTCAGAAAAACATGACATTTCTTAACTCATTTCGTGACATTAAAGTTTGACTTTTTAGACGGCTGTGCGTTGCCATTAACAATGAAGGTAATAGTAGTTTGTGCAACAAGAGTGGATATGATATCCAGATCGCACGATAAAGAAGTTTGAGCACGGCGCCGCGCCGTAGGTGGAGTGCTCAATATTTCCAGTGCGATATGGATAATCCACTCGAGTTGTACAGTATACTTTTTCTATGACCAGCTTAAGAAAAAACTACAAATTTTTGAAAAAATTATTAAACATCATATAACTAACATATAACCTCAAATATTAAGTTTTTTAAGTTTATTCTCATTCTTAATGTTTTTATACGCATTTTTAGCTTGGAGCCACACTGGGCTCCAAGCAAATGTTTAAAAATTCACGCAAATAATTTTTCAATATTTTCGATTAATAAAAATAGAATGCTAATTATAGGTTAGATTCCTAACCTGCAAAATGTGTCTTATTTCGTTGTGACAAACTATTTAAAACTTCATAAACATTACATTGAACTAGACTTTGGTTGAAAGTACAGGAACCAGGCAGACATTTTAACTAGTGGAAACATTATACTCTTCGCCAATATACTGAGCTTTTTATATAATTGTTACATATTCTATAGGATACTCTTCGCAGTTTTCTTATAAATAATGTTAGTTCTTGGACATTATAAATTTTGCAATAGGTACCAACTTTGTTGTGAAAAAAAAATATATAAAAAAAGAAAATTAAAAAATAAACAACCTCGCTGTCAGGATTCGAACACGAGACCTTTGGATTGCCAGGCAAAACTTTAGCCATTGGACCATCACACTACATTACTACAAAAATTGAGTGTCTATGGTAGATTTTATTCGAGGAATTTATGTCAACGGATTAGATATATTATTATATATATTAGTAAAATGTATAAACAAAAAAAAATTATACATTTCGCAAGGTTTATATTTAAGTACAAGTGACAAAAATTATGAAAATATATTTTTTTTATTTATATGATTAATAACTTTTTTATTTACTGATTGATTCTTCTCAATAACAATATGGTTCTGCCTCTAGCTAACGCTAACCTACTTTCCAAATTTCAATACAATCGGACTTTTCTTTCTTATCGTGCTTACAAGAAACGTGACGGACGGACGGACGGACAAACGGACATTTTGAAAGTTGTTCAGAATTCGTTCACTAACATAATGATATGAAAATTTTTTCACTACGAGCGATATTTAGTGTTTTATAAATGTGCCGATCATATGCAATATACTCTTCGTTTTTGCGAAAAGTATAATAATAGCTACGTAATACTTGTAAATCTTAAGAAATATATAATTTTTCTAATCCCTTATGTAAATTTGCTATTTTCTGTACAGTCTGTAGATTGGATAAGTAGACAATTTCAGTTAACTGAACGGATATATTCCATATCAGTTCTAGGATGGATATGAAATGAAACCGACCAATCACAGTTCGTGTATTAAGTACATAGACAACTATTCGTTTTAAAATCCAATTAGTGCGTAAGCTGTCAAAGTAACTGTCAGTGTGTATTTGTGTAATATATAAATGTTTAATAAATTTTTTAGTTTTTTTAAGCTGGTCGTAGAAAAAGTATACTGTACAACTCGAGTGGATTATCCATATCGCACTCAAGAGATTTGAAGCACTTCGCCTACGGCGTCGTGTTCAAACTTCTTTATCGTGCGATATGGATATCATATCCACTCTTGTTGCACAACTTACTATTTGAGGTTAGCTGTGACGTCAGGTGCAGATACCCTGATACACACAACTTGAATTTTTAAAAACGAATAGTTGCCTACACGAACTATGATTGGTCGGTTTCATATCCATCCTAGATAGTATATGAAACTAGCTGATCCAGCAAACGTTGTTTTGCCATATAAATTATAAATTTTTGTCCAAAATATAAAAACAAAATTTCTGGATAGGACCACCCTTATCACCTAGGGGTACAAAAAATATTCTCATACCTACCAAATATACACCAAAAATTTCATAAAAATCGGTCAAGCCGTTTCGGAGAAGTTCGATAACAAACACTGTGACACGAGATTTTTATATATTAGAAGATATATCCGTTCAGTTAACTGGAATTGCCTACTTATCCATTCTACAGACTGTATAGAAAACAGCAAATTTACATAATAGTAGAGAGCTCAGAGGCTGAAAATGTTCATCCTGTAGGACTTTATACTAAAAGCTGACAACTGGATAAATCGATAGCAGATATATATGTAAACTTCCAAAAAAAGTTGTCCACAAATTGTCCTGTGCAAAAGGGCGTTATTCAAAATTTTCGAGTTATGTAGTGCATCACCTAGCCGAAGTACATATCTCTCTTTGGTAAAAATTGTATAATATTCTCTATAGCAGTAAGGCTGCAAAAAATAAACTATTTTCAAAAAAGCATTATGGGAAACGCAAACTTTAAATGCTTGTATCTCTATTCGACCTTCGCTAAAAATTAATTCATTTGCCGTTATTTTACATTACACACTCAATTACTCGAAAACTAAGTCTCAAATAAAGAAAAAATATTCTTTATAAAATGAAGGCCTATGCTTTCTGACCACGAGGGTACTTTTTAAAATATTTTATAACTGAGTTATGAATTTAAAACTAACGCAGTTACAAAATCTCCAAGCGGCTAGAACTGCAAACCTCGGTCTACGATCTGTGATGTGATGTGTATGTATCAGTTATTTTACAACAGTAATTAATATTATGATAATAATTAAACGTGGTGAGTAACGTCTAAACTTATAGAAAATACTACTCTAATTACTACTATAATTTCACAAAAATGTTATTCTAAGTTTTCACACATATTTTCGTCAGTTATATTTTTCTTAGAGGAGAAATTTGAACAAGACTTTTTATTTTTTTTACAGCTGCATTTATATCTACAATTTGAAAATAAAAATTATTTTTTTCTGTGAAGAAATGATAACTTTAACTATAAGTACCTTTTTTACATCCACAGCTGCGTAAGATGGTGAGATCTTTTGAAAAAGGCGGAGCAGTTTGAAATAGCGGTAGCAGTTTACCATTGCCAACCATATTCGAGCACATTGAGGGGGTTTATGATGGGACTAAGAGCATTGAGCCAAATAATGGTTTGGCAATGAGCTCGTAAATAATGCTGTTTTAAATTATCTTAGTAGGTGGTAGTTTATCCAGCGTTTTCGAAGTTGCTAGGATACCACGTAAATTATTCACCGACGTTGCTTATATATAATTTTAGAACAAAGGTATGAACTTCTCTAAACAAAATATCGTCAAAAAACCGCTGCCCAAGGAATCACTACTCCCACATCCACAGTTTCTGTCAACGAAAAAATTTTGCATGTGAAAATAATTGTATATGGAACTTTAATAATATAATATTTGAAATCCTCTACCCCAAACACCCATAAAACGATACTGGGGTATCGTTTTATGGGTGTATCGGCAGTGGAGTGAGGGTGGTGATAGGGGAGTGGTAGATGGGGTGGATGAAGTAAAAAATATTTTGAGGTTTTTGGTTCTTGTACACACACCAAATCACAATTCTTTTTATCCCCTCTAATAATAGGGCGGCTAATACAAAAAATTTTTTGAGGCCTTAGCTTCTCTTAAATACAATAAATACAAATTTTATGGTAATACAATCTTACCTGCTTGATTTACCTATTTACCCCCAATTTATTGACCAACCCTTCGACGGAAGATGAAGATGAAAATATAATCTAGTTCTAGATCTCCTTAAAGTACATATGTGTACCAAATTTCAAGTCAATATCTTAAACGGTTCCAGAGTAAACGTGCCCACAGAAATAGTTACAGACAGACTTTTTTTCGCTCAAATTTAAAATCTCGACTTTTCATGACATTCTAAGCCTATCTGAACAATAAACATTTTTAATTTCTTTTTGTCGTTACTATACTTCCACTGGATGCGGAAGTAATTAGCTATTCCAATACGACCAAGCAATTTGTAATATGGAAGATATACTTTCCAGCAGCTTTTTTTACCCATACCAGAGTCAGATAGGTTCATTTTTCACCCCCAAGAAAACACCCCCCAAATAGTGGTCTGGCCTGCGGACCATACCAGTTTATGCTTATTTATTTGGATCGTCTGAAACCGAATCCGAAGTCAGAATTGTCAGATTCGCTCGTTTTTCACCCCTAACCCCAAAAAAACAACTCAAAAAACAAAACAAAAATGGTCTGTCCGGCGGACCAGACCAGTGTATCCCTACGAAACACATATGGAAACATTGGTATGGTCCGCGGAACATATCATTTCTTGGGGGTGAAACACGAGCCAATCTGACAATTCTGACTTCGGATTCGGTTGCAGCGGGTCCAAATACATAAGGATACACTATAGGACAGACCACATTTTTTTTTGTTTTAGAGGTGTTTTTGGGTGGGGTTGAAGAACGAGCGAATCTGACAATTCTGACTTCGGATTCGGTTTCAGCGGGTCCAAATACATAAGGATAGACTAATCTAGTCCTTAGGTCAGACCACATTTTTTTTTGTTTCAGGGGTGTTTTTTGGGGTGGGGGTGAAATACGAGCGAATCTGACAATTCTGACTTGGGATTCGGTTTCAGAGGGTCCAAATATATAAGGATACAATAGTCTGGTCCGCCGGACAGACCACTTTTCTTTTGTTTTGGGGTTGTTTTTTTGGGGTTGGGGGTGAAAAACGAGCCAATCTGGTAATTCTGACTTCAGATTCGGTTTCAGCGGGACCAAATACATAAGGATATACTGATCTGGTCCGTAGGCCAGATAACTATTTTTTTGGATTGGGGGTGTTTTTCAGAGTTAGAGGTGAAAAACGAGCGATTCTGACAATTCTGACTTCACATTCGGTTTGAGAGGGTCCAAATACATAAGTATAAACTGGTATGGTCCGCAGGCCAGACCACTTTTTGGGGGAGTATTTTCTTGGGGTTGGGGGTGAAAAACGAACAAATTGGACAATTCTGATTTCGGATTCGGTTTCAGCGGGTCCAAATACATAAGAATACACTGATCTGGTCCGCAGGCCAGGCCACTTTTTTTATGTGTGGCTGTGAAATCAATTTCAGATTACAACTTCATTCTCAGGGTTATGGGATTAACTGGGTTATGAGGTTATGGGGTTAAGTGGGTTATGTGGTTGTGGGCAAATGAATTAATTTTTAGCGAAGGTCGAACAGAGATACAGGCATTTAAAGTTTGCGTTTCCCATAAAGCACAATGCTATTTTGAAAATAGTTTATTTTTTTACAGCCTTACTGCTATAGAGAATATTATACAATTTTTATCAAAGAGAGATATGTACTTCGGCTAGGTGATGCACTACATAACTCGAAAATTTTGAATAACGCCCTTTTGCACAGGACAATTTTTGGACAACTTTTTTTGGAAGTTTACTTATATATATGCTATCAGTTTATAAAGTTGACAGCTTTTAGTATTTAAAGCCCTACAGATTCATTTTTTAAGGCACTTTGGGACGCATGAACTCTTTACTATAAGGAAAGACAAAAAAGTACTTTTTCTGCGATAGTGTTGAAAGTGAAATTGACTGTGGAAAATGTCACTTTGCCGCACGCCTCGATTACATTTTCTCAAATTTAAAGGAAAAGGGAAATAGCTTCACAACCGTAGAAAAAATAGTATGTAACACACATGTGGCAAACTTCATTGCAAAACTCATATGAACTTTCATACTAGTGGAAGTAAGGAGTATGCAAAATTGTGCTAAAGTTATGAAATCTATTCCCCCCCCACGTTTTCGAGGGTGCTGAACACGAATAACAGGGTGGAAAAAGTTTTTAGTCATGCGCACCCCCTGAAACAGCCAAAAACCACCCCTTCTTGCTTATTTCTCATAATATAACCGCTTGGCATCGACTATTTTTGCAGGAATTCTTTATTTTTTCATGGGAATATAACAGATAGTGAATGATGATGTCAGGTAGTAAACCGCAACCACCCTTGGGGGTGAAATCTACCCTATCAGGGGGTGTAAAATTGCTTCTTCTTCTTTCTTTTTGTTAAAGACGTTTACTTCCCGTTTTTGAGAATGCTGATCAAAGACAATGGTAAGAATGTATTGTGACAACCTCGGGGGTGTTTTTTTTTTATTTTCTAATTTGTATATTGAATGGAAGGGGTTTCAAAGTCACCATTTGTCCATTTTAATCCTCATCAAAAATGAACCTATCCTCGCAAGGATTTGAAATTCATGTTCCTTAAGGCGGGATATAAGGAAGAGAGTACCTTTGCTAAACATTTGTTTTTAATAAATTAAAATCATCATAATAATAATAACACGTTTTATTAACCATAAAATTGCTACAAGGCACGTTACAAGGCCTTATAGTATACATAACACACAATGGGAGATTATATAAATAATATGAAGTAATTAGGAACTGAACATAGAAAAAAATAGATAAAAGATATAAGTAATATAAAAAGATGGAAAAGTAATTTGATTCAACTTTGTTCAATCACAGAATAATTCAATTTAACCATTTTATGATGGTGGACTAGAGATAAATTTTTTCACATATTTTTTTTACATACAGAACACGATTTTTAGTACAATATAATATTTGTTACAAGATATTAATATAACCTAGGGCGCTTACAAAGAGAATTACATGAATTATATTCTTCGAAATGAACATCACGTTCAATCCTATGCCTACGATGTACCTACAAAGAAATAGATGGACTTCGGATACCTCAAGGACACAAAATTTATCCAGAAAACAGTAAAGGCGGCGAAAACAAATAAAATAATAGTACGAGTCCCTAATATCAGCGGCATACGCACTTGTAAATGGATAGACTTCGGCGTCATCAGCGCGCTAGCCCTATGCTCATGATGTACGTCCAGAGAAATTGATGGACTACGGAAACCTTGAGGACACATGATTTACCCAGAAAACAGTAAAGCGGCAAAAACAAATAAAATGATAAAACGAGTCCCTAATATCAGCCAAGTCACTACCTATTATTATTATCATTATCATGAAAGGAGTGGTTTCCGACAGTTTAAGGGTGAAGGAAGGGTCGAGTCAGCGTATAACCATTTTTTTCTTGATCAGGGTCCTCGAAAACGGGGAGTAAACATCTTTAACAAAAAAAAAAAAAGATGCAATTTTACATCCCCTGACAGGGTAGATTTCACCTCTGACGGCGGTTGTGGTCTACTACCTGACATTACTTTTCACCATCTGTTCTATCCACATGAAAAAATAAAGAATCCCTGCAAAAATAGTCGATGCAAAGCTGTTATATAGGAAATTAATAAGAAGGGGTGGTTTTTGGCCATTTCAGGGGGTGCGCATGACTAAAAACTTTTTTCACACTGTTACTCGTGTTCAGCACTCTCGAAAACGGGGGGGGAATAGGTTTCATGACTTTAGCACAATTTTGCACTTTTTAGGGAAAATCCCGACTCCTTACTTCCACTATACATCGTTTTGCAATGAAGCCCTTGCCACACTTATATTACGATATACTGTCTTCTAACGCTGTGAGCGGCAGAAAAAATAATATCCGTAGTGTGGTATACTAGTGATTGCAAGATGAGTCTATAGACTCTATACAGATGATCCAGGTTACTGCCGTCAGTTCTTGAAGGAGAACGAACTGACATTTAGAAACACAAGTTATTTTTCTGTTATAGTTTTAAACTGTTAGATAAACATCCTTACAAACGTATTTTAATAGCCACCTTTCATACTACATTTTGGCGACGAGAAAGTTAGTGGTTTTTATTCGATTGTGCGAGAGAACACCATACCTAACAAGCACGTGTGAAGATTGTAGGACACATCTATATTTTAAAAATGCCAAGAAACGACCCACAAACTGCTGTATCAGCCACCAACAATTATTTGAAGAATTTTTGTTTTGAAAAATTTGATTCAAATTGTAAACAATGGGAATATTACATCCAAAGGTTCGAGCTAGAATTAATGATGCATGAGTTGAATACACCAGAAACTGCTGATATAAGGCGAAATCTGAGCCCAAGAGCATTTAAAATTATAGTAGATCATTTTAAGCCAGAGAAAGTGATAGCAAAGACTTATGAAGAAATTTTGGGAGTCTTGAACAGATATTATGGTGAAAAGGTGTACATCTTTGCTGAGCGAAATAATTTTGTAGCTTGTGTTCGAACTGAGGACGAGCCTATCACAGAATACGTAAACAGATTACGGAACTTAGCTGGCGATTGCAGTTTTGGTGACGGCCTTAGTGAATGGTTACGTGATCAACTTATATCCAAAGTGAAGATAGTCAATTATCCTCTTCCTCGTTTTGAGGACATTACCGCAAAACTTAGTGGCGGAAAATACTTTACAAAAATAGATCTGAAGGACGCATATTTACAGCTGAAAATTCATCCAAACTCAAGGAAGTATTTGGTTATTATAACACACCGTGGGTATTTTGCATATAAGAGATTACCATTTGGCGTCACCTTTGCGCCTTCAGTTTTCCAGAGAACAATGGATCAGCTTCTGTCCGGAATTGAGGGAGTAGTATGCTACCCTAATGGTATCCTAATAACCGCCCCGAACTTGACATTACATATGCAACGGCTGAGAGAGGTATTACGCAGATTAAAAGTAGCATTGTTAAAAACACAAGCATCCAAGTGTGATTGGCTACGAAGTAGCTAGGCTAGGCTAGGCTAGGCTAGACGTACCTAGGCCACAAAATTGATTGCGAAGGACCACCCAACACAAGAGCATATTAAAGCAATTAAGAATATGCCAACACCAAAGAATACCACCGAACTGAGATCATTCCTTGGCTCCATTACTTATTGTGGCCGTTTTATACAAAATCTTCATGTTAGATGTATTCCACTCTACCGATTGTTAAAAGGGAATAACAATGGACTTCTGAGGATGACAGGATTTTCAGTGAATTAAAACAGACTTTGACATCATCCGACACTCTCGTCCACTATGACCCGAGCTTACCATTGGTGATATCGAGTGATGCTAGCGATATAGGCGCAGGTTCAGTACTTTTTCACCAGTTTCCGGATGGAAAATTAAAACCCGTAGCATATGCATCAAGGACATTTAATGACACTGAACGAAGATACTCTACAATCGATAAAGAAGCATTGGGATTGGCGAATTCAGTAACTAAATTTCATCATTACCTATAAGGAAGATATTTCACCTTATTGATCTACCATAAGCCCTTAGAACGAATCTTCGGTGAGAATAGGGAAACGCCCAAAGTAGCAAGCAATCGACATTTGCGTTGGGCTATGATACTCAACAGCTACAATTATACTATTTCATACCATCCTGGCAAAGAAAACTACCCTGCTGATGCATTATCCCGCATGCCTCTATCCGATACGGACTTCCAAAACGTAGTCAGTTATTACACCTACGTCTACATCATCTTCCCATGAAGAAAAGGAAACTCAGAGATGAAACCGAGAGAGATACAGCTTTCCTAAAAATAATCCATTACTTGAATACATATTGGCGAGATAAAATAATGCTTTCAGAAGAAATAATGCCTTTTTACGAAAAGCGAAACGAACTGTCTTTTGAAGAAAGTATATTGCTGTGGAAGGAGAGAATCTGTATTCCAAAATCACTTAGACAAGATATACTCTCCATGTTGCATGACGGACATCCTGGAATCAATGCTATGCAGTCAATGGCAAGACTTCATGTATATTGGCCGAATGTTGATGCTGACATTATTAATCATTCAAAACTGTGCCAGTCTTGTCAAGAATCCAAACAAAACGATCATAACGTACCTCTCTATCTAGACCACCTAAGCCGTGGTTGAGGCTACATATAGACTTTGCCGGTCCATATCTGGGAAAAATGTGGCTAATTGTTGTAGATGCATATACCCGATGGTTGGAGGTCATTCCAATGTCTAATATAGCAACTGCAACGGTTAAATTTTTACGCGAAATTTTCGCTCGTTTTGGACTACCCAGATTTATAGTATCCGACAACGGTCCACAGCTGACTTCTAATGAATTTGAGCAGTTTTGTGGGGATAACGGAATAATCCACAGCAAAGTGACTCCGTACCATCTAAAATCGAACGGGCCAGTTACTTTTTGGCGGACATTTGAGGTCTTATTTTGATCAACTTAAACCTAATCTTTTCTGTAACATGGAAAAAGCAAAGCTAAACCAAAAAAGATTATATGACCAACGAGCTTGACAACAAATTTTTGATGACAACCAGTTAGTTTGGGTAAATAACCCATTAAGAAAAGGATCTGTTCCAGGACAAATTATTGAGCAAACGGGACCATCATCATACATTGTTGATGTCAATGGAGCTACCAAGCGAAAACACGCTGACCAACTGCGACCCCGTCGATCCAGCTTAAAGATAAATGATAGTGAAATAACTGATAATTTACTTCCTCCAATGACCTCGTCGATGACAGCAAAAGAAAGCTTTGCTGAAAGTGCCTCTTCCTCACTTAATGTGAATACGGGTTTTACCACCGAGGTTACTCCACAAGTTATACATCCGAGTACCAATCTTAATGTCCAAGATGATATCAAGGAAACCAATGAAGATGAAGTACTGCAACAGAAAGGCACATCACAGCAACGAAGAAACCCACACCGATCTCGAAGGAAGCCCGAGCGTTTCCAAGGATACCACTTTTAATTGGGTGAAAGGGGAATGTGGTATACTAGTGATGAGTCTATAGACTATATACAGATGATCCAGGTTACTGCCGTCAGTTCTTGAAGGAGAACGAACTGACATTTAGAAACACAACAAGTTATTTTTCTGTTATAGTTTTAAACTGTTAAATAAATATCCTTACAAACGTATTTTAATAGCCACCTTTCATACCACACGCAGCAACTCGTATTTTATTTAATACGCCGGCCATGCGATATTAACACAATGCGTTTTTGGTGGTGAAATTAGAGATTTTCTATCTTTATTTTTTTTATAGCTAATCGACGTTTGCAGAAAAAATAGTATGTCTTATTCGGAGTAAAAGCCACTTGTTGTGACTCGTCGGTAATTGCCGGACGAACGAGGTGAGTGAGTCCGGCATAGCTTTTGTAAAACATTGGCACCTATATTTATATAAATGAAACGCAGACTTTGGAGCACCATATATAGCTAAAATACATTTTAGATCAGCCTTTCAAATATAAACAGATTCTTGATTCTCCTTCGCAAAGACTTTAGAAGAATTCTGTAAATCGTCACGTTTTTTAAAAACGGTGGTCTTTTGTCACAGCCCGTAAATATATGTACGAAAAGGATATGTTGTTTGCAGAGCGGCATTTCATCTAGGCTTGCAAAAGAATACTATTTCGTACGATCTTTCCTGTTGGTGGTTCAGGAAATAAATCTCTTTTTCATGTGGTCTTAAATCAGTTCAAAGAACTAGAAGAAATATGTTTTTAGGATTCTGAGTAATGAGTAATGTTTGCCGATAACTGAACATTGCTAGACATCAATTTTTTTCCAAAAATTGTTCTAGCATGTCTAAAGTATTCACAGTAGAAAAAATGTAGGTCTTCAATGGAAACACCATCACAGTAGTCCGCTCAAACATATTTAAATAATACAATAATACGTTTTTTTATTGCGTCAAATGGGCTCATTTAATGAATTTCATTTAGTAGTTGTTACTTCTTGTGGATAAAGTATTACTTAAAATTAGACAATATTGAAAATTTCAGATGAATCCGATACGTGGTTTTCGAAATATACGACTTTTAAGGAGCGCGGTGCGACCAACATCGTGACGTCAGAGAATAGTAATATAAATCGGTGAAAATAGGTGATAAACTGAAATTCTTCACAAACACACATAAGTTTCAAAATATACTGCTTGAGTTAACGATTCGTAATATTGTGAAACTATAACTGCAGCTAGCCGCTTCGGCTAGCGGGTTCCTATCAAGTGACGTCACAGCCGATACTCGCAAGGTCCATTTTTATGATTTTTTTTAGACGATTTATAGGTCTCACAAAATTCTAGTTTTTTGCACATAGTCTTAAAATTATAAGACCTTTCCGATAATCAAAGTAAAAAAAGTGCTAAATGAGGCCATTGTTTATTATTTTATTATTTTTAAAAATTGTTTTTTTAATATTCCGGCCATCTCGCATAGTTACAAGTTAAAGGTGGAAACCTGCTTCTTACACCTGGAAATCATTAGGAAAGCTGCTGTTCAATTGCATGATTATCTTGAAATATGAATTTATTTCTTCAGCAACTTAAATTAGTTGAAAAACTACTATTACCATTAAAAATACTATGCAAAAATCTCAAGAAAATGTACAGCTATCCAGTATTTACAATATATCTACACCTGCATATTGTCACCTCTTCTTGTACTTGTAGGTACTTTGTACTAATATCTGTTAATCTCATCCTTTGTATTTTTTCCACCCAGCAATTGGTTTTTACTGATACCTCTACACTATCAAAGTACTAAAATAACCCAGCCATAATGTTTTGATAAATCTATATTAGTCAATTTATAGGGACGGCAATATAAAAAGCGAATTAATGCATAGTAAACAAAATTAATAAATAATAGTAGACAACCCGACTTTGCTGCATGTCGACATAATATTCACAGAGACCATGCCGGATACACCGTGACATGAGATCATTAGCAGCTCTACATCAAAATTTCCTGCTCAACTAAACCATGTCCTGCTAAATTGAAGATTATTACTACCACATTCTAAAATTTATAAAAAATATAGTCGTATAGGTATACTATTACCAATTCCCTACTAAGCGAGAAGTGATTTTAAAAACCACCTTTAGATATTTTTTCGCCCAGGGATATAATTAGTATAATCAATATTTCAGCAATTACCCAAGAAGTTTAACAAGGATCTTTATAAACTGTTTATTAATGGGGATAGTATAATAAAAATATGAAATTAACATTTCTAACGTACGATAAAGATCTAAAATATTAATAAAAACATTTTTATGTCTTTTTATTATTAAATTTACAAATAAGGAAATATCTCGATAGAGAAAATAATTTTTTTGTTAATTTTGTAAAATATCTATTTTTAATCAACAAAAAGAAAGTTATCAGTTATCAGCATGTCTGCGTGTGTATATACAGGATGTAATTAGTTTCATCATGGCTCTAGGTAATGGAAAACGACCAGTTAAACAAAACAAAACTATATAACTTTTTCCTCTAGAAGTATTGGAAAACTACGTTAATAATTTTAATCAATGGGCGTATAGTTGTGAAGGAACATATGCGAGTTAAAGGACAAAGGTAGATGAGGGACTTTTTTCGCCCATCGGCCATGTCATATGTCATTACATTTTCCGAGCAGTATATGTCTTGACAAGTAATAAAAAACAATTCTTTGGAATAGTGCATTGTGTATCTAGTATAGCAATGCATTCCCGGACGACGCCCAGTGCCCCCTAAGTAACTTTTTGTTTTTCAAATTAGTCTGCAGGTCTTAATAATTAAGCAATCGGGATATATTTTTTTAAATCTTCGTTTTCCAATTGCCTATCGATCTGTCAAACCAGATTTTTGATTTTTGTCCACGATTTCTCAAGATTTTCCAAAGAAGTTTGAATTTTCATCAAAAATTTTAAAAAATCAGAGACATAAATCGAAAATCTGGCTTGACAGATTGATAGGAAATTAAAAAACGAAGTTTTAAAAAAACTTTCCCGTTGCTTAAGGATGATTTGAAGATTGGAAGATTGCTTGTAGATGATTTAAGAAAAAAAATCACTTTGTCACTTTATCATCAGTCTGCAGGTCTTAATACTCAAGCAATAGGAAAGTTTTTTTTTTAAATCTTCGTCTTTTAATTGCCTATCGATCTGTCATGCTAGACTTTCGTTTTTTGTCCCTGATTTTTCAAAATTTTTGATGAAAGAGTTTTGAAAAATCAGGGACAAAAATCGAAAATCCGGCTTGACAGATCGATAGGCAATTAAAAAACGAAGATTTCAAAAAAGAACTTTCCGATTGCTTAAGACGTGCAGCAGACTGATCTTGGGGTCACTGTGCGATGCTGTAAATTGTTGGTTGAGGTTTTAAACCGAGAAAAACAAGCAATGAAGTTCGGGAATGTGCTTTTACTATGAAATACGCATACTATTTTTTCCGAAATCGCAAACAGTATTATTATAAATTAAAGAATTTTTAAATGCATAAAAAAAAGAAAAAGTCAGAGATTTAGTGCCTATTATTTACTGCCTAAGCCTGGATTGTTTTCTGATAGTTGCTTAGCAATGAACTAAAATACTAGAATCGAGTATTTTGCGATCTGAAATTGTGCCGAAAAAGTAGACATTCTTTACCGATTTCAGAAAAAAATGTTTTTATTCAATGCACGCGACAATATGTGGTTTTGAGCGCTGACATGTTTAAATTCGTACGCGACGTCGACACCGCTTACGATTCCCGCGGAAATGATTTTGTATTTTATACATTGAAGCGCTTGATGAACCAATAAATTGACCATTATTCAAAAGCTTAAATACTCAACAATGAAATGAGGTATAGATTTTCTTGGTTCATCGAGCGCATCTAGCTGAAATATTCATTAAAAGTTACGTAAAAAATTCCAGATGAACTGCAAACATGCTTACTTTGAAATGATACTATTACGACTTGCTGTTGTTTTTCAAATATAAAACATATAGAAACATAAAGATCATATGTTCAACTATAAATAAGTAACTTTTAATGATTTAAAGGAGAACTTTTTATTTTTATGAAATTAGTGGGCGAAAATATCCAGCTTCTCTACCCTTGTCCTTTCCCTAATTGACACAGAAAGTTGAGGTAAAGTGTCCCGGTAAACTTCCGCGCTTTCGCTTAGCAGAAGCGGCGTGCAAGAACAATAGTCGGTGATCTCTACGCCTTTTTTCATAACTAGTAAACTCCTATACATAAAAAACTACTGCATTACTAGATTGGGTGACGTTTTGCTGTTTTTTGCGCTGTTTATTTCTTACTCTCGATTCAATGACCAAAAAGGGAGGACGTAGGTGCAAAGAGACCTTGAACTTAGTATAATTCGATAGCTGTTACTGATCTAGTCAGTTTTATGGTTTCGATCTCGAAAATTAGAAACAAATTTCTATTTTGAATGTTATATCTAAAATACCGGAAAGAGTAGTGTACAACAGAATCACAAATTTTGTTGAGAAGAACATACTAACATTATCTCAGCATGGTTTTAGATCAAACAAGTCGGTAGAAACAGCATCCTGTCATCTGCTAGAATATGTATATGAGTGCATGGATCAAAGTACGTAATCTCGCTATTGTTTGATGAAGCTTTTGATACTGCCAATAAGAAAATATTGAGTCATAAATTATATAGTATTGATATTAGAGACAACATTCTCTCATGGCTGTCATCTATGGAAAATAAATTATTGATTGTAAACTTAAACGGGAAAAAATCTGACGTGCATGACGTTGCGCCAATTACTGTGTCAGCGGACACTCCTGAGGAACTACAAAGTATTGTTAACAAAGTGATTGAGTCATTAAGCATATGGTGCCAGAGAAACAAACTCATTTTAAATGAAAAAAACACTGTGTACTTAAACTTTCTCCTTCAAAGGCCTATTACCAACAACTTTATGATTAATGAAAATATCATTTGGTCTGAATCAGCAAAATTATTTGGTACCATTCTCGATCCAAAATTATCCTGATCTAGACATATAGATCATGTCTGTAATCAATTAAATAAAATCTATTTTGCGATGTTGTAGTTAAAATCAACTCTCTATAAAATTGGTTTAATTAATATCTATTACTCGATGGCTTATAGTCACATATCATTTAATATTTTAGCATGGCTGGATTTGAAAGGATTTTTATAGGTCAAAAAAAATATATCAGAGTGATTTTTGATTTGAAAGTTAATGAAACCTGCAGCGATATATTTAAAGAAAAAAGCTCACAGCTCCATCTATTTACATTTTAAAATGCCTAACGTTTACTAAAAATAACTCATTTTAAAAGGAGAACAGATTTTCATAATTATGTAGCGAGCTTTTGAGTATCCCTATCCACCGCATAAGTGCATTTAAGCGATCACCCTACTATATTGGATTACCATGTATAATGCCCTTCCTGTACAAATTCGTTATAGTTCCCAATACGTACTATTTAAAAAGAAAGTGAAAGAATATTTGGCTATTAATTGTTTTTATAGTGTGAATGACAATTTATATAAAAAATAAAGCTTCATATTTACTGTATTTAATTCTGTTCCATTTAATAATTTTTTTTTTAAGGAAATTAGATAAAAATAACTAAATTTTGAAGTACACCTAGGATCGAGATGCGGTTTTCGGCATCGTTTTCGAAAAAATATTTGGAAAAAGTCTAGATATAGTAAATAAGCTGTTCGAAGAAAATATGGGGGTTGCATAAAATGCATCTAAAGTGCATAATTTTTTGAGAAATTCTAGAAATTGATAGAAAGCCCTGAAAATCTCGTAGGAATCACTTTCCGGGGGCTTTCGAGGTTGCTGAGTCCAAATCTGACATCGAAACTTAGCAGGGATGCTCGGGGGTGGGAGGGGGTGAAATCGAATGAAAAATTCAAAGTGCCGAAAAATCACGGAGAAATCGCTTCCCGAGAGCTTTCGAGGTCGCTGAGTCCAAATCTGACATCGAAACTTACCAGGAATGCTCCGGGGTGGCTTTTCGGGGGTGAAATCGAGTGAAAATTCAAAGTGCCCAAAAATCACGGAGAAATCGCTTCTCGGGGGCTTTCGAGGTCGCTGAGTCCAAATCTGACATCTAAAGTTATCAGTGATGCTCGGAGGTGACTCTTCGGGAGTGAGAGGGGGTGAAATCGAGTGAAAAATTCAAAGTGCCCAAAAAACACGGGGAAATCGCTTCCCGGGGGCTTTCGAGGTCGCTGAGTCCAAATCTGACAACGAAACTTACCAGGGATCATTTGCATGATACTGGGAGGACCTGCCTCCTGCGTCATTGGAACTGAAGCTCTTCATCCTCGAAGTCCCAGCCCCACTCCAACAGATCCATCTCCTCTCCATACCAAGTCTGCACTTGCAAATATAGCATTTGATGTATTAGATTAAACCATCGACAGTTGGAATAATTTTTGCAAGGTCCAATTTCTTGGATTTCATTGCAGCTAGTGTGTACATTTCTAGTCGGTACCGTTCGACTAACTCTATGTGTGGATTATCGGTACTCGCATAAGCGGTGCGGAAGGTGCAACGTATAACGCTAAGGCTGGCTGCAATCCAAATTCCACTAAATCGTCGAATTTTTTGCTTTCATGTTTCACCAAACATGTGCAAGTCATCAGACTGAATATATAATAATACTATCTACATATTGAGCTCGATCGGTATCGAGGCTCTCTGATTTGTGGACGATAATCTTCGCACCTTTTCCGAAACGAAATGAATTTTTCAATGTATAGTACACGGGTGTATGATGATCGAAAACGTGCGAGACTATTTTCTTTGCGACGACCCCCGAGCATCCCTGGTAAGTTTCGATGTCAGATTTGGACACAGCGACCTCGAAAGCCCCCGGGGAGTGATCTCCCCGTGATTTTTTATCTCTTTGAATTTTTCACTCGATTTCATCCCCTCCCACCTTCGAGTATTCCTGCTAAGGTTCGATGTCAGATTTGGACTCAGCGACCTCGAAAGCCTCCGGGAAGCGATTTGCACGAGATTTTCACGGCTTTCTATCAATTTCTAGAATTTTTCAAATAATTATGCACTTTAGATGTATTTTATGCACTCCCTATGCAATTTTCTTCGAAGGGCTTATTCACTATATATAGACTTTTTTCCTAATATTTTTCCGAAAACGATGCCGAAAACCGCATCTCGATCCGAGCTGTACTTCAAAATTTAGTTATTCCGGGCAAAGATCTAATTCCCCTGGTCTATATATGTAACAGTATTGTAGCTTTTGTTTACTTATTTATTTATTTATTACTCTGTATTCTGACTTGCCTTATATACGTATTTGTATCCAATTTTGGCCAATAAACTAATTTAATTATTATTATTATATTATTATTATTATAGATGAGGCCAAAAATTGCCAATCAGTTTTATTAATATTTCTTCTTATTTTATTTTTTCTCTCAAAAGCTATGGGTTTTAGATTCCATGTTATACAAGGTTTTTACACATGTAATTCAAGTTGCCTCGATAACGTGTTTGTAAATTTTTCTGACAATTCCTGTAAAATTAACACCAATAACCCAAGTCTATCTGGCCACATAGGCTTAAATTTAAGCGTACATAATGAAACATCAAATAGCTCAATTATAAGAATTCATTTTAGGCCAATTACCGATTTGGGTTTACTTGAACTAAATGACTGCTTAAAAATATTGCGATTGAAGTTTCATTGACGTCAATTCAATATGTGTAGAGACACCAAATTTGAAACCTTCTTAAAACAAATTTCTTCTGCAATCGACTCCTGGAAAAAACAAAAATTTTAACGGAAAATAAAAGAACTAAGATAATTTGGTTGACCTAAGACAGATGAGAGAGTCGTTACATTGTTTGCAAAACATTTATAAAATGCATTCTACATCCAACTTGAAAAACTTAATAAATGTAAAAAAAGCAACCTACAAATCAGGACTGAATAGGGCAAAAAGAAATGCCCATGATAAGTACATCACAGAGAGGAAAAACCCAAATAAAGCAATGGGACCGACAATAATTAATTATGAAAAACAACAACCCGGCTAATCCAATTCAGATTCAAATTTATCATCAAACGAACTTAATAGTTACTTTGGTACGGTTGCCGAATACACCATCAATATATTGCCTCCCTCTAATCGTAACTTTGAGCACTACTTAAATAATGACCAAGTAGAAGAGCTCGACAGTGAATTTAATTTTTCGGAAGTATCTTACATACATATCCTGGATATGATTAATAAGTTAAAAACACCAATAGTAAAAATGCCCATGACATAAACCTAAAAATACTAAATTGTATAAAATACACAATTTACATTCCGTTAACAAAACTCATAAACCCACGTATCAAAAGTAAGGGCAACAATATACAGAAAGTAGGTATTTTCATAATAAATAAAAAAGTGTGTAAGTTGTGATTTGCATAATACCTAAATAATATTCTCTAAAAGTAACGTATTTCCCAAAATTCTCAAAGTTTCAAAAGTCATTCCTATTTATACACAGAGTAACATTGATGACCCTACTAATTAGAGGCCAATCTCGATTGTACCTTTTTTGCAAAAATCTTCGAAAATTACAAATAACTTGATATTTTGACTGATACAATATTTTCCGTAGCTGTCAATTTGGTTTTAGATCTAAATTATCCACGAGACTAGCTAGTTATAACCGCACTGACTAACATAATAAACCGAAGTTAAGAACAAGGCGAAATTTTATATAACCAGTTTTTAGATTTGAGCAAAGTATTCGACTGTGTATTTCATGATATTCTGATTGACTAAACGTGATGATATACACGAGTAAAACACTAAGGTTAAATATGAGCTCTATACGGAAAAACATTATCTTTCGTTCTATGAAAAGTCGATGAGTTATTGTGGAATTACGTATTCCAATATTCTTTCAGACGATTTAAAATCAATAAATTGTCTTAATTTATTCAAAAGAGATTATATTGACTATTTTATGTTTATATGTTATATTTATATACAGAATCGGAAAGTTTTGCTTTTGGGATTGCATAATTTGAACGACTTAACCGACCGCTCACAATAAAGGCGTCTACCAGAACCCTAGCAGAGGCAAAGTGTGACACGCCCCTTAATGTACATCATTGCTTGCTTCGCTCTCGCTTGCTCTTATTGACGTATCAAATCGAACACTTTCCGATACTGTATTGTACTTATTTATATACGCGATTTTTAAATAATTTAGTTTTTAGATTTAATTTTGACTTGTGAATACATTTCTTGTAAATGTCTTAACACAAATAAATATCTATTCTACTTCAATCCGATAATTTCTCTGCCGCTTTTGGCAGTCTTATCCCCACACTGTGCTCTGCCCAACCTTCTAAAGGAATCGGCGGAGAGATATTATTATGGAGACTTCTCCTTATGAAATGAGGTAGGTCCATACGCCGCCAGCTCCTAGCCTATACTTTTCTTTACCTAATTGTAATAGTAGACTATCGCGTAGGAATTATGCTACAGCATTTAAAATAACACTCCAAATAGCTGAATGCCTATCTAAAAATAGTCAGCTAGAATATTGCATGTTGTTCCACACTATCATTAACATTTGCGTTACGCCATTTTTATGATTTTTTAAAGACTTTTGGCAGCTCAATGTTCCGGAAACTATACTATTTGCGAGTTTTACGAGCCGTACGATGTAAATAATAATATAGGTAAATTAATGAGACAATTATTATGACACCACAACCTGGTGAAGTTTGCCAAACTTGCCCAGTCTGTTAGGGAGCAGGGATATCATCGACGTGCATCGCGTTACAGTTGACGAAATCCACATGCCTTTGAAACATTGTCCGATTGGTGTCATTATTGATTCCAAAAGAACCAATCGCATATGTGAGTGATACAGAAAGTAAAATAGGTAGTTTAATTATTTAAAAAAAAATTATGCCACCCCCATTACTATCCCCACCCCATTATTAAAATGAATGAATGAATTAATGAAAATGAAGAAAATAAAATTGTGATTTATTGTGTATACAAGCAACATTTTTTTACTTCATTCACCCCTACCACCACCCCACCACTGCCACCACCGCACCTCCACCACCGATGCGGCATATCGTTTTATGAGTTTTTCAAATATTATATTATTAAAGTTCCATTAACAATTATTATCACATAGTAAAGTGCAAATATAGTATCAAAATTTTTTTCATTGTAAGAGACTTGTGGAAGTAGTGATTCCTTCGGCAGCGATTTTTAATAATCATTTTGAATATATCAGAATAAATATATGTCTCTCCATTGATATAGGTACATATTATACAAGTTGCCCGTGATGAATCACGTATGTCGTAATGTCAAAACATCAATTCGTCAGTGGGTCAGTGGATTAAATAAATTATATCTGTCAGGGCAATCATTATTTAATTATTTTTATACGAAGTGATTTGTCTATCTACAACAATATTACTTCATTTATCGCGTCTAGTTTTTTTCAATTAATAAGCTTACAATAATATAATGACTGAGTACCATAGGCAATTTACGACATTAAATTAATTGTTTTGATGTCAATCTCCTTAATAAAGTAGAATATCTATACATCTACATAATTTTGAGATAAGTAAAGATGAACTAAAAAATATTCAAGCAAGAACTGCGATACTACTCAAGAGTTGTGATTGGCTACTTGAACATCATGGCATGAATTATTATCATCAATTTAGTGTTTCGGTATCAACCGAAATAAATTCCACAATTATCACCTATATAACTCTTCGATTAAAAACACAATTGTCTTAAAAAATTGAAAAAGTAAAATTGTGATTTGGTATATGTACAAGAAGCAAAGGTCTCAACATTTTTGTACTTCATCCACCCCCACTACCACCCTCCACCCCCACTACCAATGTGGCATACCGTTTTATGGGTTCTTGGGATCGACGATATCAAATTTTATAATATTAAAGTTACATAAACAATTATTTCCACATAGTGCATATATTTTCGAAAGTACCAAATTTTTCTCGAAAATACGAGAAATTTTTTTTAGTTCGCCGGAGTAAGGTATTATGGTGGGTCCTAGGCCTCCTCCCTTTTGTGACGTCACGGGGGGGTGGGGCTGGGGGTAATTAAAGGTAATTGAGGGTAATTCGGGGAAGATGAAACAAAGTGGGACAAGGTGGGACGAGGTGGGGGATAAAATAAGATTAAAATATGGATAAAGGGATAACCTATGACCAGTGCTGTGTATAAAGAAACGAAAAGAACGTAAACAAACAAACGAAAGGCATTTTAAGTGTATTTATAAACATTGAAGTGCTTAGGTCCATCAACCGGGCCGACATTTTTTGTCGACATGTTTATGGGGGCAATAAATTGTTAAAATATGGCCATGATATCTCTCTGTAAACCTTCAAGTAAATTATTTTTTAACAAACACAAACATATTCAAATGAATTTGATTTCGATTGTACCCGAGAATCAATAATTAATAACGTAGTGTTCATAAACCGTATGTAATTTCTTATGTTAACCTTCAAATAATCTTTTTTCATAATTATTAAAAACACTGAGGCGAATTTAATACAAATTGCACCCGTAATAATCAAAAGCATTACTCTTACAGTATGGTCATATTATTTTCTTAGTTAAATTATCAAGTGAAGGTTTGCAGGTCGAAATTACGCTCGTTGTTAGGTGAGGAATTCTGATTGGAGAATAACAACATAACAACATAACAACATAACAACATAACAACATAACAACATAACAACATAACAACATAACAACATAACAACATAACAACATAACAACATAACAACATAACAACATAACAACATAACAACATAACAACATAACAACATAACAACATAGCAACATAACAACATAACAACATAACAACATAACAACATAACAACATAACAACATAACAACATAACAACATAACAACATAACAACATAACAACATAACAACATAACAACATAACAACATAACAACATAACAACATAACAACATAACAACATAACAACATAACAACATAACAACATAACAACATAACAACATAACAACATAACAACATAACAACATAACAACATAACAACATAACAACATAACAACATAACAACATAACAACATAACAACATAACAACATAACAACATAACAACATAACAACATAACAACATAACAACATAACAACATAACAACATAACAACATAACAACATAACAACATAACAACATAACAACATAACAACATAACAACATAACAACATAACAACATAACAACATAACAACATAACAACATAACAACATAACAACATAACAACATAACAACATAACAACATAACAACATAACAACATAACAACATAACAACATAACAACATAACAACATAACAACATAACAACATAACAACATAACAACATAACAACATAACAACATAACAACATAACAACATAACAACATAACAACATAACAACATAACAACATAACAACATAACAACATAACAACATAACAACATAACAACATAACAACATAACAACATAACAACATAACAACATAACAACTTAACAACATAACAACATAACAACATAACAACATAACAACATAACAACATAACAACATAACAACATAACAACATAACAACATAACAACATAACAACATAACAACATAACAACATAACAACATAACAACATAACAACATAACAACATAACAACATAACAACATAACAACATAACAACATAACAACATAACAACATAACAACATAACAACATAACAGCATAACAGCATAACAACATAACAACATAACAGCATAACAACAGTTGAGTGATGTAGCTGGTACTAAATTGATATGGGTGACTAAATCTCTCAGTGCAAGGAAGTGAAACGAGGGTGACAAAAACCGTTGCTAAATGAAAAATTCTACAGAGTAGTACATTATTAACACTCATAATAATCAGATGCATTACTCTTAAAGTATGGTCATTGTATTTTCTTATGTAAATTATCAAGTGAGGCTTTTCAGGTCAAAATTGCGCTCGTTGTTGAGTGAAAAATTCTACATTATATTCCACACTAGAAATGGGGAGACCAGGTTACACGTGGAAAACGACAATCGAGAAAGTCATGAACAAACTAGGAAGGACCAAACATACTGGGAAAGAAAAGAGAGGGGGAAAAATGAACTCCACAATGAAATCGAAAATTTGTAGAAGCAGAAACACAAAAAGGGGAGCATAAACATTGAATAACGAATAGGTACAGTGCAGCAACGCATTGGACTTGTCATCTTGCTGTCGATGCGACCAGATGTGCCTTATAGTCCTCTGTCACCAATGGATGCCCATAAAAGTTTATAAAAGTTAAATAGTGACAATGTGTAGAAGATATGTTTATAGTATAAGTGGATGTGTTTGTAAGATAATATATATCTCGGAACATTTTCAGTAATTGATAAGAAATATTAGTTAGTGTTTAATTAAGTATACAAACCAAAATATTACATAGTGCTTCCCCTCTAACGCAGTAAATCATAGTATATATAGTGCAGTGAAATCATGTCAGGCGACAAAGAGGAGAAAGAAACCAGTAATAACTGAAGAGAGGACTGTCTATATGGAACACTAAGCCATCAGTTAGAAGGACAAAACATAACAACCCCGGCACACATCAACACTATGAAAAATCAATAAAAATGTCCGTTATACTATTAGGAGACTTCAATGCACATATAGGAAAAGACTATCAGACGGAGGAGGACAAAAGCCTCATAGGAAAAACATTACTCCACATATGGCCTAACGAAAATGGAAACGCGCTGAAAAACCTAGCACACATGTTTGACTTAATAATAAGAAATACATGCAGCAAAAGTCAAACCCGCATTGACAACTGGAGTAATGGAAGCTCAATCTCACAAATAGACCATATCCTGGTAAGCAGAGAAATAAGTGAAAGGATCAAGAAAGTTAAAGCAAAAAGGACATCAGAAATCCTACTAAAGAAAGCGCTAGCACTGAACAGCAGCAAACTAAAAATAGGGAGATCATGTTACACGTGGAAAACAACAATCGAGAAGATCATGAACAAATTGGGAAAGAAAAGCGAGGGGAAAAATGAATTCCACAAAAAAAATATAGCAGAGATATATATTCTACCAGAATCAAAACGCAGGAATCAACAGAAGACTCAGAAAAGAGGAAAATTTGTAGAAGCAGAAATACAAAAAGAAGAGCACAAAGAGCAGAAACACACCTACAGCTACACTGCCCATCCTCACTCCTGTACCATGCATCATGTGGCTCTCGCTGCTGACAACAAGCGTGACCCAAATTTAATTCAGCATGAGCATCGGAAACCGAGGAATCAGATGACTTAGAAAAACAAGATTCTAAGAAGCAGAAACACAAAAAGAGGAGCATAAACATTCCATGTCAAGACACAACACATATTTCACACGAAGATTCAGAAGAGATAGATGCCCAGAACCAAAAATACAAAACACCACAACAGTGGTGTAATTTTACATCCAGTCTGTGAAATTCTAGTCATTATCACTGGTCACAGATCTACATGAAAACGCACGTAAAATTACACAAGTACTTTTTTCAGTGGCGCTGTAAAAAAGTAAACAAATTTACATGTAGGTATTGTTTGTTCACGCTAATATTCATAAAATTCGTTAAAGATTAGTTTTTATGAATTTCTTTTCGTTGCGAGAGACTTTGAGAGAAAATCTGGATGTGGAGTGATTCCTTGGGCAGTAGTTTTTCATAATAAATAAACAATTTATTTGATTTTATAGTAATTTAATTTTTTAAATTTTTAAGAAAAATAAATATTTGGAGGATATTTTATTTTCAATCGACAAAAAAATTTAAAAAGAACGAGGTTCACAATTCGATCAGTATACTTTTCTATTACTTCCACATCCAGTGGAAGTATAGTAACGACAAAAAAATTTTTGAAATTTTTTATTGTTCAAATAGGTAGGCTTAGAATGTCATGAAACGTCGAGATTTTATGTTTGAGTGAAAAAAAAATTTCTGTCTGTCGGTCTGTCTGTCTTTTTTTGTGCGCACGATTACTCTGGAACTGTTTAAGATATTGACTTGAAATTTGGTACACATATGTACTTTAACAGGATCTGGAAGTAGATTATATTTTCATCTTATTCCGTCGAAGGGTTGGGGGGTAAATTGGTAAATGGGGGGTAAATAGGTAAATCAAGCAGGTAAGAGTCCATACAATTGGTAATTAGTATATAACTAAGGTCTCTAAACATTTTTTTGGCATTAGCCACCCCCATTACCACCCCTACCCCATTATTTAAGGGGACGAAAAAAATATGATTTAGTGTGTGTACAAGAACCAAAAACCTCAAAATATTTTTTTACTTCATCCACCCCCACTACCACCTCCCCCTATCACCACCCCCACCCTACTACCGATGTGGGATATCGTGTTATGGGTTTTTGGGGTAGACGATTTCAAATATTATATTATTAAAGTTCCATAAACAATTATTTCCACATACAAAATTTTTTCGTTGTAAGAGACTTGGATAGAAAATCTGGATGTGGAAGAAGTAGTGATTCCTTGGGCAACGGTTTTTTTGTTTCTCTGCCACACGTTCTTTTAAAAATACTGTCCGTGTATGAAATGTACAAAATAATACAATTATTCAGTACTTTACTAGAGAATAGAAATAGGAAGAAACAGTTATAGGATATTTTTTGACAAATGATATGAATAAGAATGAAAATATTTATTTATAAATAACATACGGGATAGCTTTCACGGACATTTTTTTAGAAGAGAATAAAAGTGACAGTGAAACCCACAAAGAAAAATAGGAAAATTAAGAGAATGCCACAAGTAACATTTAGGGAATATTTCGACATGTATATGATTTTTTATGTGTGTTCAATCGTTACTCTGGATTAACTTCCTATGAAACCTTTCTCAAACTGTAAGGTATGGATCGGCGGTGGTCCCAATATAAATAGAGAATATTATTTAGGTATTAAGCAAATCACAACTTATACACTGTATACTACTTAGGTAAATACTTTAAATCACTCATTATTGGAGAATCGATCAAGACAACTGCTCTTCCAGCTAACACTGACGAAGCATTGAATTTCATGTTAGAATTCTTTGCATTTTAAAGTAAAAAATATATATTAAAAATGCTTGAATCATTTATTTAAATTGAGCCATTCGCACTTTTTTATTTAATGTGAAATTATCTAGTTTCTGTATACTGGTACCTTATTTAAAATCAGTCATTCATATTTTTTTATTTAATATGAAACTATCTACTTTCTGTATATTGTTACCTTAATCTGGTCAAGCTAATATACTACTTAGTAAAATACTTTAAAACACCCATTGGAGAACCAATCAAAGCAACTACTCTTCTAGATAATACTGACGAAGTATTGAATTACATGGTGGAATATTTAATGCCAATCAGTGTGGAGCATAAAGAAACGAGTACATAAACAAATGATTCTTGACCCAGGCAATAAACAACAGAATTATAAGAGCTAAATACCTTTTCATTTCTAAGTACCTAATCATTTCAACTTTGCTAGTCAAGTTTATTTATGTCTTAATGACTTAATGACGCCAACAGAAGAAGTTTTTGAGGCATAAAACCATTGAAGTGTTTAGGTTCAAACACGTGAAAAATCGACAATAATGAAAAATGTATGGCAGAGCAATAAATTGTGGAAGTATAGCCATAATACTCCTATGTAAACCTTCAAGTAAATTATTTTTTAGTCATTATAAAAATATTCAAATAAATTGAATTTCAATTATACCCAAAATAATCAATAACGTATTGTTCGTAAATTTCATAAAAATGTCTTATGTTAAGGATAGAATTTTGTAAAGTGAGAGGAATACGCGTTTATTTTCGATTTATTATAAATATTTAAAAAACCAAACATGTTTTACATACCTGCTACTGTTCTAACGAATACAACTATATATATTTTTTATTATGAATTTCCGTTGTATTTGAATATTGTAATTTGTCAATGAAAATAGTTCCTAATTTCATTATTAAAGTACGGCATTTTATTATATATAAAATTTATGATAAAAACTGTATATGGTTGTATTCCTTAGATCAATGAGAATTATCTGAAACTAATTTGAAGGTTATACCATTTATGATTTTTTAAATATTTATAATAAACTGAAAATAAACCCATATTTTCCTCTCGCTCTGCAAAATCCTACCCTATCAAATAACACAACCACACAAAAAAAAAGTTCTGTGCAGCGGACCAAATCATATGGATATGGTGTATTTTTCGATGCTGAATCCGAATCCGTGGTCAAAAAAAAAATCTATCGTGTCAATTTTGTTTTTTAGTCAAAAATATCCCTTAAAATGGTGTAAAATCATAGAAATAATGTAATAAATTAATGAAGTTTGAAAAATGGTAGATGTTTTGTAGTCGAGAGTAGAGAATATAAATTTGAGCCACAGTAAGCTATTTCTATAAATTAAACCGGAATCCGCCCTTATGGGGGAGTGAAAACTACCGCTAAAACTCAAAAGACACAGGTGAGTGTAAATAACATGTACAAAGAATACATTTTTGTATTTCTTAGTGCAAAATATTTGACTCTGGTGTGACAACCAGCCATTACTCTCAAAGGGTAGATACTCAATCCTATGGAGGGTTAAAACTACCGCCTCAAGGTTTCAAAACGGAAAATAAATTCAGGCAGGGTGAACAAATATGGAGTAAAATCATTCCTATCACCAATACATGAATATATACTACCCAGACTAAGGGTGGTAAGAGCTACCCCCATGCTCAAATGTTACATATGGGTGCTATTAAAATTCGGAAAGGGTCAAATGCTTGTAGCTCATTGTGCCAAATATATAAATCTGGTACGACAACCACCAAATATTTTTAATAAGGTTGAAAATCACCCATATTGGGGTGGGAGGTAAAAACTACCCCCACATACGTACGGAAATAGATAGACGGAAATTTAGTTAATTTAGGTATATAGCTTACATAGATAAAAAAAAAAATGGTCACTGAAGAGATAACATCCCATGATTAAAAAATAGGAAAAGAAAACCACGGAAAATATATTTTGAAGATAAGAGGGAAAAATCATAAGAAAAGAAAGTATTTGGATTGATGGTCCAAAGTGTGATATAAATAGGAAAAAGAATAGCTTTACACAGATTAAAAGATAGATAAGTTGATAAATGTCAAGATAAACAGTTGAATAAGCAGATATGGCATAATAAATAAAACACAAATGGTGAATGCTTAATGTATGAATTCACTCCATTTTTATCTACCCTGCCTAAAACTACAAATGCCTGAATTTTTGTTAGAGGATATTAGAAGTAATGAAATCCGACCGTCTGTGGGGTAGTTTTTACCCATCCCCCAATAGGGGTGATTTTCAACCTTATTAAGATTGTCGTACCAGATTCGTATATTTGGTACGATGAGCTACAAGTATTTGACCCCTTCCGAATTTCAAGAGAATCATTTGTGCATGGGGGTAGTAGCTCTTAGTAAGGGTAGACTCTAGTCATGTGTCGGTGGTTGGAACGAATTCATTCTATATTTGTTCACCCTGCTTAAAACTACAAAAGCCTCAATTTTTTTTTCCGTTTTGAAACCTATAAGGATGGGGGTAGTTTTAACTCTCCATAGGATTGATTCTCTACCCTTTGAGAGTAATGGCTGGTTTTCGCACCAGAGTCAAATATTTTGCACTAAGAGATACAAAAATTTGTCCTTTGTACATGTTATTTACACCCACCTGCGTCTTTTGAGTTTTAGCGGTAGTTTTCACTCCTTCATAAGGGCGGATTTCGGTTTAATTTATAGAAATAGCTTACTGTGGCTCGAATTTATATTCTCTACTCTCGACTACAAAACATCTACAATTTTTCACACTTCATTAAGTTATTACATTATTTTTATTGCACCATTTTAAAGGATATTCTTGACTAAAAAACAAAATTGACACCATGGATTTTTTTTGACCACGGATTCGGATTCAGCGTCTAAAAATACACCATATCCATATAATTTGTTCCGCTGCACAGAACTTTTTTTGTGTGTGGCTGTGTAATTCTTTTTTCATATTTCTTTTTTCATAATTATTAGAAATACTCAAACGAATTTAATATAAATTAAACCCGTGATAATCAAATGCATTACTCTTAAAGTATGGTCGTAACACTTTCCTAGGTAAATTTTTAAGTGAGGTTTTTCATAACATAGCCACACAAAAAAAAAATTGTTTCTGATCTGGGGTTTGACCATGTTAGTACATGTTTTTGGTGTCGTTAAATCCGAATTCGGGGTTCATTTAACCTCATCACATCAGAATTCTGCCATAACCTCAAGGAACCCATAATTTAAGATATTAAACGCATATAACCCTGAGAATGAAGTTGTAATCTGAAAACCCAAACTCTCAAACCCATAACTCCATAACCCACTTAACTCCATAATCCCATAACCTACTTAATTCCATAAGAATGAAGTTGTAATCTGAAATTGATCTCACAGCCACACAAAAAAAAGTGGTCTGGCCTGCGGACTAGACCAGTGTATCCTTATGTATTTGGACCCGCTGAAACCGAATCCGAAGTCAAATTGTCAGATTGGTTCGTCTTTTACCCCCCAACCCCAAGAAAACAATCCCCTCAAAAAGTGGTCTGGCCTGCGGACCATACCAGTTTATTCTTATGTATTTGCACCCTTTGAAACCAAATCCCAAATCAGAATTGTCAGAATCTCTCGTTTTTCACCTCTAACCCCAAAAAACACCCCCACACAAAAAAAAGTGGTCTGGCCTACGGACCAGATTAGTGGATCTTTATGTATTTGAACCCGCTGAAACCGAATCCGAAATCAGAATTGTCAGATTGGTTCTTTTTTCATCCCTAACCCCCAAAAAATGGTCTTTCTGGCGTAGCATACCAGTGTTTTCTTATGTATTTCGTAGGGATACACTGGTCTGGTCCGCTGGACAGACCATTTTTTTTGTTTTGGGGTGGCTTTTGTGGGGTTAGAGGTGGAAAATCAGCGAATCTGAAAATTTTGACTTCGAATTCGGTTTCAGATAAGGATACACTGGTCTGGTCAGCAGGCCAGACCACTTTTTTTTTCTGTGGCTGTGAAATCAATTTCAGATTACAACTTCATTTTTAGGGTTATGAGATTAAGTGGATTATGTGGTTATGGGGTTAAGAAGGTATGGAGTTTAAGAGCTTGGGTTTTCAGATTACAACTTCATTCTTGGTGTTATATGCATTTAATAGCTTAAATTATGGTTTTTTTGAGGATATATCAAAATCCTGATGTGATGGGGATGATCAGAAACATTTTTTTTGTGTGGCTGTGTAATTTTTAAAAGTATTCAAATGAATTTAATTTAAATTAAATACGAAATAATCAATGAGGCATTGTTGATATACTGCGTCAAAATTGAATTCTCACAACACTTCAGCGGAGGTATGCGTGGTGCAGTGCAATGCAGTGTATTTTCTTAGAAAAATGGTATTTTCTAAAAAAACACATAGATACGCCGACCTGACTAATCAACTGGAACAGAGAGAAACGGTAAAAGATTTAATCAAAACGACATACAAAGTCACAAGGGCAATCATACTGAGAAAAATAAACTATCATGGGACCTTACCAAATATATGTACATAGCCGTCAAATGGTCGACGATGACATATTGAGTTAAAAAACGCGGCAACAACAAGAGCCAACAGAAGAAGTTTTTGAGGAGAGCAGAAAGGGACATCGTCCAACAACTCGCAAAAACAACAAGACGAAAACAGCGACATAAAACATCAACACTATTAGGAGGAAAGACAATTTAAAAAGGCTAGAAATGTACGCAATGAAGTACTGGGGACATATCCAAGGAAGGGGCCCAACACATCTACTGAACATCAACAAACTAAAAATGGGGAGACCATGCTACAGCGGATAACAACAACTGAGAGGATCAGGATCAAAAAATAGACACCACAAATAAATCGCAAACTGAAGGATCAGAAAACTCAGAAGAAGAAGATTCGAAGAAGCAGAAACATAAAAAGATGAGCATAAACACTCTATATTACGACACAACGCGGCAACATATTTCACAAGAAGACTCAGAAGAGGCAGAAGTCCAGAACCAAAAACACAAAAAGGGAGCTTAAACGCCCCTCACGATACAATGCGGTAACGCATTTCACAAATACCTACACCTCCTATCCCACATTCCTTTACCGTGCGCCATGTGGCTCTCGCTGCTGGTAACAAGCATGACCTTAGTCCAACCCAGCGTGGACGTAGCAGGCCCAGCTGTATAACCCTGAGAGTGGCAGCAATGCCTACCGCACGCTGGTAAATCAATCAATCAATCAATGTAAAATGTGGCAGTTTCCCCAACGAATATTAAATTTGTACAAAATAATGCTTGTCATAAAATAAACTTATTAAAACGTTTTCAGTGTTTTTTCAATATTTTGCTTCTTCAGGAATAAGTGAGATTAAATAAAATTAAATTAAATGTAAAATACCTTAGATAGAATAAATCAAACACAAATAAAATTACAAATTTTATTTGTGGTTGATTTATTTTAAGTGACGCAATAATTTATTTATGGCACTTCGTATTATGTATAGTAGTAGATTCCAGAGGCATATCATCAAACGTGTCAACGGTTGATCTATACTGAAATTAATGCACTTACATTCTTAGATATGTCATTTGATAATTTAACAAGTGTTACTCTGTCTATGGGATCTACAATACATACTACATGTTTGCAAAATACACAAAAACCACATCACTTTTATGCGGAAGTCCCGCCTAGCACGTGTATTAATAATAATCCGTTATTTTTTCCTACCTGCGATAATTGTTAAGTAATCAATCAGATAAGGTTTGCCCCTCTTTACCTTTTTTAAAAGAAGGCGGTTCAACTAAATAGCGCGTCCGGCCCTGGACACCATAATATTCATAACTTTTGCCTTTCATCTCCATTATTCATAATTACTTTTACGTACGTAATATGTGTTTCAAACATCACGTATCTTAAACTACACCATTAAGTATTTGGTATTTGAAATTCATGCCTTATTGAAACGCCTAACCGAGTTACATTAAATAATTCAATAACTTAACTAAAAGGCGTGAAACTAAGCATGTAAAACATGATTACGTGAGAACTACTTTGTAGAAGTTAAAGCACTTAATGAACAATTATTAGTTAATTACTGGAACAAAATGAAACAATGAGAGAGAGAGAGAGAGAGAGAGAAGGGGAGAGATAGAGAGAATATTTTAACAGATTTAACTTAATCTCAGTAGTTTGACTGCTTATTTTCTAATATATTATTTTTCAAATGTTTTACTGCATTTATAAGTATTACTTGGAGATATTTTTAGTTTTGTGTGTTATTTGATATCATTTGTAAATTATTTATTTTATTAATTTCTCGTGTGCCTATGTTACAAAGGACAATGTTAAAAATAGCTGATTTTTGGCCCCCATCGCTGAATGCAGAGAAAATGGCTCATAATTAATAAAAATACGTCTTCGTGGTATCAAAAGGCTGGGGAAAATTATTCTATTTCGCCCCTAAAACCATAAAAACAACCCCTAAAATTGCTTTAAATAATACCATATACTGAATGTGAAAATTATATTTATTTTATGATAATTATTATATATCGATTCAATACAGATATCAAAAAGGGCAAAAACTGCCCCTATTCACACTATATTTAGGGGGTGGAACGTTATACACAGCACCTAATATTAAAACATGGATACCAAAGTGATTCAAATGTACAAAATAATTTTTAATACTAGTTTAGCCAGACCTTCAACTGATCCTGACCTCACCGTATTTTCAAAAACAACACCTATAAGGGTATGAAATAATATTCCCAGCAAGTATTATTACAAAAAAGCGCTTTAGTTTGCGACCCTGGATACCACCAAACTACCCTATTCAGAGGTGCAATTCTATTCACAGTCTCGAATACTAAAAAAATGCCACGGCACTTAGTAATGCACCAAATTATTTTCTACTAGAAAAAGGAACAGACATCTACTTTGTCTTGACGTGAGTATCCTTATTACGAAAAACTACCTCTACATGAATATGAAAAATGTTTACAGCCCATAATGTTACAACAGATCTGTATGGTTCTAGTCAACACGTTTTTATAATAAAGAACAAGTAACGAGTTATTTAGGAACCTCGAAAACAACCAAACTACCCTATTCAGGTGGTAGAATCGTATTCACCGCTTCAAATACTAAAAAATAGGAAACAAGGTGGCTAAAATGAATCAAAATCTACTCCAAGCACTTTAGATAATGTAATATTAGAGAAATAAAAAAAGATTTTCATTTTATGAAATATATAGACTCATAATAAAATATTATATCAACACTTTGATTCAGTAAAAGCTATTAGTCAAAGCAATTTTAGCGGTTGATATTGTGATTTTAGGAGTGAAGTAGAATTTTTTTCCAGCCTTTTGATACCCGAAGATGCATTTTTATTAATTTTGAGTTTTTCCAACCATTTTCTCTGGGTCTTATGAGTTCCACGATTTACTACACAGAGCAATCTATAATTAGTAAATGTACATTTTTAGTACGAACCAAAATCTGTGAAAACCCGTATTAACTAGCTAAACCTAAGAGAATTTTTAATAATCCGAAATAACTAGAATCCTTGTGAAGGATGACTATATTGTATTCAATACCTCAGCTGCTTCTTTAAGTGAATTCAACTGATTCAATTCCCTCTAACATTAGAAATATTAGAATATTTTTCGACAGGCGCAGATACGACAAGAAGAATATCCACGTGGATAAAGTAGGCATCGCACCTATTTCAGAATACGAAACTTCGGTAATTAGAGAAGTAGACGTAGAATAGAAGATCACGAAATAATCACTGGACTAGAAAAGAAGTAAAGTTGACCGCAGATTCAACAGGCACTCGAAAAATGTCAGTGCCTTTGACTCATCAAAGACTCCGCATCGCAAAGCCAAAAATGAAGACATTTTTTGAGTGCCTGTTAAATCTGCGGTTTACTTTACATTGTAATTACTTAATAATAGTTTTATCAGCCCCTATTTCTTCCTCCAACTCTAAATTGTGGTGTGACCTACGATCTGTGTTATATTAATATTTATAATGCATTTGACACAATTTGACAAGTCTTTAATATTGTATGTAACTCGACTGCCAACACCCTCGCATTGCTAGCAACTTGAACTCTTGCACTTATACTACAGAAAAGATAACTACCAGAAGAGACACTTGAGCTTCCCGCCCAAATTCCATTAACGCTATCTTCTTGTAGGTATTTCCGTCAATTCATTTATTGAAAAATATAGTTGAATTGTTGGATATTATGTCACAGAATGTTAGGTTTAACAATAAATGAACTAGTTGATTGAATCGATCTTTACTTGATGAAAATCCGTATTAACGACGAACAATAAGTTTTATTTATTCGTCGGCATTAATTCAACTAACGGAAATACCTACAAAAAGATGGCGACGATCACAAAAATTCATAAAAAACATCAAAAACAGTGCAGAGAATGTCATTTCTGGTAGTTCTTTATTCTGTGCTTATACTTTTTTTATTTCTGTGTTGTTAACACCGAGGTAACTCAAGTGGTAAGACTTTCGCCATTTTTAAATCAGTGTTAAATTTTAATACGGGGTTAACTTTACATCGGGTGAGAGTAGTTTGATAAACTCGCCCTTAGTGGATTCAGATCAGGAATTATTACATGTTTACGCGTTATATGTTTCACTTCTATGTTTCAATGATCTCAAACACATTCTTTTTTATGGGACCAGAATACCACCACGTCCACGATCATTGACCTTGGGTACAGCTGAGGATGGTATACTAATGATGCTTATTTTATGTAATTTAAAGAGAAAAATAAATGCCTGTATTTTTATTCCTGCATAAAAATGTAGATTTTCGGCCATGTTTTTTGGATACTTGAAACAATTCCTGAACTTTCGACGCAACCCGATTTCGTCGTCATTTCAGCCAAACATCTTTTTCCTTGAAGAAGCCCGTGCTGAGGATCCCACAACAAGAGAAAGAAACGTTTCAAAGGCCAAAAAATTTAGAAGAGATTGAGTGACAGAGTAAATATTTTTTACTATAACTATAAGTAACATTTTAAAGCTGCTATCTTCCCAGAAGCTAGTACCTCTCCTCCTCTTGAAAATTGTAAATGTAATATATTCATTTACTTCATGCGCAATGTAGACGCGCAGATTCTTTTTGTAAGTACTTCTACGCAGGAGAACAGTGCTGTAAAACCTACCAAATTTGTATCTAAATTCGAGTGTTGTAATATATATTAGTCTGGAAATAGTGTGTCATTTAACAAAAACATCACAAGTGGCGACGAGAATTTTTCTACATTGAAAACGTCAAATTAAATTTTCAATAGTTAAAAGTTTCCACGTGATGAAAGTGCAAAAATGGCGGCTCATACAGAATATCTATCTACGAGAATTCGACCTCGCAAATTCAGATTGGTCAATTTTCAAAAGACGTATCGATAATTATTTCATAGCAAACGAAATAACAGAAGAGAAACGGAAAAGTGCAATATTATTAAATGTATTAAGTGAAGAAGCATATAAATTGTTGTATAATTTGTGTTTACCAGCTGAACCAGAGAGCAAAAAGTATTCCGAACTATAATTACATCACTTTCCGAACATTTTAAATCCAGTCTAACAGTATTTGCTGCAAGGTATCAATTTTATAACTCAAGAAAAATGTCAAGTGAAACTGCGAGATAATGGTCGGTAAGGTTAAGGAATTTAGCAGTGCTGTGTCAGTTTGAGGACGGAGAGTTGGACATGGTACTAAGAGATCATTTTATTGTGGGCTATGATAAAGGTCCAGTTCAGGATAGGTTGTTTGAGGAAAAGAAAACTGTCACCCTCAAGAAAGCGGTGAAGATAGCAGTTTCTAAATCGGCAGCACAGCCATGTTCATTTTCCCCCATCTCGGAGATTTTGGTGAAGAACCAAACAGAAGGGCAGGGGCGTTTCCTCAAAGTTCTTCAACGGGAGCAGGGATGTCTACGTCACAGAATAATGCACGCAGGACTCAAGGAACCCCCAACAAATGAGCAGTATGCGGACGGAGTAATCATCAGACAGATGAGTGTTCTTTTCGTGAATTTTTTTGTCTCATATGTAAAAAGAAGGGTCATTTGGCTCCAATGTATTTACAGAAACACGTAAACAAAACGAATAAATTCAATTCAAACAAAATAGGTCAACATTATTTAGAATCAGCTGATTATTCTTTGTACAATGTAAATGGAAATCTTAATACTATTTTACTCGATTTGCTAATTGAAAATATTCCGTTTACCTTTAATTTAGATACAGGCTCTATTTTCTGTACAATCTCGGAAGATTTGCATAAGGCTAGTTCTAAAAATAAGAATTTGCTTAAAACACATAAAACATTTAGTTTGCATAATGGGAATAAAATCGTACCTTTAGGTTATATTAATTGCAAGGTTATTTTTCAAACCAAAGAATCTCAGTTAGATATTTATATCATATCATATTGGGAGGCGATTTTTTTAATCTGTTCAATTTAAATATTTCAAATTTTAATTACATAGATTTACCAGGTGAATTACAATTTTTAATAAAGAAGTATAATTCTGTTTTCGAACCGGGATTAGGTATTTTCACAAAAGGTTCTATATCAATAATTTAAAATCAGAATCGGTTACACCGAAATTTTATCCGGCCCGACAGTTGCCTTTTGCAATAAAGGAGAAGGTTGAAAAGGAGTTGGATATATTGCAAACTTTAGGAGTTATCGAATATGTAAATTATAGCCCCTGAGGTACGCCTATAGTACCAGTCTTAAAACAAGATGGTTCGTTTAGATTATGTGGGGATTTCAAGTAACCCTAAATCCTTATATCGAAGTGTATCAGTACCCTCTCCCCCGGATAGAATTATTTGTTAAATTACAGGGCGGTGAACATTTTTCAAAACTCGATTTAACAAATGCTTATACCCAAGTTTGTATAGATGAAAATCACAACAATAATTGGTAACTATATCTACACATAAAGGATTATACCGTTATAATAGGGCACCTTTTGGCATGTCCAGTATGCCTGCTAAGTTTCAAAAAATTATTGAATCACTCTTAGGGGGTGTAGATGGTGTTGTGTTTTTAGGCGATATACTAATTACTGTCAAGGATAAGCAACAGCATTTATTTAGGTTAGATCAAGCTTTATATGAATCAAATGATGCCGGACTTAAAATTTGTTCAAAAATTTATACATTTTTCAGATAGAAATTTCTTATTTGGGTTTTAACATAAACAAACATGGATTGCATACATAAGAAAATAAAATTTCTGCAATAAACCATGCATCTATACCAGAAAATGTTACTCACTTAAAGTTAAACAGCTGTTGCCATCAGCGACAGTTTTAGTTCACCATAATCCGAATTTTCCGATTAGATTAAGCGCTGATTCATCAGATTATGGAGTGGGTGCTGTTTTGACGCATATTATGCATTATGGTACCGAAAAACCTATCGCTTGTGCTTCCCTACCCTGTCAGCAGCCGAGAAAAAATATCCACAGATAGAAAAAGAGGCTTTGGGAATTATATTTGTATTAGGTAAATTTTGTCAATACAATTTTATCAATATGTAACGCACCCTTTACTCTTGGTACTGACCATAAACCACTGACTTCAATTTTTCATCCTAACAAAAGTATTCCCCAGTTTTCAGCAAATAGATTACGTCATTGGGCGATTATTGTATCTAATTATCAATATAATATCGAATTTGTTAGATCGGAGAAAAATTATGCAGATACTTTATCGCAATTACCTAAAGCGGCGTTTCCATTTGTGCAACTGCGCATCCATAATGTCTGCATGCACCGGTTGCATGGTAGAGGCAAGTATGCGGAGGAAGAGATGCATGCTTAAAATAAGTGCGCAAGTGGCCTGCGCATATATGCGCAAGTCTCCTGATCTAGGACCGGGAGACATATGCGGCTGTCTGCCTCTATTCCAATTTAGAACCAGTGCACAGTGGTCAGTCCGTATTTTCTTTTAGTTTTGTGTGACTTTTTTGTTCATTTATGCATCAATGGAATGGTCAAATGAAGAGTTAATTGAATTTGTAGAAGAGTACAGAAACTTTCTATCATATTCAAAGTTTATGTTCTTTTTTGAAGGTAAGTGCTTACCCACACGAAGGCTTTTTTCGAATATTTCTGTCTCGTTGGTGATCTTTAGCAATAATTACAATGGCTGCAGCAATTGCAATATATACCTCTCATACTGCATTCCATGATTGCATCGCTCCAAGGAGTACGCAGAAATGGAAACAAAGTACACGCAAGACGCAAGTTGCGTGCACATAAGCATACAACTTATACACGCGTATTCTTACCTATCTGCATGCATAGAGGCATGCGTAGATGTACAAATGGAAACGCCGCTTTACATAAAGAAGAAATCACTCGAAACGCCTTTGACATAAATTTGATTAGTTCTTTTTCTAATAATGATCATTTTCCTTTAAATTTTAATCATATCAGGAACACTATCCGATGAATTATTATGTAAAGTGATAATATATTTACGTACAACGTGGCCCACACAAATTGATAATGATTTAAAACTATACTATAAAATTAAAAATGATTTAAGTTTGGAAGAAGACTGTTTGTTATGAAACAGTAGATTGATTATTTCATTTAGTTTACGAGAAAAAGTTATAAATGATTTACGTTCATCGCATATGGGGATAGTAAAAATGAAAAGTCGAGGCAAAATTAAATCAATGGCCTTGGCCTACAGAAGTTTGGTCGTGCTTACACTTAGATTTCATGGGACCATTATTAAACAAATAATTTTTAATAATATTGGTCGCTCATTCCAAGTGGATTGAGGTTTTTCCCAGGCCTTCCATAACGTTTAATGTAACTACAGAAATTTTAAAATTCACTTTTGCCAGATTTGGCTTACCACGACAAATAGTGAGAGATACATCACATTTTGTGCAAAAGAATTTCAGGAATTTTTGTTCCAAAATAATATTAAGCATGCCACTTTGGCCCCTTTTCAACCCTCCTCAAACGGTGCCGCAGAAAATTCCGTAAAAACGGTTAAAAATGCATTAAAAAATGCTATGGGTAAAAATATTTATGTATCAATAAGGCACTAAACAATTTTTTATTCGACTTCCGCAATAGGGCAAATTACACTACAGGGAGTAGCCCTGCGGATCTTATGTTCGGGAGGAAAGAAAACTATGTCCTAATGAAGTAAAGTAAACAAAAATTTTATTATAAGGGCCGCAGACTTGTAGAAGATGAAATTGTAACTGTAAGAGATTATCGAAATGTGAGTAAACCAACTTGGGTTAAGGCAAATATTTATAAAAGTAAAGGTAAAAGTAAAACGATGTATTTAGTAAAAGTACCCACATTGTCTAATATAATATGGAAGTGAGATCTGAATCAATAAAAAAAAAATCATTTTCCTGATACATATTTACCAGTCAACAAAATAAATAGTAATACTGATTCAGGTATCGTGGAAAATAATGTAGAAGTTATCGATTTGATCGTTTCCCCTAGTGTCAGTGATAACATGCACCGTAGTGACGATGAGAAAGATGAACATTTTGCGACGAGCAGACCTAAACGTAACGTTAAGCCCGTGTCACGTTTAAATTACGATAAATATACCGTACATATTAATTTGTTTTAGGAATAATTTCATTTATTTTTTTTTAAGGGGCGAGGTACGTAATATATTCATTTACTTCATGCGTAATGTAGACGAGCAGTTTCTTTTTGTATAGGAAACGTATGTATTACTCCTACGCAGGAGAACAGTGCTGTAAAACCTACTACCAAATTTATATCTAAAGTCGAGTGTTGTAATATATATTAGTCTGGAAATAGTGTTTCATTTAACCAAAGACAAAAACATCACAGTAAAAATAAAAATGGATCTTACCTGATTAAATCTAGTAATGTATCCTGAGTAAGCACGTTTCTTGTTTCCACTTCGGATGCATCTCCAGACCATGATTCCTTGCCAACACCCGGCTTTATCAATAGCACTAATACTATACCTAATATGACCGCGCAAACAGTTGTCGTGGCATAATATGCTATTGATCGAATAGCAATTTTTTTTGATAAACTTAAATCTAACGACCCGATTGCGTGAGTCACAGATGACATCAACAAGGGTATAATCAAACATTTCAGCATTCTTAAAAATATTTCTCCGGGAAATGCTAAATACATAACATCTCTTTTACCCCAATTACCGGTTGTATATTTCAATATTAAGCCTGTTACACTCCCTCCAACCACGCCAATCACTGTCAGAATGGTGAGTAAATTTCTTCGGATAAAGGACTTCGCCATGGTAGATGTTTCTATCTGAAAAGAAAAAATTGTTAACAGTATACAATTTTATTTTCAAGAAAAATTGGTACTTTAAATTTTAAATTAAATCAAATTTATTTGCTGTTCATGTATATCAAAATCTGCTCGGACACTCGGACACATATTGGTACCGCGGCGCCATGGCAAGTGAAGGGCTGGACGGCCACAAGACGGAGGTAGAACTTAAAATAATTAGAATAATATCCCCACTTCTTATCTAACTACGCAGCAGGTTTATTAGGGAGTGCAAGTTAGTTTAGACAAGAATCTCAAATTTAGGTCTATACGACATACATTACAGAATCTTTTCGAAAGTGCAGATATCCGAGGTATGTTCTTTCAACATGATGAGGTGCCATCGCATTTCTCCAACCAAATTAGAAACCATTTAAATTATACATACATATCCAAACAGATGGATTGGTCGCGACGGTCCTCATATATAACCGGCAAGGTCTCCGAATTTCCACCATGTGGATTATTTTTAATAGGTCACTTAAAGAGTGAATATGGAACATGGACATTAGTTGCAAGGATAAATTAATTCAAAGGTGTTAAAAATAATTGCAAGGCGAAAATTAACAAGCCGGACCTGTACATAACTATAGGTTAAGGGCTGAAGGGACTAAAAACGAGACTTAAGTGATAACCGTAAAGTGCATCACATGTGCGAAAGACTAACGTTTAGTTGTTGTCAACTTTCTTTTTATCATTTTGCATTTTTATCAGTTGTTAAGTTATTCAATATACAAAGCTTGTTACGAATCTAGGGTTTCATTTTAACAATTATAACGTAACGTAGTAATAACGCGCAGTAATTATAACGTAGTTAATTATTGTGTGTTTTTTACATTTTGGTTCCGAAGCCAGGGAAGCTTTGTTTCGTGTAGTTTATAGCGAACTGTTTAAATAATCGAGCAAAATGGGCCTAACGCTAAAAAAAACGTGTCGTTTACAGTTGACAAAACTAATAAATAACGCTAACGATCTATTAAACTCTCCTCTCACAGACAAAAATTAAGTAAACGTGTTAATCAAACGGATTAAAGCCCCGATCAAAAACTGAGAAGTGTAAACGAGAAAGTGTTGACGACTATAAGCGAAGAACAAATGGAAAGTGAGTGTGTGCGGGTGCTAGAATATGAAGACCAAGCAGTGGCCGCCGTAGTTCGTCTGGAAACCTGGTTATCATCGTCAGCGGGCCCGTCCGAGGTGGAGCGTCGCCCTTCTACCCCATCACAAGTTAATGCATAGCAGCAGCATAAAAAGTCTGTGAGATTACCCAAACTAGAATTAATACAATTTAACGGCGATTTAAAAGCATGGACGCTGTTTTGGGGGCACTACCGCACTTCCATTCACGAAAACGATGAATTAGACGATCGGGATAAATTTAATTATTTACAAACTTTGTTGACCATACTGGGCCAGAAGTCCCCCAGTATGAATACTCTTTTCGTTGAGAGAGCAGGGCAGTGACAGAGCACATGCTCGGCAGTCTCGTCATCCAGATTACACCCTCTACACTTGGGGTTGTCTATAACTCCCAGTGTATGGAGGTGTTTGTTTAATCTGCAGTGTCCTGTTAGTAATCCTACATAAATGCGCAGATTACTCCTGGACATCTGGAGACAGTGTTTGCCTAGCTTACGACTGGATGTGGCCAAAGCCATTCTGCTGTCTGCAGCTGCTCAGACCACCCCAACATTCCGCATGGCGTTTGAGTGTATAGTTCTTTAGCAGGGAACTGTGGACTGAATCTGAGAGCGCTACTGCAGGTTCTGGACCATACAGGGCGCTCTCGGATCCCTTGCAAGTTAAAGCGTTCGCTTCTCCGTTACCCTGAATTCCGTCATGTCCTTTCACCCAACGAAGCTGGACACTATTGTTTTGTGCGAGCACATCTAGGGCCTTTCTAATTTCCAGAACCAGCCCCGAGCCTGACCTACAATTGTTTAGGGCAAGCAGGGCTGCTCTGCTGTCCGTTGATATGCACACCATTTTACCACTGACGTTTGCCTTCGTGATTTCTATTACCGCTTGCATATCCCTACTAGTTCCGCCTGGAATATAGTGGCATGTGTGTCTAGCGGTATTATCGAATGTAGATCTAGGTCTTCTGAGTAAACCCCAGCTCCTGATCCACAGTCCATTTTTGAACCATCGGTGTAGATTAATATGTCCGGCTCGTCATTACCGGACACATTCAAACTCACCTCGAAGTTCTTGTTGAAGTTATATATACGAGGGATACGGTCAGTTCCCATTCCCAGAAGAGGAATTTGTTTTGTAGCCTCCTTTAGGATACGGGCATGTCTCGTAGCCTCGCCCTTAATATACCATTGGCCTACAGATTGCAGAGCAGTCCTCAACGCCACCTCCTCTATGTACAGATTTAGAGGGGGATGCAGGGTGTAGTCTCCATTGCAGCTGTCTCCATTGCAGCTGTAGACGTCGTTATCATCGCATCAGTAATGTAATCTCCCTCTGTCTGTACACTGCTGTGATAAGGCCCATGCTTTGTTAAGAAGCCATAGTCTGGTGGCCCAGAGTAAGGCAAAAAACAGCAGCATCTCAACTGGAGCATGTTCAAAGACTGGCATGTCTCTGCCAGTCTTTGAACATGCTCCAGTTGAGATGCTGCTGTTTTTTGCCTTACTCTGGGCCACCAGACTATGGCTTCTTAACAAAGCATGGGCCTTATCACAGCAGTGTACAGACAGAGGGAGATTCTGGGTGAGAAACCCCAGGGTCTACCGACCGTCCTGCGAGACTGCCAGAATGCCGCACATGCCTGTTTATCTTAACTTCCAAATGTCTCTTCCAATTCAGAGTGCGATCAAGTATGACCCCCAGGTACTTGACCTCACTTGCTAAGTGGAGTTGACTGCCCGATAATTTGGGCATTTTCATATTTGGTAGTTTCCTTTTCTTAGTGAAAAGTATTAGCTCAGTTTTCTGGGGGTTAACCGAGAGAAAGTGTTCTGTGCACCAATTATCGACCAACTTGAGTGCTGTTTGCATAAGTTCGCATAGCAAGCAAAGTTTCCATTTAGCAAGATGGTAATGTCATCTGAATAACCTATTGCGAAGAAACTAGTGTTATTGAGGCGGTGTAAGAGGCTGTCGGCGACCATAACCCACAGTAGGGGTAATAGGATGCCACCCTGTGGACAGCCTCTAATGACCATGCCTCTAGTCTCTATGTTCCCCACATTTATTCGGACGGCTCTCCATTTGGGCATGTGTGTTATCCATTTACTAAGTGTGTTGGGAACACCATGCTATCCCTATACTCTCGAAGGTTGTTTTATCAAAAGCACCTTCGATATCAATAAACGCTCCCAGGGTAGACATTTTCATATCCGCCGATCTCTCGATACGAGATACCACGGAATGAAGTGCCGATTCTGTTGATTTCCCTGGGATATAAGCGTGTTGATTTGGATGCAGTGGATGTAAAACTAACACTGTATCTCTAATTTCTCGATCACACAGTATCTCCAGACCTTTCAAAAGGAAGGAGGAGAGGCTGATGGGTCAATATGATTTTGGTAGGGAGTAGTCCGTACGTCCTGTTTTGCCTATGAATATTACCTTTATTTCCCTCCACTTCACCGGGGTGTATTTAAAAGCAATGCACGCCCGGTAAATATGCACCAGGTGGTGGTGTATGCATTCCAGCCCCCACTGGAGTAGAGCTGGAAAGACACCGTCTACACCTGGTGATTTAAAGGGGAGGAAGGTGTTGATCGCCCAGGCTACTTTTGCATCGTCCACTGTCCCATTCGCAACTTCCCAGTCAGCTGCAGTAGCGACTGGGTGAGGTCCGTTGGGCCAGTCCATACAGGACGACACAGTGCTGCCTGGAAACATTGTTTTTAGCAGGAGTTCAGAAGTTTCAGAGAGGTTGGTTGTAAAGGAGCCATCCTCTCGTTTACATGTCCGAATCATTGCACGCGCAAAGATGTAGTGATAGATGACGTCAAGTCTGGTATGAGTGTTTTCTCAGATTTGCCCCTTCTCCCGGATATTAGTCGGTGATTTAAATACTTTCCAGTTAGAAATTATGAAAACAGATTTGATAATTGCTAATGTTCAGTAACACTAAAATCGAAAAAATCGAAAAAATTCATAAATAACTTACATAGTAAGTAATTGTTCCAAACGAGGCTCCACAATAGTTGAGTAATGAAAATGAACTTTTGTGATTGCTTCTAGCCCATTGAGTAATGACTTATTACCCACGTTGGGAGTAATGAGCCTCATTGCTTGTTCAAAAACGTATCTATATTGAATGAATTATTCAATAGTCGTAGAAAAAAATATTATTTTGCTTCAATACCTTCTCAATACATGTATATTAGACCAACCCCCCCAAAAAGAAGCTTGTCATATTTTATGTCTCACCCTGTAAAAATGTTCCTTTTTATGTAAAAGAAAAAAATGCTCTTTTGATTAAAAAAAATGAATTTTAATATGTGCCACCACGCTATAAAGTACACTATTTCAATCATTTTGCGTTATCTACAAAAATAGGCCGCAAGCTTCATCTAATATATGTTTTTTAGTGCCAACGTGGTTTTTCACTTTAAATATTATATAAATAATTGAAAATTATCGAGTAAAATTTTTTTGTGAGAAACCCGATGAAAAAAATCTACTTTAAATGTTAAACTCAAATAAACCTGCTTTAGGCCTGCCGAAAATACTTTTTAAATATGTTCCAAAGCATATCTGAACCAAAATTTACTATAATTACTTGTAAGCGAGCAGAAACTAGAGTGCGAAAATTAAAGTTTTCAGGATGTATTTCACAATTTTATTAATAAAAGCACCAAAAAAATATCATTAAAATTGTAAATAACTAATGAAGTTACTTAAATAATATTTTTTTTCTTCAAGCGTATTAAAATGTTTAAATTATGTCACCAAAAACAGAAGTAGAAGTAGGACATTGTTTTACTAGTAACAAAATGTTAGTACCGAACGCCACCGTAGTGGACATTGTTTTACTAGTAACATAATGTTAGTTCCGAAAGCGCCACCGTAGTGGGTATTGTTTTATTAGTAACATAATGTTAATACCGAAAGCCACCGGTGGCGCGTTATCCACTAGCCACTTGTCATATTGTGTCAACATGTAAGACTGTAGTTTGAATATTTGTACATTTATGATAAATAAATGAATTTTTGCATTTTAATACGCTTGAAGAAAAAATAGTGTATATTACACGGAGTAGAACGCCTTTTTTGTGTTTCGCCCAGTTTGCAGCTTCGGCTTCGCCTCAGCCGCAAATCCTGGGCTCATCACAAAAAAGAGTGCGTTCTACTCCTAGTAATATAATATACTATTTTCTTGGAAAATTATATTAAATATAAAAAATATTGTTTTTTGAGGCCCCGGGTTTTTAAGGATAGGCTCGAATGTGTTTAACTTATGAGAAAAACCACTAACGCAAAATGATTGAAATAGCGTACCTTATATCGTGGTAGCATATTTTAAAATTAATTTTTCATCATTCATTCATTAACGAGCATTTTTTTCTTTTACATAAAAAGGAACATTTTTACAGGGTAAGATATAAAATATGACAAGCTTTTTTTTGGGTTGGTTTAATGTATATATTTATAGACATGCTGATAACCGCAATATAAGCAAGGTCAAGTTATTAAACAAAATTGACCTTACTAAATACCGACGCATCATTTATCCAGAGTATTTAAAGTACGTACTGAAGCTAATCCCTTTGAAAAAATACTGAAATAAATTCTAGACTTACATCCAATTTTATTCCCCTACCTTTAGTACCTAGTTTAGTAAATATATCGATTTAAAAAAAAGTCGTCCTCGAACGTTTTTTATTATTATCTCCATGAATATCAAGATGTCCAAGGAAATATCTATATGTATCATTTACTAATAACCTCCTCTACATTATGGCATAGACAAAGTTATAGGTTTCTAAATTTTACTGTAAATAATATGCTAAATGATTGTTTACAATTAGAACATGCTTCTGATAAAGTTTCAAGTTGAACATATCCTTAGTTAGTGAGATATGAGTGATAGAAGATGTCTAATTTTAGGGAATTTGATTCATGAAATCATTGTAAAGTACATACATTGTAAGTATTTAAAAAATTACCATGAACATATTTTGCTATGTATTTATGTTTTGAAGGTCGGTGAATTCAAATCTGAAGTGAGTATTGCAAAATTCAAGATAGCGGATCCAAAATGGCGGACCGAATTGTCGAAAACTTCGATTGTGACCACGAAAACTTATATAAAGGTTTGGCAACAAAATTGGGTTTTTGGGTCGCTTATTACAAATCTGAAAACATAATCCTAAAATTCAAGACGACGGATGTGGGATTCAAGATGGCGGATCCATTATAATGGACCAAAAAGTCAAAAACATTCTGTTCAGTCTCGAATCATTCTACATGGCGTTCGCTGATTACGAATTTGAAATCAGAATTCTAAAATTCAAGATGGTGCATTTGAAATTCAAGATGGCGGGTTCAATTTGTCAGAAAAAATTCAAAAACGGCCTTGGTTGATTACGAAAAAATGTAAAATAAGTTTTTTATTGCTAATTACGAATCTGATGTTAGCATTCTGAAAATAAAGATGGCAGATCCAATATTCAAGATGGCGGATCCAATATGGCAGACAAAAAGTAAAAAATCTTCTGTTTGGTCTTGAAAAGTTATATAAAAGTATTTTTGGGTTAGTGATTAACAAAGCCAAAATTCTTTGAATGCACTAACTCTCAGTAAAAAAAATTCTTCACTTTACGATACATATTTTTTTTTTGTAAACGTATTAAATGATATAGATTTTTCGTTTTTTTTTTTTCGTAATCAATCAGGCCATTTTTGAATTTTTTCTGTCAAATTGGATTCGACATCTTGAATTTCAAATGCGCCATCTTGAATTTTAGAATTTTGATTTCAAATTTGTAATCAGCGACCTCGAACGCCATGTAGAATAATTCGAGACTGAACAGAACGTTTTTGACTATTTGGTCCATTATATTGGATCCGCCATCTTGAATTTCGCAATTTTGACTTCGGATTTGAATTCAGCGACGTCTAAAACATAAATACATATCAAAATATAGTCATGGTAATTTTTTTAAATACGTACAAAAAGGTAGTACATGTATGTACTTTACAATGATTTCATGAATCAAATTACCTAAATTAGACATCTTCTATCACTCATATCTCACTAACTAATGATATGCTCAACTCGAAACTTTATCAGAAGCATGTTCTAATTGTAAACAATCATTTAGCACATTATTTACAGTAAAATTTAGGAGTGCAAAAATGGGCGAATTTGGGCCTGTTTTTGCGGTCACTCTTTATTAAAAGCTCTATCTGGATACTATGCCGAAAGGTAACTCTATTTTAAGTAGCTTCCTCATGATAAACTTTTAACTCCAATTACTTGGAAGCTGGAGTGCTTATTTTATAGTATTATATTTCAGATAACAAAATACCTGTTATTAGGTCATGGTGTAAATGAATTGAATTATTATACTTACTTGTTATTTTAAGGACAAAGTTTCATTGTATTTCGCTTAGCTATTTCAGCAAAATGATTAATTGTCCAACACGTGCATTATCTAATTACAGTGGGTATCTATTTATACATTCAGATAAAAATAATAATAACTCTATTCAGGTAATCTGTAAGCCAATAATTGTAAACACAGTTATTCGAAATCTAACACTAAGCTCTCCTGTTGATCATGTTTTATTTGACAGAAGATATTTTAGAAATTTACTATAGAGGCGTAAACATTGATTTGGACCATTCATGGTAAACTTAAAGCTACGCGCAAGAATCTTCCATGTCAAGAAGGAAAGCAGCTCCAAACAAAGTATAATATATACGTCCTGAAAAATAAAGAAATGAAAAAACGCTATCAACAGCACATAGAATCAATGTTGCAGCAGACTCAGAATGAAAATGAGACAACTATAGAAATGTGGAGCAGATGCAAAAAAGCCCTGACAACTGCAGCTGAAGAAGTGGTTGGTGGGAACAAAAACAAAAGAATAACTAAGGACCGACTGGTTTGCGGAAGAATGCCGCAAAGTAATCGCTAAAATGAACGGACCATACAAAATCATTCTTCAGCGTAGGACAAAGGCGGCGGTAGACAAATACAAAGATCTTAGAAGGGAAGAGAAACGCGTACACAAACGAAAGAAATGGGAGACGGAAAACCAACTTCTAGATTAACTTGAAAGCTACTGAAACTAGAATAACACTAAAAAATTCTGTCATCAATTAAATGCATCAAGAAAAGTTTTTATGCCAAGAACTAACACCTGTAGAGACAAAGGAGGAAACTCAATAAACAATAAAAAAGATATTCTGTCTAGATGGACATTTTCAAGAGTTTCTGGCTGGTGAACCAACCGAACTCTTAGAGTTTGAGTTCCGGAACCAAGAATATCTAGATCCTCCAACAATGGATGGAGTGGCAATGACTATAAAAAATTTGAATAATACCAAGTCCCCTGGCAGTGATAATCCAACAGAACTTTTCAAACACGGTGGAAAAAAACTAGTGGAGTTCATTATCTGCAAAATCTGGGAAGAGGAACGCATGCCAGTAGAATGGTGTCTACTACTCATATGCCACAAAGGGAATTGGTTAAACTGCCAAAACTATAGGAATAATAACTTCTCAATACGCAATACAAGATATTGTCTAACATCCTAAGTGAAGAATTAAAACGATTCTCTGAAGCCCACCCCGCTCTACTGCAGACCAAATATCCACCTTGCGTTAAATCCTAGGTAAGTTTAGAGAATTTAACATTGATATGTACCATCTTTTCATCGAATTTAAAGCAGCATATGATAACGTTCTTAGGCCGAAACTCTACGAAATTATGAACGAACGTAGAGTACCAAAGAAGCTAATATGTCTGATTAAAATGACCATGGTTGACACCATATCCGCAATTAAAACTCAGAGCGACATATCGGAAGAGTTCGAAATACACAAAGGATTACGGCAGGGAGATGCGCTAGGGTGTCAGTTATTTTAAAGGCTTAAAATAGTCTTATTTTCAAACTTTATTCACGGTTTTTAATGGAAAACAACTCAAAAATATGAGAATAGGGAAAATTGTCTGTTGACAAATTAAACATGTTACACAAACTGCCGGGATGTTTTTTAGGTTCATGATATGATCGATGAGCCTGTCTTCATTAGTTGCTCAATTTGTTCTTCTACAAAAATCATATTATAACGAAAGCAATATGACTGAATTTTATTAGTTGAAAAATTCTCTGCAGATTAGGCTTGAGGATTGCGATTTGACATTAATTGTACTTAACCTATTGTAGCTTGCAGGGCATTGTTCCAAGAATATAGAATACTGATATTTCTATGCATTTATATCCACAAGTGTAAAAATTACTCTGTCAAAAATATAAACACTCCAAGACAATTTCAGCGCTCATAATTGTTGTTATAATACTAGCGTTGTATGAAAGGATACCTTCCTATATGAGTATGGATTCCTCCAATTCTCTACCAAATATTATTAATAAATTCATTAAACATTAAAAAACATTAAAATATTTTCAATCAATCTCTAAATTTCCTTTGATACCATGATGACAATGTTTTTCATAGTTGCTTTCTTAGTAAATAAACACGTAAATAAACGTCAGAATTAGAAGTTCTAGAGCGAATTATGCATAAGTTATGTTGTTGTAAATATTGCTATCTCATTAATACAAGTAGTAAGTGTTATTGTTATGCAAGAAAATATAAATAGTTTGTGAATGAACTTCAAATCAATTTGAATTTGATTTAAATTTTAAATTCTTTTATTCCTTTTGTTAATACAATAATGCAGAATGCAATAACTTATATCTTTATTTTACTTTTATTTATTTCATTTTTATTTATTTTATTAAGTTATTTGCATAAGTTAATAAAAATGCTGTCTAATATTGAGCCATACACATACTTTCTGATTAAAACTATAAATAAAACTATTTACTAGGATACAGAGTTGAGCTAAAAGTAAATAACTAAATCTGTATACATAAGACTCCACTTTAACTTGTAAACAAATACTGGAAAAAGTAAAATTTATTTACGATTTAATAAGTTTTTACCGGGAAATATAGTACTTACTAGATTGAAATACCAGACTAGATTATTAAAAGTGTCAAATTCCGCATTCAATAGCTTTTAATTTAACGATTACAAAAATTTTGTTGCCCTAGTTCAGCGTCTTTCTCTTACAGGTGCACAGTTACATTACCTCGTACAGTTTGGAGGTAACTCTAGATGCCACACTATCGTGTAAGGGCCATATGGTGAGGATGTGCAAATATATACCTGGCCTAAAGTAGGAAATAAATCCAAAGACCACTTTTTGAATGTATACCGCTATGGTAAAATCCCTCATAACATAAGCGATCTTGGTGTGGTGGTGCCCTCAGGATTGCACCAAAATTGGGCCTATGCCCAGTACAAAGGTAAGTATATCTAGGATAATAGGATCAATCAGGACTACTCCATTAATTGCAATAGGGGCCATCCATGAATCAATACCCTTGAATATTTACTTATTAACTTGATGTAGGTATATCCTGGGCTATCGGTTTTTATAATAAAATTACTCTTTTCTTGCGTTTCGGTTTATTTAACCATAATCAGAGAACTACATCTTGAATATTTACCAGGAACTAGAAGCCAAAAAAGTAGCGAATAGGTTGTTCAAGAATGAAATATGCAATGCGAGAGATAACTACTTAGACAGAGGATGATCGGTGTTTTCCTATATCTGCAGATTCATGAACATTACACATATAATTCTGCTTCCTATCCGGGATCGCTGGAAGCAAGATAAAGCAAGATAAAATGTCTTCTGAGTCTCAGGGATCTGAAAAGGCATACAAGGGATCAAGGACTCAGCAGGGAACCAAAGCTGGCGTACTCGAATGCAAACTAGGTACTCGTATATTGGCGCCACTTGTCAAATATATATATTCTAAGAAGACGTATATGCCGTTCTTTTGCAGTCAAAACTCTGTGTAAAGGGACCTTCAACTGATTTCACCGTAATGTAGCTGCTTGACTTTGACAGGAAGCGAATGAGATGAACAGTAGGTCTGATAGCTGTATGCAAACAGGCACTTCCGGCTGAGATATGAGGTTGAAAGATTCATAACTTATATCTTATATAATTGCGCACCATTAAATGTCAAAGCATAGGCATCTCGAAATTCAATATTTTCACAGTTCGAATAACTACGGAACCTACTCTGGAATAGACTATTATCCTTTCTAAAGAGAACACATCTATTAGGGAGTCGCGAGTGAATAATTGACCGACAGGTATGAGCACTGCAGATCTTCTACATAAGTACCCAATATTAATAATAATTTGATAAAAACTTGTACAATGGAAAATAAGTTCCATATCAGAGTAAAAAAGAATGGAAATTTTGTGGCATTTAAGTGAAAATCTTGAAAATGGAAAATTAATCGCACGCGAGGAACACGATAGTGACCATATTTTCTTTTCTACCCTCCCTCTATTGAGAAAATCATCCTTTTTTCGATTCAAGAATTTCTCACGTGAAAACTTTCAAGAAAATATGCAAAGAACAAGAACCATTCGAAAAAGGGAATAAATTCTTTCCCAATTGCAAACAGGCCCACATGAAATAAAATAGACTTAATAGCCATTGCAAGGGTGGCTTTCGCTAAATTGTAACGAACTGGCGCCCGTTGTACGATACATAAAAGAAGTGTCCACAAATGTGATTTCAAAGAATTCAACAAATAGGAAAGTCATATCATTATTCAACGATTTCCTCTTTGATAGAAGAAAAGAAGCACAAGCCGCATCTTCTAAGTTTAATGCATGATAGACATATTCACACATTCCACATCGGGATATACCGAATAGACACAGTCAAACATTTTCATCAAGCCTACTCTACAAGTCGACAAGCGATATATAGAATAAGACAAAAACAGGGTAATTAAAAAAATATATGGAAAATATATGGAACATTGAGCCACTGTTATCCGAAACGTGTTTCCAGAAAATGTCAAATTAGTGCAGGCAAATCCAGTTTTGAGTATGAACTATCTGGGGACAGCTATTTCTTTATCGAAATGGATAGCTTTATTCATGTAGAATGAGGATATAAAAGTCCCGAAAAATCCCAATGTGAGCTAAAGCCACCATTTAGAAAAAATGGCCGCCATAATCGTTTCTTTTAGAAGGACATATCTCAGTAACCATTGCTCCGATTTTAGATTTCTTTTTTTTGTTCTCTTCCCCTTTTTATATTCAATCGAAAGTATTATTACATCTTTGGGCATAAAATAGAAGATAACTGAAGAAAATAAGACATGAGTTCTTGGAAATATACAAGGTGTCCAGTTAGTGCTTCCTCGGAAGATTGTGCAAAAACGGGTAACTTTGTAAAAAAACTTGTTTAACAAAACTTTGTTTCATCTGTACTACAACGTGAAATTATTTTCAATTATGCAAGGTTTCACAAAAAGGAGTTACACAAGAATGTATAATTTTTTAACGGAATACTCTCTAATTTTTTAAGCCAGTTAAGCCTCTAAGGGTCCTGAATTGCACCCTAAATTTTTTTGCCAATCAGATGCAACGTTGCCAAGTTATAATTTTTTTCCTGTTTTTTTGGCAAATGACAAACATTTTTCTGACTACCATATCTCCGCGATTTATTAATTGTTTTTTCTAAAAATGTAGGGTGTTATTCGATAATTATGCATTTACTGAAAAACATTTTTGAAATAAATTATTGTTATACCGCGTCTCCAAATTATTTGTTTACATTTCTTGTTATTTAATTATTATTTTTCTCAAATTTTTTAAATGGAATGCCTATATTTTTTACATGGATGAATAAAGCATAAAATTCCCCACATTTTAATATTATACACTTAATTTTTATTTCAAACCGTTTTTGAGATGTGATTATTTCAAATAAGTTTTGCGTAAATCAGGTGCTTTTTATTTTAGCATTAAAATCTATTATGGCTTTGGTCTTTTGTTTTGCGTTTGTTTTTCACTCTACGACATTTCTCTAATGTGTTTAAGATTATCGTGATTAAGTTGAATTAATATTGTTAATATTTAAAAATACGAATTATAATTATTGTCAATAAGATTTAATATCTATGGTAAATGTTATGTTATTGGTGAATGTGATGGAAATTGTTTATTGGCATCAAGAATGTATGGTCAAAAATATCCCTATAGAAGATGTCCTGATGTGAAGTCTCTAGAAAATTTGAAAGAACGTTTTGAACGTACTGGAAATTTTGCATATGAAAAGAGGGAAAGACGACGAAATGTATTGTAATGAAGAAAATGAGCTGGCTATAACTTTAGAGGTCAGTGAATCTAGTGTTTCCCTATGTCTTCGTTCAAATAAGTTTCACCCCTATCGAGCTCAGCTGCATCAAGAGCTTTGGGATGTCAGACGTTTATAAAGTAGAACCTACGACTCGAGAAGATATGATGGAAAGGATTCGTCGGTGTTTCAATCGTATAAATGTTGATATGTTACACTGTGTAAGGCGCTCATTTATCAAGAGACCTCAGTGTTACCTGAATCAAAATGGTGGATAATTTGAGCAGTTGTTAGGTTAGTTTCAATATCGTGAAATAAATTATTGCTCAAGAACCGTTCATAAAAGAAAGTGTACGATATCAAAATGTGAGAAATTGTAAACTTTAGGTACTCACCCTTTTAAAAAAATTATAGGCATTCCATTTAAAAAAATTGAGGAAAATATAAAACAAAATATAGATTTTAATGCTAAAATAAAGAGCACCTTAATTTACGCAAAAATTATTTAATATAAACGTTTGAAATAGAAATAAAGAGATATTAAAATGTGAGGAATTGTATATTTTATTCATTCATGTAAAAAAGTATGCCTAGGCATTCCATTTAAAAAAAAATGAGAAAAATAATAATTAAATATCAAGAAATGTACGCAAATATTTTGGGCACCCGATACACTAAAGATTTATTTCATAAATGTTTTTCAGTAAATACATCATTATCAAACAACATCCCACATTTTTAGAAATAACGATTAATAAATCGCGGAGATATGCCAGTCAAAAATGTAAACTACCCAAAAAAAAAACGGAAAAAAATAACTTGGAAAAATATTTTAGGGTGTAATACAGGGACCTTGAAGGCTTAACTGGCGTTAAGGAAATACAGGCTGTTCTATTTAAAAAAATTATACTTTCTTGTGTGACGCGTTTTTGTGACACCTTGTATAATTGAAAATAATTTTAAGTTGTAGTAGAGACGAAACATTGAAAGTTTTGTTAAGAAATTTTTTTTATAAAGTTAGCCGTTTTGCACAATCTTCCGAGAGAACACTGACTGGATACCCTTTATACCTTAACGTTCATTATTAAAAATGATTACAATTTTATATATAAATAACTATCACTACGTTAATATTTGAGTTAGTAACATTGGCCAAAAAACAAATGAAAGCTAATTGTGTGCTCTAGAACTTTTATTAAAATTATTTTTTCAAAAATTGACTAGATATTTCAGTACAAACGTCTCGAGTTTACAAAAGTTTAAATTTCCGTAATATTTAAATTACTTTTTAATTTCCTAAGTTTATCGTTTAATTTATCGTAAAATATGTAATCATACTTTCTGTAAAATGTGAAGTGAGGAATGGATAAAAAAAAAAAGAAATCTAAAATCGGAACAACGGTTACTAAGATATATGATTTTAAAAAAATGTCTCTGGAGGTCATTTTTTCTTAATGGCGGCTTTAGCTCACGTCGGGATTTTTTGCGACTTTATGTACTTATCCTGCGTTAATAGAGCTATCCATTGCGATAAACAAATAACTGTCCCCAAATAGTTCACGCCAAACCCATTTTACACTGAGATTTGCCTGGTCTAAATGCTTGCAGTAAGTATTCAGCTTGTAAAAACAGAATTTTCAAACACTTCTTGTACTTCGCATATTTTCTCGAAAGTTGATAGTTTTCACGTTAGAAATTCTTGAATCGAAAAAGGGTGATTTTCTCAATCCTTGGGTAGTTTAGAGGAAGGGCAGAGGAGGATAGGAAAGAGAATATGGTCACCATCGTGTTCCTCGTCCTCACACACGGAAAGAAACCATTCGTCAGTCCTTTCGCAGTATTTTTGGAATGTTTTGTCATTCAGAGAAGGGGTGACTATAACCACCGGGAGTTGTTTTGGCATCTCCTGGTTAAAGATACTCAATTTATCAATATTCCCTGTAATAATCCCGATTTGTCGTCAAGCACTCACAAGCATAGTACGGAAAAATCAGAACAAGGGATAGATTTGTGCTCCTCGTCTTCGAAAACGTTCTTCAGCTCTTTCGCAGTATTTTCGGAATGTTTGTTTTGCCATTCAGGGTGAGAGCGGTTTCAAACCCCGGGGGTTGTTTTGGCGTCTCCTTATCAAAAGATATTCGAATTATCAATATTCCCTGTAATAATTCCGACCTGTCAAGTCCTCACAAGCGTAATACGGAAAAATCAAAACAAGAGGTAGTTCCAGAATGGCGGGGGAAAAAGTATTGCAACTATAGTGTTCCTCGCCCTCAAAAACAGGAAAAAACCGTTCTTTAGTCGTTCGTAGTATTTTCGGAAAGTTTTGTCATTCAGGGAGGGGGTGGTTGCAACCCCCGGCGGATGTTTTGGAATCTCCTGGTGATATTCGATCTATCAATATTTCTTGTAATAACCCCGATCTGTCAAGCCCTCGCAAGCGTAGAATGGAAAAAGCAGAACAAGGTAGTAGTTTTTTGTTGGAAAAAGTACACCACCTTCATGGCCGTGTTATGATAGAACATTAGGAATATGTGACTGCTCTAGTCACATATTCCTAATGTTCTATCATAACATTCTATCATAACAATTGTTTAAAATCGCTCTGATTTTAAACAATTCAGAAGTTTAATTTCAATACGTGTCGTTCTGTTAGATTTAATAGCCATTTAACCCCGAATTGAGGGATGAAATGTCAATTTGCGAATCGACGTAATATTTGGAATTAGTGGCTCAAAAAACATTAGGATCGGTGCCTTTTACATTTGGAAATAATTCTTTTTGTGTGTATGTTATTTGACATTAATCTTCTTTAAAAATCTCAATAATTTTATACCTCAAGATACTCTGGGTATTGTATTTTCACCAGCGTACTAAGAAAAAATTGTGTATTAAAAACATAAAATATGTACCCACTCAAATCTTTCTAACTCAAGAAATTTTGACAGATTTGGTAAATTTAATAAAATGTCAGCACCTAATTTAATATAACTTCATCATCCAACAGCAATTCGCTTAATTTAAAAGTTAAAAAGGTTTATGAATAATTTATACCTCTTGGCATAAGAGTATAATAATTAATTAAATTAAAATTGTTTTGCATATTATGACCCCGAGTGTTGCCTGGTATGCAAACAACTTTTTCAATAAATAAAATTTAAATAAATTAATAAAAGTAAATAACTCATATGCTTGCATCTAACATATTCTTGCTGGGCAGACCTGGGCTTAATTAGTTTAGTATCTTATCAATACTGATAATTATATTTACAAGGTATTTGTTATAAATAAATAAACCGAAGTAATACATAAGTAGCTGAGATAAACAAAATCATGTTTTATTATAAATAGTGTCTGTAATTGAGAAATATTTTTATATACAGGGAGTGTTAGCCTTGCGTCGCCTAAATATGCCGGCTCTCAACGATAGCGAAAATTTTTAAAATCGGAGTGGTGGGTATTCAAAGGTGTATAGTTTAAAAATATTTTGAAGCGTGTGTGTTTTAAAATGTGTTTTAACCACCTTCCATGTCACCTCAATGACTCTTTTTAAGTCTGGGAGATCTAGATTTGTCTGAGTAAAGGAGGCGGTTTATAATGGAATCCGCCATACGTCAGCTACGTTATTAGTCAATGCTGGAAGTGACTTTCTCACTCTAAAAAGACAAGGGGGACGGCGAATAAACGTAGTAGCAGAAGGGTACTTAGATGATTGTATTTCTAAAAAATGTGAGGTAGCCAGCCAAATAATTACAAGAGAAAGTACTACTTCAAGTACCAAAAAACGTTGTCTTGTTTTTGAAAATTTTGTTTCTACAAGTACTTCATCAGCGACCAAGACTTTGGAAAACAACAAACAGGAACTAATCTCCACCAGCAGAGCCAATATTTCTTCAGGGGGAATCTCCATTAGTAATTTAACTAATTGTACCATAAATTTTAACAATATTTAGTTACTGATGTTAATTTAAACCTTAATTTAAACTGTTTTCAATTTTTATAAATAAAAATAAGTAATAGAAAATCTGTTTCAAAGAAAAGCATAATTATACATTTTCAGGAAGTTTGTGTATCAATAAAAGAAGTCTATACACTACTATTACAGCTATTTGAAGTTTTTACTTGTTTGCTTCCAGAGGGAGCCAAAGTATTTTCCTCCCTAGGGAGGCAAAGTATTTTCCTCCCGAGGGAGGAAAAATACTACTTTGCTCCCTGAAATGAGGGAGCAAAATAGAATTTTCTATGTAGGGAGTAGAAAAAATATATTTAATGTGTTTTATTAGTTCTTTACCTACTCGTAAAAAGATTTTATTTTCTAAAAGTGCATTTACACATTCGCATGAATGTGAGTCGAATCACAATTCGAGTGGCGAGGTAAATTTGTAGTCGGTTCACTCGCCGTTCGCCTCGTTTCTCACCTTGCCGCTCATAGCGCCGGAAGCGGTTTTTGGAGATGAGTCAAAGAATTGTAGGCTTGTAGCTTCACCTCGACTTAGAGATGAGCAATTTTCATCGATGTTTACGGAATATCGATGATAAAGGACCAAACATCGATTTTTTAACATCGATGATAAGAACCGACTTGTTACTATTGTAGGTATATTGTATATCGAAAATTATCAACAATATTTTTTTAGAATTAACTATAATATAATTCCGATGGAAGCTCATAAAACTACAAATTATACTCATAGCAATCAATGTCCCCCCCTTCGCTCATAAGTTATTAGAAGATCACCGATGTTGCCGAACATCGACGTTGTGAGATCGATGATAATTGGTTATTGATCTTTAGTTGACAGTTGACAATATCGACATCGAAACCAACATCGATGATATTTTAACATCGCTTATCCCTACCTCGACTTAGTAAACTGAACAGTCGGTGAGTGTGAAAACTGTCATTCGTGTTGTTGTTGCCACCTTCGACTAGAAAGGATACGGCCTTAGAGGCATTCAGGCATAATCCCACGGATAGTAGCAACCCACCACCGCCCGCTCGAGTGAGTGCATGAACCAAATGTCCGAACCTGCGGTTCCTCTCGTACTAAGCAGGATTACTATCGCAACGACGAGTCATCAGTAGGGTAAAACTAACCTGTCTCACGACGCGACTGTCTAAACCCAGCTCTTGTTACCTATTAGCGGACTAGAGATGAACGTGTGAATGCCACTCGCCAATGCCGGCAAGTGGCGAGGCGAAACACGAGCACGAATGTGTAAATGCGCTATATAAGTTGATGTGTTATTATTAATTATTCTTATAGCCTATTCGTCCATTTTTGATCCCAGGAACATATGATCTTGTATTGTTCTATTAATTTTCGGTATATGGAAGGACTGATTTTTATATCTAGTTTCACGACGATGTTCTATAAAGTTTTCTATATTATTTCATTTATATTGGTTCAGTAACAAATTTTGACAATTTAGTTGCCTATAATGTAATAAGCCACTTGTTATAAGTAGGATATGTATGTATAATACTTGTTACAAATTATATTTATAATTAGTCCAATCAATTGGGGATTCAACCATGCATTTTGGGTAGGATGCGATTTTATTTTTTTATTATGTGGGGAGGTCTAATATAAGTATATATTTGAGTTTTCGGGGTCGGGGGTGCGCCCATATGGCCGCCATCTTGAGAGTCAGGGTGTAAATGGTGTTTATCTTGAAAATTATAACTCGCACAAAAAAATTTGTAGACAGCTTTGTTGTAGATAATAATATTATCTACAACTTTTATTAACATATTTTTGTTGTAGCTTCGTTAATTAAGAAGTAACAATTAATGAAAATTAATATTAATATTAATTTTATGAAAAAAATGCATCAGGTTTTTTTTATAGAGCATTTTATAACAAATAATTTAACCTACTATTTTTTTCTTAATTTTATTATTTTTAGCGATGCAATGGGAGGTATTAGCAGATATTCTATCCAAGTCCCTCACAACAAAAAAATTTTGTATTTGGAAATAATTATTTATGGAACTTTAATAATATAATATTTGAAATCGTCTACCCCAAAAATCCATAAAACGATATCCCAAATCAGTAGTGGTGGGGTGGTAGTGGAGGGTGCATGAAGCAAAAAAATATTTTTAAGTTTTTTGTTCTTGTACACACACTTTTTTTCATTACCTTTAATAATGGTGTGGGGGCGGTAATGAGGGTGCACAGTAGGCTAGAACCAACTTTAAATGTAATATGCATGCACTCTCTCAATTCCTACGGGAAATGGTAGCTTGATCTGCCCTGAAACAATTCCCGTAAACCCCGAAATTATTCCCTTGGCCGTTTTCTAGAAAATTTATTTTTAATTTTTTTTTTTTTTTGAAAATTGATTTTTTGCATTGATAAAAACAAGAATCTACTACATTTTTAAAGTCTCTGAATACCCGGACATATTTCAAACAACCTATCAGTTAAGTATCAATTCTTCTTCAATCCCGGATTCTTACGTTTACACAATAGACAAAGACAATATCTATTTTCAACGTGCGTTTTTCATGATCTTTGATTTCAATGATGGTCACAATATTTTTTGGCAGTGATGACGGTCTCGGATGTCTAAGGTCGAGCAGGACTACTGCTCTTTACCCTAGTACATCGCTGCAGACCTGGACCGGCCATATGCGGGGCGGGCGAGCTTACTTTACATCAACCCCACTCACAAATGTGAGCGGTGTGAATTTCGGTATACCTCCCCGGGTTTTGGCATGTTGGACCTTGCTGGCTAAGGTCTTTATCTTCTGTCTTGATGATCTTTCTTCGCCAGCTTGTCACCCCTGGGGGTAGTCATCTGTATGTTCGGAAACTTTAGGGTATTTTTGGCTGGGATTGACTACCGGTACGCAAAATACCACCCAGATAGCACGATTTGATTCCTGGAATATTCATTGATTATACGTTTGGAAGATTTAATTATTCCTAAAATAATTTTTGAATAATCCAGACGTTACAAGAATATTCTTTTTTTATCCAAATGGCACAATTTTTAGATATTCTACGATTATCCAAAACGCATATTACAGGAATAATCAAGTTACTCTAGGAATATTTGAAAAATATTATAATAATACAATTTCTCCTTAATAGAATATTCCTTGATTATTATTTCACTCTTTCACGAATATTATGGGTATAAGCTTATATTATTCTCACATACAGATTGATTCCTATTTTATTGGATTTTTATGTTACATTACATAATATGTAATAATAAGTCGACGAATAATACCCAATTTTAAACTGAAATGGCATTTACCAGTTACTTATATATGATTATTTTCTTGACTTATCATTGTTTAATATACGAGAATGATACCAGAATGGAACGAAACTACAACAAGAGAAACGATAATTACTTACAACTATCGATTTTTAACTCTTGGTTTTCGTCAGTTTTTCGTCGTTTTCGTTTTCCATGTAAGATTCTGTCTCAAGGTATCACACCGGAGAATTATGTTAGATTGCCGATACGAAATATTAGGTGAATACTCATAGACCAGTAGTAGGACTAAGTCGGCGAGTTATAACCAAATTTATCTACAAAAATCTATTGCAAACTTGGAAAGGCTTCGAAATGAGTCAAATACCAATAAATAAGCAGTTAATTCTAAATACACGTGACATAACAGTTAATTGCCTTCGCTGACATTATTACATAATTGGCATTTGATGCCATCTCTTACCTATAGTTCCAACCGACGTTTGCGTGTTTAATGGGAATATTCTTGTATTATTTTTCCTGGAATATTATTGTCTTCTTCTCAAAAATCATATATCTTCTAAGAATATTAGACTATTGTTCAAAAAGAATATTCTTGTATTATTTTCTTGGAATATTATTGTTTCCTTCTCGAAAATTATATATATACTAAGAATATTATACTATTGTTCAGAAAGAATATTATTTTATTATTCGTATGAAATATTCTAGTATCAACATGTTAAATTATATATATTCCTGGAACAATACAATATTATTTCGAATATATATACTCCCTAGAGGACATTTACAGCTCATTCTTAGAATATCTTGTGCTATGTGGGCAATTGACATCCTGCCATTCGGATCATCGGTTAGGCAGAGATGAGCTATGTAGCTCGAGGTAGTGCAGACCTAAGTGCTTTGGTAGCACTTTTGGTCTGCACAGAGCTAGGTGACTACGGGTACTGAAGGTTGTTTGTCAGATACCTGCAAGGTGGTGGGTAGGTGGTTCGGTGATCGTCATGTCTCTTCTGTGGGTTGTCTTCATAGGCCCATCGCCAGTGGTATGGTTCTCATTCTCACCTATTATCTGACTGAACGAAATGATCGTCGCGAACTATATACGTGAACAACACGTGCTTACGCCCACTACGTAATCCTTCGAGAATGGAAAGTCTACTCAGACGGCCAGTAGAGGCGCTCGGATTTCCCTAGCAAATCCAGTTTCGCAAATAGTACTGTTATTCATTGGTTACGGATGTATTGGTAGACCAAAATTGCTGTCATTCAAAATAACATAGGAATAGATCTAATGATTTCGTCTAAATTGACTACCTACTTGGAAAGTTTATATAACCCGATTATTATCAAAACGTCTGGGGCTGTCGAGCATGAAGGTTTCTTGTATGTTATTTCTCCAAACTTGCTTTAAGTTTAAATTTGAATTGGAATGTTTAATTTTACTTTTTACCAACGCAAAAAATTAGTTTTCAAAAAAAATTATTAAAAATGAATTTTCTAGAAAACGGCCAAGGGAATGATTTCAGAGTTTACGGGAATTGTTTCAGGACATATAAAGCTACCATTTCCCGTAGGAATTGAGAGAGTGCATGCATATTTCATTTAAAGGTGGTTCTAGCCTACTGTGGGTGGCTAATGCCAAAAAAATTTTTGAGATCTTAGCTTCTCTTATATACATACTAAATACCAATTTTTTGGACTCTTACCTGCTTGATTTACCCATTTACCCCCCATTTACTGCCAACCCTTCTTCGGAATAAGATGAAAATATAATCTAGTTCCAGATAACGTTAAAATACATACGTGAACCAAATTTCAAGTCAATATCTTAAACGGTTACAGAGTAATCGTGCGCACAAAAAAAGTTACAGGCAGACAGAAATTTTTTCTTCGGTCAAACTTAAAATCTCGACGGTTCATGACATTCTAAGTCTACTTGAACAATAAAAATTTGCAAAAATTTTTTTGTCGTTACTATACTTCCACTGGTGGAAGTAATTATTGGTACTTTTTTTCTACCTACATACAATTTATATTATTATATTTTATGTTCTTTACCTACATTAACTTATTAATACATTTTTCATTAATAATATCATCTTATTTATAATTAATATACAGTGTGTCCCCGGATGGGCTACCGCAGTCTTGTAAATTTTTTTATTCCTGATTTGTTGAGAAAATGTCATTTTTTATAAAAAGATTTGCTTGTTTTAGGAAGTTATAAACAGTTGTCAAACTTAAGATAAATTATACAGGGTATCCTAAAAATTAGCAAATATGAAATCGACTTTAAGCAAACTACCTTTTTTTCTACATTTTTTATTGAAAATTTTATTAAATAAAGTTTTTTCAATTACTCAATAACTTGGCAAATCAAAAATAACAACAAAGTTTACAAGAGTACGGTACCCCATCCGGGGACACAAATTGTTATGTCCTTATTTTGCAACTAAACTGCGTATTTAACCTTTTCTTTATAAATGAAAAAACTTTATTAAATAAAATTTTCAATAAAAATGTAAAAAAAAGGTAGTTTGCTTAAAGTCGATTTCATATTTTCTAATTTTTAAAACACCCTGTATAATTTATCCTAAGTTTAACATCTGTTTATGACTTCGTAAAACAAGCAAACCTTTTATAAAGAATGACTTTTTCTCGGGAAATCAAGAATAACAAAATTTACAAGAGTGCGCGGTACCCCATCCCGGGACACACTGAGTAATATTTATAAATAAGATGATATCAATGAAAAATATGTTAATAAGCTAATACAAAATCATAAAATATAATAATATATATTGTACGTAGGTAGGTAGAAATAAAGTACCAATAATTTTTTTTTTTTTACCTAAATACCCCTCGTACCTTGGACCTTCCTCCCTTTGTAGCACTAAGAAACCCTTAAAAATAATCGAAATATAAAAAAATAGTAGGTCAAATTATTTGCTATAAAATGCTTTATAAAAAAACCTTGATGCATTTTTTTCATACAATTAATAGAAAAAAATTTATTAACAATAATAGTTTTTCATCCCCTAAATTTTCAATAATTTTTGCTTACAACTTTTTAATTATTGAAGTTACAACAATAAGTTGTTAAAGTTGTAAATAAAATTATTATCTATAAAAAAGCTCTGTACAATTTTTTTGTGGTAGCTATAGTTTTCAAGTTATATTAAAAAACACATTTGTGTACAAAATTTGACGATGTAAGTCTAACTATTTAGAGAATTATTTAATAAATTTAAAAACGTCCCCGCAAATTTCAAAATGAATCTATATGTTAAAAGTAATTTGGATGTAATGACCAAAAGAATTCTTCAAAATTTAAATTTGAATTACGCCGAAAAGGAAATTATTTGAAGGTACTTTTAGTCTTACATAACCCAAGCTATGCTCGCGAAGTATTACTCCATACTCCTGTATTATATATTGAGTTTGTACGCTCCATGTATTTTTTGTTTGTTTATGCGATGACCTTATAAACGGTAGTAGATTAAATGTCAACAAACCAGAATTTCATAATGTTATTTATCGTAAAGCCAGGTTAAGGTCCTTTCTTGTTATTTATGAATTTAAAATAGTGAATGTACCATGAAAAGGCAAGTACTAATTAATATACAATTATAAGCAAACGGAAATATACATATTGTTTGTATATTACCGAACGAAATTCAGTACCTAAGGATTTTTTTTTATAATTTTGACATAAAATGACACTTTTCAAAACTGACTGAAGTGCCAAAACGTTCAATTTTTCATAACCAGTTATGAAAATTTAAATTTTACCTAACTGGTGAGGAAAATTTCGTTATATCATCAATTAAGAAAAATAAACAACTCTCAAAAAGAAAAAGAAACAATGTTTATTCAACACAAAATTGAATACTGAGTCCACAAAGTGGAAACTTTTCTTCTTTCCTTCAAAATATGCTAACAAACTTTTTTCATTAACACGATTTACCTTCAAATTAGGATTTCAAATAAATTTATTCTCAATTTATAAGCTTTACTTTTGATATCTACCATTTTTTCACTAAAACTAATATTTATCGAGATATTTTCAGAGAACCAAAAATTCTACGTTTTCTCAGAAATACCTAAATAGTTTAAAGTGCAATTTTTTTCTGAAGCAACTTGTAGACGCACGAAAAAATTTGAGCATCTAGTTCATACTATATGTTAACGGAAAACAATATTCGAATATATTTTCTCAATTACTGATTACTTGCATTAACAAAATGGCGACGATTTTATTAAAGAGATGTGAACAAGCACATTGTTTTCGTCATAACTTCTTTGTTTTTTTTATGCTGCAGAGTTAACAAAAATGTCATATGAAAGCTTAATTAATAGTCTCTTATTTTGGCGTTAACATTTTTGACGTAAATGTCATCCATAGTCTTGAGTTATTTAACATTTAAACTAAATACTTCGTCTCATGAACGTTTGTATGGCATTCTTTATACTTCGAGATCTCCGAAACCATTAATTCTACAAAAATTAGAAAAAAAGAACCGATATTCATCCTCAATGTAGTAGCTTTCTTATTTGTCTCTAGCATGTTTTCGCTCAATGTGATACATTTCGAATTATTTGACAAAAATTGTTTTTAAATACTTAAATATGAAAAGTTGCATAAAGCATTTTCTTCTCAAAATTCTAGGTATTACTTTTCAGCTCCCATGTTTTTTTTTACCTCCTATAAATTAGCCAGCCCCCTCATAATATAGAAAATGTTACTTGATGCATTTACTATTAAGTTGCCAATAATGAACGAAATCTAATTCATATGGCATTATTTCCAAGTTAAAACCTCTAGTTACTGTACTAAACAGTTAATTAAGAGGAACTGCAAAACTGTTGCCAAGAATGACTGAAACAAACTTGCAAACATATCATATGCTAAATAACAGCGATAAATAATCTAAAAACACAATAATTTATTTATGTAACTTTTTGAGTGAAAATTTATACCGGGTGCCACAGGCTAGTGGCTTCCCCCTATATTTCCTTTATTTTTTACCTAATCCATTTGAAATTTGGGATACATAAACTACCTGTAAAACTGGATTTTTGGACATAATAAACGGTATTATACCATTTCCGGTTTACCCGGAAATGATCGCAACTTTCGATTTCTAAATGGCACACCCTGTATATTTTTACATATTTGGATTCAAGACAACATTGTGAGTATACCATGAGATTTTCGCGAATTTTTGAGTTGATCTTCAGTTTTTTTAAGCATTTTAAGATATTTGTCTAGAGTGCTTTGGAATACCAAAATTTGTTCTATGGCAGATAAAGTTAAAGGGAAAAATATAATTTTCCTCTTAATTTCATTAACTATTTACGAAGTCTCCAAAATTGAACAAATCACTTTTTTATCGAAAACTTTTTTTTTTTTAATGGGAAGGTGGTGACTCGCACTGTTCAATAAATTATAGATTTTTTTCTGAATTCATTACCCAAGTAGCACCTTAAGTCAGAATTACGTAATGTTTGGTCCCGTTTTTTCGTTTAACCTAACCTAATCGACTTAAAATTTACGTAAAATATAAGTAAATGGGGAATGAGACGACGTCATGAATACCTCTTAAATAAGGCTGCTCAGTTATAATGACCTATTGGTTATAAAACATATTTCCCTGAACAGGTAATTTAAACGTAAAAATTTTGTTTAATTGTGGTCGCTGATAGGTAATATTTACCAAATCAGTTATCCTCTTTCAACTGCAATCTTTCTTTCTCAGAAATAACTAATATGATTTTATTTACAACAATAATGATTTACTTATAAGTCACGAGGCATAAGCAGCAAAAACAACTAGAAACCATCAGACATCTCTATTATAATGATGGGGTAGGAGTGCATTATATAAGGTCATACGTAGTTGTGAAATAATGTGTTCACTTCCCCTCTGTGTGTGTTTTTTACTTCCAATCAATTTTCATTGTAAATATATCCATTCTACCTCGGAATATTAAAGGGGCCTCAAGTATTTTACGTTTTCAAAGAAAAAAAAATTTTTTTTAGCTTAAATGTATTTTAAAAATATTTGTAAAAGCCTATTCAGTTGCCCGGCAGGACTTTTCTGGGGCATAAAATATTATAATATTGTACTCTGTATCTGTTAAATAACCTTATATTAATGATTTTTTTCAATTAAATACTCATCAAAATTTCATTGTAAAATGGCCTCGTACAGCTGAGTGAAAAATATGGCGAACATAGTACCATGCGACTTCGAAGTATTCTCTCCCAATATTTTAGGCCTCATTGACGTTTTTCCTTGAGACGAAGTGTTAAAACTTATATTATTTACTTTAAAGTTAAATGGGACCAATATAGGTTAAAATAATTTTGTAGTCTTCAAAATTGTAAAGTCTTTAAAGTTCATGCAGAACTAAATTGGTCATATTTCCCAAATTAGGTTAGAGAAGGCGGTAAATTGAGTGACATCACTTCTGTTTCTAACCTCAAACTTCTTTGGCTGCAATTGTTGTTTTGTGAGTTTGTGGTTTATTCCTTCAATTTTCACTTGTATTTTGTCAATAAAAATGGATGTGTTTTGTTTTGAATGTGAGAAAGTATTCTCCAGCCAGTCAGCGTTAAATCGGCACACAGAATTGTGTATAAATAAACAAATCCGACGTATTTATATCAAATCTACAGTGCCCAAAAGATACCTGTGCTTAGAGTGCAAATTGTGTTTTAACTTTAATAACGACTTGCGTTTGCATTTGATAGAAAAACATCACATCACGGATTCGGTGAATTTGGAATTTAAAAATATTTCAGGTAAAATAATTAACCTTTTGTTGGTTAGTTTAATACTTTATTTTTTATTTGAATAAATGTATTAACAGAAAACACATCATTTGAAACTTGTTTTTTAATTCTTAATTACTACTTCCCCATCTATCAACTTAAATTTGTTCATAGGTATAGGTTTAAACCTTCTATAGGGCCATAAACCATTTTACAACTTCTCTTCAGTGAGTACATTCAGGAACACTGAATACAATCCAAATAAAGTCACTCAGTTACACTACTAACACTACTGAACTTCACTTAGCTTTTCATTCTGCAAACTAAGTACTGAAATCTAGAGAAAAAAAATAGTTATATTGTACTCTTGTATCTCTGAAAGATTAACAACTGTTTTACCTGATATAATGTAGTCATTACTTCGAATGCAAACAAGTCGGTAATAGAAAAGTTGAAATACAATTACAAGTATCTTTAAGTACACCGCATATTCGATATAATTGTAATTATGTCCTATTTGCTTATGCACTTTTCAGTTGTGCCGACTAAAGGTTGACTGGCTGTAGAATACTTTCTCGCATTTAAAACAAAACACCTCCAATTTTATTTTTAAAAACACGAAAACAGAAAACCCAAACAACAACAAAATAAATTGCTACAAATTGCTACAAATTAGGACCTTATTCCTCTAATAAAGTACAGTTGACACTGGGAAGAGCATCAACATAAAACAATCATTATAGTCCTTTGAAGTAATTTAGACAATGAAAACGTAATTTTCCTTTCCAGGGAAGGGACCTAATTCTATTTTTTAAGTAAAAGTAACTTTCAGGACATTTTATGAAGTAATATTTGCCTTTAGGTTAAACACATATGATAGGGTAAGTGGAGAAGTAAAATTAGGGTAAATTTTACCTATAATTGGAACTAGTTGTGACCATGAGGTTAAAGTTATAACCTAAATCTGACTACAAGGACAAGACAAAACTCAGGTTATACTTACGTAAAAAATTTGTAAAATTTCCCTGTTTTTATTCAGACAAGAGACAGCGACTTGTTAATAATTTAGTCTAAAATTATATAATATTTTCTTACTCATAGACCTCAATATGCACTTTAACTTTAGAATTAAATTTTAAGGAACAGTAACGTAAATATTTCTTGTAAATTACACTAAAGTCAATGTGACTTTATCAGGCATTTCATAAGAAAATATTACCTAAATATTGCTTACTAAATTATTATTAAGTCCATATACCTTCAAAGTTGAAAGCAATGGTTGCAATTACGTTATATCAACTATCTTAGGTTAATGTGGCTTTAAACTGGTAATATAAACTAATTGTGCTGCTTGGGTAATATCCATTCCAAATTAATATTTGAAATCGTCTACCCCAAAAACCCATATAACGATATTCCGGGGGGGGGGGGGGGGGGGGTGGTAGTGGAGATGGATGAAGTAAAAAATATTTTAAGGTTTTTTGTTCTTGTACAAATGTACACACACTAAATCACATTTTCTTTTTCATCCCCTTTAATATTGGGGTGGGGGTGGTAATGGGGTGGCGAGGGGTCAACTACGCCCAAAATTTTGTACATCAGATTTTCTCTTTGACGAAGATTACACAGATTTCCTCGGATTTTCCTAAGATTTCCTGAAATTTCCTCGGATTTCCTAAGATTTCCCCCGATTTCCTTCTGAGTGTACACCAGATTTCCTTCGCGGTTTGCAAAAAATTTTTTTTGAGACCTTAGCTCCTCTTATAAATACTAAATGACAACCCTTCGACGGAATAAGATAAAAATATAATCTAGTTCCAGATCCCGTTAAAGTACATACTTGTACCAAATTTCAAGACAATATCTTAAACGGTTCCAAAGTAATCGTGCGCAGAGAAAAGTTACAAACAGACCGATAGACAGATTTTTTCGCTCAAACTTAAAATCCCGACGTTTCATGACATTCTAAGCCTATTTGAACAATAAAAATTTCCAAAATTTCTTTTGTCGTTACTATACTTCCACTGGATGTGGAAGTAATATAAAAATTGTTTAACATTAATTAAATTTCTGCCATCCGCAAAAGTATGACGAGATAAGTAATTTTATTCTAGTGTAGATACATTCAAATCATATTTTAATATAATTTGGTCCTTTAGTTTATTTGGTAGGGTAAACATGAAATAGAAACTTACCTTAATATTGAAGTGATGTACCAGACTAATACTACTACTGTTACACAATTTTTCTCGACGTAATTATCCACTTTTAGATAAAAATTTAAATGTCTCCGTTATGAAATCTAGAAATATACTGGATAATTTTTATCGACAGACATCAGATAATTTTTAAAATAGTAAGGTACAAAAAATATCTATTATAATTTCGTAAGAGCTATCTGCGTACGAGTTACAAACACATCCAATGCAAATAGCTGATTAGTTTAGTTTTTGTAGAAGCTGACACCTGCTGAGATTTATTTTTGAATATTTTTCCTTGTAACTTCAGAGAGATATGGGACGACATTTCCAAATTTCATAGGAGTACTTTGTACATAAAAATCATGAGTTACACAGATTTAGGTGAAGCAGTATTACTTCCACATCCACGTAGTGGAGTGGAAGGAAGTATAGTAACAGTAAAAAAAACCATGAATTTTATTTTTATTCAAATACACTTAAAATGCCATGAAACGTGAAGATTTTAAGTGTGCAAAAAAGTATTTCTGTCTGTTATCCTGTCGGTCTGTCTGCAACTTTCTTTTCGCGCACGATTATTCTAGAAAGATTTATGATATTGGTTTAAAATTTAGTAAACCTATGTGTATTATAACGAACTAGATTATATTTTGATCTTATTCCTTTGAAGGATTTTCAGGCCAATGGGCGCAAATAGAGAAAGCAAGCAAGCAAGCAAGAATATATAAAATTGGGAATTGGTGCATGTACGAGGTCTCTAGCCATCAGTCACCTCCACACCATTACCATTATTAAACGAAAATAATAAAATCGCGATTCAATGTGTGTACAGAGGCCTCAATTTTTTTTGCACTAGCCATCCTAACACCTCCACCCCATTTATAAAAGAGGTAAAAAAATAAAATTGTCATTTAGGGCGAATTGTTCCAACTAAGTTCAAGCCAAAGTCAGCTTGATCCAAGAACAGGCTGACATTAGCTTGAACTTAATTGGTACAAGTCGCTCTTAATATGTATACGAGAACCAAAGCCCCCGATTTTTTTTTTGTCATTAGCCACCCCCCTCTACCACCCCCACCCAATCAATAAAGGAGGTACAAAAATCAAATTGTGAATTAGTTTGTATACAAGAACCAATGGCCTCATTTTTTTCTATACTAGCCACTCTCTACCACCTCTTCTATTCAAGGACCAAAGAACTCAAAAAAAAATTTTTGGTAATAGTCTCCCTTCTATCACCCTCACTACCATTTGGCATATCATTTTATGAGTTTTTGGGGTAGATAACTTCAAATATTATAATAAAGTTTTATGAAAAATTATTTCCACACAGTGGAGTGCAAATATATACTACGGGAGCCCACCCTAAGTGTCCGTGCACCCCCCCCCCCCGATCCTTTAGGACAAAGTTTTTCATAAAAATTAAAGCCTAAGGAACAATTTAAGACATGTTCTAAAAAAAAATGGCTGCACTTTCAAAATGGCGTCCGTTACAAAAAACAAAATTTGCAAATATGGTTTTTGTCATTTAACACAAAAACTAAAAAAGATGGAGAAAAACTTTCTGTACAAAAAATAAAGTAGATAAAATTTTCTACAATTTTGTTCCTACACAGTATTTGCATTGGAGTTACCATTTTCCAGATAAATGATAAACCTCTTAAAAAACCGCTGCCCAAGGAATCACTACTTCCACATACAGATTTTCTATCCAAATCACTCGCAATGAAAAAATTTTGCATGTGGAAATAATTATTTATGGAACTTTAATAATATAATATTTGAAATCCTCTACCTCAAAGACCCATAAAACGATACCCTACATTGGTAGTGGGGCGGGGGTGGCGATAGGGGGTGGTAGTGGGGGGGGTCGATGAAGTAAAAAATATTTTGAGGTTTCTGGTTCTTGTACACACACTAAATCACAATTTTTTTTCATCCCCTTTAATAATGGGGGGTGGGGGTGGTAATGGGGTGACTAATGTCAAAATTTATTTGAGACCTTAGCTTCTCTTATATATACTAAATACCAATTTTATGGACTCTTACCTGCTTGATTCACCTATTTACCCCAAATTTACCCCAATTTACCCCTCAACCCTTCGACGGAACAAGATGAAAATATAATCTAGTTCTAGATCTCGTTAAAGTACATATGTGTACCAAATTTCAATTCAATATCTCAAACGGTTCCTGAGTAAACGTGCGCACAAAAAAAAGTTACAGACAGACAGAAATTTTTTTTTCGCTCAAACTTAAAATCTCGACGTTTCATGACATTCTAAGCCTATTTGAACAATAAAAATTTTTAAAAAATTTTTTGTCGTTACTATACTTCCACTGGATGTGGAAGTAATAAAATTCAATATAAAACGTAACACTACGGAAGCCCACCCTAATTGTCCGTGCACCCCCCCCCCCCCGATCCTTGGGGACAATGTTTTCCATGAAGATTAAAGCCTAAGGAACAATTTAAGACATGTCCTAAAAAAAAAAGCTGGCTGTACTTTCAAAATGGCGTCCGTTTAAAAAAAATGCAAATATTGTTTTTGGTCATTTAACACAAAAACTAAAAAAGATGGAGAAAAACTTTCTCTACAAAAAACAAAGTGCATAAAATTTTCTACAATTTTGTTCCTATACAATATTTGGATAGGAGTTACCGTTTTCCAGATATCACTGTTACCGTTTTCGAGATAAATGTCTGCAAATTATATTATTATTATTATTATTATTAATTTTTTTCAGTTTATTTTATTTAATTTTTATGTTAATAATATAAAGTTATATTATACGCCTTACAATAATTGTCACAGTTATTTCCTCTAAGTGATTTACCGATATATGAATTTCCATGTTTTCTTAACTTCGGACTCATTTATCTGGAAAATGGTAACTCCTATCAAAATATTGTATAGGTACGAAATTGTAGAAAATTTTATGCACGTTGTTTTTTGTGAAGAAAGTTTTTGTCCATCTTTTTTAGTTTTTGTGTTAAATGACAAAAACAACATTGGCAACAGTTTTTTTTAATATATGGCCGCCATTTTGAAAGTACAGCCAGTTTTTTTTTTTTTTAGAATATATCTTAAATTGTTCCTTAGGCTTCAATCTTTATGAAAAACATTGTCCCCAAGGATCGGGCGGGGGTGCACGTACAGCTAGGCCGACTAATAGTATCGACAGTTTTTTTCGTTGTAAGAGACTTGGATAGGAAATTTGGATGTGGAAGTACTGATTTTTTAGGCAGCGGTTTTCTTCTTATAATGATCTCTTTCTCACTGATCATTTTGTCGGAATAAATTCAAATGCTTAGTCCTTTTGTCAATTCCTCAGGCTCTTAATTTTGGGTTTTGGTTTAAAAGATATTGATCAAATTTCACTTTTGTATACCACTCTCATGCTTACCTTACCGACTTCTATGGGGACTTCATTTTGAAGTAGTTTAAGAGATTTTTGTTTTATCTTTATTTAGAGCCAATATGTAAAAAGCAGTGTTTTTTTTTGTCAATTTTTGTACTTTTAACTAAACTGCAATAATTTGGTCCCATGGCATAGCCAAATAGGCTTTCAGAACTTAGTTGTTTGGATTATTTCTTTTTCAATACCTGAAAATTACACATTTATACGACATCGGTGTAGATGGGGAACGAATTACTAGAAATAGTCCAGATCGCTTGTGAAGATTTAAGGCAAATGCCTATAATTAATATTGTCTGTATATTCCCAGAAAATCCGGCGCCGCGCGCCAGATAGAAAATATATCAAATAAGTATAACTCATTTGTGTATTAGCTTTGACATAACTCTTACTAAAGTTAGACCCTTATGCACAAAGTAAATATAACAAAAATAATATTTCTTTTTTGTCTGAAGTTACAAAAAATAATGTTTAAGAACAGTTTATCACCCTATTTACAACTCACATTTCTGTATCTACTTATTTTTATAAATACGGAAATCCCCGCAAGATACTTAGCCAGTAAATGTTTTATCGTCGTATTTATTTTAGCAGTTTGCTGATGCGTTCTTTTCTACTTACCATGAAAATGTAGTAAGTATATTTAAAATTTTGAAATTTTGAAATTTTCATTCGTAATTCACGCATTTTTTGTAATTACTTCCACGTCCAGTGGAAGTATAGTAACGACAAAAAAAATTTTAAAAATTTTTATTGTTCAGATAGGCTTAGAATGTCATGAAACGTCGAGATTTTAAGTTTAAGCGAAAAAAAAATTTCTGTCTGTCTGTCGGTCTGTAACTTTTTTTTGTGCGCACGTTTACTCTGGAACCGTTTGAGATATTGACTTGAAATTTGGTACACATATGTAATTTAACGAGATCTAGAACTAGATTATATTTTCATTTTGTTCCGTCGAAGGGTTGGGGGGTGAATTGGGGTAAATATGGGGTAAACAGGTAAATCAAGCAGGTAAGTTCGTAAAATTGGTATTTAGTATATACAAGAGAAGCTAAGGTCTCAGAAAAAATTTTGGCATTAGTTACCCCCATTACCACCCCCACCCTATTATTAAAGGGGATGAAAAAAAAATGTGATTTAGTGTGTGTACAAGAACCAGAAACCTCAAAATATTTTTTTATTTTATCCACCCCCACTACCACCCCCACCCCACTACCGATGTGGGGTATCGTTTTATGGGTTTTTGGGGTAGAGGATTTCAAATATTATATTATTAAAGTTCCATAAACAATTATTTCCACATACAAAATTTTTCGTTGTGAGTGACTTGGATAGAAAATCTGGATGTGGAAGTAGTGATTCCTTGGGCAGCGGTTTTTTTTAAGTAGCTATTTTCATATGAAAATTTAATTTTTTTATAATTTCCAAAAATTCTATACTGACATTAGGACAAAATGTGTAAGTCCACATGAAAGCAAAAATGTATTTCTGTAGTGATATCATAGCCTCCTCCGACTGTCATCAATTACTTTTAATATTCAAGAATGTCTACAAAACGGATATTTTAAACAACTAAAATTTATGTTTGCCAATCCATTTAACTTTTGCAAAAAAATGTTGTGTAAGTATCTCTAAAAATAGAAAAGTTGTAAACGTTTTATAATATTTATTTACACCTATGTTACAGTTTTCTTTAATATGATAGTGATATTTTGTTTTTATTATAAGGTGACTTTAAATTGAGATCATTATTTAAAGAAATTGTAGACGCACCAAATAAGTTCTATAACCTTCACATACTCTAAGAAGACCTGATCATTTTCGGTTTTAACCCAGAAAAACAAATTATAAATTGTATATCGATGGAACTGTTGTATGTGCCAAACAACATACTTAAAGTTAGAAGGTCTCATATGCCAGCTTTATGATGTTTTCGTGTGAGAATTACGTATGCAAAGATACCAGGCTTGAAAAGTAAGAGTTTATTTCAGTACTAAGACTTGATTAATGATAAAACACTTTAACGTTAATTCTTACAGTAGAGAAAAAAAATACAAAATATAAATATGTATGAAGGAAAATATAAATGAATGGGCATTTATCTCAGTGCACCCATGCTCTTAGGCTACAGTGGATATCTACAGCTTATTTATACTTTGTCAAGATCTGTGTTCCCTTCTTCATTCTCTTCAGGGCCATTGCGGCGCATCATAGTGCTAGCGAGATCCTTGATCCTACAGAAGCATTGAGCACCAGAGTTAGACTTGCAGCTACAAGAAATCATATCCAGGAGCTCATCCAGGACAGGTGCCAAGTGAGGCGAATTTAGTGCCAACGTTTCGCTGCATTCGTTCCTGTGTCAGATCCTTAGGACAGAAAATTGCCCATTCATTCTCGTATCTGAGAGAGATGAGAACCCATAAGTTGCATGAATGACGCACGATATGCGTAAAAGCACATGTAGCACTAGTAGGTGGATGTATCGCTAGATCGTAGGGTACAATGACGGCTTGATGGGACGGTGCAAGCATATATCTCGCTGCTAAGCTAATGACAATCTCACTGATGTTGTGCTTCATAACAATCTTCTCTCCGGAAACAAATTTGCCTGCTTTCGCAACTGACCGGTTATTGAAAACAGCTGCCAAACCTTGCAGTTCAGGATTTTTCAGAAACTTGAAAGCTTACCTCTCCCCTTTATCGAATACAGTCAATGTAGCATCACACCTAATCACGGCACGAGTGAAGTCTTTCATGAGATCCAAATTTTCCTGTAAATCACCTAATCTGTTCAGTTTACTTTTGGATCCAGAACTAACAATCCGAATGTTAGTGCCACTATCTGCTCACTTTACAGCATCAGAAGAATGTCACTGTCTATCGCCACTACTACCACTTGCAGTACCGCATTGATCTTCTCCAGAGCTGCGATTAGAATGTCCACATGTACCTCACTTCCAATCTATCAGCCTTGAAAATATCGTAAGTAACTGGCATAAATAACTCTTATACTTTCAATATTCATTTTAATTTCCATCAATTTACGGGTTTACAATATTTTTCAGAATTTTCGTAAAATTTTCTCTAAAATACTTAGGCTGCTGGGTACGAGATAGGCTTGAAGAAACATAGAAACACACGACCATTTCTTAATGACATTATCAACTGTTAATGAACTTGAATAAGTATATATTTTGAAAATATAAAAAAGAAGTCGAATCTTTTATTAACTTAGTAAAGTACTAAAATTAATTAACTAAATTAACAAAACAAAAATTCTCAATTTTAAACTAAAAAATAATAATATATAATTTAATGAAATAGGTAATAATATATTTTGTATGCTAAATATATTAATTTATCATAACGAAACAGAAGTTGAAGCTCAAACCAAGGGCACGATAGGCCGTGGTTAGTCCCGTTCGACATTCAACCTGCATACCGGGTGGTCACGAATTAATGTGCGCCCCCAATTATTTTATTGTTTTTGAATTTAAAAATTTCGTTTTCGGTACACATAAATTAGACAAAAATGAGCTAATTTTAGGCTAACAGGAGCGAAAATAACATTTTCTGTTCAACTAAAAGTGACATCAACTTTTTTTTATTAAATAAAACGACTATATATTTTTTTATGATTTCTTATTAAGCATACAATTCTAATTACAACAGTTCTTTCCGATTTAAAAAATTCCAAAAAATAAGTGAGGCGGAATTTCATTTTCATTTGCTTTTTCGTAAGGATCCTACGGAAAATTTCTTAATGGGTACCGTGCTATTTTCTTTTATTAATCATAAATAATGATTCATAAACTTTAATTTCTTGGACAATAATCATTTCTTAACGATATGCTTCGTAATAATAAAAGTATTTTTAAAACGTAACCACAAATTAAACAAGAAATAATTTTAATAAAACGTAACAACCATGAATAAATCAAATAACAAAATTATTTAAAACTTAAATTTATAATAAACCATGATCAAAATTGTTCAAACCATTCACCGTTTTGAGTAATACTCAGAGTAGCCCGACATATTGTTGCATGTCTAACATTCTGTAGTTGTTGAGGTGTTATTTGTGCAATTTCGTTCTAACTCCCTCTTCTAGGTCTTGCCTTGTAGTTGGAGCAGTCGCTTAAAAGCAAGCAAATAAAAAATCAACTGGGGTTAAGTCAAAAGACCTTGCAGGCCATCTGACAGGACCATGGGTCCCAATCCAACGATCTGGAAACAATTAATTTAGGTAATCCCTAACGATAATAGCATTGTGTGGTATAGCCCCGGCTTGATTGGACCTATGATATGGTCGCCCAGTACGCCTATCCAAACATTGAATCCAAACTGCTCCTGAAACTGTCTCATAATATGAGGATTTTCAATTGCCCAACATCGAATGTTGTTCCAATTAAATAACTCAAGGTTTGTAAATCTCCATTCATTAGAGAACAAAATGTTTTTGATAAAATTCTCATTTCTTAGTTGGCGGAACTGTGACCAATTATAGTTAAAGTAGTCTCAATAGTGTGCGGGGTCATGACGTTTTGAGAAGCGCGAGGAATGAATAGGTCGGCAAATAAATCCCCCGTCTTTACTCCACTTTTACATTAAGTGAGAAAGAAGATACCGGCGATTCCATATCAACTATCTGACGTGACGTGTGGGCGTAAACTTGTGAGTGTATTGTTCAATCCAGGACCGCAATTAGAGACAACGCAGCCGAGCTTATACTGTCAGGATGAAGATATAATTCGATAAACTTTATATTTCTTTATTTGGTGATGTGTTTTTGAAAATAATTTTAGTAAGTTTTATTACCAATTCATAGCAGTACTTTGGGGGATATTGTAAGTGTAATATTATGAAAAGCAAATGAGTGAGCAATATAGTTAAATCCGGCTCTTCGTTCTGCTCCCCTCGCCTCTCAACAACACGTCCTAGATAGGCGGTATATCTATCACTATTACGATTGTGGCAACTATACAAAAGGTTATCCTTCGTGGATAATCATTGTCATACAAAAATTAATACAATTGATATTTATAAGAACGATAGCCATATTTCTAAAATTTTCCTGGCTGATTCTTTGGAAACTAGCAATTCATGTTCAATTTGTCTTATCGAAAGAGTTGAGTCAACATGCGGTAAAGCTAATACATTAATTTCCGTTTCTTCATCAACAGTAAATCTTTCTTCAATTTCTATATCAGGTTCAGTTCGAAATTGATACTCCAACCAGGCGAAATAGTTTCTCGAAGATTGTTTTCTTTCTAAATATCTTTGTCCATATAGTGTTTGTGCTCTAGTTGCATTACGTTGAGTCTCTCCATAAGTAATCAACATGTCAACTTGTTCATCTCTTGAATATTTTTCAGCCATTTTATATTAATTTACTTGCTTATAACAAATTCAATACACTTACCTCAGATAAAATCAGTGAGTAATATCAAGAGTAATTAAATTGTTGCGAATGCCTGTCATTTTCATGGCTATCTGCAATTTTGGATTTAAATGTAAACAAGTACCTTATTACAATTATTTGTTAGCGCTTACCTTTTAAAAATACTTATATTATTACGAAGGACATCGTTAAGAAATGATTAAATTAAAGCTTATGAATCATTATTTCTGATTAATAAACGGTCGTATTAAGAAATTTTCCATAGGACCCTTACGGAAATGAAAATGAAATTCTGTCGTACCTATCAGTAATTGAAAAAATTATTTTATTCTTTACAGATAAGTCTACAACATTACTAATAATTTCCATGGCCTACTTAGTAATTTTCTTGTGTCGCATTCATCTGACGCGGCCATTTTGAAAAAAAAATAAAAATTGATCGAATCTCATTTGTTTTTTGGAATTTTTTAAATAAGAAAAAACTTGGAATTTAATGCTTAATAAGAAACCATCAAGAAATATATAGTCATTCTATTTAAGAAAAAAAATGATGTCACTTCTGGTTGAAACGAAATTGTTATTTTCGTTCCTGTTAGTCTAAAATTAGCCCACTCTTGTCCAATTTATATGTACCAAAAACGAAATTTTTAAATTAAGAAACAACCAAAAAATTGGCGGCGTACATTGACTCGTAGCCACCCGGTATACCAACTAGTGTCTATTCACCAAGCTCTGAGGCCGCGTCAAGTAGTATAACTGTGTTCAGTCGCATTCAGTTTTCGTAAGAAAGCAATTACATTTATTTTTTAACTTAAATGAATTGTTTAATTTCAGTTTTTAGGGAAAACACATATATTTCTTTTGGCGCGGTCTCAGAGTTTGGTGTGAACAAATTTTACAGTACCATGGTTTGTAATAAAAGAAACAATTGTTTAACAAGAGATTAGATGTAACGTAGTGTTATTTGGAATTCCATGTCGCTCCAAGTTATTTCCACAAAGGAAATGAAACAATTTAAGCGTAATTACAATATTGCCAACTGAAATTAGTACGAGGTATTTTCAATAATTGCCTTCGATATTGACAAATACATTTAATAGGTGATCTCGTACATATAATGGAATCACAATCAGAAATTTGAAAAGAAATATACCACCGAGTATACCACTCTCTAGTTAAAAATCAAAAATCGTGCTATTATATATTAATAAGTTATACTTTACAAAAACCGCGTTTTATTTCCAATGAAGTAGTTTCCACAAACATCAAACCACTTGAATGCTATATTTGAATATTATTATTGGACGTGCGTTTCGTCAACCATATTAGTATCATCTGGAAATATTTAAAACAAAATTACAACTAAGAATACACTTCACATTTTTACAACTAATGTCATAGTTGGTGAATTCAGTCAATTTGATTATCTTTGCGCCTACCTACCTCGATTCGACAAACCGTCACATATCAAATTTCAATTTATTTTCACTATTCCTAATTACTAGTGTAAAAATGTTGGTTCCCCATTGTTTTCGAATTCATATGTGAATTTCACCCAAATGAAACAGATAGCTATTTAATTTAAAAACGAAGTTGTCTACATCTTCAACTTTGGTATCAAATACTGCGAATATATCACCCACTTATCCTATCAGCCATATCCTAAAGAAGTAGTCGAGTTTTTGAGAATACTTAAGAATAATATATTTCAGTTCAAAAGGACATTCCTTTTACGTTTCTTAGGGTGCATGGCAAATATACCAGCTGCAATTTTTAGCAATTTTAGTTGATAGTTTAAAAAAAGCAACACACTAAGGAGATTTACGTATTGAAAGTCATGCCTGTGGAAAAAGTTTTACGATCGAATTACCGTGGAACAATTGATGAAAACACAGCGTTTCGATCCTATTACAGTCCAAGATCGTCTTCCAGCACTATACCATTACACCTTCGTATACGAGTCCATGTGGTGAAGAACCACATCCTGCACTACGTTACACTGCTATAACTAAAGGCGGGAGATCTAGACCGGGAGGTTGATTTTTTCCCCCAAGCCCAGGTGTAAGCCATCGTGTCGAAGACTGAATAGTACCAGGGTTATGATACCTCCAACAATGCCTATGCGAAACTGGGTAACTTCGAATAGTATACAGCATTGCCTCCGTAATAGGTTCTGCGGGTGTCGACTTTTATTTTCTGCTGTTTACTCGTGGGAACAAGAGTTCCCACAGGAGAGTTCCTGCACCCAACTCCTAAGAGTGGGAAGCTCTTCTTTCCACTCAAAAGTGGCTTTCCCAATCCCAACCCTACTTACGAAGGAGCTTCGCTTTTGGGACTCTCGCAGCCGTCGCAGAAGGGCTCAATGGTTCGGATGGGCCACCCAAGCAACAGAACTGCTGTGAAGCGGTTCGAAAAAAGAATCGAGCGACGCAACCCAGAAGCCGAACGAATCTGTAGAAGGTCCGTGACGCTTAGGTGGTAGAGGTCGAATAGAAATACTCCAAATTAATCTGCCGCGCTCCGCTCCTCTGCAGGCTGCCGTGAGACAGATACAAATAAACTTGATACATGAGCCTCCATTAAAGGTTAAAATAAAATGAATGGGGTTACTCACGTTTCCACATATGTAGGGCACATATGTATGTCTCGAAAGAAGTACAAGCAACAGCAATTCCCGATCTCTGTTCCAGGGATATTGCTGCAATTAATATGAGTCCTAAGATGGGAACTGATAGAGTATGGATCGTTTTCGACTCTGTCTGCTTCCATTACGACTCGCCAACACCACCACCCTCAACGGAGCTGAGCAGTTGGTCCAATTGTGTACAAATATACGGCTACCTCTTATAATAGCCAATGCGCACTACATTTGCTGAGGAAGCATGGGGGTCAATACTAGAGGTAGCAGTCTACTGCAGTACCTGTACAGTGTACACCACCGATTTAGAAACAAGAAATCGGAGTAACTTGCCCACCTTCATCGCTCTACGGAGGCAGGAGGTTATTGATATCCCTGTCAAAAAAATCTCATCAATCCGTATTTGAAAATTATCAAAAATTAATAAGTATCTATGAGAACCTATATGGTCAATAAGTTTCTATAAGAGTTAGGTAAAGTTGCTGTTGAAATTGTTATCAGTTTATATTCGAATTGACCATATCCATTTGTAAATCCAAACATTTACTTATACCACATCAATGAGAATTTATGAGCACAGTATCTAATGTAATTCGTGTGGCTTTCCGTGATTAAAAGACAAGTGTTTCTTTAAGAAACGAGCTGCATTAGGTTCGAACAGTTTTGATTTGCAATTGAAGATTACAAATTATAATGTTTGAATAGGGATTTATGAGATCAGTTTCTATGAGTATTAATGTTTTTTTTCAGTAATATATTAAATGTGTTTTCATTTGTTTGAATGGGTAAAAAGAAAGATCAGTTTTCAACTGCAATTACAAATACAAGTTTAATCGCTTCGAAGGGGTTATATGCGATCGATTTCTAAAAGTATTTATGCTGTTTTCCGAATATAGTTATGATGAGGTTTAATCAGTAACAAATTGTTAACTACTTGTTATGATATGGTCGGAAATTCCAAGTACACATTTAGTATTCCTTCAAGAGGATTGATGAGAGCAGTTTCTACGAGTATCTATTTGTTGTTCCTATAGTAAATTATATAAGTCTTTATCAGTACAGATTCGGATCTAATTTAAATATGAAAATTATATCAGAATAAAGCAACCAAATATTTTAAACAGTATCTATTTGTAAATCCACACATTTACTTATACTATCTCAATGAGAATTTATGAGAACAGTATCTAATGTAAAACGTGCGCCTTTCCGTGGTTAAATGGCAAGAGTTTCTATAAGAAACGAGCTGCATTAGGTTAGAACAGTTTTGATTTGCAATTGAAGATTCAAAATTATAATGTTTGAATAGGGATTTATGAGATCAGTTTCTATGAGTATTAATGTTTTTTTTCAGTAATATATTAAATGTGTTTTCATTTGTTTGAATGGGTAAAAAGAGTTTTCAACTGCAATTACAAATACAAGTTTAATCACTTCGAATGGGGTTATATGCGATCAATTTCTAAAAGTATTTATGCTGTTTTCCGGATATAATTGTGATGAGGTTTAATCAGTAACAAATTGTTCACTACATGTTATGATATGGTCGGAAATTCCAAGTACACACTTGGTATTCCTTCAAGAGGATTGATGAGAGCAGTTTCTACGAGTATCTATTTGTTGCTCCTCTAGTAAATTATATGTCTTTATCAGTAAAGATTCGGATCTAATTTAAATATGAAAATTATATCAGAATAAAGCAACCAAATATTTTAAACAGTATCTATTTGTAAATCCAGACATTTACTTATACTATCTCAATGAGAATTTATGAGAACAGTATCTAATGTAAAACGTGCGGCTGTTCGTGGTTAAAGGGCAAGTGTTTTTATAAGAAACGAGATGCATTAGGTTAAAACAGTTTTGATTTGCAATTGCAGATTACAAATTATAATGTTTAAATAGGGATTTATGAGATCAGTTTCTATGAGTATTAATTTTTTTTTCAGTAATACATTAAATGTGCTTGCATTTGTTTGAATGGGTAAAAAGGAAGGTCAGTTTTCAATTGCAATTACAAATACAAGTTTAATCACTTCGAATGGGGTTATATGCGATCAATTTCTAACAGTACTTATGCTGTTTTCCGAATATAATTGTGATGAGGTTTAATCCGTAACAAATTGTTCACTACATGTTACGATATGGTCGGAAATTTCAGGTACATATTTAGTATTCCTTAAAGAGGATTGATGAGAGCAGTTTCTACAAGTATTTATTTGTTGTTCCTACAATAAATTATATAAGTCTTTATCAGTATGCATTCGGGTCTAATTTAAATACAAAAATCATATCAGAATGAAACCCCAAATATTTTAAACAGTGTCCACCTGTAAATCCAAACATTCAAAGATAATATTATAATGAGAATCCATCAGAACAGTATCTAATGTAACGTGTGCGGTTTTCCATGGCTAAATTTTAAAATTATTTGCAATAAATAAGCTTTAACGGATTCGAACAGTTTTCATTTGCATTTCCAGATGAATAGTTTTAATTGTTAGGGATCTATGAGGTCAGTGTAACGTTTTTTTTTTTTTCAATAAAATGTGTTTTTATTGGAAAAAAACATTACACAAAGACACTGATCTCATAGATCCCTATTTAACAATTAAAATTATACATCTGGAATTGCAAATTAAAACTGTTCAAATCCGTTAAAGCTATTTATTAAAAATACTTTTAAAATTTAGCTACGGAAAGCCGCACGCGTTACATTAGATACTGTTCTGATTGGTTCTCATTAAAATATATCTTTAAATGTTTGGATTTACAAGTGGATACTGTTTAAAATATTTGGTTGTGTCATTCTGATATAATTTTTGTATTTAAAGTAGATCCGAATGCATACTGATAAAGACAAATTTTCTATTGGAACAACAAATACATACTCATAGAAACTGCTATCATCAATCCTTTCAAAGGAATACTAAATATGTACCTGGAATTTCCAACCATATCGTAACATGTGGTGAACAATTTGTTACTGATCAAACCTCATCACAATTATATTCGGAAAACAGCATAAATACTGTTAGAAACTGATCGCATATAACCCCATTCGAAGTGATTAAACTTGTATTTGTAACTGCAGTTGAAAACTGACCTTTCTTTTTACCCATTCAAACAAATGAAAACACATTTAATATATTTATTACTGAAAAAAAAAAACATTAATACTAATAGAAACTGATCTCATAAATCCCTATTCAAACATTATAATTTGTAATCTTTAATTGCAAATCAAAACTGTTCTAACCTAATGCAGCTCGTTTCTTATAGAAACTCTTGCCATTTAACCACGGAAAGCCGCACGTTTTACATTAGATACTGTCCTCATAAATTCTCATTGATGTGGTATAATTAAATGTCTGGATTTACAAATAGATATTGTTTAAAATATTTAGTTGCTTTATTCTGATATAATTTTCATATTTAAATTAGATCCGAATGCATACTGATAAAGACTTATATAATTTACTATTGGTACAACAAATACATACTCGTAGAAACTGCTATTATCAATCCTTTCGAAGTAATACTAAATATGTACCTGGAATTTCCACACGTAACATGTAGTGAACAATTTGTTACTGATCAAACCTCATCACAATTATATTCTGAAAACAGCATAAATACTGTTAGAAATTGATGGCATATAATCCCATTCGAAGTGGTTAAACTTATATTTGTAATTGCAGTTGAAAACTGACATTTCTTTTTACCCATTCAAACAAATGAAAACACATTTAATATATTACTAAAAAAAAACATTAATACTCATAGAAACTGATCTCATAAATCCCTATTCAAACATTATAATTTGTAATCTTCAATTGCAAATCAAAACTGTTCTAACCTAATGCAGCTCGTTTCTTATAGAAACTCTTGCCATTTAACCACAGAAAGCCGCACGTTTTACATTAGATACTGTCCTCATAAATTCTCATTGAGATAGTATAAGTAAATGTCTGGATTTACAAATAGATACTGTTTAAAATTTTTGGTTGCTTTATTCTGACATAATTTTCATATTTAAATTAGATCCGAATGCATACTGATAAAGACTTATATAATTTACTATTGGCACAACAAATACATACTCGTAGAAACTGCTATCATCAATCCTTTCGAAGTGATACTAAATATGTACCTGGAATTTCCGACCATATCGTAACATGTAGTGAACAATTTGTTACTGATCAAACCTCATCACAATTATATTCGGAAAACAGCATAAATACTGTTAGAAATTGATCGCATATAACCCCATTCGAACTGATTAAATTTGTATTTGTAATTTCATTTGAAAACTGACCTTTCTTTTTACCCATTCAAACATATGAAAACACATTTAATATATTACTGAAAAAAAAAACATTAATACTCATAGAAACTGATCTCATAAATCCCTATTCAAACATTATAATTTGTAATCTTCAATTGCAAATCAAAACTGTTCTAACCTAATGCAGCTCGTTTCTTATAGAAACACTTGCCATTTAACCACGGAAAGCCGTACGTTTTACATTAGATACTGTTCTCATAAATTCTCATTGAGATAGTATAAGTAAATGTAAAGACTTATATAACTTACTAGAGGAACAACAAATAGATACTCGTAGAAACTGCTCTCATCAATCCTTTTGAAGGAATACTAAATGTGTACTAGGAATTTCCGACCATATCATAACAAGTAGTGAACAATTTGTTACTGATTAAACCTCATCACAATTATATTCGGAAAACAGCATAAATACTTTTAGAAATTAATCGCATATAACCCCATTCAAAGTGATTAAACTTGTATTTGTAATTGCAGTTGAAAACTGACCTTTCTTTTACCCATTCAAACAAATGAAAACACATTTAATATATTACTGAAAAAAAACATTAATACTCATAGAAACTGATCTCATAAATCCCTATTCAAACATTATAATTAGTAATCTTCAATTGCAAGTCAAAACTGTCCTATCCTAATGCAGCTCGTTTCTTATAGAAACACTTGCCATTTAACCATGGAAAGCCGCACGTTTTACCTTAGATACTGTTCTCTTAAATTCTCATTGATGTGGTATAAGTAAATGTTTGCTGCTCCATTCTGGTAGAAACTGATAGAAATTTCAGCAGCAACTTTAACTCCAGGCTTCAGTAGAGGGAGCTGTATACGTGTCGCTAATTCATATCTTAAAAGTAAAGCAGTCTCTTTCACTGCTAACTCATTCATTGCTTCTAGGCTAGAACAAGAACACCCGAGGAAATAAGGACTTTGCAGTATTTTGTGTTTACCACAATATTAGTATTTCTATTTGAAATATGCAATTTAAACTGTACATTTGTCGGCATGCATATCCAAATTAATACTAATAAAAAAGCAAAATGGAAGTTTACAATAAAAATACATCTGTAAAATATACAATTGAAACTGTACGTTTGTTGACATGTATATCCACAATAATACTAATAAAAAGACAATGTTGAAATTTACAATAAAAACATGTTGATAAATGGTGTGTTACATACGATAGATACTGGAGAAAGGACGGACTGGAACTCTTATGATATTACTTATAGAAAAGTTTAGAATCTCTTTAAAGTTGTATCTGTAATTCCATATGTTTACAGATATAAGGGCAAGAGTGCATTTGCAGACACTAAACTGTAGATTTTTTGATGTATATTTCATATAAGTACTCATGAAAGGGCAACATGATAATTCCAAATAGCTCATTCGGAATTACTGTTTCATAACCGATTTAAAACTTAATAAAACAGACAAAATCCTGTCTGTATAATACTAATATAACTTATAGGAACGATAAAACCGCATCACTTTTTTTTTATAAGTTTCTATGTGAAATTTTTGGCAGGGATTACACTGGGATTTAGATTTGCTATCCCACTGATTAAAAATTGGAATGTATCGACGTGACCTTATCTATCGTCGCATTAGATTTAAACTGAACTTAGCTCCTTCCTCAGAGGAGAGCTAGTACAGAAATCCTAGACATAGCACTTATAGGTAAAAATTAACTTACAAACATATTTTAGATATCTAATTTGAACGAAATCAAAGAAGCGCGTACCTACCTAAACTTATTAAAAATGCAAGTTAAATAAATAGAAGCTGCTCCCTAGACTTCTCCGTGTTTTGATTCGGTTTTTAAGATCAATCCGTCGCGAAATTCGCGACAGAATTCATCGAGTTTCACTAAAATCAAACTTTTAAAGGAGAGTTCAGGTCATAGCAAATATACTTTTTTAATGTCAACGGATTTCACCGACACAGTCGCGACGGAATTAATACTTCGATGAAATGTTTTAGATGTCGCTAAAAGAGTAGTATATTGTAGAACGTCATGTTTTCGTTTAGACAAATAATGTGTTTTAGGGGACAGTTGGCGATGGGTTTTATCAAGAGGGCTAGTTTTGTTTTTGACATGAGACATGAGAAAAGAAAATACTTCTGGAATCTTAAAAATAGAAGCGATGATCAAACTAAAATGTACGCTGGCGTGGCTGACCTATTAAATAAAGAAATGTTATCTAAATATACGATTTTATTTAATAGAGATTAAGAGGCTTGCTGCAATACCGAGCAAGATGGTGGGTACTTTCAGCTTATTTAGCAAAATTTTAGTCGTATTTTTATTAAAAATTTTCTTTTTCAATACAATTTTATTAATTTGTTTAATGACACATAAGAAAATAATAACCTAATATGCAGCATCGCTCATCAGCTTTGTAAAAACTAATTCAAGCCTTTCGTTTCATTTGTGATAGGAAACTTAACGTAGTTTTTTTACAACGCTAGTTGCATTTGACTTTGACATTGCCGACTCAACTAATGAGGTAGCACAAATCACCGCTCTTAGAAGCGGGCGAGTAAATACTGGATAGTTAAATAATTACTGTTCAACCATCTGCTATTAAAGTTATGGGCCAATATTGTTCGTGTGTTCATAAAGTTTTTCTCAGCTTCAATTACCCGTTAAAATAACCATTTATTTATAATTATATATTTTTATTACTTATTTGTTTATTTGTAGTACAATCATAGGTATGCCCCTAACATTTTCATAGTGTGATTCTGGCTTTAAATTGACAATTCATTGTTTGAAGAACATTGATATAAAATCAGTCTTAGAGCTCTATCAAATTATGCAGCAATTCTTGTCCTCAATACGCAGCAGAATTTTGGGATGTTATAGAGGAACAATGAGAGGAGATATTCACAGACAATTTTTGCTGAAGACTATTACAATAAGGCTAAATGCAGTTATTCAGCAAAATGTTGCGATGACAAAATAATATTATTTGTGCTTTTGACGTTTCATGTCTTCAATCTATTTTACAAAAATGTGTGTTATTATTTACACTGTCTCATTTCTAGTTTTATTATTTCTTTTTTATATGGTTAGAAAAACATCTGAGTTCATAAAATGTGAATTAGATAACAAAAGTGTGGCAGGATGTCAATTTATGGTCTGCTATCTGACACGCTTCATTCTCATTTCACACCATTAGAAGTTGTCCACAGTATACTTCAAGATATGACTCATTTTATTTGTCCAGCAGTGTATCAATGACAATAGTTAGTGTCAAGTAAAAAAACAAACTAGAAATTAATTAAAAACAAAATAAAACACAAAAAAATATAATTATGTAAAAAATATATATTTCTTTTGGAAAAACTATCAGTAGTATAATTCTATTTTTATTCTCATAATTACTCTGAAGCATTTTGTGAAAGTGTTTAAATCCAAAGAGAGCATGGAAATAATTAATTTAAAAATACAAAATATTGTCCTAAGTATAAAACTTTATATATAACGCTAACGTTTAAGTAGGTATAGAAGTTGACTATAACGTATTTATTTTATTGCTTAAATTAGTGCTATTTATATAATTCCAACTAAAAACCGCTGCCCAAGGAATCACTACTTCCACATCCAGATTCTCTACCCAAGTCACTCACAACGAAAAAACTTTGTATGTGCAAATAATTGTTTATGGAACTTTAATAATATAATATTTGAAATCCTCTACCCCAAAAACCCATAAAACGATACCCCACATCGGTAGTAGGGTGGGTGTGGTGATAGGGGGGTGGTAGTGGGGGTGGTAGTTGGGGTGGTAGTGGGGGTGGATGAAGTAAAAAAATATTTTGAGGTTTCTGGTTCTTGTACATACACTAAATCGCAATTTTTCTTCATCACTTTAATAATGGGGTGGGGGTGGTAATGGGGGTGGCTAATGCCAAAATTTTTTTTGAGACCCTAGCTTCTCTTGTATATACTAAATACCAATTTTATCGACTCTTACCTACTTGATTTACCCATTTACCCCAAATTTACCCCAATTTACCCCCCAACGCTTCGTCGGAACAACATGAAAATATAATCTAGTTCCAGACCTCGTCAAAGTACATACGTGTACCAAATTTCAAGTCAATATCTTAAACGGTTCAGAGTAAACGTGCGTACAAAGAAAGTTACAGACAGACCGACAGACAGAAATTTTTTTTCGCTCAAACTTAAAATCTCGACGTTTCATGACATTTTAAGCCTATTTAAACAATAAAAAATTTTAAAAATTTTTTTGTCGTTACTACCACTGGATGTGGAAGTAAAAGCATCAATCAGAGACAGTGTATACTCAAATTTCCTTCTAGTACAGTCCGAATGATGAATTTCAGTCTGTACGATTACTAGCAAAATGCTGGTGCCCTTATAAGCTTGCAAGATTTTGAATTCCTAGCATGTCTAGAAGTGTACAAATAATTCTAGAAGCAAGAACTTATTTTGTTACGCATTACTTGTTTCTTATAATTGCCGCTTAATGTTACACAACATTATCCACTCTCATTAATTTCTTTTATATTGATAGAGTGACGATCCAACTTGCTGGAGCCAATATTGTCGGCATGCTGGAATTCCACCAATTTTCAAAGCGTACCGACAACGTTGGCTTTAGCAAGTTGGATCATCTGTAGACCCCTTAAAAGAAGATTCTTAGATTATTGAAATTCGTTTAACATAAATTTTTATACAGAATTACAACGTGCGATTTTTTATTTAAAAAAAAACAATAAACGAGTTATAGAGTAAAACACTTCTCCAATTATTCTTCATCAATATTCGATTCACTGCGATATTAAATGTTGTTAGGAACAATAATATTTGGATTTATTCCATTAATTTGGTTTTCGTGGGTCCATTATTCATTAATTAATTATACAAATTTTACCACATTTTGTTCCATATCTTGTGAAGTTTTACTATCAAGCGCTTGCTGTTATCTTCAAACCAAAGTAATTTTGTACATAGTACTCATGATTTTATATTCTAAAACATCTACACTATTTAGTAACATTTTTAGTAAACAAGATTTTTCCAATGGGCAAAGCGTTGTACACGCGTATACATCATTGAAAGTTTTTAAAGAATGGTATTGTTGTGTAGTCTGTACTGTACTTCTGTAGATCTCACTGAATAATGTGAGTGCAATTTAGATCTTTTATATAAGAAGGATTTAAGGTTTGTAGGTACTAGATTTTTTGTCGACTTAATTATATTAAAATTAAATTTGCTATTTCAAAACTTTGTTCATCTGAAATTCAAATCTATTGATTTAACATACTCTAAATAGGTACGTATCTAAAAGAATTTAATAATATTTCTTTATTATGTAACACTTGTAACCTTTCAATATCTGACATGCAACATGATATCCATAATGAAAAACATTAATTAAAATGTAGGCATTTCTTATAGCAAGTGGCCCCTGGTGAAATTGGCTGTATTTTTAATATATTGTAGATTTCGACTTTCTGATCAAAAGTTCTCATGGGCCCAACTCGATTCTAGACTAGTTTCCGAGATACAGCTCAAGAAATGTATTAGTATAGGAAATAGCGTGCAAATTCGACGACGAGTGGTTACCGTCTGCCAGTCGGTAATCGAAGAGACTATAGGTAAATTCGGGTTCTGAAACTAACCGTCCCAGAACTATCAGAGAACTGTCAGGAGTTTGCGCAGTTCCAAATCCGACCGCATCAAAAGCAACTGCGCAAACTCCTGACAGTTCTCGGACGGGAATTTTCAGAACCCGAATTTACCTCATATAAATACAACATTTTTTTCTCTCTAGAACTTTTTGGTATGGTGGGGGGATAGGGAGGGCATTTATTTTTAAATCGAATGATTATCGATATCTGTCAGCATAGGTAGTTAGTATATGTACTTCACATACCCCAATTACGCTGGCAGACGAAAATTCCGAACGGCGCGCGCGCCAACCGGAAAAAGAAAATAATTTTTTTTTCTTCGATTACCGACTGGCAGACGGTAACTACTCGTCGTCGAATTTGCACGTTATTTCCTAGACTATATAAGAATGACCTCTTAAAAATATTTAGAATTAATGATTCTCTTCATACATTTTATATTGTGATATGTTCTAATAGCCCTTTTTAATATTTTACACTAAAAACATTTATTGTTTTAATACAAATGGCGTAGATTTTTAAAGCTTGAAAAATGTTGGCGAAGGCGCCGGGAAATCTACATAAAAATAACAAGTGAAAAAAAATATTCGGTCAACTTGACTAAAACATTTTTTACATAAAGTATGTGTTTTCCTGATCAAAAAACTTTAATTGCAAAACTTTCGAGAATTGCTCCTTTGACCTCTAATACACCATCAATAAATACCAGATATTAGTCCAGTCAACGAATGATCTAAAGGGTGGTGTAGAGTGCGTGAGCAGGGACCTAAGCGATTACTTTAGAAAGTTGTTCATGGTGTTTAGGGAGTGAACAAACTGAAGTCCTGACGTCTATGAGGTGAGCCGGAGGGGGGAGGGCACAAAGGAAGTACCACTTTGGGTTTTTCGCTTATGTCTCTAAAATGGTATGGTGCGTCGTCGTAGGGAAAAATTTTCTTATACAAAATGAAAGCTCATAAAATTCTCTACAACTTTCCTTTTATATACTTTTTTCGAATTCGCAACCGTTTTCGAGCTACTCGCTCCGTTATAGTGAAAATTTTCGAAAAACAGATTTTTACCTCTTCAACATTAAAGAAAAGCAAGGTGGGCTTCTCAAAATTGTACTTAAGTCAGAAATCATCAAGGAAGCGGCTGGGAAGATTTGTTTCCTCAAATGGTATGGGGCACCAGCAAGACAGACCTCCCTCAACCAATACCGTTTCCAGTTGTACATGAGGTCAGTGGCAATATTAAGCCTGACATCAGCTCCCTTCCACCAACTGAGAGCGCAGCTAAACAGCAGTGCCAGCGCACCTACCACCAAGTACAGCAGAGGCTCGGGAATGAGCTGCCCCCTCAAGAGTGGGGGGGGTGGAAACATGTAGGAGACACCCTGGTGCCAATTACAAGCACCGGAGTTCCTACTTTTTTTTATCATCTTAAAAATACATTTTCTATTTTTCAGGTAAAAATCTGTTTTTGAAAATTTTCACTTTTCCGGAGCGTGCAGCTCGAAAACGGTTGCGAATTCGAAAAAAATATATAAAACGAAAGTTGTAGAGAATTTCATGAGATTTCATTTGGTATAAGAAAATGTTTCCCTGCGACGCATCGTTTTCGAGATATAAGCGAAAGAAACAAAAGTGGGACTTTCTTTGTGCCCCCCCCCCCCCCCCCCGGCTCACCTCCTGGACGTCAGGACTTTCAGTATGTTCACTCCCTAAGCACTCTGAGGAACTTTCTAAAGGAATCGCTTAGGTCCCTGCTCACGCACTCTACACCGCCTTTATTGACTGGAGTATATAGAATTTTGCAAGAATTTATAATTTTATCTCGGAAAGCAAACATAGGATCGAGTTGGGCCCACGAGAGCTTTTGATCAGAAAGTCGAAATCTACAATATATTAAAAACTCAGCCAATTTCACCGGGGCCACTTCCCATAAGAAATGAGTGGGATCCTCTTAGAATTGTATAGAATTAATTTTAAACCATGTTAAATGGGTTGATATTCTTTAAAAGCAGATCTTTTGCCAATTTTTTCACATAAATAGTCACATAATAACAAATGTTAAAGTTATTGACCTAAAACAATTCCTAAATATCTTATTTCCCTTGCACATTCAAATTCTTTATTTGCTTTTCAGTGAATTTACACAGTCAGACAAGTCAGTATAATATACAATGTTTAAAATAAAAAAATTGGTACATACATACATTGAGATCTGTATAAAACATAATATAAAACGTAAAATCTAGAAAACAGGTGCATAATTCCAAACAAAACATATACGTATGTGGTAACATATACAAAGATAAACTGTCATAACTAATTAAAATTAATAATTTATGTTGGCATTTAAGAACTCATCAGAATTATGAAATGCATTTTCTGTAAGAATTCCTTTTATCTTTTGTTTCAATTGCTTGAAGTCTAGATTTATAACTGTCTTTGGTAGTTATTAAAAAATAATGGTCCGTACTAATTTCTGGCACCTCGACTGTGGTTTAGTCTTATATAATTTGTTTTAATGTGACCATTATTTCTCGTATTATGGGAATGTATCACTTACAAGACTATATTGACTTAAGTTCATTTTAACCAACCAAAGACATTCATAAATATACACAGAGGGCAAAGTTAAAATTTATAAATCCTTAAATTTCTCTCTAACATCCTCTTTAAAATCCATAAAACACATGATTGAATGGCATGACGTTGCATAGAAAATACTCGACCAATATGTACCGAATGACCCCAAGCGATGATTGCATAACTGATTACCGAATGAAAAAACTGAAGTAGGCTGTTTTTACTACTTACATTGGTACGACATGCACAAGATTTCTTATTAAGTATAAGTCTTGTTAAGTTTTTAACCATAAAATCTATTTGGTGCTCCCAGGTAAGGAGAGGATCTAAGTACATTCCAAGAAATTTCGTATAGTCCGCTGTCTAAATTACGGTATGAAAATACAGGTCTACAAAGGACTAAAGCTATCATGCCTTAAGTATTTTTGTGTGCTAAATACATAACACCATACTTTTCGATATAAGATACCCTAGCCACATCTTTCCTACATCACAACTTCCATTTCACCACCCTTTATCTTTCACCACCTTTTAGCCTCACCTGCACCTTTCTATTCCCTTTATTCACCTCGTTTTTGTTATTTTGTTAATTTTTGTTCTTTTGTCCATTTTTGTCCTTTTCCAAATCTCCTCTCGACCAATAACCTCTTGTAAATCCAAACCCTTTAAATCAAAACTTTCCCTCCACCCTACCTTTCCGAAGGTAGGTAGACCATCGGACGCAGGTTGTCATTAGTTCGAACGGGTTTTTTCATTGAGATTTATTTTCCCGTGTCAGCAACCACAAATTTAAAAACAGTGCGCGTGTGTTAGTGCGCGCGCCCTAACCCAAGTTTTAATCCTAGCTATAATTAGTTTTAAGTGTTTTTAAACTTTTCTTAGTTATAAATACCAATTGTTAGGCTTACGTTTGTAAACTATTAAAAAGGAGGCCTAACCCCCACCATTCCATCAGTCGTTTAAGCCTAAAGCCGAGCTCTTTTCATTCGACCACCCATCTACCACGACGTTGCGCGCCGTGGTGGTATGGTCGACTCTAAATCGGGCCTCAACCTAAGCGCATCTTTGTAACTTAACAAATAATAAATTTGTTTTGAATTGGATTGAATTGAATTAGGAAGTTTCCATTTTTCTCATTTTCTCGTAATAAATAGTGGTAAAAATCTAAAAAATATCTGTATTTTTTTTAAATTATCTCTATAAATAAAAATGTTATGGTCCTTCCAAGTTTAAAATGCTGCGATCATCTGGGCTGAGGCTCGATTACGTCACAATACATGATTGTGACAACAGCGAGCGGGCGCGGGCACCTTTATACTCGCTTGCAGGCACCGGCAGTTTATAGCCAGCTTGCATTTGAGAGCCGAAAAAATTGCTAAAACAAGCAATTTTGGCACGTTCAAATTTTTCGAAAAACACCATTGGGACGACCTTATGATGTCGCGAAGTAAAGAGGAAGTCTTCCAGATAAACCTGATCGTAAATTGCACGGCGAAATTCGAAAATTCGGCTCGGCACGAACGAATCAAAAGTGACATTTTCTGACATTTCAGAAAATCGAGCACATACACTAAATAAAGGGAACATACGGCGGGCCGCCGACATGACAAGTCAGCGCGTTATGTATTGTGACGTCACGGTGGACTTCAGCCGAGGCGAAGTATTCAAATAAAAAATTGAATAAGTTCGTGAGTTTTTCAGATATCGAGATAATTTTTTTTTGCTTGACTAGTTATCTGAAAGACTACTAAATGAGGTTTAATGTACATGCTATTTCTAAAATAGGAAACTTCCTAACTGTGTGCTAAATTCGAATTTTCAATTTAAAAAATTTTCTACCGCGTAGATTTCGAGTAAATCCCAGTTTTTTATCGTCAAAATCCGTTTTTTTGTCAATTGACATTTGCTCGAAATCTACACGGTAGAAAATTTTTTAAATTGAAAATTCGGATTCAGCACACAAAAATACTTCGGGCATGATAGGTTTAGTCCGTGGAGCAGATTTTTTTTTTGTAGACTTGTGTTATTTAGTAGTAGTTTATTTACTGTGAACCAGTTTTGAAAATCTACTGCTTTACTGGCCATATTATGCAGTAAGCACTTTAAGTCATTATCTTTAGTGATTATTGTGGTGTCATCGGCATATAATATAATACTACAATTTATATTTACGTATATTAAGTCGTTAATATAAATAATGAACAACACCGGTCCCAATACAGATCCCTGTGGTGCACCGTGATTGATTGGTAAGAGGTTGGAAATTACTTTATTAAAAAATGTACTCTTCTATTTGACAAGTAGGATGTTAGCATTTTTAAGCTAACCTCATTGAAACCATAGAAATGTAATTTGTCTAATAGGATATCGTGAGAAATACAATTGAAAGCTTTACTTAAGTCGCCAAAAATGGATCCTACGTAGTTTTTATTTTCGAATCCTTCTACGATATTATCTATTAATTTTAAAGCTAGAGAAGTTGAGCGACTCTTTCTGAAACCAAACTAACTTATCAATTAACAGGGCGGCGTTTTCTTCAAAGTATTCACAGATTTGTTTTTTCAGAAGAATTTCGAATATTTTTGAAATTACTGGTAGCGACGATATTGGTCAGTAGTTTACTGCCGAACCTTTTTTATATATTGGTATTATTTTAGCAATTTTAAAGCAGTCTAAATATGTACCCTCTCTAATGCATATGTTAAATAATTTTGTTAAGGGTATAATTAGAATATCTTTTGAACTGAATTGAAATGAAGTTTATTTCACTCAAGGATATTACATGTCACAGGTACATTTATAAAGGTACACATAAGTTGAATATTATATACTTTCATATCTGATGTTAATAAAATAAATGCACATTATATTAAAAATTGCGGAAATGTCCAAAGGGGTATGTGGAGCATTATTAACGACAACGTAAATAGGCAAAATAAAAATATAAAAACCGATTTGAATAATTATTATGTAGAGATTGCAGAAAATATTATTAAATAGCTGATATAAGTCATACATTACAACACTACCTAACCATACAAAACACACAGATGAACACGTTCAAATTCAGAGAAGTAGGATTTATTGAGGTAAGAGAAACTTTAAATGAGCTGAAAAATAATGGTAGCGAAGATGTTTCTGATATAAAATATAAAGCAAGCTAAAAACGTACTCTTCGCCTATTCACTGAACTTTTTATATAATTGTTACGCATTCTATAGGATACTCTTCGCAGTTGTTTGTAAATAATATTAGTTTTAGACATTATTAATTTTATAGTGTGAACTTAGTAAAAGACTCAGTGTAAAATAAACTAAAAATAAAAAAAAACTATACCATCCCCATTTGGGTTTCGAACCCGGGACGCTTGGATTCCGAGTCAAAAGCGTAAGAACTACACCACCTTAACACGTAAAAAAACGTAAATTTTTACATTATAAAAGACGAGCTAAAATGATATTTCTAGTGTTGTATATTACATTATGAAATGTATATTTGTAAAATATATGAATATTTAAATATTAAAATGGAATATCATTTCACCAGAGTTCTATTCAATTACAAAAACATAAAAAATAAAAAAAAATTTTTCAAATTTAAATAATTAATAACATTTTTATTTAGTGATGGATTTTGTTAAAAAATAATAGGGTTCTTCCTCTAGTGAACACTAACTTACTGTCCAAATTTCAGTACAATCGGAATTTTCTTTCTTGAGTTATTGTGCTTATAAGAAACATGACGGACGGACAGACGGACATTTTGCAAGAGTACAATAATTAAATACGCAATATTTATATTAATACAACCTTTAAAACTACCTCTATGACTAGCTTGTCTCGTCCAATTTAATTCTTTAAATAGTGACAGAAAAAGTTCTAGTTCTGTAAAATTATTTAAAACAAAGCTTCAAAACCACCTGAGATCTTTTTTTTTCCGGGTTTAGATTGGCCTCGGGTATGTCCCATTAGCCAGCTACTCAGATTGTCGTGCTTTGCACTATAAGAGAGAAAAATAGAATCAACTAAAAAACTATGGGGAAAATTACAGTGGGCACAAGTTTCACGCCAAGGCAAGGGGCCGATCATGGCGACTTTAATAAACAAACATTACAAGTAAGTAGGCCTCGGTAGGAGGTAAGAAATTAAAATAACCGATAATTATCGTCATGTATTTTTTGTTCTGATAACTGGTTAACCAGTTAAATGGTTAACCGGTATTGCAATCCCTACGCTCCACATACCCCTTTGACATTTCCTCAATTTTTAATATAATGTGCATTTATTTTATTCAACTTTTGTGCCATTAATTTGCAACTGTTTACGATTTACATATTTTCGGCAATTAGTTTAGTTTAAAGAACCATACATTTAGTTTTTTTATTAGTAGTAAGTTTCAATTAATTTGCATTTATTCATTATATTCATGATTTCAATATGAATTTTTAGACAATGAATTATATCTTTCACATATATAAAGTATAAAATGGACCCAATACACTACTACCCCGTATGAGCTAAGAATATTAAAACGTGTTATTGTTCACGTTAGTTAGCATGTTCCGGACAAATTCAGCGCACCAAAATACAGAGAGTTATAGATAATGTGAACTGTAGCATTCATAACCTGTCCCTAGTCTTGGTTTATTTCGAATTTATTTCAGCATTCAAGAAACAAATTGACGGTAGGAAAAAATCTTGATCTAAAGGTTGTAAATCGTAAAATTTTAATAATAAAGAAAAATAATTTAAATAAAAATCATAGCTCTTTTGTGCATTTCGATTTTTCCTTTAATCACTGCCTTTCTTTTATTAATCAACGTGCGCTTGGTTCAAAACTCCAGGGTGCTACGGAGCATTATCCTGTTGCTCCTCTAGACAATGGCCCATCGCTGATGGTCCATCATCGGATCTCTGATATTATCTTTTAACAATTTCGAAAATATTTCTATTTTCATGTTATGGTGATATTTGTGACTTGGATTTTTTAGAAAATAGTAGGCCCGCATCTTCTATAAATCCATTTTCATCACCAGCCCACGTAAAACTGTAAGTCTTTTACTATCTGTCAGTGTGATCTATAATATCTATTGTCACCTTACCATATTCATAAAAAAATGTATTTTTAATTTTTATTAGTAAATAGATAGCTTAAGCAATGCCGCAAATGTCATTTAAAGCTGAAATAGGATCTAATTATATTATATTCCACAATTGCTTTGTTAATTTCATTTACATATTAACCTGTATGTTAAAATCACGATGCAGCCACTGGATAAATTAATGTAATTTTAGAAGTGTAAATATTTTGAGAGTTATGCAATTTCTTTGATATGTAAGTATGCACTACGTGCATATATGTTTACATATTTCACGACAGAAATTATGACAGCCTTGATACTTGCGTTTTTAAACACAATTTCTATATTATACTCCTTTAACTATTTACATAACGCTGTAAGTGATTTATTTATAGCAAATAAGTATACTTCAGTCGTATTGGATATGTTATTACCGACATAATAATTGTAGGTGATTAAATGACTAATGAGTGTGCACGTTTCTAGATTTATAAATTGTTCTTGCCATTTAATAATATACAGGGTGTTTCACGAGGAATAGGACATATTTTAATGGCAGATAGAAGACACCGAGGGTAATCATAACACAGAAACACAAAAAAGAGTCAATTTTCTGAAGTTTTAGATACCTACACTCAAAGAAAATGATAGGTAAATTCAACCAAAAAGAGCATATGAAATCGCGCCTATCTAGTTTCATAGTTAAATCAATCAGTAAAGAATAGTCATACAACTTTATTTGTTTTCGTAAACAAATAGTAGTTTAATAATCATATCTTCTTGTAACAAATTAAATAGTACAATGACATTTTTTTATGTTCACTAACCATTTTCAATTTTGTCTACAATTAAATAGTACAACGACTTTGTTTTTTGTTCACCAACTAATTTTTAGGTTGATCTACACTTTATTGTATGATGAAGTTTTTTTTTGGTTAGCCAAAATCTCAGTATTGAGACATCAGACCACCCAAACCAAAGATTAGAGATCGTTTATAAGATCCATCCAAATATATCGATGATCCCTGAGAGAATTTGAACACTGCAATCATGTTATTAATTTTCTATAAATTCATAAGAGTGCAAGATAATGCATGATGGATTATTGTTAGTGATTTGTATGTGGCGTCATCTGGGAATAATTTCTGTAATAGACTACGTGGTAAGCAAGCAAATTTTATGGTAATTCTTTTAGAACTTCTAGAAGACGACAATAATATTGGTTTGTCTACCAAATACAATAGTACAGCGAACTAATACTGGGTTAGAATTACAATTCGATAATAGTTAAAAATAAAATATACTATTATCTAGTTTAATTTGACAGAATTCAACAAAATAATAGTCAGACGAACAAAATAATAGTCTTATTCATCTATTTTTTAAGTTAATGTTTGTTTTGTTGTACGACAACGTTTTATTAATTAAAATAACAATCACCTCTTGTTTAAAAATACCATCAATATAGTTTGGTTTAACAAAATTAACGATATTGATAGTTAACCATTTTTTTTTGTTGAATTTACCCATACTATTTCTTTGAGTGTATATAATTCCATGTATTTTTGACCGCTGAATACGATCCAGATGTCAGTTTTACAAAATTAGGTCAGGATTTTTTGTTAACCACGAAAAACAGGCCAGAATGGGGTTTAAAATATAAATTAAAGATTTTAAATAAGTAGACCATGTATAATAATAATAATAATAATAATAATAGTTTATTGGTGCTAGTATACAATAAGTATTTACACAAGTCAAGGTACAGTTTGAGAACAAATTAAAAGAAGTAATATCAAAAAGTATTACATAAGACGTTATAAGTAAAAATCATAAAATTATTATAACACAGATAAAAAACAAACGAAATACATAACAGCGTACATAAAACACACGTCAAAGTGACTAAAATCTGCACACAGAAATTCCTCAAATGAATAGAACGCTTGCCCGAGCAAAAAACGTTTCACCGTTTCTTTAAATTTCTTACAGTTTGACTGTTTGATGTGGGTGGGTAATGCATTAAAAAACTTTATACCGTAATAATTGATGCTGTTCCTAGATTTAGTTAACCTCAGATAGTCTGGCAAAATTGAATTACACCTTCTTGTGGAGTAGCTATGTAATTGGCTATGGGTTGCATATTTGCTTTCATTTTCTTTTATGTGCAATAGACAATGAAGAATGTACGTACAAGGCAATGTAAGAATTTTAAGTTTAATAAATGCGTTTTTGCAATCATCTCTATAATTCAGACCAGCGATCACTCTAACTGATTTTCTTTGTAATGAGAAAACGGAACTGGCAGATGGGGCATGACCCCAGATCAGAATTGCGCATGTATTAATCCATGGTAAGCAGTTATGAGAGTTTTTTGTGAGACTTTGTAAGACAGACTCCGTAATAGATATACACTTTTCGATACTTTTTTACATACATGCGTTGTTTGAGGTTCCCACGTTTTGTGTCAAGGGAGACTCCTAAAAATTTAATTGTATTACTAAAAGTAGAGTTGTCTATGTCATTTACATTTTTTAGGCTAAATATTACTTTCTCAGTTTTATTCTGATTTAAACACAACTGATTGGCTAGGAACCATTTCTCAACTTTTGACTGTGATATATTTACATTATCTATTAATTCATTAAGATTGGAAGAAGGATTTGAAATAGTGGTGTCGTCGGCAAATAGAGTAAAGTGGCTGTCAGCTAGTGAACTCGGCAAATCATTTATATATATGAGGCATAATATGGGGCCAATTATAGACCCTTGAGGCACACCATATTTTATAGGTAATAAGGCCGAGCTTTTACTTTTGTTGGTAACAAATTGATGACGGTTGCTGAGGTAGGAGGCGATTAGGTTTTCACTGTTCTTGTCAAAACCGTAGAACTTTAGCTTATCTAGTAAAATATCGTGGGATACAGTCAAACGCTTTGGTAAGATCCAAGAATTGCGAATAAATGTATAAACCTTTTTCAAAACCATTGTTTATGAAATCAATTAAGGACAGGATAGCTAATGTAGTGGATTTATTTTTCCTAAAACCGAACTGATGTTGACTGAAAAGATTATTTTGCTCAAAATAGTCCGTTATTTGTTTTTTTAGAACCATCTCAAAGATTTTAGCCAGAAAAGGAATTATTGAAATCGGACGATAATTCGAGGGCTCATCCTTGGAGTTCTTTTTATGTATGGGTACTACCTTAGAGATTTTAAGTTCGATGTAGTTTTGACCGCTGGGCACGATTCCGATGTCAGTTTTACAAAATTGGGTCAGGGCTTTTTGTTAATCACGAAAAACAGGTTAAAACAGGCCAGAATAGGGTTTAAAATAAAAATTAAAAATTTTAGATAAGTAGACCATGTATTCGATGTAGTTTTGACCGCTGTACACGATTCCGATGTCAGTTTTACAAAATTGGGTCAGGGCTTTCTGTTAATCACGAAAAACGGGTTAAAACAGGCCAGAAAAGGGTTTAAAATAAAAATTAAACATTTTAGATAAGTAGACATGTATTCGATGTATTTTTGACCGCTGAACACGATCCCGATGTCAGTTTTGCTTCAATCAGGTCAGGATTTTTTGCTGATTACGAAAAATAGTTTAAACCAGGCCAGAATAGGGTTTAAAATAAAAATTAAAAATTTTAAATAAGTAGACCATGTATTCGATGTGTCTTGGTGAAAACGTTCACCATGCTCTTCACTATAATCACCTAAATTTTCTGCGATCACGGAGTCCCGGCTTCGAATCCTAGCTAGGGACTGGATGTGTAGTGGCGTTTTTCACGTGCTGCCGAGACAGTAGTAGTGGACTAGACTACGGTTGTGTGAGAGACAACACGGTCTAGTCACTCTCCTCTCCTGAGTTCGAGTCTCAGGTGTGGCAGATGGCAATGTCGTAGGGAATGGGTGTTGTGATGTTGTCTAGGCTAAACTCAGCCAGGACATAAATATACATAAGACGATAAAAAAAAGCTTCCTTCAATTTGGCTTCGCTTATCTGTGGAAATTGTATTCCTAAATACTCAAAACATTGTCCTACTTTGTTCAAAGCTTTTATGATATACTTCATGACACCAAACAAGAAGAGCGAAGACTACAAAGTAATAGTATACAACAAGGTAGAAAATTTCGGAAAATTAGGTTGTCTAATGAATTTGAAACTACATTTCCTGCATTCTCATATAGACCAGTTTTCGTAAAACTTAGGTGATTATAGTGAAGACATCTTCACCAAGACAAAAGAAATGTAGCGTAGATATCAATGTCGATGGGATGTCAATATGATGATAGACTGCTGTTAGACATTGAAAAGGGATGTGAAAACGAAAGAAATAAAACGAAAAAGAAAACACGGTACCAAAGAAAATAGTAAATCAGAATAAATAAGAAGTCATGACCTGATTGATTGAAACTAACATCAGTATCTTGTTCAGCGGCAAAAAATACATCGAATACATGTCTACTTATCTAAAATTTTTATTTTAAAACCGGTTTTTCGAGACTAGCAAAAAACCCTGACCTGATGAAACAAAACTGACATCGGGATCGTGTTCAGTGGTCAAAAACATATCCAATATATGATCTACTTATTTAATACTTTAATTTATGTTTTAAACCCTATTGTGGCCTGTTTTTCGTGGTTAACAAAAGATCCTGACCTAATTTTGTAAAACTGACATCGAGATCGTGTTCAACGGTTAAAAATATATGTGAAACCTTAAAAAATTGACTTTTTTTTTGTGCCTGTGTAATTATCCATAGAACAAACTTGTTAAGCCCTCGTTATTGAAATAAAAGGTATTTTATGTATTTTTGCCAATATTTCTTTTGGTTGTTACATTGTAAAGAAATGGAAAAATAAGCTTATATTTGGTATTACACTTAAAAAATTCATGTCCGGATTTGAAAAAAAATGTTTGTGTTTTTCTTCCAGAAAATAATACCCTGTATGTGTTTTTTTTTTAATTTTAATATTAAATTCGAAAAGTACATAAAAAACTGAACAAAATTGCTTCATTAATTTTTTTGCCACACTTTTGCCGCCTTCGAAATAAATTCCATTAGATAACGCACTATAAAAATATCGATGAATGATATGCGCAAAAAATGCTTTCACTTTTAAACTAGTCATTTACTTTTTTTCAGCAATAATTATTATGTTTTAATTACCAATTTTCATGGAGGAGGTATAAATAATTAAAAAATAAATGTTAGATCACACCTCCGATTAAAGAACTTATATCTAGATACATAATGGCATGAATTTTATGATCCCGAAAGACTCCCATTCTAAGGCACTTCTTCCCATAAGTTGCTGATTGGCCCATCGGCGTATTCGCGGGCGCTCGTACACGATCGGCTTCAGTTCGATTATCATAATCTCAGTTGACAGTTCGGCCATTAATGTCAATAAATGTTTTTCGTGTTCTCCGACCAAAAACTGGTGAAAAAGTTGTGATTTGCTTAATACCTAAATAATATTCTCTATTCATATTTACACAGTTTAGTGACAATATATTTTGTGCAAATAAATAGTGAAGTGCTGTGCCGTTTGCAGAAAGCAGTTTAGAAAAGAAGAAAATCGATCGTTCCATAGTCGTAACATGATGAAGTTCAGTTTACAGTTATAAAGTAAATAGCAATTAAATTTTAATATCCTTTCAATACATATTTATCTTACTGTTTTATCTTGCTGTAATATCGTATGCCTACATCACGTTATATAAAGAACCGGTAATGCAGGAATTGCAATAATTCATTTTAATGAAAATATTTACCATTCTACACATTTTCTACACACACAACGCCACTGTTGCCTATGGGAAGTGATGTTCATCTATCCATTTTAATGGACATATAATGTGACTATGTTAGGAGCATACAAGGTATATAGTGAAAAGATAGCCTGTTATGTATCTAGATATAAGTTCTTTAATCGGAGGATCACACCGAATCAAGAATCTATTTCAATCCTCTCGTCTAGTAATAGTAATACAGCAACATAATATACCTGTTAACAACAGGAATAACTGTAATAACAAAGTTGCATATCAATAATGAACATAATAACAAGATAGCAACAAAATACTAACACAATAATTGGATAAAAAACAAAAATGCAGATACCGGCCAGAGAAGACGCGGGAGACCCGAGCCAACCTACGTAGTGGGTGCGGTACACAACAAATACTTGCAAAACGTGTCATTTTGTGATACAAATTTTTCCTTTGGCACGATTGCTTCAGATATCCAACTGATTTGGCCTGCAAGACATTCGAGATTTTTTATTCGTTGACCCTCTAGGAGGCATTTTTCCAAAACTACCCTAAATTTTCCAAATATATATTTATTGTGCCACAAAATTGAGCTCGATTCCGTATGATTTCGGTATGCTAAGACAGAATCCAACATTAAAAAAAAAATAGTTGAACGTCCAGTGGCGTAACCAGAAATTAATCGGGGGGGGTTAACCCTGATCTGACTGACATTATTTTTTTTACTTGACCTGTTACGTCATTTTACTAACTCATTGGGCTGTTGAGCGTAAATTATTTATTAATTAAAAGTCATTAACTAAACAATTCCTCTTATAGAATGGAACAGGAATAAAACGTATTTAAATAAAATATTCATTTAGTCTCCTTTTTACTTTTGCGAGCTCCTGACACATTTCATCGCAAGTTAGAAACTAATTAAATAATAATTAATTATCAGAGAGTCGTAGCTCTTGGGGTGGGGGGGAGAGGGGCAATTACTCCCCTTCCTACGCCTGTGTCATCTTAACGTCATCAATGCCATCAATGCCATCGATGCCATCAATGTCATGATGTCATCTTAAACAGTTTTTGGACGGGTTTTCTCAATTTCAGTACTTTGTGTTGCTTTTGTTCTTGGGTTTGGTACTCTCTGTCTTTGGACAGGCGGACATGGCGAAGAGAGGTAAAGGTGTACAGATGGCGGTCACTGTTCCGCTTGAAACTGTATCCGTCAATATTAATTGGTCAAAGTGTGTCATTTGTCAGTCCGGTAATACAACTGATCTTAGACGCCCTGCAACAGATCCTGTAGTGTCACAGAGATTTGGGCTATAAAACACTTGCTGAAAATTTAGAAAGTCTTGAACCTAACAACCATAGGTTGCCTTCTGGTTACCTTGTTCCGCCTCTGGACGTCAGGAGTAGCATTTACGTTCGTAGAGAAAAAATTTTCATATCATTGTGTTAGTGAACGAATTCTAAACAACTTTCAAAATGTCCGTCTGTCCGTCCGTCCGTCCGTCCGTCCGTCACGTTTCTTTTAAGCACGATAACTCAAAAAAGAAAAATCCGATTGTACTGAAATTTGGACAGTAAGTTAGTATTAGCTAGAGGAAGAACCCAATTACTTGACTCATGTAATTTGCAAAACTCGCTCGCTTCGCTCGCTCGTTTTGGCAAATATTACATTCGTCATGTAAAATTACTCTTTTCATAACTGGTTACGTAAATAACTATTATTTAAATACGGTTTGTTTTTGTTCCATTCTATAAGAGGTTTTAAGGTTCGATAATGACTTTTAATTAAATAAATAATTTACGCCCAACAGCCCAATGAGTTAGTAAAATGACGTAACAGGTCAAGTAAAAAATAAAAATTAGTCAGTCAGATCAGGATTAATTTCTGGCTACGCCACTGGATGTTCAACTAATTATTTAACGTAAGATTCGGTCTTAGCATATCGAAATCGTACGGAATCGAATCCAAGATTAATTTTGTTGCACAATAAATAAATTTTTGGAAAATTTAGGGTAGTTTTTAAAAAATGCCCCTAGAGATGAACGAATAACAAATTTCGTTATCTCGCTACTGACAACATGTATGACCCAAATTCAATCCAGTGTAGACGTAGCTAGCCCTCAAGGGATCTACAACGAGTAAAAGTAAGCTGGTCTGCTGGAATTCCAGCGTCTTCAAAGCGCACCGACAATGTTGGCTCCAGCAGACCAGCTCACCTTTACGAGCTCGCATGCAATCTTCAAAGTGTACAATGAAGGTAGGTCGGTTGGTTGGATCATCTCTAGACCCCTTAGGGTATGCTTGAATCAATCAATAACTTTTAGTAACCTTTTTCTGAATACGGTTCATTTCTTTTTAAGATAAAATTTCTTTCATTTTTATTGCAATGTCTTAAAGTTGGAGATACGAAAACAATACCTCAAATATTTTTCAGTCGTTGTTTCGTGCCATATCCTTTAAGATGAAGCGTTACATATTAATGTTTGTTTTTAGACGTTCATTGTTATTATTGCCGCATTTTTTGGCAGGATATACACTTGTGCAAATGAATCAGTAAGAGTAAGTTTATTTTAAGAACATAGGTATACAAAAGAGTTTCACTTAATTTGTTTATATATTATTCTGCCGCTAATATATTTATTGGTTTTAATGTGTCAATTTAATTAAAATGAGAAAGGGGTTTATTCTCGCCAATTCAGAAAATTTGGAGAATTTATAATCCGGTGATATTAGAAAAATGTTAGTTTTTTGCTTATATCTTCGCTTTTAAAGGTCGTAGAAATACGTTCGATCCGTCAGTTTATTCGACATGAGCACCTCTAAGGTAGGTATACGCAAAGAACGAATCTTTGGTTGTTAATAACATTTTATGGCAAAAACTGAAAAAATTGAATTTTTCGATCCTCGAACTTTGAAGTATTGTAGAAACAAATATAAAATCTGTATGTTCCGTGATATTATGAGAAATAGTACATATTTTACTTCCACATCCAGTGGAAGTATAGTAACGACAAAAAAATTTTTAAAATTTTTTATTGTTCAAATAGGCTTAGAATGTCATGAAACGTCGAGATTTTAAGTTTGAGGGAAAAAAAATTTCTGTCTGTCTGTCGGTCTGTAACTTTTTTTTGTGCACACGTTTACTCTGGAACCTTTTAAGATATTGACTTGAAATTTGGTACACGTATGTATTTTAACGTGATCTGGAACTAGATTATATTTTCATCTTGTTCCATCGAAGGTTGGGGGTAAATTGGGGGTAAATTGGGGGTAAATTGGGGTAAATTTGGGGTAAATAGGTAAATTAAGCAGGTAAGAGTCCAGAAAATTGGTGTTTAGTATATTAAAGAGAAGCTAAGATCTCAAAAAAATTTTTGGCATTAGCCACCCCCATTACCACCCCCACCTCATTATTAAAGGGGATGAAAAAAAAATGTGATTTAGTGTGTGTACAAGCACCAGAAACCTCAAAATATTTTTTTACTTCATCCACCCCCACTACACCCCCTATCACCACCCCCACCCCACTACCGATGTGGGGTATCGTTTTATAGGTTTTTGGGGTAGAGAATTTCAAATATTATGTTATTAAAGTTCCATAAGCAATTATTTCCACATACTAAATTTTTTCGTTGTGAGTGACTTGTATAGAAAATCTGGATGTGGAAGTAGTGATTCCTTGGGCAGCGGTTTTACCCTTAACAAAATGCACTTTGTGTCGCAAAATATTAATTACTTTCTTGCTTAATTTATAAAAAAAAGTCAAACTGTTATATTAAAAGATCAAATTAATATTTGACAGTTCTGTTTCGGTAAATATATTGTATTTGATGTACAAATACATAATCAAAAAGAACAGTGCGAAAAAATTTTAATTTGCGACTTTTTTACGCAAAAAATCAATTTTGCAACTTAAACAAATGTAAATATCTGTGAATTTTGCATAAAATGTATTGCAACTAACAGCAGTTCAATTGTCATAAAAAACACGAATAAAAAAAAAATGTGCTCCAAAGCTTTGGAAATATAAAGAATTCACGTTTCTTGCGATTACGGCGAAATTTGAAAATATTTTTAGTTAAAAATTTACTGAATATTTCTCAGAGTGTGTGTTATCACTTATAAAAAATGCCATGTCTATGTATATATATATACAGGGTGTCCCGAAACTCCCGCCTTCCCCTTTAGGTGCTAATTCTCCATGCAAAAATAGTAAGAAAAGTTCCTATAAACATGTGTCCGGAAATGCTTCCTAAGGGAGCTACGGCCCTCTAAGGATGGCGCAAAAATACTTTTGCTAATTATCTCGGAAATTATTTGGGACAACTTTATGAAACTTAGTTAACTTTTTTCGATTAATAAAGGTTATTGTTTTACGCCTACTTTGAAAAATAAATAATGCGCATTTAGCAAACGAATACGCAATATTTCGGTTAGACCGCTTTTACTCGAAAACGGCTTGCCATATGGCTAATTGTAAAGAGGCCCTTTTTTATGCAGAATTAACCAGGGAATCATAATCAGGGATTAAAATACTAAAAATGTCAAATGGCAAAATTAATATGTATAAACAAAGAACACCGACCCCTCGTTTCTCCGCCCCTGGATAAAATTAATTTTGGCTAATACTATAAAACAATAACCTTTAATAATCGAAAAAAGTTAACCAAGTTTCATAAAGTTGTCCCAAATCATTTCCGAGATAATTAGTAAAAACACCTATTTTTGCGCCATTCTTAGAGAGCCGTAGCTCCCTTAGGAAGCATTTCCGGACACATGTTTATAGGAACTTTTCTTACTAATTTTGCATGGAGAATTGGCACCTAAAGGGGAAGGCGGGAGTTTCGGGACACCCTGTATATTTTTATTTTTTATTTTTATTTTAAATGCCTTATGTACGTATATATGTTGTTTCTTAGTTTTTCGCGGGTGTTAAATGAAGTGTTGGTGTACTTCCGGGTGTTTTCCCACGTAGTTGATAGACTCCTGCTAGAGCCATTGTTGTCTAAACGACGTTTCGGCAGAATCCCATCTGCCATCTTCAGGTTCTCGCTGAAAGCTGCCTACTGCTGCTCCTCATTGCTCGAACTGGACAGTCCAGTATGCAAAATCTGAGATATTTACATTTGTTTAAGTTGAAAAATTGATTTTTTGCGTAAAAAAGTCGCAAATTAAAATTAAATTAAATTTTCCGAAAAATCGTTATTTTTGAAGCTAAATTCACCGGACTATTAGTATATATACCGATTTGGCGTTCCGTTTTTAGCCAAGTTTACATATGCTTAGGTTGAAAAAAATATAGACAATTGATGATGCACGTACAAGATAAAAGCTCTTGCAAAATGTAAAAGAAAAATATGTTCACTGACAGCTTCTAAAGGAAATGCACAGCTCTACCAGGGCAGTAATTAAGAATTATATTTTGAATATAAAATAGATAAATAAACGCTGAAAAATTGCTGGATTTTTAAAGAATAATTTATTACCTTCGAACAAAAACAATGAAATTTCATCAGACAATTTGCTGGCAAACACAGTTCCTATTATTGTTACCTGAGGGCCCATTTTAAACATTTATTAAAGCAACATCATGAGAATAATAATCATTTCAAATTTCAAACTACTAATGAATATGCAGCATTAAAAGGTAATATTTTCACAAATGTCACTGGGTGCGGTGGACTAAATTCAAGGTTACTTACCTACGTGATAGACTCTGAACTTCTTAGCGCAAATTGTCTTTAATTTTGCATAAAAAGTTTGTGGTAACTGTATTAGCTAAGAAGTGTGATCCTGATTAATTTGAAGATCTTTTTTTTATTGGCATTGGACATAATCCATTAGCCAGTTGCATATATTAAAAGATAACCTAAACAACGTAGTGGAAAAATTACTTGATGACACAAGGACGTAAACATGACTACCCACTTCTCGCCCAGGGGTCCATCAAGGCATTTATAAAGACACACAGGATTAAGACCACGGATTGTAGGTAAATTATACACGGGGATAAACACAAATCTAAACCTACAATGCCCTATAATAGTTAGTTTACATCACTCAGGAAACGCAATATTTCTTTTATGTGTGTATTCTTTAGGAACAGTAGATGCAGGAGATTAATTGGAAGAGATATTTTCAGTTTTAACAGGCTATCAATAAAACCGTTTGTAGCTCTACTATGACTTGAACAGCCAAAAAAGATGTGATCTAAATCACAAATGACTATGCATGATGTACATGTCTGTGTCAATAACTCCTATCTTCTTTAGGTGTTGTGGAAAACAAGCATGACCAGACCGGACAGGTTTAAAATTAACAATTTGATTTTGAACAGACTACAAAGAGGCTTAAATGTAATTAAATTAACTTAGGAATTATCACTGTTGCGTAGTACAAACATAAGCACTAAAGAAATGTTAAATGTTGGCTCGGCTAAAAAGCTCAACAAAAAAAACAGTTCAAACAATAATTGCTGCCCTGGTGGCTTCCCTGCCTCCAGGAAGATAAGATACATAAAAAAATTATAATTTAAAAAGTTCTAGGAACTTATTAGTCGAAGGGGATTTTAGAATGACAAAATATGACAAAAGAACAAAAAGGGCAAAAACAAGAACAAAATAAAACATATAGAAAGAGAATGGAATAGGTAAATTATGCAAAGTTAAGAGAAAGACAAATGATTGGGAAGTAGAAGGTTGTGGTATAGGATAGTAAAGGTTGCCGGAAGATAGGCAACGCCTCGTATGGTAGGGGATGTTTGATCTGAAATGGTGCATTATGCTGTCTGATTGGGGTTATATTGTATGTTAGCGGACTATCGCCCAATTTGAAAGTGTAGAATTTTTGTGAGATTTCTTGGAAGTAGTCCACTAGGATTATGTCGTGGCAACGTGCGTATAAATCTCTGAGGGAGGTGTACCTACCGGAATCTGAAATAAATAAATTTAAAACTCAAAGATTCCGCTTTGTCGTGGCCGGAATGCTGCACCACATCGGCGCCGCGTATGTGAAGGTCGGCCTGATCACCATCGTGTATAACTTTATTTGCTAATCGATATTTTTCCTCTAGCTAACACTAACTCACTGTCTGATTTTCAGCACAATCGGACTTTTCTTTCTTAAGTTATCATGCTTACAAGAAACGTGACGGAAGGACAGACAGACGGACATTTTGAAAGTTTTTCAGAATTCGTTCACTAACACAATGATATGAAATTTTTTGTCTACGAGCTATATTTCCGGTTTAGAAATGTGCCATTCAACTTCTCGTTTTCATATTTTCGAAGAGTATAATAAACACTACACCAAAATTAATGAACGACCTAGTTTTTTCCATCTTCTTTTACGTTTCAGAGACAATGATTGTTAGGAGACACACAGACTGCGTACTGATGCTTTCGAGGTGTGGGTTTGGAGACATTTATTACGTATTCCTTAGACAATTCATCACAATATCAAACTCTATTCTCCAAGAAATACGCACCATATGTGACTCGCTAGTATCGGATTCTTTCTCATCTTATTTTGGCTACATTAATCAGAGATAAGAAATACAGAATAATGCTGGGAAAACCAGATGGTAGTAGATACAGAGAAAGCCCGCTAATACGTTGGGCTGAAGTTATCAAGAAACTGATGGGAAAGAGCTCTGTTGGGACCGTACGATTAACAGGAAATTCCGACTGTTGGCATGTAATGATGTTAGACGTACCATACAGCAACGGGAGGCCGACAAGAATAATGCATGGGTCACAAAAGTGAGCTAAGATGTAAATGTGAAAAACAAAAAGTTTTTAATATTATTTTTCTTTGCATAATATCTCACAAGAATGTAATAATGATTTTTATGATCTTTATAATTAAGATGATAATTCAAAAATCAAATATGTCTATACATTCATTTATTTACACATATATTTAATGCAAAAGGGTACTATTAGAATATTCTCCATCATATTGTGAAAAAATAAAATTAATTGTTAGTAGCATATTTTTACTAGACTGCCTCACTGCATTCTGACGCAAATGAGATAAGCCACCAAAAAATATAACAATATTAGTAGATTTCAGATGAGTTATGGCATGGCATATCCAAACACCGGGAACTCTAATAAATTAAGTACAAAAATTATGGTTTCATCTATTAGGAAATAACGCAATCACAAAATATTGAGTCCCACAAAATAAAAACTCTTTCAAACTTTCCACGAGCTCGTAAGGTCTTTCAAAATTTCAGTGGGCCAATAAATTTGTATATCAAGCAGCTGCCAAAACAAATTGTAATATTTTCAGAAACAGTTGTATTTGCCACCTATTTATAGACGCATTGGTGTTATTAGCGACATTAGCGGTATCAGAACGAAAAGAACGCATAGACAAGGGAATGAGAACGGCAAAGGAAGTGTTTAATAAAAATAAATTATTAATGAAAAGTGAGGCTCAAACGATCCTATAATATAGGGTACTATAACATTATATTTACTATAATGCAATTAGATGTTTTATGTACTATTTACTTGCATAAAGCCAAATGCCAGTAAAATTAAACAGCTAGGTGCCAGTCCGGGTGGAAAGTATTTTAGGTATGAATGAGTGACCACTAGCCAGACAAATTGTAGCTAAAATTAGATACACTTTAAGTAATAGTTCCATCTTCTATTAGTAAATAGTAAGTTAGCTGAGTCAACACTACTTATTACTTCCCCTATTTGCAATTGAAGCAACGTGTGCATAAGACAGACATAATGAATCAAGTGGTTAGACAAGTTTATCAGTTAAAGAGCGAGAACCTTGAATTCGACACATGTATGCAACAATTTGAAAATGCACAGTAAGTGAGAAATTATTTTCAACCTGGAAAACGGCCATAATAGTCCATTAATTTAGGCTTAAAATCGGCAAATAGAGGAAATAAATTATAATGTTTCCCCTTGGGAAATTATACGTGCCATAGGGCTACCTTTAAGAAACGAAAGAGTTCCCAACGCTCAAGGGGTAGCTTAACCCTCAAAAACCACACTTAATACGCCCTCACGATTTTTCACAAAATGTGAATCATCGCGGCAGGGCGTGTTGGGGGTGAGGATGAAGCTACCCCTTGAGCACTGGGAACTCTTTTGTTGTTTAAGGGTAGTCCTGTGGCGCGTATAATTCCCAAAGGGAAAAACTTTATAATTTATTTCTAATATTTTTCCTAATATCAATGGACTATCAGCTAAGTAAAGAAATATCAGTTTGGATATAAAAAAGCCGCCAGCCTTTGTTAAATATACACCATTTAGTCCAGTCAACGGAGCGATAAAATGACCAAAATCTCCAATTTGAGTGCTAATGAATGAATTTTTAGGTAACCTTGTGCAATTTGTTTGTAACGACGTTAATAAAAAAAGTTGAAAAAAAGAATAGTGTGGGAAATGATCGGAAGAGGTAGAAAACACCCCTTTTAACACGGGTTCCGTAACTTGTAGAATTAAGTCAAAAATGAAAAGAAATAATATATTTACCTTTTTTGACCCAAAACAAGATGTTATTAACCGATTTTCTCCGGAAAAATATGAAAAACCACCTCTTTCTTTGAAATTGTAGCGCTCTAAAAATATGTAATTTAAAAAGACGTATGCACTGAGGTCTTTTAAAAATTTTTTGTTTCTTGGAATTTTTTGTAACTTGCTAATTTTCCGAGTTTCAGGCAGTTTTTCACGATAAAAAATGTACTACATTTTTTCACAAAAATACATGAAAATTCGAAAAATGAGCGTGATTTATATATATTATTATAAAAAAATATGAAACCTATATAGTTATACCATTTTTAAAGGTTCAATATAATTTCTAAATTGAAAATTTTAAAAAAGTTTTCAAAAAATGTAGTATATTAAAGTAGTATTACTATGAGAAGATGCGAGCAAAAAATATGCGCAGAAACGAGTTTGTGCGCTCCATCATTCTAAATCAATGAGAAAGAATTACGTGACATTCAATGTCAACACCAGTGGCGGCGTTGACCTGCAGTAGAGTGGCGGCGACGGTAATAATAATAATAAAACAACTTTATTAGGCAAAGTTTAGTAGAACTTACTATTCTTACACTTCTCCTGAACAAAGGTTACTCGTAACAGTTGACAAGTTTTAATCTACTCCATTTTCACAGTTCCTTGACCGCGAAACTTTTATTGGAATTACATATTCCTATATCCCAGATAAAGCTATGCCACTGGTAAAAATATTCGCGCATTTTGGCTCCGCCCTGACATCTTCTCATAGTAATACTAGTCTATTTATTGTGACTATTTCATTCCTATAAATTTCGTCCAATCAAAATCGATCATTTTAATCAAAAAATAGTTTCGCATCGACAAAATTTAACATTTAAAGTTTTGCCATGGTTGTTCAACCATAAAAAGCCAGAATGAAGCAACCAACCTGTTTTTCAGCGGCAAATTTTCCTTTGTTTTTTGAAAACATGGTAACCGATTCAACAAGTGGGGCGTCATTACAATAATTTTTGCAAACGTCAGTTACGTCAGTTGTAAAAACTGTGCGAGTATCTGCACGTGACTTCACAGCTAACCTCAAAAATATGTATTTCTTAAGATTTAAGCTATTATTAAAATTTCTGCTTGGTTCCCGTATTTTCAACTAAAATTTAGTTCAGTGTAATGTTTATGAAGTTCTAAATACTTTGTCCTAATAAAATAGGACTCAATTTATAGGTTGGAAATCTGTAATTAGCAGACTATTTTTATTAATAAATAATATTGAAAATTATTTACGTGAATTTTTAAATATTTGCATGGAGCCAGTACGGCTCCAAGCTAAAAATGCGTATACAAATATTAAAAAATTAAAAATGAGAATAAACTTGAAAAACTTAAAATCTAAGGTTATGTTGGTTACATGATGCAGATGCCCTATAACGGCCCCAAATGTTCAAGATTTGGTGATTTATGTATTTATTTTTTTAAATTTACTTCCTATATCTAATGTTTTCTTTTGTCTAAATTTTTATTCATGAAATAGTCATGACGAATACTATTCGTGATATAATTTCGTCTGGCAAAATTTAATGATTATTGTACTCGAGTTTGTTGCTTTGGAAATTTCGCTCTTGACATTGACAAAAATAACTCGCCTGACGGCTCGTTATTTTTATCTGTTAATGTCAATCACGAAATTGCCAAGCAACAAACTCTCTTAATAATCACTAAATTTTGCCGACAAAATTAAATCACTTATGATATTATATATGAAAAACGTTTTGTGTAACGTTTTTGAAAAACGTTACAAAAAAAATTCAAGAGACAAAAAATATTTAGAAGGCGTCAATGCATAAGTCTGAATTTTTTCAAATTTTTAAATTACATATTTTTAAAGCGCTACAATTTCCAAGAAAGGTGTGGTTTTCAGGTTTATCCGGAAAAACTCTGTGAAAACGCACTTTACAGAAAAGTTGCAAATAAAAAAAGTCTTGTATTTCGATGATTCATTTGATTTTTTAAGATTTTTTTTTTCAACTTTTACATTTTCCCTCCCCCACTTTTAGGAATTTTAGAGTGGCCATATCTCGAAAAATATGCATTTTTCGAAAAAATTCACAAAAGTAAAGTCATCTTATTTTGGGCCAAAAAGGGTAAATATATTGTTGTTTTTTTTCTTTTCCATTTTTGACCTAATTCTACAAGTTACGGAACCCCTTCTAATTTTTATCAACTTTTTTATTAACGTCATTACAAACACATTGCATAAGGTTTCATCAAAATCCATTCAATAGCACTCAAATTGGAGGTGAAACACTAATTTTATAAATGCAAATATGTACTCGTGCGCAAAAAAAATGGGACAAGTCTTATAACGAATTTTTGCTAAAATCTAGTTGTGTATATCTAACTTTAATTTTTGTGACATTGTCAGTTATTTGTCAAAATTCATTGCAAGTGTGCAAATAGAGACAGATTTACATTATAAAAAAAGAGTTGTCCTATTTTTTTTGCTCACGACAGTACATGGTAGTCGCGTGAACGGTAGAACCTCATTTAAATTATAGTCCACCCAAATTAGACATTTTAGAAGAAATAATTTATAAAGTAATAATATTTGATGTGCGTACTCTAGATATGGTTAGAAATAGATACCCGAAACCCCCCACAATTTAGGGATGCAACGTCACTTTTTTGCAAAAAAGAACCCTAACGGGGACTTAAAGCTGGCTTTCCACTTTTATCTTGTAAACCGTTCGTCGGAAGAGAAAAAGGTATAGGAAATAAAAAGTTTATCGTTAAATTCTGCATAAAAAATGTCCTATTAACCTTGTAGCTTATCCTCACCTATTTCGCGCCAACAGCGTCCGAACAGAAGGGTGGTAGTTTGGAGCGAACAAGTGAAAATCGATCCTATTCGAAGTTTCACAGCGATAGGGGGGGGGGGGGTTGCAAAAAAGAGACGTTCCTTAATTGGGGAGGGAACTTTTCGGGTATCTATTTCTAACCCTATCTACTTATTACTTTATAAATTATTTCTCCTGTTCAGTGGTTTTTAATCTAATCTAATTTGCGTGTACTATTAGTTATTTTTGGATTTATGTAAAAAAGTTCGAAAATAAAAGTTATAGAAAATCACATGTCTTTTCCAAAAATCATTTCAGAAAAGTCGCATTTCGGAGATATGAACTTTTTTTATATCTTTTTTTTTTAATTGAACACCCCCGTATATTTTTACACCATCCGAAAGGCCATAAAAAAATAGCTTTTTGGAGATATATAAATCATAGTATTTATGTTAAACAAATTTTGTCTAACTTACTATAAATTTACAATTGATCAAATTAGCAGTGGAAAACAAAAATATGTAATTTAAAGTAAACGATACGTTAGTTCTGTCAAGATATTTTCACTAATTTCACTTTGTTTTGAATAAAATGGATAATTTCAATGATTAATATATATTTTTCGCATTACTATGACTTAATGATGAAAAAAAACATAATATTTAATGTCTAGTATAGTTTTTAAGAAAAATACTGTTTTATGTATCACTAAAATGCTTTTTGTATGGTAGTCCAATCAATGAATGCCCAAAAGGGGATTGTAGAGAACATTTTGGAGAGGAGAATTTTTCTCTTCAGGGATGTGTTGGGGGTAGTCAGGAGGTAAACATACTAAAAGTCCCCGCCCCTAGCCCCGCCGCTTCAGGGGGTAGGGGGGTGGAAAGGTTCCTTTTTTCGATTTTTCGCTTATAACTCGGAAACGATGCGCCGTATGGGAAAAAGTAATCTATGCAAAATTGAACGTAATTAAATTTTCTACAAGAATGTTTATATTCATTTTCTTCCTATGTGTTATAGTTTACGAGATGTTCGTCAGCGAAAATCGATAATTAAAAAAATATATATGTTCCTTGTATATTTCTATCAAAGCGGTTTACCGTGGTCTGCTAATAAATCACAGTCTCAAAACAATCTTTATTTTACAACACTGGACGTATTTACTAACGTAATATTTTATCGAAATGGATACATTTCCTTAAATATACAGTGTGACTCACTTGAAATGAAGATACCCTTATAATTTTTTCATTTTGTTTCCGATTTGAATCAAATTTTACTCAAGTATAGAACAAATTAGGATCTACTTATGACCAGAAAATCATTCACCTGCTATAAAGGCAAAGCCCCCTGCGGTACAAAAATATGCTGAAAAAAATAAAACATTTTAAATGTTAGAAATTCTAAAAAATGCATCCGATCGGCGCCACAAACGTACATACACCAAAATTTGATTTAATTATTGATGGGGGATATCTCATACATAATCTCATCTAGCAAAGGGAGTCCACAGTATCCGCAATTTGTGGTGACTACGTAAAATTCATCGTTCATAAGATTAAAAATCAATATGATTTTTAATCTTTTTCCTCATATTTTGGTACCGCAGGTAGCTTTGCCTTTATAGCAGATGAATGATTTTCTGGTCATAAGTAGATCCTAATTTATTCTATACTTGAGTAAAATTTGATTCAAATCGGAAACAAAATGAAAAAGTTATAAGGGTATCTTCATTTTAAGTGAGTCACACTGTATATTTAAGGAAATGTCTAGTTTCGACAAAATATTACGTTAGTAAATACGTCCAGTGTTATAAAATAGAGATTGTTTTGTGACTGTGATTTATTAGCAGACCACGGTAAACCGCTTTGTTAGAAATATACAAGGTACATAATTTATTTTTTTTTATTAATTAAAATATAATATAATACATAGGAAGAAAACGAATATAAACGTTCTTGTGAGAAATTTAATTACGTTCAATTTTGCATAGATTACCTTTTTTCGTACGACGCATCGTTTCCGAGTTATAAGCGAAGAATCGAAAAAAGGAACCTTTCCACCCCCCTCTCCTACTGAAGCGGCGGGGCTAGGGGCGGGGACTTTTAGTATGTTTACCTCCTAACTACCCCCAACATATCCCTGAAGAGAAAAATTCTCCCCTCCAAAATGTTCTCTACAACTCTTTCATTGACTGGACTATGGCCTTTCATATGATGTAAAAATGCATGGGATGTTTCATTAAAAAAAACCTCAAAAAAAAACAAAGTAAAGTTCATATCTCCGACATTCGACTTTCAAGTACATGTGATTTCCTATTACTTTTATTTTTTAACTTTTTTAAATAACTCCCAAAATACCTAATAGGAGAATGAAAATAAAATTCGTGGGGTTATTTTACAATTGTTTTAGAATAGCAATCGGTAACATTACAAGGAATGTAGCAAAAAGTTTTGTTCAATTTTTTTTATAAACAAATTCATTTTTCTCATGAATATTTTGCCCAAAAAGAATGTCATATATCGACTTCCAATTGGCGTAGGAAACACTTTTTTTTTAATTGTTTCTTTCTTTATGTGCTTTTAACACATGCTAATAATTTTTATTTTTGGGCAAAATATTGATGAGAAAAGTGAATTTGTTTATAAAAAAAATAAACGGATTTAAAAAAAAATGGTTTAAAAATTTTAAAAAAATCTTTTGTTAATATTACTGAAAATAAGATAAAAGAAGCTACAATCTGAAAAAAAAATTGATGTACGACTTGATGCACTTAAACAATCGATGATTCAATTTTCGAATTTGCTTTTGTTTTTATGCGTTGTTGCTAACATACCAACATAAAATTTAGTATGACGATTTAGCTCCACTAGAGACATCGCTTCCTAAAATTTCGTCAAAATAGTTATATTATTGTTTAAGTTATCTCCAACTGTTTAAAAATAGCTGCCCTTTATTGTTTTTATTTGTTGCAATTTAACAAATTAACCAAAAAGGTTCGGATAAATCTAGTTTTTTTCGGAATTTTGTTATGAACAATCTCTTTTTTATTCATTGTGGTACGAGCTTTACAACCAGGAATATTCAAGAGAAACTGCGAAAAAACACAATTTTCAACATTCTTTTGTTTAAACAAATGATTTGCGGGACAAAGATTTATTCCAAAACTTTTTGTTCCTTGTAATGTTTCCGATAAGTTACAACAAAAAAATTGCTATTGTAAGACAATTACTTATTATGTGATTTAGACCCTTAGTTTTACTCCACTACAAGCTAAATGAAGTTCTAACATTTGCGCGACCACCCTGCACTTCATTTGTAGCATAGCATGGTTTTTGTGCAAAAGCAAATGTATCATGTTCCATAAGCTGTTAATGTGAAAGCTAGTGTATATACTTATACATACATACATATAACGGATTTCTACGGCTGGCGCCGCCTCTCCGTCCCCAGTTTCCATATTCTCCTGTCAAGATATTCATCCTCGATTAGGTTTCTTACTTCCATCGCCTCGTCCAAGCCATTTCTCCAACTCCTTCTAGGCCTTCCTCTCTTTCTTCTCTTCGGTGGTTGCCATTCCAATACTTTTCTGGGCCATCTGCCTTCGTCCATTCTTTTCATATGACCAAACCATGTCAGCTGTTTTCTTTCAATTTCTTCCGAGATATTTTTTTCCATGCTCATTCTTTCTCTTATCTCTTCATTTCTCACCCTATCTCTCCTTGATAATCCACAGCTTCTTCTTAGGAAGTCCATTTCTGTTGCCATTAATTTGTTTTTGATTGTTTTAGTTATATCCCATACTTCAGCTCCGTACATTATCACACTTTGAACAATACTTTCGTATAATCGTTTTTTTGTTGTTCTTCTAATATCCTTTTCCCAAAGGATTTAATTTAGGGCACCTATGACTTTTCTGCCTTTATTATTCCTTTTTATTATTTCATCCCTGCTATTTCCTTGTTTATTAAATATGACTCCGAGGTACTTAGATGTTTCCACGCCTTTTATAACATCACTTTCTAGATTGAGATCATTGCGGTTGTCTGTACCTATTGCTAGGTATTCGCATTTAGTCATATTCATAGTTAAGCCTGCCTTTTCATATTCTCCCTTCAGCTTCCTAATCATATACCCCAAATCGTCTTCGTCCTCTGCTACCACAACCTCATCATCGGCAAAGTATAAGCTATAGAGCGCGTCGTCTCCCACTCTTAGTCCCATCTGTTTACATTTTCGTGTCCACCCTATGAGGGCTCGGTCTAAATAAATTTTAAAAAGAGTAGGGGATAGACAGCACCCTTGCCTGCGTCCCTTGTTGGTCTTGAAGCTATCAGTCAGGTCTATTCCTAGCTTCACTCTTGCCGAGTTATCTCTGTAGTAGTTCTTAATATACTTATATTAAATATTAAAAAGGTATTTATTGTACGTTTGGGCAGAATGTTATTATCTAATATACGATTTATAGTTATTTATGTACAAAGGGTCATAAGTGCACTTTTTTTGGTCGAGAATGCAGTTTGCAAGCTGTAGGTTTGCAAGTATTCCAGACCAAAAAATCGCACTGTACGACCCGCGATGCATATTATATTTTTCGTCATACCCATGAATCAGTAAACTAGAAAGAAACTCGAGAAAACTAGTGGAAAACTATAAATATTTGAGTCAGGTTTCATATTTGCTAAGCAAATAGTAAAGGCAGCGATGCCTTGGAATATCCATGGCAACCGCCAATAAAATAAATTTAGGGTGCGGCTTGTATTCAAATGACAACTACTGTCAAGTTAAATTAAATCATATTATTATAGACTAGTATTACTATGAGAAGATGCCAGGGCGGAGCCAAAATGCGCGAATATTTTTACCAGTGGCATAGCTTCATCTGGGGTATAGGAATGTGTAATTGCAATAAAAATTTCGCGGTCAAGGAACTGTGAAAATGTAGTAGATTAAAACTTGCCAACTGTTACGAGTAACCTTTGTTCAGGAGAAGTGTAAGAATAGTAAGTTCTACTAAACTTTGCCTAATAAAGTTGTTTTATTATTATTATTACCGTCACCGCCGCTCTACTGCGGGGCACCACCGCCACTGGTGTTGACATTGAATGTCACGTAATTCTTTCTCATTGGCTTAGAATGATGGAGCGCACAAACTCGTTTCTGCGCATATTTTTTGCTGGCATCTTCTCATAGTAATACTACTTTAATAGCTTTGAACATCTTTTAAAATGATGTAGGATATAAAAGATATAGCAAGTAAGGCTTGTCTGAATTTACTTCCAAAAAAGTTAAAACTTATTTAAATACTTGTTATATAAAAGAGAAAATGTTCTCAAATTTACTTTATTTCCCTAGGGACGTTATGAAAAATATCGACCTGCTGCCAATGGTAAAAAATATTTGATACAGAAAGTGTAACTTACGATCGACAAAACAATGGAATTGTTTACGAGGGAGGTATGTAATGTATTGAACCTTTACATAATTCCATACATTGGGCCTTCGAAAAAATTATGGTTTCGTTGTGTATCTATGATTGTAATTAAATACCAAGAGGCATTACAGCAGTTGAAATCAAAGTAATGAAATGCTGGAGGTCGTTCAAATATTATAGGTAACATGATTGCTGACCGCGAAGCGAATTAATTCAGTTATTAACAACACGCTATTCAATCTTACTTCTCAATATCAGATTTCCATCAATTTCAGCAACAGAAACAAAAACAGACCAACATATTTGGAGATAGTATGTGGTTAACTCATGCAACAACTACTTTGTTACTTGATCACCTAACACTTCCAACATTTCTACCGCTGATTATATACAGGGGGTCCACTTTTTCAATGGGATTGTATTGGTAACTTCTAAACTGTAAGAGACAGAAGATCGGTTAAATTAAAGACAAGCTGTGAATTTTAAAGCTCATTAAGATGCCGTTCTCAGATTAGAGAAATGAAAAATGTTCAGTGGTTTTAAAGATATGCTTAAAATAGTATAAATCTTCATTTTTGATTTTTGCTAATAACTTACAAATATTATTTAACTCATATGCGAGCTACTAGCAAAAATAAAAAATGTCGAGTCGCGAATTCGTGAGTTCGAATGGTTTGCAGTACAGTACCTAGAGGTAAAAAATATGCAACTTCGGAATAATTTCATATTGAATGATATTTTTTTATGTATGGTCCCGGCGCTTGCTCTTACCCCTCATTTGATTAGTATATGGAAAAGTAATGATTATTAATTTTTGAAATGCAGTATATTTATGTTTTTGAGGTCGCTGATTACGAATCTGAAGTCAAAATAAAAATGGCGGCTTGAATATGGCGGACGGAATTGAGGCAAAATGTAAAAAATTGCTTGATTTCGCATTCTAATTTACGCTTATAAGTTTTTGGGGTCGCCAATCACAAATATGAAGTCAAAATTAAAACATTGAAAATGGTAGCTCCAATATGGCGGGGGGAAACGGGGCAAATGTAATAAATTGCTTGATTTCACGTTTTAATTTATGTACATAAGTTTTTCTAGTCGCTAATTATGAATATGAAGTCAACATTAGAAAATTGAAAACAGCGGCTACGATATGGCGGGGGGAAACGGGGCAAATGTAACAAATTGCTTCATTTCGTGTTGTATACGGGTTTTGGGGGTAGCTAATTATGAATATGGAGTCAAAATTAGGAAATTGAAAATAGCGGATCCGATATGGCGGAGGGAAACGAGGCAAATGTAACAAATTACTTGATTTCGCGTTTTAATGTATGCACATAGGTTTCTGTTGTCGTTGATTTCGAATCTGAAGTCAAATTTTAAAAATTTAAATTAGTTGTAAATGGGGTAAGGTATTAAGAGCGCTCCGGAGTGTGGTAAATTTGCGATTCGTAATTATTGTTATATGAACCGTTATTTTAAAATTTGGTTTTCACTATTATTTCTTTTGAGATGTTAGAATTGTGGAAAATGAGAAAGATAATTCAAAAAAAATATATATGCATTTATTTCCTTCATTTTTGTGTTTTTTTGAGAAAATTTTAGGTTTCCATGAAAGGTATAATTTATTTAGGAATTATCTCTGCGACAGAATTAAAAAAAATAAATTATATATTTTTAATTTGCAACCTAATATCAAGGAATTTTTGCTGTTGAATTACAATCAAGATTGTCCGTTTCATTTATCGTTCTCCCGCGAAGAGAATCCTTTGGCCGCAGAACGTACAAGATGATCGCGAGTAGCTATAAAAGTAATGTGTTTACAATTTACTAGTCATAATGCGCTTTATTACTTCCACATCCAGTGGAAGTACAGTAACGACAAAAAAATTTTTAAAAATTTTTATTGTTCAAATAGGCTTAAAATGTCATGAAACGTCGAGATTTTAAGTTTGAGCGAAAAAAAATTTCTGTCTGTCTGTAACTTTTTTTTGTGCGCACGTTTACTCTGGAACCGTTTGAGATATTGACTTGAAATTTGGTACACATATGTACTTTAACGAGATCTAGAACTAGATTATATTTTCATCTTGTTCCACCGAAGGGTTTGGGGGTAAATTGGGGTAAGTTTGGGGTAAATGGGTAAATGGGTAAATCAAGCAGGTAAGAGTCCATAAAATTGGTATTTAGTATATACAAGAAAAGCTAAGGTCTCAAAAAAATTTTTGGCATTAGCCACCCCCCATTACCAACCCCCACCCCCTTATTAAAGGGGATGAACAAAATTATGATTTAGTGTATGTACAAGAACCAGAAACCTCAAAACATTTTTTCACTTCATCCACCCCCACTACCACCCCCCTATCACAATCCCCACCCCACTACCGATGTGGGGTATCGTTTTATGGGTTTTTGGGGTAGAGGATTTCAAATACTATATTATTAAAGTTCCATAAACAATTATTTCCACATACAAAGTTTTTTCGTTGTGAGTGACTTGGATAGAGAATTGGATGTGGAAGTAGTGATTCCTTGGGCAGCGGTTTTTTTAATTTTGATATAAGAAACATATTTATATTTTACGTGCGAATAATTACGTAGTACGTTTACTTTCTAGGTTTGTGTGGTGTATCATTGTATACATTTTTTCGTTTTTTAAAGTCGGAGGAATTATTAAGACGTCGAAGGATCTCAAATATCTATTTTAACATTATCATCAGCAAAAGAAAAAATCGTAGACTATAATTAGAGAAGTTTTCTAAAAAATTTATAAAAATTTATTAAAAACTTGTAAATTTAATAATATAGGTACAAAAAACGCAAAGCAAATGTGAGGCGTTAAATTTAAAAATTATAAACAAATTCGGAAATAGTTATAACTAATTGAATAGTGCCACTCCTTCATTGTTGGTAAGTTGTTTATAACAAAAATTAACCAAAAATTTTGAGAAATAACCAGAGTAAACATTATACTCTGGTCGATTTACTGAGCTTTTCATACAATTGTTGTATGTTTTATAGGAGTTTTTTTGTAAAGAATGTTAATTTTAGGCATCTTTATTATACTCTTTGCAAAAACGAAGAGTATAATGCATTTGATCGGCACATTTCTAAAACCGGAAATATCGCTCGTAGAGAAAAAATGTCATATAAGTCCGATTGTATTGAGATTTGGCAGTAGTTGTGTTAACTGCATGCGAAATATTACTGCCTTCCGTCACACTTTTTTCCTTAGCTAACAGTAGCGTCAACTACCTATGAAATATTTTTCTTCTTCGTCGAATGGTTTTGTAGGTATAGCGCCAACAGAGAGACAGACAGACAGACTGACAGCCGGAAAAAAAAAATTCGTAATCTACATACCTAGTTTGAAATGTGAAAATCTTGAGAAATCCCGGAAGGTGATTTTTTCACAATTACAATTTTTCCCTTCGGTAAGCGAGGGAAGTAAAAATATTCCTATATATATTTTTTCAAATGTCTATGTTGGCAGGAGTATCCACTGTTGCTTAGATTATTATTAATTGTAAACTTCAACATATCTAGATGAAAATCGTATCGACGGTTGAATATTATGTTATTATGAAAGTATATTAGTAAAATATATAAAAGAAATGGCAGGAAATAACGTTCCACAACATTTTAATTCAATTATAAAAAATAAGAATTAAGAAACCAAATTTCTTAAATTTAAATGATTAATACCTTTCTCATTTACTAATCGATTTTGATCAAAAACAGTAAGACTCCTCTTCTATCTAACACTAACTTACTATCAAAATTTCAATACAATCGGACTTACGTGCTTATCGTGCTTACAAAAAACGGATCGAATGGACAGACGAACGCATGGACAGCCAGACACTCGAACAGACGGACATTTTAAAAGTTGTTCAGTATTTTCTCTCTATCACACTGATATGAAAATCTGCTTTCTGAGCGACATACAGTTTTAGATATATGCCGACCAAATGCAATATACTTTTCGATTTTGTATTTGCGAAAAATAATAATAATTTGACCAGTGAACTATACTTTAGAAGATAATGCGGCCCAAATTAACATTTCCCAAAAAATTCCTCCTACCGGAGTAAACAGACCCATGTTATTTAAAGTGTTTGGAAATAAAAATCCAGTTCAAGAAAAAAATAATATTTAATTCTTTTATTAAATATTTTTTTAATAGTATTAGTCGGGGAGCCCTCCCTAGCTGTACGTGCACCCCCCGCCCGATCCTTGGGGACAATGTTTTTCATAAAGATTGAAGCCTAAGGAACAATTTAAGACATATTCTAAAAAAAAAACTGGCTGTACTTTCAAAATGGCGGCCATATGTTAAAAATAAACTGTTGCTAATGTGGTTTTTGTCATTTAACACAAAAACTAAACAAGATGGACAAAAACTTTCTGCACAAAAAACAACGTGCATAAAATTTTCTACAATTTTGTGCCTATACAATATTTTGATAGGAGTTATCATTTTCCAGATAAATGAGTCCAAAATTAAGAAAACATGGAAATTCATATATCGGTAAATCATTTAAAAGAAATAACTGTGACAATTATTGTAAGGCGTATAATATAACTTTATATTATTAACATAAAAATAAAATAAAATAAACTGAAAAAAATTAATAATAATAATAATGTTATAATTTGCAGACATTTATCTCGAAAACGGTAACAATGATATCTGGAAAACGGTAACTCCTATCCAAATATTGTATAGGAACAAAATTGTAGAAAATTTCATGCACTTTGTTTGTTTTGCAGAAAGTTTTTCTCCATCTTTTTTAGTTTTTGTGTTAAATGACAAAAGCAATATTTGCATTTTTTTTTAAACGGACGCCATTTTGAAAGTACAGCCAGCTGATTTTTTTTTAGGACATGTCTTAAATTGTTCCTTAGGCTTTGATCTTTATGAAAAACATTGTCCCCAAGGATCGGGGGGGTGCACGGACAGTTAAGGTGGGCTTCCGTAGTGTTACGTTTTATACTGAATTTTATATTTTATCTTAAGAGCTGAATCATTTATCTGGGAAATGGTAACTCCAATGCAAATATTGTATAGGAACAAAATTGTAGAAAATTTTATGCACTTTATTTTTTGTAGAGAAAGTTTTTCTCCATCTTTTAGGACATGTCTTAAATTGTCCCTTAGGCTTTAATCTTTATGAAAAACATTGTCCTAAAGGATCGGGGGGGGGGGGGGGGGGTGCACGGGCACTTAGGGTGGGCTCCCGTAGTATATACCTTTATTAATTATTCTGTATTATTTATTATTATATGTATATAATTATATAACCTAATTCTACCGTTAGTTTCCATTTATTTTTTAAACACAACAACGCAATTTCTAAAAAAAACATTATGTAAACCCCGTTTTGCGATAACAATAAAAACCGTTTTTACTAAATATTTAATTGCTTTATATAATTTATTTTTGTGTTCATTATTAATAATGCTGATAATTTGACTGAGACATATTAATACATATTTTACAAGGTATAACACGCCTATGACTTATTGAAAACAGTTGTTAAAACTCTCGGGACGCGCAATTAAGTAAATAAAAAATCCATAAAGAAAGGTCGTAATGGGAATACATTATTTGATATGAAATATCTACAACGTAGCCCTTTGTTTAACGTGAAGATATTTACAATTGAGATATATACAAAACTAGTGATGACGCTATCGACTCTGGAAAACTCTTAATAATAATTTCTCGTTTTAATTCTGGTAAGTAAAAAGGAATAAAATAGATAATTCGCTATAAAATTTTGTCATTTATTTTTTATGTTCTGAACATCACAACTAAAATACGAATTTATTGTCTATTCTTATAACTATATAATATTATTTAATGCTTTATCAAATAACATTAGAAATATGATTAATTATAAAAAATTAAAAAACGGACCAAAACAGTTTTTAATCGATAGCATTTTCTACAACATAGTAAATTATGATAATTTGAGAAGTAAAAAATGTAACTTAACAAAGACTTGTACAGTTGGATTTTTTATTATTATTTTTTTTAAGTTTTATATTTTTGTTTTATCTTATTCTCTACTTATCATTTTAACGAAAAAATTTATTTGAGATAATTTTTTTAAATTACTGGCTAATTAGAGTAACAAAATGGCGACCTTTTTATATAAAAAAATATAAATACGCACATTTTTCCGCCATAACTTCTTTATTTCTTTTGCTACAGAAACGAGTAAAAAATAATTTGAAAGAGCAATTAATTGTCTTTAATCTCATTTCTTAATATGCTTGACGTAGATATCACAATTTCTGAGATATTTAACATTTAAACTAAATTTTTCGTCTTATAAACATTTGAATGCCATTTGTAAACTTTCATGTCCCCGAAACTATTAAATCTATGTACATAATTAAAAAAGCGAAATTCATTATCAGTTTATTAGCTTTATTTTTTATCTTTATCCATTTTTCACTAAAACTAATATTTATTGAGATATTTGGAAAAGGAAGAAAAAAATTACGTTTTATCGAAAATACCTTTATAGTTTAAATTTTAATTTTTTCTAAAGCAAGTGGTCCATGCAAACAAAAAAATTTGAGCATCTACGTCATGTTATATATTATTGAGAAATAGTGTTTGAAATTCCTTTTCTTTAATTACTGGTTAATTATAGTAACAAAATGGCGACGTTGTTATTAAGAAAATGTGAAGACGCACATTGTTTCGGTGATAACTTCTTTATTTTTTATGCTACAGAAACAAATAAAAAAGCAGTTGAAAGCTTAATTAATAACCTATTATTCTACCTCTTAGCGTTTTTGACGTGGGTGTCACAGTTTCTGGGATATTTTACTTTCACTAAATAATTATCTTGTGAACACTTGAATCCCAAATATAAACTTAAATATCTCCGAAATTATTAATCCTACCTCAATAAACAAAAAATATAATTAAAACCGAGTTTGTACTTTCTATAATTGGTCTGAAACATTTTTTCTATAAAGTAGTACTTTTCGAGATACTTGACGAAAGCCATTTGGAAATACCTTTTTTTTAAGCTAAAATCGCAATTTTAAAGTCGTTATAACTTAAAAAGTATAAATTCTTGTGAAAAATTGCATAGAACTTTTTCTTCTTAAAATTTGATTCTTTTCATCTCCAATAAATATATATATTTTTTAAGTGCCATCCGCCGAGAAGGGGTGGCATCTACCCCCTATAAATTAGCAAGCCCCCGCACAATATAGAAACTTTTCTGTGAAGAATTTACTATTATACTGCCAAAAATGAACGAAATCCTTTCAAAATGACATTATTCTGAAGTTAAAACCTCTCAGTGGCGTCCTGACTAGGTCCGCGGATCCGCAAACGCAGACTGGGCCCTAGATCCTTTAGGGCCCCTCCATCCGATCAATAAAACATGGCAATGAACAATCGAAACATTGTAATTTGTCTCTTATTTGTTTCTCCAACATCGTCTATAATTTGTCGCTACCTTCTACAGAATAAAAAACTTACCACTTCTCTTGATTAGTGTAGAGAATGGCAAGATTCCTCCTGTTGAGGGAATTATTGACAGCTTTGCCCGATCGTCTAACGAGTTGAAAAAACATTGCTGGTGAATAAATGAAGCAACAACCAAGCTAGTCAATTATTATTATTATACTCTTCGCAAATACGAAAACGAAGAGTATATTGCATTTGATCGGCACATTTCTAAAACCGGAAATATCGCTCGCAAACAAAAAAATTTCATTGTGTTAGTGAACGAATTCTGAACAACTTTCAAAATGTCCGTCCGTCTATCCGTCTGTCCGTCCGTCACATGTAAGCACGATAACTCAAGAAAGAAAAATCCGATTGTACTGAAATTTGGACAGTAAATTAATGTTAGCTAGAGGAAGAACCTTGTTGTTTTTTTAACAAAATCGATCGTTAAATAAAAATGTTATTAATGATTTAAATTTGAAAAAAAAACATTTTTGTTTTTTTATTGGTTTTTGTAATTGAACAGAAATCTGGTGAAATGATATTTCATTTTAATATCTAAATATTTATATATTTTACAAATATACATTTCATAATGTAACATACAAGCGTGAAAATATGATTTTAGCTTGTGTCTTATAATGTAAAAATGTACATTTTTTTACGTGTAAGGTGGTGGTGTAGTTCTTACGCTTTTGATTCGGAATCCATGGGACCCTATCCTATCATCTTTCCTAGACTTTATCTTTAATCCCTCTTTCCTTTTCTATTTGTTGGTTTTTATGCTTCCGTTGCTTTTCTTTTTGTTCTTTTTGTCATTTTGTTCGTAAATTCTTTTTAGGCCGAGAAAATTCTAGAAAACTATAACATTTTAAATGATACTTTTTTACTTTGTCATATCTTCCTTGAGGCAGGGAGACCACCAGGGCGACAGTTCTCGTACGGGTTTAGCTTCGTACTCGTTTAGCTTTTTACCCGAGTCAACAACCCAAATTTTGTTAGTGCTTTACCAAGTGTTGTGTTACTTTTAATTAGCTTTAGGTCTCTGAGTAGAGAGCAATTTTTAATATTATTATTAGTTTTTAAGTTTGTTTATAACAAACAGGAGAGCTAATTCTCCCCTCGTTAATCGTTAAGCCGAACCGGACCTATCCCGTCTAACCTTACATTCACCGCGAAACTACGTGCCGTGGTTGCTTGGTTGGCTCCGGGCCAGGATCTGGCAAGACATATAGTTGTATTTAAATTAAGAATAAAATCTGTTTTGTTGTTTGTTGTTTGGAATCCAAGGGTCCCAGGTTCGAAACCCAAATGGTATAGTTTTTAATTTTTACTTTATTTTACACTGAGTATTTTACTAAGTTCGTATCTAAAACTAACATTATTTACAAAAAACTGCGAAGAATATCCTATAGAATGTGTAACAATTATATAAAAAGTTCAGTGAATAGGCGAAGAGTACGTTTTTAGATTGTTACTTTTTAATTTAGTTTTTCTGTGATTTACAACTCGAATGTGATTTTTATTTGTTTTATGAGATGAGTTATTTATATTTTGTTTTTTTCTTCACTTTTTAGCTTATTACTTGTTACTTAGTGCATTTTAATCCAAAGAATATATGTTTATTTTTTGTAAATAAATATTCTTTAATATATGAATTATGTATTTCAATTTTCTCAATAATATGACATTTTTTAACAATAAATAGTATTAACTGGAAGGCATGAGTGTCATGAGGACTGTACAAGGAAATAGCTTGCACTCCCCGGGCTTTACTCACCTGCCTGAAAGGAATACGGCAGACGATACGAAAAATATCAGTTTGAATTTTAAAATTCTCCTCACTGCAAAGAAAAAAATTGTCCCCCCCTAAGCCCAAATCGCGGACCCAACTAAAATTTGCCAGGACGCCACTGAAACCTCTAGTTATTCTATTAGTTGTTTAATGCTCTATCTCCTTACTTTTCATATCGAAATTGTTTTAATTTGTTTATTTTCCAAGTAAATTTAGATTTTTCTTAATGATTTCATTGATAATTAACTTATAACCATGGCATTGAAGAAAAATACTAATCGAGGATATTTCGTCAACGATAGGATTTTGCAGAGTGAATATTTAAAAAATTATAAATGGTATAATCTTTTAAAATAGGTACTTCCCATTGCTCTAAGGAATACAACCATATATAGTTTTTATCATAAATTTTGTATGTGGTTAAATGCCACGCTCTAATAATGAAATTAGGAATCATTTTCAAAGTTTTAAAAATTATGGTAATTTTGGTTTTTTAAATATTTTTAAAAATAACGCATATTTCCTTCTCATTTTGCAAAATCCTATCAACTTAAAAAAACAAGTTATTTGACATTTCTCCATGTACATATTTGCCAGAAAAGCATTCTCTTTCCCAACGAAATTGCCATTGACCCTGAGATAGACTCAAGTTTCATTGATGGCCTAATGTTTTCCATTATACTGAAAATTTTAGAGCCGATTTACTGCGCAATGTAATCTATTATAAACTAAACAACTTAGGTATTTATTTTTGTCAGCTCGCAAATGTGACAAATTGCTTTATAAAAGAATTTATGCACGTGGAAAATTTGAAGGAACAAAGTAGCGTCTAGTAAATGTATACATATCATAATGTAGGTCAATGTCTGTTACGTTCTTATTATTATTAAATTATGTAACTTTATTAACGAATTAATTCCCTTAATAATAATTCTTGGTAAAGGTGTAATCGGCCTAATTTGATTAGTAGGGAAAAATATTGTTTTGGGCATTTTGCAGATAACTTTCATATTCCTATCTAATGTTACTTAATATGAAAAAACAATAATTACTTATTCTTTATGTACACTGTCGATCTTTATTTTTATCACTCTGAGTGTGAGTATACTCTACAATATATACTCTAGTATAATAATAAAGCTAATTTAAAGAAGTTGTACTCGGGTGTTGCCGACTGCAAATACCTTTTAAACAATTAAAATAAAAAAGACATTTGTGTGTGCTTAATATCAGTGGCATTACGTAAAAATGAATTGTGCTTTATTGTTTATAGTGTTGCATAAGGAAATTTTTGTCAAAATTCTACCTGCAACAAAATATGGCCGATAGACATATTATAGATACAAATCTTATTTTATTTCATTAAACTTTCACTTAAATTTAAATAGACTTTATCCGGCGAATAACTATTCGATGGATAAGATAACCGGAGCTTGCTCTCTATTATAGGACAATTTTCATCCGTACTTTCATGGAAAGCACGCCCTCGGTTAACTTTTCCATATATACGACTTTAAGTACTTTCCAAAGTAAGTGCTGCCAACTTAAGGCACGGTAAAGTAAGGAAGTTTGATGTTTCAAATAGAGATAGAGAATATCCCTCGCTGTAGTTGGTTGCCTGTTTAAGACAATTGCGTCATTTGATAATAATAATAATAATAACTGACTTTATTCCACATCAATATCCACATCGATTTTCCACTAAACCTAGAAGTTGCAACATATAACTATAAAAAGACGTGAGTTCCTATATCATATAATACCGTACTAAAAGTGACACTCAACGTCTTCAACTAATTAAAAATTCTTGTATTAGATTAATCTGTGGTTTAGGGAGACGAAACCATGTTACGAACCATTTAGAAGAGATTGGTTGGCTCAATATAGAACAGAGACGAATACAGCACAGTTGTGTCCTTTTTCATAAAATTGTAACCCAACAAACCGCCATACCTCTACAATAAAATCAAATTTCGTACAGACGTCCACAATATAAATGTACGTCGACGAGGTCATATCACAATTCCCCAGCACCGCACAGCTCTCTTCCAATCGTCATACTCCTATAACCTTGCTAGGCTATATAATAAGGTTCCTGATGAAATGAAACGGCTACCCGCTCCCTCGTTTAAAAAAAAATTTGAAGGAAATGCTTTTACAAGGTATTTTTAAAATTTTATAATTTGAATTTTAAATTAGCTTAATTTGTTTTTAATTTGATGTTATTAGGTTAGTCATTCATTTCCGGTTTTGTATTTTTTTTCCATATCCGTTTCGCGTATACGTGTGCATATATACAATGCGTGTAATTGCGGACTGGGCATGTACTTCCACGTAGCGCGAGAGATATGACAACCCAGGTAACAGCCGCCCATCGGCGGCATAGATTAAAGAGTCGGCGCTAGACCACTAAAGCATCCCCGTTTTCAGTTATTTCATTTCAACCAGCTGGCACACGCGATGTTGCAATTCTTACTCCCTACGCCCAGCCCGCCACTACACACACTGTATAATGTGTGTGTGTGTGTGTAAGTATATGTATATATGTACATTGTAGCTGTGTATATGTATGTATTTGTGTTGTACATGTATACATTTAAAACTAACTAGAATTTAAGAAACTGACCCACCAAGGAAAATGGTAACAGACTATGTTCATGTAATTTATAATAGGTGCCGTAAACTTGTGCCATTATTCTGTTTCATTTTCTTCGGTGGGTGTTTGTGGTTGAGTGGAAGAGCGCAGTTCCTCATTCCCTGAGGAATAGCGAACTCTGCCTTTTGATAGAATTAAATTATTAAATTTTGTTGTTGTTTTCAGTACTACCAATAAAATCAATTATTATTGTTATTATTATTATTAGAACCGATTTGTTTGCGATCAGCTGGAATCCTATTATAGAGTCTTCAGGAGTTGTATTTGAAAGAGAACCGAAAAAGTTCTATGCTGATGAGGAGGAGGATAAGCTGCTTTTAAACCGGATATTAATATTATGAATATCCGTTATAAATCTTAGTTTATTTAATAGATATTGAGGTTTCTTTGTTGTGACTCTATGATAGAACATGCATCAGTGTACTAGTCAACCATCCTAAGTTGACAAGTAACCGCGCAGAGAAAGAAGAAATATCGTCACTGTTGGATGGAGACAAACAAGCTTTTTAAGCTTCTTAAGCTTCTTAAGGCTAACTAGCTACCTAGCTTAAAAAAACTTGTTAAGCTTCCTAAGCTAACTAGCTACCTAGCTAGCTTGAACAGCTTGTTTGTCACTGTCCAACAGTGACGATATTTCTTCTCTTTCTGCGTGGCTACTTGCCAACTTAGGATGGTTGACTAGTAGCATCTTCCTTCTCTCAGCATTTAACCATCCAATCTCGGTTATCTTATTCAAAACATGATCACGTTTGCGTAGTTCGTAAATTAAACGAATGCAAGAATTTTGAGTTAATTGTAGCCGTTTGACGGACATTTGAGTGTTCAGAATACGATAAATAACACATCTAATGATATGCCGATCATATGCAATATACTCTTCGTTAGTTGCGAAGAGTATAATGAGTAATAAAAAGGTCAAGAAATGTTTATGAAAATATGCATAATATACCACGAGGTAAGTAGAGCAAGTAAATAAGTTGTTATTTATTAATTAATTCGATGAATTGTTTTTCCATTTAATTACTACGAAATAATAGCTTTTGACACAATCTCAACAAGTATTTCTTACTACTAACTAGTTCATGTGAGCGTGTATATTGTGACTAATAAAGAAATTAGCAAACAAAAACCGCTGTCTAAGGAATCCCTACTTCCACATCCAGATTTACTATCTAAGTCTCCTAAAAGAAATGACGATATTATATTTACACTCCACTATTTGGAAATAATTGTTCATAGAACTTTAATTATATAATATTTAAAAATTTTTAAAATAAAAAAACCTATAAAACGATATGCCCCACGATAGTGGGGGTGGTAGCGGGAGGGGACTGAAAAAAAAAATTAAGGCCGTTGGTGCTTGTACAATCACTAAATCACAATGTTATTTTTTTATTCCCTTTAATAATGGGGACGCGATGGTAAGGGGTGGTAGAGAGGATAGCCAAAGAGAAAGAAATTGAGGCCTTTGGCTTACGTATACATGCCAAATCCTAATTGTATTTTTTTACTCCCTTTAATAATGGGGTGGGGGTGGTAGATGGAGTGGCTAATGCGAAAAAAATTTGAGCCCTTTGGTTCTTGTATACACATTAATCACAATTTTAATATTTTTCTCGCTTTAATAATGATGTAGGGGTGGTAGTGGGAGTGGCTGATAAAAAAATTGGGGCGTTTCGTTCTTGTATATCTGCTAAATAACAATTTTATTTTTTTACCTCTGTTAATAACGGGATGGGGGTGGCAATGTGGGTGGTAGAGGACGCGGATAAATGTCTTTGCTTCTTGTATACTCACTAAATCACAATTTTATTTTTACTTTTTATTAGTGGTTGATGGTCTGTGCTTTAATGCTGGTAACAGTTAACGGGTATAGAACAAAAGTCTTTTTTAAATGGTCGACGTTTCGGTAAAATTTATTGACATCCTCAGGACTATTTAGATGAGTTTTCCTTGCTTTCATTAGATTTAAAAAATAAAACAGAGCACATTGATATTAATAAATACAACAACTCCTCAGCGTATGAGTAACCTAGTTTATACTTTATGCTTTATACTTATTTTTACTCCTTTAACAATAGTGTGGGAGTGGCGGATGCCAAACAAATTTTGATACCTTGGCTTCTGGTACATACACTAAATCCATATTTTATGGACTCGTATTTGCTTGCTTTACCAGTTTACCCCAATTTACCCCCATTTAGCTCTCAAAAAATATAATCTAGTTCCAGATCACGTTATCTAATATATAAAAATCTCGTGTCACAGTGTTTGTTATCGAACTTCTTCGAAACGGCTTGACCAATTTTTATGAAATTTTTGGTGTATATTTGGTAGGTCTGAGAATAGGTCGTAGGCTATTTTTTATACCCCTAGGTGATAAGAGTGGCCCTATCCAGAAATTTTCTTTTTATTTTTTGGACAAAAATGTATAATTTATATGGCAAAACAACGTTTGCTGGGTCAGCTAGTAATACATAAGTGTACCAAATTTCAAGTCAATATCATAAACGGTCCAAGAATAATCGTCCGAACAAAAAGAGTTATAGACCAATAAACAGAATGACACACACGGAGATACCGCAAGACATTTTTTTTCTCAAACTTAAAATTACGACGTTTCATGACTGTAAGCCTATTTGAAGAAAAAAAATTCAAATTTTTTTCGCAAATATTACACTTCCACTTCACTACGTGGATGTGGAAGTAATTAAAGAAATGTTTATCACGGTAAATATATTAATATGACGCGATAGAATTAATGTGAATAACTTGTTATTTATTATTTAATTCGAAGAATTGTTTTATATGTATTTATCACGAATTAATTGCTTTTATTTTACAGAAGGAAAGTTAATCCGTTTTTACATCTATAGTCTTCATTGCCTTAAGGAGTGATTTTCGTCGTACCAGAAATACACACATTGAAAAAAGTGCACGTAAAATTACAGCCTCATTACATTAGAATTCATGGAATTTTACTGATAGAATAATGTAATAAGAAATCGTTACAGACAAATACATTTAAAAGACATGCCACGTGCAAATATACATAATTTTCGAATTTATTCCTGTCCTAACGTCTGTTGAATTACAATGTAATTATCCACACTGAGTGCAAATTTACTAGTCCTTTTGTAAATTTACAGACGTTTTTGAAATATCACAACAAATGCGTGAATTCACATTACCACTGAAAATACTGTATAGCAGTGTTACCAATAGCATCGGTAAATTTTATCACGTGATGAACATTACAACATGAAGTGAACGAAACCATAAGACTTTTGCTATTGTGCATTTGTCTGACGGTGATTAATTTGTTAAATATGAGGTAAGTATATCTAAGTATTCTGATAAATCTACAAAACACAAGTAAGTATACCGCCCTATATTTCCTTTATTTTTTAACTTATCCATTTGAAACTTGTGCATAAACTCCCTGTACAAATTGATTTTTGTACATAAAAAACGGTATGGGACCATTTCCGATTTACCCGGAAATTACCGCAATTTCGATTTTTAAATGGAACACCCTGTATAGTTTTTAGTATTTGGAGTCAAGACAACATTCTTTTGAGTCGATGTTCAGTTTTTTTAGACATTTTAAGACATTCGTCTGGGGTGCTTTGGAATACCAAAATTTGTTCTAGGTAAGGTCCAAGGCAAAAATAAAGTTTTTCGTTTAATTTTATTAATAACTATTTACGAAGCCTCCAAAGTTGAACATATCCTCGAACCTATCACTTTTTTATCAATTTTTTTTTTCAAATGGGAAGATGGTGGTTCCTAGTGTTCAATAAATTATAGATTTTTTCTGAATTCATTGATATCCATTTCAAATCTATGCTATTTGTTTTTCTGTTGTATTTAATTTATTTAAAATTAAAAAATCACTTTCAAAATAATTTTCATTGATCCTTGGACTAGTACTTATACGTGTTAAGAAACAAAAGAGAGAACTAAAAGGCTATTATTCGCAAAAAGGTGGTTATGCACAATTCATTATCATTATGATTTTTTTCAATTAAACTAGTGCAAATTTCACAATTGTAAGTGTTAAATTAGGGGCGAGCGTAGATGCGTCTTCACTGTGTGAGTGTGTATGTATCCTCGATACTCCAAGTGAAGCAACGTTTAGTACTTGGGAAACACAGCAATCTCGTCCCACCTTCTAGCGGCTTGTATATCAGTGTATACGCGGAAGCTATGTAATTTCAAGACGAGGATTACGTAGTGGATATACCATCCTTCGGAGGGGATGTAAAGCAGGCGGTCCCTTGTCTATTAAATGTTAGGCAAGTAAAAGATCCCTACTCTTCTTACGAGAAGAGATTCGGCAAAATTTCCAGGTTGGGGGTAGCTCGTGTCCTGGCGTCGCGCGTCGGTGATGGGCCCTATGGTAGCGGAAATAGGTCGACGTTAAATAAATAGATGAAAAAAAAGTGTTAAATTCCTAGAAATGGTGAACGGCATTTGAATTTTACAAATATTGTGCAAAATGACATACATTTCACAATCAATATTGCTCCCACAATTGTGTTACTCATTACATTCTTTAACATTTGTGGAGTGATGCTATTAAAAGCTTTTCTTATTCTCAATTCGGGATTCTCAGTGGTCATAACGGGAGTTTTGTAGACCTGTCCCTTGATATTACAGCAAAGAAAAAAGTCTAATGAGGTTAGATCAGGAGACCTTGCAGGCCACCTTACTAAACCCTGGTTTGAAATAAGTTGTGGGCCAGAAGCTTCATTGAGATAATCCATAACATCTTGCTGGAAATACAACAAATCGGTATTGTGCTAGAGGAACTTGTTCGATTTCTTGCCAAATTTGATTTTGATTTGATGTAAAACTTCGAGATACCTTTGTCCTGTCCGCATACTTCGGAAGAATTGCAAAAAACACGGACAATTTCACAAGAAAAAGATGACTGACTACTGAGTAACACATGGAGACTGGCTTCGCCAAGTACCAGTGGCTTAAATAGTCACGGTCAACGAAGCACAACGAATGAGCAGCGAAGCGAAGCAGAGGTATATAACGAGGAGTAAAACTCCACTTTAGTCTTTAGAATCCTTCTGAAGAAGCTGATAGGATGATAAGCGAAACGTTAAATCTTATTCGCCAACCACGGAAGCACCCGGAACAAAGCATTTCATCAGATATATTTCAGTTTTCTGAATTAAATTGATGTTAAATACTCAACAATTTATATAACTATAACAGTTTATTATACTCTAGTTATGAAGATATATTTGCAAACTGATTTTTTAATGTATCAATTTCGGCATAATAAATAGATACAGTTTATTACATTATATTAGATCCCACTCTACTATTCCGATTCATTGAGGAAGCTGGTATTAGAGGATCTTATCTTATATTACTAACAGGAAAATAATACTAAATACAAATGACGTAAAGTCTGAACCTTACAACACCGATTTTGGAGTTGTGCAGGGATCGGTTATAGGTCCACTTATGTTCCTGTTATTTGTTAGTAACCTTAAATTATAATGTTCACCAACGACACAGCAATATTAATGTCTGCACTGAACCCTGCAAATCTGCAGCACTAACTCAAGATAGTTATGGACGATTTTATAATGTGGTGTCAATAAAAAAAGCTCTTATTAAACACTCACAAAACTGTAACTGTAAATCAACTTTTGATACAACGATTGATTCAAACCTGTCTTGGTGTACCTGCATTGACAACCTACGTGGCAAACTTAGATCGTTTTATTTTGCCACTTTAAATTTGAAAGATTGTTTTGATGAGGAAACAGTCATCAATAGTTACTACAGCCTTTGTTAACCACACATTTCCTATAACATCGCATTACGGGGAAAGGCTCCCATTGTTGCAAATCGCGTATTAATCTTGCAAAAAAGAACCATAAGGCTAATGTTCAATGCGGCACGTAGGGAATTCTGCCGTCCAAATTTTATCAAGCACAAATTAATGTCGCTACCCTATATTTATATCTTTACGACGATCTTATTCATAAAACTAAACATAGCCAATATCCCAGCAACCTCAGAACATCACACTTATGTCACTAGACATGGACACCACACTTCTAAAAAATTCATCGACCTACGCAGATATCACTTGATATAACAAACTTCCCAAACAAATTATAGATATCGATAACTTCAATAGCTTTTCAGCAGTTTCCTACAACAAAATTGCATTTATAGTGTACAAGAGTACTTAAATAGAGTATATTAACTTAGCACCATTCGTATTGTATTGATGTAAAACTATAATATATTGAGTCTATATGCTCATTTTTACACTAATTGTTCTTTGTGACTCTATACCACAATTAATGTATTATATCAATTAATATTTTATGCCTTTGATGACTCCAATATATGTACATGTACATGGCTTACTGGACAAAAAAATTATTATTATTATTATAACGAAAAAAAAGATATTGTCCTAAGTATCTCATCTAACTTTTCTGAAGTACTCTGACGAGCTGAATCCAATTTTGGGCAAAAAATGTCGTGTCAGTAAGATCTGTTTCTTGCCTTTTTTAAGGGATAAAAGGGAGGTGGTAGAGGGAAACTGACAAAACTGAATTTTTTTTGTCCAAAATTGGCTTCAGCGCGTCAAAACATTCCAGAAAAGTTGGATCAGAACCTCATTTTTTTTTTCGCCCTTTCGAGGGAATAAAAAGGGTGATAGAGAAAAACTGATTCGGTAGAAATTTTTTTACTCTAAAATTGGCTTCAGCGCGTCAAAATACTTCAGAAAAGTTAGATGAGAACCTTAGGACAAGACCTTTTTTTTGTAGACCTGTGCAATTTTAATGAACATAAATAACATCAATACATAAACACATTTAATCAATATGAATGTTGTTCAATCTTGTAACGTATTTATCACCTCACTATTTACTTTTTAATGACAATGTAACCTTAATATAATTTATAGCACTGAATTGATTAATTATAGAACAGAGTTAAGACATAAATAGAAACCAGAATTCTAATTTAAGAAATCATTTAGATGCTTAGTACACCACTTACTATTTTTACAATTTGTCATCTAATTCCGTAGTTTACTAGAAATTCCACTTTAAATGGTTAGAAATATCTCCTACTGGCCTGAATGAATTCTTGAATGTATAATGCATGTGCATTTTAATTTTAGCTTTGTATCCCTGCATTGTTTTAGATTGCGAAACCGGTCTACAAAAATTGTAAGATTGCCATTCGCATTATGCTACAGAGTGGTCTAGAGTGATATTGAAGAATATAACTTTGAGTGTTTAGTTCAAGCTTAATATGTTTTAATTTGTCTACAAGTCATAATTAGCAAGATAGGTTAGTTTACATTCAAGTGTTTTATAATAGGGCAACCGTTCTTTATTAAGATGCATAGATGTAAAAGCAGAGGTGGGCAAATTATTGTGTAAAAGTAATTAGTTGCCCATTACAAATTACTTTTAAAAAAAGGTAATTTAATTATTTACTAATTTCATTGCTTTCGAAATAAAGTATTATAATTACCCATTACCCAGGTAATGCATAGTTAAAATATACATTACTTTTCTAGTACTAGTCAACCATCCTAAGTTGGCAAGTAGCCGCGCAGAAAGAGAAGAAATATCGTCACTCTTGGACACAGACAAACAAGCTTCTTAACTTAGCTAGTTAGCTGGCTAGCTTAAGAAGCTTAAAAATTTTGTTTGTCTCTGTCCAACAGTGACGATATTTCTTCTCTGTCTGCGCGGCTACTTGCCAACTTAGGATGGTTGACTAGTACTTAGATATCCTTGTTATTTTTTTGCACTCAGGCTGCCAAAGAAAGGCTAATATTATATTTGTCTTTGCAGGTCGACGTTAAATAAATAAATAATAAAAATAAAATAAAAACTTCTTTTACTAAAAGATAATCATCCTTTATCCTCAAATATTTCCGCAACATCAATTCAAGTTTGCTTTTTACAATGTTTTGACTTTTATATAATTTGGTATCATCTTGGTTTTCTTCAAAATAGAAAAAGTTTTTTGAATTGGCCTACTCAACTGCCTCAGTAGGCTTCAGAAGTAAATAATTTTTTCGTACTATTTAGAATAATAGCCAGGGAAGAAGCGACAGATTTTTCGCGTTAATATCATATTTTTTCCCATGATAGCTTAGACGTATCAACCAAACTTTTAGTGTTGCAAAAACGAGTGAACAATTAAACATGTTACAAGTTGCATAAATGTATTATATTTACAAAATTGAAATTTTACATACTCACAGATGACATAAAAACACACCGGAAAATAATATTCTACCGCGTCGGAAGCGTTGCCATGTCACGTCTACCACCCACGCCATATGTGGAAACGGGTAGGTGTTGGGATCAAATATATGTGACATTCTAGCTGTTTTCCATGCTCTAACTGGTTGTTATTTCAATCCGGCATTTTTTCGAAAGGGAAAAAAATGGCCCTACGCGCTGTTTACAAAATCTGAAAAATACATTTCTGCATTTACTAGTTTGAGTAAATATCAGTCATCGGATGACACAGAAATTTTATCCATTGAAGGGGTTTGTATGCCGGATGTATGGCCAAAAAAAACTAACAAAATAATTGAAGTAAGGCATTAATGTTTTTAAAAGTTTACAAAAACTTGAAGGACGGAAAATTATTTTTCGAATATGATAAGAGTTTTGATTCCTCTTCTTTGCCGCCTTGTCAATCAGAGCTTCAGGAACACCTCCTCAGATCAGCTTACATTTCACAAATCTGGACTAATGCTCATTTTAAGAACCCGACATCTTTATCCCCTCTTGATTGCGGTTAAAAACTTGAAGCGAATAAATATGTTTTCAATTGGTTTAGTGGGGATCAAGTACCTATTATAAAATAAGTATCTATTGATGATATAGCACTTGAAGAATATTGCAGCGTTGACTCAGGTAACCAAAAACATTTTCCATTCAATGTAATGAGCTTGCGCATGGTGAAAATAGATATTATGATTTATTATTATTTCTTGCAGATACTGAAGACACAGAAGAGCTACAAGAAACTTCAACGTGTAGTGCAGCATGTTTTGATAGTCCAATTAATATTTCGGAAGCAAATGATGGTGTTTCGTACGAAAGTGATTCCGAGGATGGAATCAGCTACGAGAATGGATATAGAGATTCAGATATGAGTAGCGAATAATTCGACAGAAAATTTGATTATAAAAATACTATGTGTGCCCTAATTCAATTATGATAATTAAATTTATTTCATTAAAATATTGTGTGTTATTAGTTTATATAAAAAATATCAAATGAAACTATAACAATATATCGATAATGGGCGCAAGTAAAAAAAGTTTCGATTCACTGAAAATAACCTTGTTTTCTCTCACATTTCTATCCACAACGTTTCTATATCATCTGAAATTTTTATATATGCTTTTAACTATTGAAAATTGAATAAAAATAAGGAATGGAAATGATGAGAACTGTATAATTTTTATCCACTCAGAACATAAATTCAGAACGTTACAAATCGTTTAACTTTTTTTATGCCCTTTAATTTCAGCAACGTCTACCAAAGATTTAACCACCTTTCAGGGGAGGTCGAATGTGATTTTTAATTGAAATAGTGCATAAGCTGCTTGTAGAAAAAATGAGCTTTGTAGATTAATATTCCGCGGCGGAAAATGCAAAACTTCTCCGCGAATTGCAATGACCTGGAGCGCAGCGACCGCGGTCACGCACCTGCATTCCATTGCGTCCGTCGAGGCTTTAGAAACATAAGACGACTGATAGACTGTAATTTTTGGATGTATTATTCAATAAACTATTGCAGAAAAAAATTTCAGCCTTGTAGATATAAGTAAAAAATATTCGTTTTTTCCACACTTTGCGTGGGTGGTAGACCTGACATGGCAACGCTTCCGACGCGGTAGAATATTATTTTCCGGTATGTTTTTATGTCATCTGTGAGTATGTAAAATTTTAATCTTTTAGATATAATACATTTATGCAACTTTTTGCAACATGTTGTTTAATTTCTTACTCATTTTTGCAACCTTTATAGATTGGTAGAATTGCACCTTCATCATAGAACTGAACTTCTATAACTTTATAGAAATGATTTCATGAAAACTGTAGCTACCTCCCTGGCTATAATGTTTTTATTATGATTGATTTTGGTTGATTTCGAATCGAAATTGGGTCCTGTCCCTTTTTTTTATAAAAAAAAATATAGAAGTAGTGCTTCCAATTGGTAATGTAAACACTCTAAAGTAACTGCATTACTTCAGATGTCTACACCAGTTTCGTAACGATATTACCTAAGAGTGGTGACTTTTATAACAATGTAATTAACTGAAAAATAATGTGATGATGATAAGTAATTGTAGATGATACTGAATGACTCGAAAAAAAATAATTTCACAGTTATTTCTGAATAAAACCATAAATTACAAATTACCATTACTAATCCACGGAAAGTAGTGGAATTATTTACTGAGTACTTAATTACTGCCCAGCACAGTATAGGAGGAAGGATGAAGACTTACGGGTGCTAGTTTTTATTCTGAGTGACCCAGTAAATAAAACACCGTGATTCGACGTCTTATTTACTCAGGATGCCAATATATTCTGACGTTACCGACTGAAAATACCTATTGGGACAATTAAAATGGAAAATGTACATTGCTTTAACTCACTGAAGGGAATTGTGTAGCATTAAATAATGAAACAGTATTCCTATACGACAAGACCCAAATGCAATTTTTACTCGTTTTTTTTTTTTTTTGTAAAAAGCAATGACATTGCGTTGTATAAATATAAGTTTGACTAATTTTATTATCCGCCGACTGTATGAAGAAAACTCTGCTTAGGTGAAAGTAGACAACATTAACTCCGATAAATGTAAAATCGGCAAAGGCGTCAGTCAGGGCTGTTTTCTCTCACCAATCCTCTTTAACATCTATAGTTGAGCACGTGAACCAAGATTTCTAAGTGAAGATTTGCAGACGATACCATCTCAGTTGCAGCAAGTGAAAATGAGCTCATGTTGGAAAGTCTTCACACAGTAAACTCTGATTGTGGTCTAAGTGTTTTTGAGCGGAGCGGATGACTATTTGGCGCCTTTCAATTCCCCTCTCATACCCGGGACACGTTCCAAAAATAAGAAGAAAATCCAAGATTACTGATATAGAGATGTCGTGGTTCGTCTTACCTTAGGCTCTCAGAGAAAAAAGTGTGCACTTGTTAAATCACTACCTGTTACAGAATTCGTGCTGGAAAAAGGAGGGTATATTATGACAAGTTGAAATTTGGGGCGCCACCTGTAGCATTTAAATTTATTTAAAAACTACCTTTTTCCAGGGCAAAACTCCCACAGGTGAATCCAGAAAGGTAATGAATTAGAACAAAAATAAAAAATGTAAAGATTTAAATAAAATAATATTTATTTAAAATTCAAAAAATGTGTTACGACTGTGAGCAGAAAAAATATATAAAATGGATATCAATTAAATTATGCAAATTGTGTTTAAATCTTATCGTTTAAATGAAAAAACCTTTATAATTCTTAATAATAAAATAAAATCAATAAGCAAATATCAAACAAGAAATGAAGAAATATAAGTGTCAAACTTGAGAAATAAAATCAGGCATAAATAAAAATAAGAAACACTAAAAGGTTTTGATTATTCACTCGCAAATTTTGCGCAACTCAGAACTTAATAACTCTCACCAATCCTGTACTACGTTGATGGATGACATCGCTTCGCTTCAAGAAAAATATAATGATGTACAGCATGTTCCCACCTGGATTCGATAAGCGTTATAGTTCCGCTAAATTCTGACGATTGACTAACTGGATTTGAATAAATTATCTGAAATCTAGGACTTTGTCTCTACAGGCTCATTACTTCAACACGTGGAAACACAGCAAAATACTTCGTAAGGAAATTCAATAAACCATGTGCGGGTTTATTCAAAAAATAATTATATTCTCCTTGTGGGAATATGAATAATTAATTATGTCAATAATTAAAGAGCAATGTTGAAGGGCTTTTTTGGCTCATTCGTGGTAAAGTGTGGAAGCCATATTTTCTTACTAATTTTGGGATTCTCAAAACGAATCCGTCACACAATAAAAAACCACCCTTATTTGGGGGTGACATTGAAATTTTGCAGGAACTTCTCTTAAAATACTAAGTTTCGATAACTAAGTAGAAAAAGAAGTAAAAAAAATCAAATTCACCCCTTCAACCCTCCTCGCCATTCTTTCACCACCCTTAAGAAGGTTGTAAGCTGCTATAACTACTATACTGTTATTTACATATTTTTTAAAAAACCAGAGCACCTCATTGAGTGGTTGCTATCAGAATATAATAATCTGATTACTTTTGAGTACAGTCATACGCCTCCTCACCCCTGGTGGGTCTCACCTTCCCGGGGATATTGATCGGTTTTAATTACAAAAAAACCTAATACACAGTTGGATGTTTTTTTATCAATTTAAGGTGACTTGGCCAATTCAGATCACTCCTGAGTATTTCTTACCCCCCTAAGGAGGGGGGGGGGGGTGTAGGGTGTCAATATCCCCTTTAAAAAATGTGGCTTGATTTTTACAGTTAAAAATCTAATCCACTTTTTGTCCACAACCACCAGAGAGAGAACAATATAGAACGGTTGATAGTTCAGGGAAAAACCAGATGACAAGTGGTGAAGAGGACGCGCCCTCCAAAATTTTGGCCTGATGTCACCAAAGATCTGAGGCGAAAGAACTTTAATGACGCTGTGTGCCCAACAGGTAACCGCGATAGATGGCGTAACGCCGCCAAACGTGCTACACAGCAAGCGGAGGCCAACTAGAATAATTTTCCTGAATCACAAAACTCTGACAAGACGTTGTGAACAAGAAGAAATTATGTTAGAGAAATTACTATAATTTAAAATTCATATTTGCTTAATAGGAGAAGGCTTGCCCGAAACAAAGTCATCTAAAAGCTTCATCTACTTATTGGGTTAATTTACACAAAAGTAAATTAAGATAACAAGGTTTTTGTTCTATAAAATGTAAAAATATACTAATGAAAATGAACCATAAAAGGTTAGTAATGAAGGAAATAAAAGCTTTCCAATTTAATTACAACAACGTTAATAAAACGTTAAATGTATGAAAAATATAAAATAATCAAATTAATGATGCTTTTATATTTGAAATTTAATTATATAGGCTAATTTTTAAATCAATCCTCTCTTTTAAAAATTTTCATATACATTTAGTGTCATTTTAGTATGATTATGGGCTTGAACAATATGAAAGACTAGCGAACATATCCATTCTTTGAACAAACTGAAGTTGCTGGTTGTTTAAAATCGTCGAATATACATTTCTGTTTGCTAACATTTTTTCTGATGAAGCTGCAGACAATCTCTTATTTTATCTGAATCTCTGTTAGCACTCGGATCTATTTGTCTAGTGCGTCAAGGTATCCTAGGTTATAATTAATAATTCTGGATAACCTAGGACAGTATGTCCTAGAATTTTATTTTGTCATCGATATGTCAAAGTTAAGCATTCTTGCTGATTGAAAATAATTTAAACCCTCTTCACTCTATTCAGGATGGCCACAAATTGGCTAAGGTTTAAAATTTTTTTTTTTTTGGAAATTCGTCAATTCTGCCAAATCTTAGTTTTTTACGTATGCCGGAAATTGGAAACACAATCATGATATTGAGAATAGTTTAACCTCTCTCTTTTTTTCTGTGAGCAGTGGGTGATGACAATTTACTCGACATTAGTTTTATGTGTGCCATAAGTATTAATACCAAATACCAAATTTTATTTTCCTAGCTCGCGCACCTGACACAAATATGAATAAAAAAATTAAGTTCTGAACTGAGTTCAGTTCGAGCAACAAGGGGCAGTAGTAGACAGCTTTCAGCGAGAATCTGAAGCTGGCAGATGGGATTCTGCCGAAACGCCGTGGCTCCCGCAAGAGCATACCAACTACGCCGGAAAACACCCGGAAGTACAACAACACTTCCCCGGCAAATATTTCAAGCTATCAGTTACGTTCTTTTTTATATAACCAAATACTTTAGCAAATGCTTTATAAAAACAGCAAACACTCAAATAAATATATTTATATTCTGTTTGAAAATAAAGTGAACAAAAATGACAACAAAGTATAAATGATATAACTACTTAATAAAAGTAGAACATTGAGTACGTTTACACAAAATCGTGATAAAACTTCTGTAAACCGGATTTATGATTGATCAATAATAAAATTTATGTAATATCTTGTGATAATTTATTTCAAAATAAATATGATATTAAATATGGATATGTTATGTGGAAATGTCTCAGTTAACGAAACTTGTTTGATTTTTTTTTTATTTTTATGGCCAAACCAGCGACGAAAATGAGAAATAAAATTCTTGAACAGACGTTATATCAAAATACAAGATATTAAAGGTAATAGAAAAGTAATAATATATGTTTTTTTAATATATCAGAAATCCGTACAGATTATCTGTTTTGTTGTTTTGTACGTGGTGTTTATTTTACTACGTTAAAATAAAGACACTAAATTGTTTAAACGAACGATAGTATATTATCTAAAAAGAAAATTAAAGTTTCTTTTTAATTTTTAATAAGTAGTATATTTTAATTTAAATGAATCATTAGTTATCATCAACCAGGTTTGTGGACTTTCTTAAAAGTCAAGAAGAAAGTTTATTTATTCAATTAATATTACTTATAAAATACATAATAAATAACGGAAAATGATTTGTCATATATAACAAATGTTTTGCCATTACAGATTATGCGAGTGTCATTTTCGCCGCCACCACTATTACAGAAGACAGATTATAAATGACACAATACATAATAAATATCTCATTGCACGCGTGTCAACTTTAACTTAAGCAATATAATAAATACTTAGGTACTTATTTTATGGATTAAAATAGCGGTAAATTTTCTGTTAAGAAATTTTGAAAGAAATAAAATTATATTACATTATTTGTACGTTTATTTATTTATTTATTCATATGTCAGCCCAACATAATGCATATCATTACAATTTATAGAGCCGCCCGATGGACAGTTTAATAATTGAATAAAAAAATAATATGTACTAAAAAATAATTAAATAATAAAAAAATCATTCAAATGCAAGATAGTTCTAATGCACAATTTTACAACTACAACAAGGAAAATAAAAACCTTTGCCTAAAGAGGGAGTGGTAGTGGGAGTGACTAATGCAAAAATAATTTTGAGCGTCTCGTACATACACTAAATCCCAAATGGACTCTTACTTGCTTGCTTTACCTATTTACCCCCATTTACCCTCAAACCCTTCAATGGAATAAGATCAAAATATAATTTAGTTCCAGATCTTATTAAATACATAGATATATAAAATTTCGAGTCAATATCATAAACCGCTCCAGAGTAATCGTACACAAGCAAGAAATTACAGGCAGAACGACACACAGAAATTATTTTTTGTCGAACTTAAAATCTCGACGTTTCATTTCCAATTTTCTTATGTTAACGATATTTCCACGTTGTGGAAGTAAAACTTATAACAAAGTAATAGTTAAAGTTATCGTATTAGAATGAGAATTATAAAGTTAATTAAGAAAATGGCGAATGCGCCAGGATAATGGTAGCAGAGTCCAAACATAAATTATAGTTTAAAAAAATCAAAATACTGTTTTTGGTACCATATTATTGTATTGTCTCCAGAATTTCATAAGTTTGCAAAGTTTCAAATCTATACGATAATTAGAAATGGATGAAAAGTGAGTTGTAAAATTTCCTTACAATGTTACAAGTCAAGTTAATAGAATCGTGTTAAAAATGGTGTAAAAGGCAAAGAACAAAAGTAAACAATTAGACGCACAGTTTCTTGTATTAAGGGCCAGTATTTTTATCTCCAGTTAAATTTATTCTTTAGATAATTTTATTGGATAGATTATATCAATAATTGTTTCCATGGGATCTATCTATTGAATATATTTAACGGGAGATAAAAATTAAAGTACTAAAAAATTGAGATTTTGTTATCTTTATGGTAATTTAGATTATTATCATTTATCGAAAACACCTGCTTTAGGTAACGTGCTCTGTAAACTCAATAAAATTTCTTTTAATGATAACCTTTGACATTTTTGCATATTTTTCCTGCAGTAATGGTGTCACTGCTCAAAATTCATGCACGTGTTTCAATTGTAATATCTACCTAGGTACGACGTGAAATAAATATTTATATTTCTTGATTATTATGTACGATATTTGATGCTGCTGTAATTTAAATATTACTTGAAAGTAACAGTGATATTACGTCAATTCAAACATGGCAGGGGGTGACTTTGTCTCAACAACTCAGATTTATTATTTGGAAAACACAAACGTGTAACCTAACAACCTGATTAGATGTTATGATCTACAAAATTTCATTATTGGTGTTTTCAAAAACGATCGTAATTTTTTTTTTACAAAATTGTTAAATTTGGTTTCATATCCATCAATTAAGACGTCCTATAGGTAAAAGTCTAACGACAAAAAATGTCCATCCAAAGCATTATTAACAAATATATTTTCCTTTGGAAGCTTAATTCACAAAAAATCCAAACACTGTTGATACTTCCGTGACTAAACTTTTTTAAACTTAAGTGTCTATTAGGTGGCGTCCAATGATCCCATATCGGATATTGAACAATTGAATAATTACAATAAAACAAGCAAGATAAAAGAATTAGGCCATGGACGAAAATAAACAAATTAATTATAATAACCAAAAATTATATAATTATAAAGGAAAAATTCAAGAAGCAGCCACGTAAGAAAAGTATGGTCAATGGTCAATGGTCAGTGGTCAATGTCAATGTCAATGTCGTTGCACGAATCACAAAAATCGTCTAGTAAGACTTTGTGAATAAGAAGAATGACCAACGAAAATTTATCAAAAAAAATTTAAATAAAACCAATCAAGAAACTGTATAATAATATTAATAATATAATAATAACAATATTTATTTATAACCTATAAAAAATTTAAAGTAGTACATTACATAAATATGTGAATGTAAATAATCATGCAGAGGTTAAGTTCCACAAAAGATCAAGACTTGCTTGTGGAACCTTATTACAAAAGTAGAATTATGAAGAAAATCTTAGCATTAATATAACTATAAATATATACAGTATATCCCACTTAAAACTCATGGGGGGTCATTTTCACGATAAATAATAGAGATATTTGAATTCTGTGAAAGGTACCCACTAGAATATATAAATGAATTTAGAGTTTTGAGTAAAAATAGTGATTTCACGAAGAAGGATGCCAATTTTGGGCCCAATGCGCCTACCTTAGAAAAGTGTACTATCTTATGTTTTTTGGCATGCTGATTACAAATATGACCTTCAATTTGCCGAAAATTGAGCGGAAAAAGATGGGGTACCCACTAGAGCACTATTAACTGAAGACCTAAGTGGATAAAGGTGTTATGTCACACTTCTAAAGTTTTGAGTAAATTAAATAAAACGGTTTTGAGTTGGAACTTATTTATTTTGTCTTCGATTCAAATAAATAATACCTCATAAAATAGATAATTTTGGGTTATGTTCTTTTGTTTACACTAATATTAAAGAACAATATCAAGCTGTTATGAAACTTGATTTTTCTGTCCAAAACCGTGTACATCCACTAAAATTACTGGTTGTATGTATGACATGGCGCCTTTATAATTAAAAAGTTTCTATAAAATATTACACATTTAGAATTCACCGTTTATTGGGTGTTAAATCTATATCAGAGGTGTTCAAAAATTGCATAGTCATTTTTTTTAAAATGCGACATAACACCTTTATCCACTTAGGTCTTCAACTGATATCACAGCGACACAAAAAAAAAAGTAGTCTGGCCTGCGGACCAGACCAGTGTATCCTTATGTATTTGGACCCGCTGAAATCAAATCCGAAGTTAAAATTGTCAGGTATCTTCTTTTTTCACCTCTAACCCCAGAAAAACACCCCCCAAAAAAAAGTGGTCTGGCCTGCGAATCAGACCAGTATATGTATTTGGACCCGCTGAAACCGAATCCGAAGTCTGAATTATCAGATTCGCTCGATTTTCACCCCCAACCCCAAAAAACACCCCCAAAACCAAAAAAAGTGGTCTGGTCTGCGGACCAGATCGGTGTATCCTTATGTATTTGGACCCCCTGAAACTGAATCCAAAGTCAGAATTGTCGAATTGGTTCTTTTTTCTGCCGGCCAGACCATTTTCTGTTTTGTTTTGGGGGTTTTGTTTGAGGTTAGGGGAGAAAAACGAACGAATCTGACAATTCTGACTTCGAACTCGATTTTAGCGGGTCCAAATATATGAGGACATACTGGTCTGATTCGCGGACCAGACCACTTTTTTTAGGGTGTAGGGGTGAAAAAAGAAGCAACCTGACAATTCTGATTTAAGATTCGGTTTCAGCGGATCCAAATACATAAGGTTACACTGGTCTGGTCTGCAGGCCAGTCCACTTTTTTTGTGTGTGTGGCTGTGTATGTAACGTCTTGACACATAGGTACACATCTAAAAAAAAAGGACTTTTTTGAAATACTTGAATAATTCATAAGTAAGACCAAAACTGAGGCCATATTCAATTTCAGCGAGCCGAAGTAAATGGGAATACAATGGTTCGTTGAGCATGACTTTTTTCCATTTGTAGGCCAGTATAATTTATGCACTTAAGCGGCTTCGCAAATTAATATCTATTAGAAATAGCTCAATTTTGGGGATTACAGCTATTGACTTTTTTGTTTGTAAGACCAAGTACAATAACTTCATACACTTTAGAAACTGGGGCGTATCGGGCCCAAAGTCCCATAAGACTTTGGCATCCTTCTTTAGGTGTAGATGGCGTTGCGATGCAAAGAAATTGTTCGTTCCCAGGAACCATTAAGCATGTAATGCGAAATTACATTCTAAGCAACTTTTATAATATGAACAATTTTCGAAAAGCCACTGGTTTTCGAGATATTTGAACTTCAATATAATTACTTCCACGTCCAGTGGAAGTATAGTAACGACAAAAAAAATTTTAAAAATTTTTATTGTCCAAATAGGCTTAAAATGTCATGAAACGTCGAGATTTTAAGTTTGAGCGAAAAAAAAATTTCTGTCTGTCGGTCTGTCTGTCTGTAACTTTTTTTTGTGCGCACGTTTACTCTGGAACCGTTTAAGATATTGACTTGAAATTTGGTAAACATATGTACCTTAACGAGACCTAGAACTAGATTATATTTTCATCTTGTTCCGTCGAAGGGTTGGGGGGTAAATTGGGGTAAATTTGGGGTAAATAGGTCAATAAAGCAGGTAAGAGTCCATAAAATTGGCATTTAGTATATACAAGAGAAGCTAAGGTCTCAAAAAAATGTTTGGCATTAGCCACCCCCATTACCACCCCCACCCCCTTATTAAAGGGGATGAAAACAAATTGTGATTTAGTGTATGTACAGTAACCATAAACCTCAAAATATTCTTTTACTTCATCCACCCCCCCACTATCACCCCCCTATCACCACCCTCCACCCCACTACCGATGTGGGGTATCGTTTTATGGGTTTTTGGGGTAGAGGATTTCAAATATTATATTATTAAAGTTCCATAAACAATTATTTTCACAAACAAAGTTTTTTCGTTGTGAGTGACTTGGATAGAGAATCTGGATGTGGAAGTAGTGATTCCTTGGGCAGCGGTTTTTTTTAAGTAAAAAAATCGCATTTTTTTCCCATATGCCTAGAATTTAAAGTATAAAATTCAGCGGAACATATAATATAAGCATAATACAGAAATTGGACAATACACAATAAACGGAAATGTTAAAATCTTTAATTTCCAAATTGCAGTTGCAGCCATCTTTGTTTCACTTAAGTAAACATTCATGTTTTATGTTTTAAAATAAATGTCTCTTTACTATGTGAATCTGTCTAATTCACTATAAAAAAATGTCCCAAAGACAAACTTTGTGCTTCTTGCAATTAAAATCAGTGAACATGTGTGATAGTGAAAGTGAAATTGAAATAATAATTCATAATATTTCTTAAGTTTAGTTTTCATAACAATTCCTAAATTGAAATCTATAATCAATAAATTTCAGAAATAAAGTTTTGATTTTCTCTTTTATTATAACTGGTCGTAGAAAACAATAGTGTATGCAACTCACATTTAATGGCTATTAAATGGCCGTTGCATAATATATTATTAATAACCATAAATTATTGTTACAAGAACAATATCGGTTTTGTCTTAGTAAGGGTATAAGAGTAAAAAACAAATATAAAAAAAGTGTATAAAACAAAACAAAAGTTGTACAAAATGTGTAAAAAAACAAAAAAAAAAATAAACAAACAACAAACAATATGTGCATACAGATAATTGATGAGTTGATTTACAATTTCACAAAATTATAAAAAAAGTTGTACATTTTTCTTCACCGATCAAGAAACTCAGTCATGTTCTAAAAGCAATGCTCAGTCAAAAATATCCTAATTTTATTTCTAAATAGCTAAAAAAAATTCACTGATTATCTTTCCAATGGAATGGTTTATTATATATATATGACTACCAGCCCAATAAGGAGATTTCTTATATTAGTACAGTACCTAGAGGTAAAAAATATGCAAAACTTCGGAATAATGTCATATTGAACGGATTTCGTTCATTTTTGGCAGTATCATAGCAAATGTTTCACAGAAAAGTTTCTATATTGTGCCTGGGCTTGCTGATTTATAGGGGGTGGATGCCACCCCCTCTCAGGGGGTGGCACTTAAAAAATATATGTATTTATTGGAGCTGAAGTAGAATCAAATTTTAAGAAGAAAAGGTTCTATGCAATTTTTCACATAAATTGATAGTTTTTAAGTTATAACGACTTCAAAATTGCGATTTTAGCTTTAAAAAAAGGTATTTTCAAACGGCTTTCGTCAAATATCTGGAAAAGTATTACTTTATCGAAAAAACGTTACAGACCAATTATAGAAAGTAAAAACTGGGAATTAATTATATTTTTTGTTTATTGATGTAGGATTAATAATAATTTCGGAGATATTTAAGTTTACATTTGGCATCCAAGTGTTCATAAAATAATTATTTAGAGTGAGAGTTAAATATCTCAGAAACTGTGATACCTACGTCAAGGATGCTAGTTATTAACTAAGCTAAGCTAACTATTTTTTTATTTGTTTCTGTAGCATAAAAAACAAAGAAGTTATGACCGAGGCCATGTGCGTCTACACATTTTTTTAATAACAACGTCGCCATTTTGTTATTGTAGTTAGCCAGTAATTAAAAAAAAGGAATTTCAAACACTGTTTCTCATTAATATATAGCATGACGTAGATGCTCAAATTTTTTGGTTTATATACAGCACTTGCTTTAGAGTGCTGTAAATTATAAAGGTATTTTCGATAAAACGTATTTTTTTTTTCCTTTTTCAAATATCTCAATAAATATTAGTTTTATTGAAAAATAGGTAGATACCAAAAATAAAGCTCATAAACTGATAATGAATTTCGCTTGTTTATTTATTTACATAGATTTAATAATTTCGGAGATATGAATGTTTACAAATGGCGTCCGAACGTTTATAAGACGAAAAATGCAGTTTAAATGTCAAATATCTCAGAACTTGTGACGTCACTCATGCTAAGAAATGAAATTAAAGACAATTAATTGCGCTTTCAAACTATTTTTTACTCGTTCCTGTAGCATAAGAAATAAAGAAGTTATGACGGAAAAATATGCGTATTTATATTTTTTTATATAGAAAGGTCGCCATTTTGTTACTTTAATTAGCCAGTAATTTAAAAAAATTATCTCACATACAATTTTTCGTTAAGATGTAGCATTACCTAGATGCTCAAATTCTTTTGCTCATTTAAAGCACTTGCTTTAGAAAAAAATGCATTTTAAGGTAATTTCGAAACACTTGGATACCAAATATAATCTTAAATATCTCCGAAATTATTAATCCTATACCAATAAACAAAAAATATAATTAATTCCCAGTTTGTATTTTCTGTAATTGGTCTGTAACAATTTTTCGATAAAATAATACTTTTCGAGATACTTGACGAAAGCCGTTTGGAAATACCTTTTTTTTTAAGCTAAAATCGCAATTTTGAAGTTGTTATAACTTAAAAACTATCAATTTATGTGAAAAATTGCATAGAACCTTTTCTTCTTAAAATTTGATTCTATTTCAGCTCCAATAAATATATATATTTTTAAGTGCCACCCCCTCTCAGGAGGGGGTGGCACTTAACCCCCTATATATTAGCAAGCCCCCGCACAATATAGAAACTGTTCTGTGAAGCATTTACTAATATATTGCCAAAAATGAACGAAATCCGTTCAATATGACATTATTCTGAAGTTAAAACCTCTAGTTACTGTACTATATTTGCTAAGATTAAAACTTCTAACATGTATTTCTTGGGCACTTCTAGTGGGATAGTTATGAATGCTATTATTAGTATTCAATTTATGCAAGTTTTTGTATATAAAGCAAGAAATTTTAAATAAGTATATAAATGCATATAACTGTCATTATTTTTTTTTGTTTTAAAAGTATATCGACACGATTCTTAATAATTCAAGTGAGAATAATTCTTTTTTGCATTATAAAAACTCCGTTTGCCTCAACTAATTGTCCCCATATGACGATGTTATAGCTAATAACTGAGTATGCTAAAGAATAATAGCATGTTATTAATCCACTAATATCTACTTCTTTTTTTAAATTTGAAATGGCGAACGTTGATTTCGCCAACTTTGAACAGAGAGTATCTACTTGAAGAGCAAAATTCAAAGCTGAATCTATAACAGAGCCTAAAAATGTTGCTTTCCCACTTGTGACAGCACAATTTATTTTGGGAATATCGTTAACAGTTGTGATATTTGTGAAATAAAAAAATACGACTTTTTTCATATTAATAATTAAGAGGAGACAACGCCAATCACAAAGTTTCTTCGGTAAAGCTAAAGCTGAAGTGGGGCGAAGGGTAGGCAGTGTGGCTATTATAGGGCATCTGCACGTGAGGTCGCAACCTCAAAAATATGTGTTTCTTAAGATTTAAGAGTATTATCCAGCTATTATTAAAATTTCTGCCTGGTTCCCGTATTTTCAACTAAAATCAAGTTGAGTGTAATGTTTATGAAGTTCTAAATACTTTGTCCTAATAAAATAGGACTCTTTTTGTAGGTTGGAAATCTAACCTGTAATTAGCAGTCTATTTTTATTAATCAACAATATTGAAAAATTATTTACGTGAATTTTTAGATATTTGCTTGAAGCCAGTACGGCTCCAAGCTAAAAATGCCTATACAGACATTAAAGATGAGAATAAACTTGAAAAACTTAAAATTGAAGGTTATGTTGGTTACATGATGCAGATTCCCTATTATAGTGCTGTATGTGGCACAATTTATTAAAAAGCACTAAAATCTTGACTGGAAAAAAGCAGTTTTTAAAAAAAAAAAAAAAAAAAGATATTCTTGTAGGTAAATGAATACTACACTTCTATTGAAGAAAGTTTTTAGCTAAAATTTGTTTATTACGAAGATCTCTCTTCACATTGGCACATTGCTGCCCGCTCCTCTCTGATTTGATCCCCGTGCTCCCTCTTGAGGGGTTTTTATAACACCATTCTTCAAATTGTTTAATTACTTTTACTGTTATAGTCTCTAGCCCAGTTAAAGTATCACTGTGAATTATGACAGATGTGTCATCTGCGTACACAAAAACATCTCCATCTGGTATGTAATCTGGTAGGTCATTAATAAAAATAAGAAACAACAGTGGACCTATAATGGAACCTTGAGTGACACCAATTTCCCTATGAACGATATTAGATGTTTCCGAGTTTATTCAAACTAAAATTTTCCTGTCCAATCACATGCACTTCTTTAAAGGTTCTGGCATACCTCAATTTGTAAAATTACCATTTTTACTCTAGTGTATTACTTTTCCGGAATTCAAATATCTGTTTTAGTTATCAAGAAAATGGTTCCGGGAGTTTTTAGTAGGACACCCTGTATATATAAATATGCACAATGTGTACATTCGAATGTGCATACATATAATTTTTTTGGGGCTGGCTCTCCGTCTATATACAATTATCATGCGTGAGTTTTAATATTTAATTTTGTTTCAGAATAGACATTAGAATAGGTTCAATTGTTAATTTTAGCTCAAAAGATATTGACTTTAGTGCGTGTGTGTTGTGTCAAAAAACTAAATCTGATCGTTCATGCGCAATTGACGATAAAGGACTGTCCCGCTTACCTGAGGTAACACATCTTCGCACCGTGATTGTCTGACTGACTCCGGGCCAGGTTCCGGCAAGGCGCATTACCTGTACACCCAATTGTTAATAAATGCTTTTTGAATTGAAATTGTTAGTCATGGGGCCCCGAGTTCGAATCCTGGCCAGGGCATGGATGTTAGAGGCGTTTTGAAAAATGTTACCGAGATAGTAACAGTGGACTAGGCCTCTGTTGAGTGGCACAACACGTCTAGTCGCTGTTATCACTCCTGAGTTCGAATCTTGTCTGCGGCAGATGACAATGCCGCAGGGAATGGCTGTTCTGTAGTTATCTTTGTGTGTTGGGTACGTGCCCTGGTTGAGTGATAGAGTAGCTATGGCTAAACTCCTCCAGGATGTTATTATAAATAAGACATAAAAAAATGTACTTGAAAACAGCGGGGTCGAATTACTCTTAAACGACAAGTTGGCAAAAACTGATATGATTTGCTTCTAGAAGTGATTCGAGGATTCAAGGGGTCAGCCACTCCCAAAATTTTGTACAGGTATTCCGGGAATACCCTCTATTCCCGACTTATTCTATGTATTCCCAAGTATTTCCGATAATTCTCAGCTATTCCTAACTATTCCCGTGAATTCTCAGTTATTTCCAAGTATTCTCAGTTATTCCCAAGCATTCCCAATTATTTCCCAAGTATTTCCTGTATTCCCAGATTTTAACTTACCAGTTTTAAATGTTCTATATTAGCTAAATGATGCACTAAACTTTTTTTAACCCAACCTTACCCAACATATAGTTATTCTCGTAGTTATTCGACAATAAAAACAAATTATGTGTGCGCGTACAGTCTGAAATTTCTCGGAAATTTCACTTCTTATAGCTGGCTGCTGGCTACCCTTATCAATTTTTTTTTTTCTGATTTGAACCAAATTTTACTCAAGCTAGAACAAATTAGAATCTACTTAAAACACGTTCGCCTCCTACAAATGCAAAGCCCCCTGCGGTACCAAAATAAATGAAAAAAATCAATAAAACAAATTAGGCATATTTTTAACGGAAAATTTTATTAATAAAGGTTTCATCAAAATAAAAAAAAATTGAAAACTTTCAAATTAAAAAAAAATAACACTGAAGAATAACAATAAAAAAACTACCCATTACTTGACAACTGCCTAACAGCTTGGGTATAATTTCTAACAAAATTGTCATAGCACAATTTTCTAAACAAAAAGAAAATAATAAAATTATATTTTCGGGCTTGCAGATCATTTTAAACAAAATTTCAGTATTTTTTATTTTTGAATAACAACTTTCATTGTAATAAAATTTTTCGATAAAAAAAATGCCAGATTTTTTATATTTTCTGCTTATTTTGATACCGCAGGTGCCTTTGCACTTGTAGGAGGTGAATGTATTTTTGGCAATAAGTACCTAGTAGATCCTAATTTGGTTCAAATCGAAAAAAAATAAATAAAAAAGTTATTATAGTTACTTTAATTGGGTTACCCCGTATACAGCCCGAGATTCATACGATATTATTCCTCGTGTTTTTTCCACTACCGCTCTAATAACGATAAAATGTCCCTTTATTTTTGTTTGACGCATACATAAAATAATTGTACGATAAACAGAGTGTTCCATATTTTATGAGAAAGTAAAACATATCATCTAAAATTTTGTTACGGGGTGGGCCATAACATATATCCTCAATTTTTTGATACCACTCGCGATTAACTGATTAATAAACTGAAATGTTTGAAGTAAGTTATAATTCATAGCCAGTCGATGTATAATTTTGAAAGTGCAATGAAGAGCTCAATATTTAGGATCACTTTTCGCACCTGCCTTTAAGAACTTCTTTTTAAAATGTTTTGTATTAAAAATAATTTGTATGCGTTCTGTGCATTGTTATAATCAATACAATAAATAATCAATATCGAGATTAATACTAAGTAATTATTAAAATAAAAATCTGTAATCTACACTAGTAAGAAAGTTGACTAAAAAGTAGTCTACTATGAGGTATCAGCATATAGGTAATTGATTGCAGAAACATTTTAAATAAAAATATACAGGGTGTTCCATTTGAAAAAACTGAGTTATGACGGTTTAAATACCTAGTAAAAGTTTTAATCAACATGGAGAACCCCCTGTAGAATTGGGTTCAACCCTGAGAATCCTGGAAATTGGTACATGGGCTTGAGAAATTTCAAAATGAAATTACCCTTTATGCAGATTTTTCTCTTGACCGCTGCAAACGTATTTTTATCGGAATGCATTGCTGCAGTGTAAATCCAAAAATAGTATATTTCTGGATAGAGAAATAAGAGTCAAATACGAATATAAAAGAAATATTGGGTGTTCTATTTAAAAAATCCTAGTATTAGTTTGTCACTATGTGAAGCACCCTGTAGATTTTAATATTATTTTAGAATATGCCACACTTGATCTCAAACAATTTTTATCTGAGACATTTTTTCAAATTTCAAACGGATGAATATTGCCCATCCACACACTACTTCTCACCCTGTATGTATACAAATAATTACATCATCAAATAAAAAAAAAAAAAAATTCTATTAACTGTCGATATATGAAGGAGAATCTCATTTTTGACCTTTTTAGGGGATAAAAGGGAGTGATAGAGGGAAACTAACACGATAGAAATGTTTTGTGTGTTCAGAATTGGCTTCAGAGCGTCAAGGTACTTCAGAAAAGTTAGTTAAGAACCCTAGGACAAGGCTTACCTTTTTTGTAGACCTGTGTTATTTTTCTATTGGATGACCACCCTGTATATTATTTCTTACTGGCAATTACGGCAACTACATTATAAATATTACTTGCCTCCGTCGCGTAGTTTCTTAATCATATTTTTAGAGTGACCATCTTATATATTTTCAATAAAAGTTCATCAGATTTTCTCTTCGGTAATAATGCCAACTACTTTCAAAATATTTTCCACAATCTTTTGTTAATCAATTATCACTGATATTATTAATTTTTAAGCTGCATATTTTTCTCTAAAAGTATTGCAGATATCTTCCGTGACAGTTGTGTTCTACAACATGCAAAATATTTTTGCCCCCCGTAAAAATTTTCTTCATTATTATACTCGGCGGGACATTTCTAAAACCGAAAATATCGCTCGCAGAGAAAAAATTTTCATATCATATCATTGTGTTAGTGAACGAATTCTGAACAACTTTCAAAATGTCCGTCTGTCTGTCCGTCCGTCACGTTTCTTGTAAGTACGATAACTTAAGAAAGAAAAGTCCGATTGTATTGAAATTTGGAAAGTAAGTTAGTGTTAGCTAGAGGAAGAACCCTATCGTTTTTAAAGATCAATTAGTAAATAAGAAAGTTATTAATCATTTCATTTAGAAAAATATATTTTCTTAATTTTTGTCGCTTGCACTTAAATAGAAATCTTGCGAAATGTTTATCTCTATAATATATATTTTTTTGTTTATGCATTTTACTAATATATATTTTATAATAATATGTCTAATGCGTTGAAATATGATTCTCGAAAGATATTTTATTACAGACATTCAATTTTTGTAGTGGTCTCTGATGGTCCAGTGGCTAAATTTCTGCTTTGCAATCCATAGATTCGAATTCTAGTCAGGTTGGATGTTTTTTTTTTAATTTTTTTTTCATATATTTTTTTTGGTCATCCTAAATTTTGTAATAAATTTAGGATGTTCAAAAATTAACATTATTTACAAAAAAACTGCGAAGAGTATAGAATGTGTAACAATTATATAAAACGCTCAGTAAATTGGCGAATAGTACATACGTTTTTAGCTTGTTTATTTTTTTAGGGTTTCCACCCTGTATATTTTTCATTAATAGTAAGTATATCCCATTTCTTCCTAGATAATAGTCAACTGCCTACCAAATATTTGTAATGACTGATGATGATAATTTGTGTGTGTTCCTCGCAAACGTACAGGAAGGAAGATCGTCGGCCGACGTCTCCCGAGATTCTCCGAAATGTTCACGAATGTGTCTATTCTTGAATATTTCTCATGTATTCCCAATTATTCCTAGATATTCCCCGTTATTTCTAGTTATTCCTGAGTATTCTCTGATATTTCCGAATATTCTCACGTATTCTCGCGTATTTCATAGTATTCCTGATATTCCCAGAATATTTCCATGGTATTCCCAACATTTTGTGCAGGTATTCTCGAAGTGGCTCGAAGTGGAGTGATTTTAGAAGGAGTTTCTAAAAATCAAGAGGCGCAAAAACGGCTAAGCATGACATTTCTGACGTTTCTGACATTTCTGACGTTACAGGTAATGAAAATCTAAATGTTAGTTTACACATAACGCAAAGTTATATCTTTCCGAACAACTATGGTGAACCATTTTGTGATTTTCTTGAAATATGTCTCACTTTAGACTCCCCATTGCACGCAAATGAGCTAGTGGAATTACAACATCATATATATATTTTTAAAGAAAATTTTACAAACCACATTCCAACTCTCTTGGCATTTTTCACTCAATTCAATTCTTACGAAGATATTCTCGATAAATTCAAAAATGTACCTTTAGGGGTGGTTTTGGGGTAGTTCAACCCCGAATTCGAGATGACAACTGAAATTTTCGAAATCAGCGGGGTCGAGTTACTCTAAAAAACATAGGTTGGCAAAAAGTAATATGATTTGCTTCTAAAGGTTCGAATTTGAAGAAATAAACCTAGACTATTATGAATTTTTATTCAAATTGACATGCCTGATCCATTGTACAACAATTGCAATTGTACCATTATGGCATTTAAAGGTGAATAAATTGATTTGAATTGAAATTGAATTCAACAACAAAACATTTTTTTTTTCATGAAATCCTACTGAATTATTTATTTATGAAAACGTACAATGCGATGTACAAAATTATTATAAAATCAAAGAGCTACTAAAAACTGTCAAAACTGAAAAACAGTCTCAAGAAGATTGTTCCCTAATACAATTTTGGGTCATTGTTCAGAACACCGACTTCTGGAATTTCTCCATTTTTTTGCATAGATGTGTTCACAGACGTTATAGTAATCGTTTCTGATACCTAGTTGAAATGTTGTACTTATTTTGAAAAACTATTCCCTACAATGGGGGTAGTTTTGAAAAACGAAATGCCGGAAGTAATGTATTGTCCTTGCCCTAAATATTTTTTTCAAAATTACCACTATTGTATTTCCGAAATAATCCCAACATTTCAATTATCAGAAACGATTACTATAATATCTGTTCAAAAATATTGGAGAAATTCCAGAAGTCGATGTTCTGAACAATTACCTACCCAATTTTGTTCTTGTATTTTCGAGTGTATTTTATTTTTATTTTAACGAAAAAAAATTGATTTTTTTTATTCAAATAGGCTTAGAATGTCATGAAACGTCGATATTTTAAGTTTGAGCAGAAAAAAATTGTGTCTGTCGGTCTGGTCTGTCTATAAACGCGTAACTTGTCTTTTGTGCGCACGATTACTCTGGAACGGTTTATGATATTGATTCGGATATTGATTTGAAATTTGGTACGCCTATGTGGTATAACGAGACCTGAAATTAAATATTTCGAAGGGTTGAAGGGTTGGGTGGTAAATAAGTAAAACAAGCAAGAGTCCGCAAAATTGGAATTTTGTGCATGTACGAAAAGTCAAGGTCTCGAAAAATTTTTAGCATTAGCCACCTCGATTATCATCCCCATTACACCTCCACTCCATTATTCAAGGGGATAAAAATACAATCGTGACTTAGTGTGTACAAGAACCAAAAGCCTCAATTTTTTTTAACACCAATAACATCAGCCACTGCCACTATCATCACCATTACGTATATGGCATATCGTTTTATGAGTTTTGCATTATTAAAGTTCTATGAACAATTATTTTCACATAGTGGAGTGCAAAAATATAGTTGTGAAAAATCTGGATGTGGAAGTAACGATTCATTAGGCAACGGTTTTTCTTTTTAAAATTGATCTGTTATTCTTCTTTAAGGATAAGATTTTGCAGAGAGAGAGGAAAATATACGTTTATTTTCGATTTGTTATAAATATTTAAAAAACCAATCATAGTATAATCTTTAAAATTGTTTTAGATTCTTGCTATTGTTCTGACGAATGCAACTATATAAATTTTTTATTGTAAATTTCTTTTGTACTTGAATATTGTAGTTTGTCAATGAAAATAGTTCCTAATTTCATTATTAGGGCATGGCATTTAACTATATATAAAATTTTTGATAAAAACTACATGATTTTATTCCTTAGATCAATAGGAAGTACCTGAAACTATTTTAAAGATTATACCATTTATGATTTTTTAAATATTTACAATAAACCTAAAATCTCGCCTAAAATAAACGTATATTTCCCTGATACTCTGCAAAATCATTTCCTTAAATGCTGGGACACAATACTTTTGTTTTTTATAAAGACTAAAAAAAATGTTAATTTTTTTTTTCTGAAAGATAGCAACCCCGTGCACATTATAAATTTAAAGTTTCAGGAAGGTAAATTTCAAAGAAAATTTAAAAAAGCTTGGACCAAACGATATTTAAATTTATCGACTCATTTGAAATGAAAAACGATCAGCACTCGGTAAAAATGCATCAAGAATGTATGTTTATATTTACTATTAACTGTTACGCTCCAAAAATATAAATAAAGCAGGTATTTTTAGGACTTTCAAAAACGTATTTTTTTTAAACAGTTACTCTCAATGTGCGATTAAAAGGATTCCCAAAATAATCAACAATCACCTACAAGATTAATCAGTTTAAGACTGCTAATTAACGATAATGGGTAGGTGCTATCATTTTATTCTAACGTCTGATCAACATGTGGGCAATGACAAAAAGCACATGCAGCACCATATCAACACTTACTGCAACAGGTGGTAAAATAGCTTCCAGGCGGGTATCCGAAAGGAAGTAATGGAGCGAGTAAAAGCACCAAACAGTGTTTCACAAAGCACGCACGCGAAATGTCTACCGCTCGCAACACTTGCCCGCTAACGAACTGCTCCACTGATTCTCTGCGATATCAGCAATTGCAATCCCACCGGATCTCGCAAATAGGCAGAGACGTACTGGGGGATGCTTCGTTTTTGACAGTAATTTATGCTGTCAGCTCGCTAATCGAATCATTTTTATCTCGTTTTCTTGCTGATTTTATACAGATGTTAATTAATACGTACGTCAGAGGAAGTTTAAAGTTTTTGTTTTTTATTGTTTACTTCCGTCACAATAATTTTATTGATTTCTTTATAAATATTTTTCATTTCAATCCAAAGTAAAACATTATTTCCAATAAAATAATTTAATACATTGCGCTAGTGAGTTTTCGAAGAAATCGTTGATAAATATGATTTATTAAATTCATGTTTATATGTCTAATTTTAAATGTGTTATATTCACGTTTTATTTTTCTCTTTTTTAGGACTTTTTATCACGCGTAAGCTCTTGTAGAAATAAAATACAATCATTTTACAAAATAATAAAATTACTCGCAGTATATTGTTAGGAATTAATCTCTAACTTTTACGTCAAAGTAATCATTACATAGGGTTTCTTGACAATAAATATTTAAGGAATATAGTTTATTTAAACTTATACAAAATCTGTAGTTAATAAATAACTTACAAAGCACTATCAACTAAGTACTTCCTGGTTTCTACCAGGTACCAACACATTCTAAGTTGGTTGCCAACTTCTAATTCTTAAATGACCTCATCTCCTTCACTAACAAATTAATAAATAAATCTAGTTAAACTAAGTTTAAATTAAATTAAGCAAACATGGTCATTACAGTATTAATCCAAAATATTAAGTTTAAGACAACACATAGGTAATCTTTAAATATCTTCGGCAACATAATAGTATACTCAGCTTTTGTACATATTGGCAGAGTATCGTGATTCAAATTATTATTTTGATTCTCACAGCTGCGATAATTTGCGTTTGTCCCAATCATGATCAGTATATTCAGAGTTAAGCCTAATTTTCACTAGTAGAGTTAGCAGTAGAGTATACTGGTATACTTTTTAGCCAAACTACTCTACTCTACCGGATTTGGGAGAGTACCCGTTTTCACTCACAAATTAAAATAGTGGTCGAGCCGTAGAGTGCAAAATTGAAATCACAAAAATTAACATCAGCCAACTAGACACTTGACTATACCAAACCTGTTGTCATTAGTATAGCGCCGGTCGAGTAGAGTAGAAAGGAGAAGGCGAGTGGGCGAGTAACTTTACCACCGTTTAATCCTACTCTACTCGACCATGATCTAGTATTCTACTCTACCAATTACGTTTTCATTGGTAGAGTTAGAAGGAAAGTTAGTACTTACTCAATTTACTTGACTGCTAACTCGACTAATGAAAACTAGGCTTTAGGAATAACATTTGTATAATTAATTTTCTACTTCAGGATTGTTTGCCACTGGGTCATCATACATTCTACTTTATTTGAGATTCAACATTAAAATGTCTTAGGTGATAAGTATTCTCTGAAATGTTTGGTTCTTACTGTCTTTTACAATGAAGGACTGAATGAATTTTTTATTATTTTCCAATATTTATCACCTTTATTTACTATACTTTGCCCTTCACTAAATATAGTATGTCTAATATAGGCACGTTGATAATGATATTTATTATAATTTCTTCAATATAATTGTAACTTTGTATTTACATTATTTTGCATTTTTGGTATTAATTGATTGTTTGCAGTAAGCAACGTTGTTTTTAGTAATCGGCTCATTAAAATGGTGATAGATTCAAACTAGGTATAGGTGTACAATGATATAGACCAGGGAAATTAGATCAAATTTGTCAGGAGTAACTAAATTTTGAAATACAGCTCGGATCGAGATGCGGTTTTCAGCATCGTTTTCAGAAAAATATTAGGAAAAAAGTCTACATATAGTGAATAAGCCGTTAGAAGAAAATTGCATAGGGGGTGCATAAAATGTATATAAAGTGCATACATTTTTGAAAAATTCTAGAAATTGATAGAAAGCTGTGAAAATTTCATGGGGATCCCTTCCCGGGGGCTTTCGAGGTCGCTGAGTCCAAATTTGACATCGAAACTTACCAGGGATGTTCGGGGGTCGTCGCAAAGAAAATAGTCTCGCACGTTTTCGATCATCATGCACCCGTGCACTGGTATAGATATACATTGAAAAATTCCTTTCGTTTAGGGTGGCTCTTCGGTGGTGGGAGTGGGTAGGAGGGGGTGAAATCGAGTGAAAATTCAAAGTGCCCAAAAATCACGGGGAAATCGCTTCCCGGGGGCTTTCGAGATCGCTGAGTCCAAATCAGACATCGAAACTTACCAGGGATGCTCGGGGGTCGTCGCAAAGAAAATAGTCTCGCACGTTTTCGATCATCATGCACCCGTGCACTAGTATAGATTTACATTAAAAATTCCTTTCGTTTAGGAAAAGGCGCGAAAATTGTCGTCGACAAATCACAGAGCCTCGATACCGATCGGGCTCAATATATAAATAGTATTACTATATATTCAGGTAGCGGCAGCTACGCAGTGTAAGTGGGAGCAGATGTGTAACGTATTTCTATACTTAAATAGAACGTCCCCAGCAGTGCGTTAGTTACTTTGTCGACCACGTTGGATGTGTATTGAGTCGCTCTTGGAATTTTTACGAATAAATCTTGCCTTGGGACATTGGCAGTTAAAAATTTTTTTAAATTTTATTTTTTTTTCTTTATTTTATTTTGTTTTATCGATTTTATGATCGATTGACTGTTATATCATGAACACTCTCTGACGATGATGTATTATGTTTGTAAATATATCAAATAATTTGTTTGTGAATAACAAAGCATTACGTGTAATAGTAATATGTGAAGTATTCAAAAAAATATATTTTAGTCACTTTAAATTTTTCACTCAAATTCATCCCCTTCTACCCCAATAGAGCTACCCCCGAGTATCCCTGGTAAGTTTCGATGTCAGATTTGGACTCACCGACCTTGAAAGCCCCCGGGAAGCGATTTCCTCGTGATTTTTTAGCACTTTGAATTTTTCACTCGATTTTACCTCCTCTCACCCCCGAAAAGCCACACTTGAGCATCCCTGATAAGTTTCGATGTCAGATTTGAACTCAGCGACCTTGAAAGTCCCCGGGAAGCGATTCCCACGTGATTTTTGAGCACTTTGAATTTTTCACTCAATTTCACCCCATCCCACCCCCGAAGAGCCATCCCCGAGCAACTCTGATAAGTTTCGAAGTCCGATTTGGACTCAGCGACTTCGAAAGCCCCCGGGAAGCGATTCCCACGTGATTTTTGAGCACTTTGAATTTTTCACTCAATTTCACCCCCTCCCACCCCCGAAGAGCCACCCACCCCCCGAGCATCCCTGGTGAGTTCCGATTTCAGATTTGGACTCAGCTATCTCGAAAGCAACCGGGAAGCGATTCCCACGGGATTTTCACGGCTTTCTATCAATTTCTAGAATTTTCCAAAAGTTATGCACTTTAAATGCATTTTATGCACCCCCCTATGCAATTTTCTTCGAACGGCTTTATTCACTATATGTAGACTTTTTTCTTAATATTTTTCCGAAAACGATGCCGAAAACCGCATCTCGATCCGAGCTGTATTTCAAAATTTTTATCTAATTTCCCTGGTCGAATATTGTTATAAGGAAATACAAATCTGTTTTCCGTATTTTCTATATATTTGTTTGCATATGTGAACAGTTTTTTTTGCAAGCCCTTTACTATGGGGATAGTTAGAACTTGAGGTTATTAATTTAAAAACTGATCAAAAAATTCTTTAAATTTGTAAGAGCCAAAGAGCAACATATAGTTATTAATGTAATAAATATTGGAAACAAGGAAAATTAATAAGTAGTCATGAAGGTTCAGTATTTAACATAAAAATTTGTAAAGGTATTTACACAAAAACTTTCCTCTCTGTTTGGCATCCTTTATTTATGAATTATTTTTTCTGTTGGATGTCCAACGTCAGATTTTTCCTGGGAATAGTGACAACTACATATAATATATTATTTTCCTCTATTGTTTCTTATATCTTAAAGCGGCCAGCCTGTATATGTTTCACTAAGATGATGTCATGTTTCTTCCTTGATAATTGTGTCAACTGCAGTCCGAATATTATTTCCACAATGGGTTCTTAATGAATTATCTTTTAGAGTGACCACCGTGTCCATTTTTCATATTTTTCCTCCTTGACGGTGGTGTTAACTACATGCGATATATTATCGTCCCTCGTTAGATTTTTTCATAATTTTTTTACGGCTGTGAGTGGTGAAACCAACCGCTGTGGAAAGATCTGATCATATTTGAGAGACAGACACAAACAAGAAAAATAAGAAAATAAATTTAAGATAAAAATCACAATTTATGTTAGCAAACTTCAAAAATGACGAATTTTACAATTAAAGCAAGAAAAATGGTGGTAACCAAAAATTATCAAAATCTTAGATCATTAAAATATTTTTGTTAATTATTATTAAGATTATACCATTAAAAATGATGACAGACGTTATTCGAATCTTAAATAAATAATTAAGTGTAATAATAGTATATTAAAGTATAAGTGGATATTAAGGTCTTTAAAACACGCGCGATTTTTCGAGCACGAGGGCACAGCCGGAGTGCTCGAAATAGAGCAAGTGTTTTAAAGACCAGTTATCCACGAATACTTTACGCTATTTTTTTTATTGGTACACTTTGAGATCATAAATACTGGTATTATTATTACAGAAAATGGAAATAAGAATTAAGAATGTAAAATGGTTGAATTCGTGATGTGACATCAGGATACCTGTCAGTGTCATGAAAATGAGAAAACAAAAATTAATTTGCAATCTGTCACATAGGATTAATTATTGTCAATACAGTTGTTACTGATTGTATATTGCTCTAAAATGAGTTCTAACATTGATTACTTAAATAGAAAAGCAGAATCGCGGTTAATACCTCAAAAATCGGAAGACGCTTATAAAAAAGAATACGACAAGTTCATTAAATGGATGGAAGAGCAAAAGGTAACAGATACAGATGAACGAGTTGTACTTGCTTACCTTTGATGTTGCCATGGTAACTTTAAAACACGCGCGTTTTTAAAACTTGGATTTAAACACTCTGAGGCGTACTTTAAATAAGCAAAATAGGGTACCAATAAAAAAAATATTAACTTTAAATCACATAGAAAATTGACAATTATGTTATGACTTAATAAAAATTCGTTGATAGTAAAAATGTCTTTATGCAATAAACTACACAACTTAACTAGAAAAATGTGATTTACACTTTCTCACCGATCCCTGGAGAAATGGACGCTACAAGATGGATCCTGGTGGATTCCGGCAATTTCTGTCAGCGACCTCATTAACACGGGCGGCTCAAGATATACTTGGATGTCTCGATCACCTCTATATACGCTGTGGTTTTGCTGATATGACTAAACTGAAGTTACTCAAAATCTACCAAATCTTGACCTCAAACTGACTAAAGTGACTGGACTATGGTATATAACGTTTATTTAACCAACCCAACTAAACTGAACCAAATGATTTCCTTTGACTGTTGTATGTTTTTCTGAAATCGATCGGGAATGTCCGGCGCGATTTTAGAGCGAAAAATGCACAATTCCAGTATTTTAGTCCGTTGCTAGGAAACTATCAGAAAACAGACCGGAAAAGATCCGTTGCCAAGCAACGATCAACAAAGCCGTACGGGAATGTTACTTCCCGGCCTAGGCCGGGAAGTAACATTCCCGTACGGTTTTTTATGTATATTTTAATATGTTAATATTTTTGATTTTTATACGTTTAAAATAGTATTGATTGTGATTTCAGAAATTTTTTTTTTTTTAATGTTTATATTTTTGATTTTTATACGTTTAAAATAGTATTTATTGTGATTTCAGAAAAAATAGTATGTGTACTTCGGTGTGAAAGCACATTCCCAGACTTCGATGCTTGTTGGCCTCGGCTAGCGCCTCGGTCAACAATTGCATCGTCGTCCGGGAATGTATCGCTTTCACACCTAGATACACAATATACTATTATCTAATTACATCGACACGTGGAAAACGTGTTTACATGGATCCAAGAATGACTGAATTGGATTAATCAAATAATCCACGTGGTATTCAAGTTGATCAATCAATTAAACAACCATTAATCAATTTATATCTTAAATAATTATAAATAATTAAAAACAATTTTTAACACCAAAACTTCTACGTTTTTTGGGAAGAAAAGAGAATTTCGTTAGCATGTGTTTGCAAAACTGAGGTTATCTTTACACAATTTAGATTTAAAAATGGCAGTTATGAAAAATATGGCTTGGAGCCGTCAAATATTGGAGAGATACAATTAATAAATGATTTTAATTACCTTTTACTGTTCGATTCACTAAAGTAAAACCCGATAATGACAAAAGTAGCAAAATATTTGCTTAATTATCGCGAACTTTGGAGTGACTGAATATCGCAGCTACATAACTGAAAATAAAATTAATCTCTCTCCGTGTCAGCTAGTAAGGTAGCCTCCCCTCCAACTAGACTATTGCTGCCACATTATAATATTTCAAAAACTTCTAGACATCAAATAACCAGATTTAGGGGATATATTGCTCTACGCCACCCACTACACTACCCAATGTACTCTGTGTAAGATAGACTTAGTATGCAAAGGCATAATTAAATGTGAATAAATTCGTATCGCGTTAATAGCCCAGGTGTTAATGTGTCGCTAGCAAAAGCTGTAACATGATAACAAATAATGGTTTAAATAAAAGTACACAAAAAGGTAGCAATATTAAATCTAAACACATTGTGCAGGATAATAATATGTCTGGGCATAAATAACTAAAAGATGGTAAATACTTGTACAGTGTTTCTTAAATATCAGGCGTGATATATAGGAATTTAATAAAAATACGTAAAGTTCCCAGGTGAACGTAACAATTTGTCCAAGCCGAACTCCATATGTATATCATCGCTAAACATTTTGCCAATATTTAGCTCTTGGTCCAGTTGGCTGTTGTTTATCGCGTAGAGCTTGAAGTCATCCATATAAAGCAGATGATTTATGAATGATCCTTTTTTTTTACCTCATATCCCAGTTTGCCACTATTTAACATGTTAGTTAGTTGCACCAAAGATAGACAGAAGAGTAGAGGTGATGAGTCCCCCTGAAATATGCCTCTTTTGATATTTATTTTGCCAGTTTTTATAGATCCCGTGGAGTGGTATAGCTGCATTTCCGTCCTCCATTGTTTCATAGTTCTTTCTGGGAACCCAATTATTGTTGGGCTAGTTTTATATATTTTTAGTGAGGCTATGGTCCAACTGTGAGGCACACTGTCAAAAGCCTTTATTATTATTATTTTTATTATTATTATTTTTTTTCGGGTAGCCCGTTGCCGGACAGGACTTCCGTGGCCTCCGACACCACACGGTAGCCGCGCCGGCAAATTCCTTACAGTCACTCTCCACGACCTGTAAAGTTAGTGACTGTAAATACCTGAATCGTGTGCCCTAAGCAGACGAAGGGACCCCAAGATAACCGCCTTCTGCATCTGGCCTGCCAACCATTCGGCAGAATTCTGACAGGCCGGTATGTTCTTCAATTCCGAGAGCAGCGTAGGCTTCATACCTCCGAGTACGCCGACTATTAGGACGACCATTTTGACCGAGTAGCCTGGGTACAGCACTTGGAGCTCGTACCGGAGATCTCGGTATTTGGTCCGTTTTTCAAGGCGATGTTTGTCTCAACAGGTGCTAAGAATTTAATAACAAACATCACCTTGTTCTGATGGTCGAGGAGGACTATGTCAGGCTTGTTGGCTTGAATTAGCCTGACGGTCGGGAACGAGTAGTTCCAATAAATTCGGCACCTCTCGTTCTCGACAACGGACTCGATATCTCCGGGGACGTAAGTCTACCCCGTACGAGTGCCGTAGATGGTAGTACAGCACTCGTAATGCCGCGTTATGGCGATGGATGTAGGCCGAAATCGCGTATACCGCACATGCGGAAAGCAAATGCATCAGCGATTCCGGCGCCTGACAGCAGGTCCTGCAGTTGATATCAGGGACCTTTACACCCATTACGCGGCTTCGGTAGACCAGTGTATTAATTACACCATCTTGGCAGGCCGCAATGAATCCCTCGATCTCAGACTTAAGCCCAGCTGACTTTTGGAAGGCAAATGTCAGCCTAGTCGATAAACCCAGTGTTTCTAAGTTCTTATAGAATACACCATGCATGGGTTTATCGACATGATGCCTAAACAGACTTTCCTGCTCGGCAGCTTTTATTTGGGCTTTCAGACGATTTGGCTGGAGCTCAGTGACTGACTCAGGGTCAGCACCGCGCCGGCCTCCTCGTCTGACGTCGAATACGAGACCAAGTTCATCTGTGGCTCTTTTTGCTGCCTTAAACAATCCTGCGCCCACCCCTGCTATTTCGTGATCTCTCACTGTTGTTACATGTCATACTCAGTGGTACTCTGCCATGCATGCACTCCAGTCCCAAGAGTCCTCGGCCTCCCCGATGACGAGGGAGATAAACACGAGGAACGGACGATCTAGGATGAATACTTCTATGGATGTTCATCATCTTGCTGGTATATCTGTCTAATTAGCGCAGCTCATCTACCGTCCATTTGACTACTCCAAAGAAGTAGAGCAGAACAGGAACGGCAAGCATATTAGCAGCAGACACCTTGTTTTTCCCCGAAAGTTCGGACGACCAAATCTTTCAGAGTAGGCGTCTGTACTTGCCGCGGAGAGATTTCTTTATTTGTTGCACATCCTGGATGTGATGTTGCTGCACACCCAGGTATGTGTAGGTCTCTCCGGCATCCAGATGTCTAAGGATGCTTCCGTCTGCGAGCTGCGCGTCCTCAGAGAATTCCCCGCATCGTCCTCTCTTGAGGTGGACGACTGCGCACTTGTCCAACCCGAACTCCATACCAATGGCCCGCGTGTACTCCTCGACCACCATTTTGAAGTTCACGCTCTCCGAAGGCATACAGTTTTTGGTCATCCATATAGAATAGATGGTTGACCTTATGCCTACGGTTGCTGGGTGGCCACAGAGGTACCCGCGAGTTTGGCGGAGCTCAACAGACAACGGCAGCAGTGAGATGCAGAAGAGAAGAAGGCTCAGAGAATCTCCCCGAAAAACTCCTCTTCGGAATGCCACCTGCTCTGTCGTAACCCGCTGTGCACCTGATGTTATGGTGAAGCGGGTCCTCCAGAGTGGCAGCAGTTGTTCTATACATCTCACTAGTGGCTCTGCTACCGCAAGACATTTGAGCAAATGTAACAAAAGTTCATGCGATGTTGTGTCAAATGCCTTACGATAGTCAATCCAGGCCATCGATAGATTCCGCTTGTACTGCACAGAATCCTGTGTAATACAGCGGTCTACCAGCAGGCTGTCCTTACAACCTGCCATGCCCTTCTTGGCGCCACGCTGCTCGTATATCTGCTGGAAGACCGAATGAACCTGCCGTAGTGTCCGAGCATACAAGATACGAGTAAATAGCTTGTAGCCGGACTTCAGACAAGTGATTGGTCTATAATTCTTTGGATCGGACAGATCACCCTTTTTAGGGATGAGCACAGTACGTCCCTCGACAAACCAGTCCGGAATCTGCTGCCCCTCGTTCAACCACTTGTTGAAAACTCGGGCCAGACGACGGTGGGTGGAAGGAAATTTTTTCCACCACCAGTTATTTATGCCGTCTGGCCCCGGAGTAGCGAAGTTCTTGGTGCTAACAAGAGCTTGTTGAACTTCCTCCGGACTGATTGCTGGGCACACTTCTTCCGGCTCTTCAAAGGTTCTGTGGTAAAGAGCCTCGAAGTGTGCTATTGCTGGAGTGTTGCTATCGAACGGACGTGTCGTTTCGTAGATTCCTTTCCAGAAGCTTTCGACATCGGCTACAATTGGTGGATTATTGACAACACGCTGTGGCCTTGAAATAGGCGGGAAGGATTCGTACGGAACAACATATTTTGCTCCATACTTCGTACCCGCCTATTTAGCTTTTTCTTGATAGCCATAAGCGATCGAATCCTATCTAAAGAGTGCTGCTTAATAGTGAGCATCACTGCCAGATTTAGAGTGTGGTGTTGGCGTCTTAGTCCGGCTGCTGCTCTCCGGACTTTAGCCGGCCTTGCCTTTCCAGTGGTTACGTATTCCATCACACTCTGGATTCGAGAAGCGTGTTGTCTGGCCAACTGTATTTTGCCTTCGATCTTTTGTACACGCCGCTTAGCCTTTTCGATACCGCTCGAGGTATTCCTCCCGTAGGGCACGAGTTGGCTAGCAGCGTTGTACACGGCACAGTTGATCTGCCAAATGTCGGTGTTTTCTGGTAATTCCTCATCGATAACAGCATCCATCCGTGCCAGGTCTTGTGGCTTTAGGTTAGCCCTGCTGTTAAGGCTAACCATTGTCCTTAAGTCCACTTCGGCGTAGCTTCTTGGTTGTTCCCCGTCAGCTCTTTGCCGCGGTGGAAGTGCGGCTGGCGTTTCTTCCTGCTGGCGGGGTGCCCTTGCGTAACCCGTCTTGCGCAGGCAGGATACTTGATCTCTGAGCTATTGCTCAGAGAAGGCGCGATGCTCTGGATGCGTATCGCACCAGATTACATGGTACCAAGATCACAACATTGACTAGTCACTCCCAAGGAATGATCTCAAGATACCAGCTGTATGGAGAATTACTGCTTTTTGCATTCTCGATATAGTGGGGGTCAATACCAATCTTTTCTAGCGATGTTTTTAGGTTTTTAGGTATTACTCTGAGCGCAGATAGTATTACAGGGACTATGGTGACCTTCCTCATATTCCACATATCCAAAATTTCGTTTTTTAAGTCACTGTAGCGCGATATTTTCTCCTCATATTTCTTGTATTCGGGATCGAGATGTCAATGATCAATGTTTCCATTTGTTGTTTGTCTATGACGGCTATATCTGGGCGATTGTGTAGAACCATGACGTCCGTTATTTTGGCTCTGTCCCAGTAGACTTTATACCGTTCGTTCTCTTCAACTGGGTTCGGGTTGTATCTGTAGTAAGGAGTCTGAGAGTCATGATGTATTTCGCATATTTTTAGAATTTCCAGGTATACTATCATGGCTGCGGCATTGTGACGTGCCAAATATCGAGTTGGTGCGAGTTTCCTACATCCAGAGATTATGTGGTCTATGTTTTCAGTTTGTAGGTTGAATTTTCGACATTTGTCCGTTTCAACCCGTTCCTTCATTATGTGAATTTCGTAATTCCTGGTTCTTATTACTTGGTCCTGTATACCCAGTACGAACCTCTCTCTGTCTCAGGAAACAAAGTTCCTCGCCGAAGCCATTCAAGTGGTGCCTGATGGTCTATTCCATCTCCCTGGATTGAGTTCCAATAGCATCCGTGTAGTTCCTTCCCAGCCAATCTGTCTAGTTTTGCGTCATTGTGGTCAATACTATTTAAAGGTGAGTATTCCATTTTATTCAATTTTAGTGGAGAGTCTGTATCTGCGTGAATGATAGCTGCATGGATGGGTGAATGTTGATGACTGTAGAAATATGCGCGAAGAAGGTTAATTTGTGTGAAGCACGCGTTTTTAATATCGATGTAGCCTCTTCCCCCAAGGTCTCTAGGAAGAGTCACTCTCTCTGTGTTGAGGATCGCGGATGGTGCATCTTAAACTTCGTCATCATCACTCTCAGCCGCCTATTGAGGTCAACAAGATCTATGACTGTCCAGCGTATGATACCGAATGAGTAAGACAAAATGGAGACTGCGTATGTGTTCACTGCTTTCATTATTATTATTGTTATTATTATTATTATTATTATTTTCTTTTTTTGTGAAGCCGGTCGCCCTTCTCTCTGTCTCCGATGCCAAAGAGGGTACGCTGGTAATACCAGAGACCACTCCCTACGCCGTAGAGTCAGTGAATCCGCGAATCGTGTGCTCTGAGCAGGCGTAATGAGCCAAGGATAACGGCCTTCTGCATTCTTCCAGCTAATATTTCTGCCGAGTTTCGGCATGCCGGTATCGTCTTCAACTCCGAAAGCAGTGTATGCCTCACCCCACCAAGGGATCCTATAATTAATACCACTAGCTTAACAGTGTGATCTGGATAGAGTCTGCGGAGTTCGAAGAGAAAATCTCGACATTTAGTCCGTTTTTCCTCCTCTTTCAAAACAATGTTTGTTTCCGCTGGAGCGGAGAACTCAATAACAAACATTGTCCTGGTTTGGTGGTCGAGGAGGATTATATCAGGTTTATTGGTCTGTATTTGCCTGAGGGTGGGAAAAGAGTAGTTCCAATAAATTAGGCACTGCTCGTTCCGCATCACGGACTCAATATACCCCGGAGCATAAGGCAGCACTGGTGTCTCATCTATCCCATACGTGTGCCGTAGATGATAGTAATAGCACTCGTAATGCTCCATTTTGTCTATGGATATAGGCCGAGATAGCGTATGCCGGACAAGCCGACAATAGGTGCATGAGTGTCTCTGGCGCCCTTCGGCAGGCCCTGCAGTTTACATCAGGTATCTCCATACCCAAGACATGACTTCGATAGACGAGCGTATTAAAGACACCATCTTGGCAAGCCATGATGAAACTCTCGGTCTCAGACTTAAGCCCAGCTGACCTTACGAAAGCAAAGATCAGCTTTTCAGATAAGCCCCTGTCTTCAATGTTCTTGTAGAAGACTTCATGCAAGGGCTTATCCTTATGCAGCTGCAGGAATATGTTTTGCTCAGCTGCTTTTTTATGGGCTTTAAGCTGAGCGGGTCCAAACTCGGTAACAGAGCATGGGTTTGCCCGCCCACTGTCGAAGTCGAGACCAAGCTCATCAGCTGCTCTTTGCAGAGAAGGGGATCCGAACTCCTGATGATCTTGCAGGCTCCATCCAGAACAGACCTACTATGTAGATACTCCAGGCTCAAGAGTTCACGGCCTCCCTGCTGTCGTGAGAGATATAACCGCGGAACGGATGATTTTGGATGCAAGCTCTGTTGAGATGCATCATCTTTCGGGTTCCTACATCGAGTGTAGAAGGATCGGAACGGCAAACATGTTAGTTGCAGACACCTCATTCTTTTCCGACAGCTCAGAAGACCAGATCTATCGAAGGAGGTGCTGATACTTGCCGCGGAGATCATTTTTTCACTGTTGACACTCAAGTACGTGTACGACTCTTCGGCATCTGGGCGGTGCAAGATGCTTCTATCTACAAGCTGCGCATCCTCTCTGTAGTCACCTCATCGTATTCTCTTGAGGTGAACCAGTGCACATTTGTCCAAGATGAACTCCATATCGACAGCCTGAGTGTACTCATGTACCACCCTGAGAGATTGGCGTAAATCTCTCTCGCTAGAGGCATAAAGTTTAAGGTCATCCATGTAAAATAGATGGGTGACCTTATGCCTCCTATCTCCGGAGTATCGCAATTGTAACCACGGCTAATGCGAAATTCAACGGATAGCGGCAGTAACGAGATGCAAAATAGAAGGGGGCTGAGAGAGTCTCTCTGAAACACACTCTTCTTACCCCTCTTAAACATAACCGGCTCTGTTTGGACTCGAGCATTACCAGATGTTATGGTAAAGCGAGTCCTTCAGAGCGGCATGAGTTGTTCTATGAATCTCACTACGGGACCGGGCACCGCAAGACACTGGAGCAAGTGAACAATTAGCTCGTGAGATGTCATGTCAAATACCTTGCGGTAATCGATCCAGGCCATAGAAAGGTTCCGCTTATACTGCATGGAGTCTTGCGTGACACATCTGTCAATAAGCAGATTCTCCTTGCAGCCTTCTTAGACCCACGTTGCTCGTATATCCGTTCGTAAACCGGGCCGCTTGCTTGGAGTATCGGCATGTACAAGATACGTGTGAATATCTTGTAACATGCGTTTAAACAGGTTATCGGTATGTAGCTCGCTGGATCTGCCAAATCTCCGTTCTTAGGGAGTAGCACGGTTCGCCCCTCGATAATCCAGGAAGGGATTTCCAGCTCTCGATTTAGCCACGAGGTGAAGATTCTGGTTAAAGGGCGGTAGGTGCTCGGAAGTTTTTTCCACCAAAAGTTGTTAATCCCATCGGGTCCAGGAGCAGCAAAGTTCTTGGGGCCTTCAAGGGCTCTTCGAACCTCTTCCGTCGTTATCGGTTGGCATACTGCTTGAAGCTGCTGGAGCCCTTGGCAAAAAGTTCAAAGTGTGCCAGGGCTGGAGTATCTCGGTTTAGCGGACGCTTTTGTTCGTAAAGCATCTTCCAAAAGTCTTCCACCTGATCTACAGTCGGCGGATTCTCAACAATACGCTGAGGCGATGGCTTCTTGCGGAAAAAAATATTTTCCGCTACTGCCCTCGCCCGCCTTGCTAGCGACTTTTTGCAAGCCACTAACATCCGTATTCTATGGAGACAATGTTGCTTGGTGGTAAGCAGCACTGCCACGTTAAGCGTGTGATGGACTCGCCTTAAGTTGGCGGCGATTCGCCACACTTTGGACGCGAAAGGCCTGTTCTCCGCCATGTAATCCATCACACACTGAATACGGAAAGCATATTGTCTCGCCGACCGGAAGTAGTATTATCCCGCCTGACCACCGGAGAGAGCCGCATCGCGGCGTCGTAGACGGCACAATTAATGTGCCAGATATCAGCCTCTTCCGGAATAGCTTCACTGAGTTCTGCATCCACTCTGCATCCACTCTGACCAGATGTTGTGGCCGAGGGGGCTTTTGATGGTGCACCCCCCTCTGGGTGGATATCACACCACAGAACATGCATCCGCGCCATGTATCCTCTCCGTGCAGGTTCACTGCTTTCGTAGCACTGCATAAGGTCATTCCTCAGCTCGTCCGTCCACTTAAAGCATCCATATGCGTCGCATTTGTCGTCATCGGGCTGTCCATCCTGTTGGGCCCCACCGCCTTGCCCATGACCGCTATCCGCTCGGGGTCGATCGTGGGGGCCCTATCTTTGGTCATTTGGAACGAGAGAATTTGGACTTGTGGATGGTTAGCCCAGCAAGCCCACGTCCGACACCAGAGGGGAAGACGCTTTCCCCTCCCGGGTGCGCTAGAGCTGCCGGTCCGCTTTTGCATCCCCAGCTGAAGTAAGTGGTGGCGCTACTCACCGGAGGCTAGATGGATATAAGTCAGCCCCTCCTGCTTATTTATTATTATTATTATTATTTTCGGGTAGCCCGCTGCCGGACAGGACTTCCGTGGCCTCCGACACCTCACGGTAGCCGCGCCGGCAAATTCCTTACAGCTACTCTCCACGACCTGTGGAGTTAGTGACTGTAATACCTAAATCGTGTGCCCTAAGTAGACGAAGGGACCCCAAGATAACCCCCTCTTCTGCATCTGGCCTGCCAACCAATCTGCCGAATTCTGACAGGCCGGTATTATTTTCAATTATGAGAGCAGCGAAGGCTTCATCCCTCCGAGTACGCCGATTATTAGGACGACTATCTTGACCGAGTAGTCTGGGTACAGCACTTAGAGCTCATACTGGAGATCACGATATTTGGTCCGTTTTTCCCCCTCCTTCAAAGCGATGTTTGTCTCAACAGGTGCTGAGAATTCGATTACAAACATCACTTTGTTCTGCAGTTGATATCAGGGACCTATACACCCATTACGCTGCTCCGGTAGACCAAGGTGTTTATTACACCATCCTGACAGGTCACAATGAATCCCTCGGTCTCCGACTTAAGCCCAGCTGACCTTATTATTATCATTATTATTATTATTATTATTATTATCATATTATTTTCGCGTGCGCGATGCTGGACAGTTCTCTCGTGTCTCCGACATTCTCACGGGAGAAGCGCCAGCGGATAATCCACAGCCACCCCCGCATCCCGCAGGGTTAGTGACTATAGATTCCAGATTCGTGTGCCCTATTATTATTAGTAATATTAGTACCTGACGCTTTCTTTGTCTGATTGTGCAATTATTGGTGCATGAGTGTCTCTTGCGCCCTTCGGCAGGCCCTGCAGTTTTCATCAGGTACCTCCATACCCAAGACCAGGCACGCAGCCAGGGAGGGAGCCATGGGGCCCGGGCCCCCCCCAAGCCGTCTTCATGAGCCAAAAAATAAAGAAGCATAATCTCTATCAGTACATAGCAGTATCCACATTATCCCTTGAAATAAATATTTTGTAATTAATGCCAATATTATCTAGTTGAGGAATCTATACACATCCTTTCTCAACCGTTTTCTGAAAAATTTTCCTCATCCTCTGGGGAGGCCGGTTCTATTGGCTCCCCCCAGATGAATTCTCTGGCTGCGCCACTGCCCAAGACATGACTTCGATAGACGAGCGTATTAAAGACACCATCTTGGCAAGCCATGATGAAACCCTCGGTCTCAGACTTAAGCTGACCTTATTATTATCATTATTATGATGCGGATTCATTGTCATGTCTGACAAGTAATTACAGTACCCAAGGGCCCCTCTGGGGGCAACTTGAGTTCCTCTCTATTGCGTTTGATTGAAAAACGCACGGGTCAGGCTGCATGTATCGATCAAGACTGCTTTCTGCATCGTAATATAGGCATTTTCTTTTATTCCTAGCGCGACTAGAGCGGGCTTGAGTGTGACCGGTATCTCTCCAGTGGCGCCAATCACTATTGGTATTACGGTAACTTGTTCCTGTCGCCACATGTCCTTTACCTCTTCGGCCAAGGGTAGGTACTTTGAGATTTTTTCCCTATATTATTTCTCTATGTTTTCAGGTAGCGGGATTATAATGTCTATAAGGTATGTTTGCTGGGTTTGCCTGTTTGTGAATACTATGTCCGGCCTGTTATTATTATTATTATTATTATTATTATTATTATTATTATTATTATTATTATTATTATTATTATTATTATTATTATTATTATTATTATTACATTATTTTCGCGTGCGCGATGCTGGACAGTTCTCTCGTGTCTCCGACATTCTCACGGGAGAAGCGCCAACGGATAATCCACAGCCACCCCCGCATCCCGCAGGGTTAGTGACTATAGATTCCAGATTCGTGTGCCCTATTATTATTATTATTATTATTATTATTATTATTATTATTAGTAATATTAGTACATGACGCTTTCTTTGTCTGATTGTGCAATTATTGGTATCTGACTGAAAATTAAAATAATTGTAGTCATCTTTTAAAAAAAACTGTATAAAAAATATGATATCTGTTGAAAATCAAAGTGCATGAGATAATAAAATAAGAGACGAAAATTTTCATTGAGATTATTTTTCATCACACTTATATTTTAGATAGAAATTTGAGACATACGCTTGACCATACATTTACCGAATCCGATATTTTGTATATTTGTATCTCCAATCTAAACTAGATTAAATTCTGTTCTATAATAAAAACTATATATTTTCTCTGAATTCTATTATATATACGACATTGTGCTGGAGTTGTTTGTAAACAAAATATGTTGTTTGTGTCTAGCCTCGTTCCATTATCAGAATTCTTATAATTATTTTGTTCATGATTGTTTCAAAATAATTTTTGAGTATAATATTCTGCTAAAAATTAATAAAAAACAAGTAAACAACTAACATATTTCAAAGAAGAGATAACGATAAGCATCATTAAGCAAAATTTACACGCGTATTATATTGGAACTAAGAATAATTATGATTTATGTTGAACATAAAATCTGCAATAACGTCAAGAATTGCTTAAAGAACAGTCGAAGGTTTACTGTAAGCAAATTTGAAATTAAATAAAATCGAATTTATTATTCGGTCCCATTACATGTTTCTTCTATTTATGAGTCAACTAAGCTGTTCTCGATGGGATTTGTTCATTATCTCGCAAATAGAATATTATTTGTAAAGTAATGGATATCGCTTCTGGTACAATAACATAGGCGGACCAAACCAGTGCATTCTTATGTATTTGGATCCGCTGAATTCGAATCCGAAGTCAGAATAGTCCGATTGGCTCGTTTTTCATCTCTGACTTCAGAAAACATCCTTAAAAAGCTAGTTTCTCGCCTTTCACACTCAAATGAGTAGTTTTTTTTAGCATTTTTTTTTTTTAATATGTTTACTTCATAACCTCATATCACTGTAACCCCGTAACCCTACATCTCCATAACCTTATTACCCTATTAATCTGGGAGTGCAAGTTTTATAATCATAAAACGCAGAAATTTTACATATCTGATTTCAAAAGCTATGTAACTCGGAGTGTTCGGGCTTTTATAGCAACATAATCTCTAAATCCTTTAACTTCATACTCTCAAACTCCATAACATCACAACCTGGGGCATCCTTTAACGTCAGGTTCTAATAAAATACTAAGATGGAAAAAAGATTTATATTGACGAATATCAAGGTCCGAAGTCCCTATCCATTTTCCTTACCCCTTTATTCCCGCAAACGCATTATGCCCCTCCCTCCCTTCCTATTTCTTGGATTGCGATATATTTTTTTTAAATTAAAGATAAAAAAATCCTCATTTACCTGTAAAAAAAATCTCCTCTGAACCCTTTCTTTCGTACTCAAAAACGTATTTGAAAAAAAATGCAAAAGGTTTTTCTCCTCCCACAAGTTTGTTTATTTGAAAAAAGTGGACAAAATTAATCAATCAAATACTAGAGGTAATAACGAACAAATCCCATTTTGGTTTTTTAAAATCGCACGACAGGGAAAAATTATAGGGGTTGAATAATTTTCCTTTCCCTACCTCCCACCCCTCCCCTAATTGCCCCACCACCCCCATCCCTAGGCTCCATCATTTCTTATCTATTTCAAAAGAATCTCATCCCCCTAACTCCTTTTTTTCGTGAAAAAATTAAGGAAATACTCTTTTGTATGTTAGTGTTACGGCAATAAACGCATATTTTCAAGAAAAAATTTCACGAAAAGTTACCGTCCGATTTGAAAAAAATCTTCAGATCTTCAATTTATTATTCAACTTTTTTTTCATCAAGTCAATAATAACGAAGTTATCTTGGAAAAACGTGTTTTTGCGAATTTTAAATGCGAATTCCTCCCCCACCCCGTGCGATTAAGCTGAACTAATTTGATAACACGATAAAAGAAAACGCGTGTAACCGGATTGTCAAAAAAAAAAAAAAATTAAAAAGTTGGTTTCAAAACTCCTCTTTTTCTGACCAGATCCGCCCCAGAATAAACGATGCCTCGGGTAATGGGATTATTGGGTTTTGGGGTTATGAAGTCACAGGATTTAGAAGTTATGGGATTATAAACATCTGCACACTCCGAGTTATATGGTCTTTAAAGTCAGATGTGAAAAATTTCTATTTACTCGGAGTTTTGTGGTTATAGAAACTTGCATGCCCCGATTAACAGGGTCATAGAGTTGTTCAGTTATAGGATTACAGTGATATGAGTTTATGGCGTTATGAGGTACAAATATTTTAAAACTTTTCTAACCACTCATTTGAGTGTTAATGGCTAAAACCCGGCTATTTACGGGTATTCTTTGAGATCAGGGATGAAAAACGAGCCAATTTGACAATTCTGAGTTCACCGGATCAAAATACACAAGGATAGACCGGACAGATAACTTTTTTTTGTGGGCCTGTGTAATTAATATTACCGTATTTATTAAGTATAGTGTAGAAAGGAGGGTTGTCGGCACGGAAGTGTCTACACGGGTTCCAAAGAGATGCCCAAGGTACTGCCCTTTGGAAGCATCCCCAAGAGCTCCGCTGCGTCATGGGTATCCCGGTTTTATATAAATATTTGTAAGTGTTACATCGTTATTGTTTTATTTGTTACTTACATTAAATACATATTGTTTTGTTAAAATTGATTGAATTTAATTTAGCACTTTTTAGGCATGACAAGTGCTTAAGCCGAGTATTCATATGCGCTCCGTATCAGCTCTGTATCACAAACGTTACATGTACTGTATCAATTCAATATGCGTAAGCCTCTGCCAAGTCGCCGTGAAACCAACTTCGATCAATTTGATCCGCACTGTTCGAAACCAGTTCATATTCAGCAGCATGTCATCTTAAGAGACGTCCCATCTGGATCCCAATTACCACCTTAGCTATAGACTTAACCAGTAATATTCATATCTGGGTTTTGAACAAAAGCAATTAATTTGTTCTAAGTTTCTAGATCTAACCATCGCCTTTGATTGTGTATCACATCAAATTCTCATAAATAAACTGCCATTTTATGGATTTACAATAGATAGTATCGGGCTTATCGAATCATATCTCAGCAATAGGCAACAGTATGTCGCATACAACAACAGTATATCAACTCGACTTGACATGAAGACTGGTGTACCATGGGGCTCAGTCCTTTGTCCAGTTCTGTTTCTAATTTATATTAACGATTTACCTTCTTCGATAGACAACACAACCTCAACCATCCTGTTTGCATATGGCACAAATCTTACCACACGAAATACTAACTTAGACATTTTAAAGATATCAATGCTAGAAGCAGAGTCAAAAGTAGAAGATTAAATCTCAACATTACTAAGACTAAGACCATGATTTTTAGTCTTAGAAAAATGGCATAGATCAAACTGATAATCAGATTCCGCTAAGTTTCTTGGTGTTTATTTGGACAGCAAATTACTATGGCAGAGTCATACAGATCATATATATATAGGAAAAGAGTGACCCCAAAAATAGACCAAAAATCGCCCATTTTCTCGCCCTCAAATTTTGTTTTAAACTAAGTGCTAAATTATTGTTAATAATAAGAACATCCTGAATACAAAATTTCAAGATGAGCATATGCTTGGTTTTTGAGATATAAGGGATTGAAGCTGTGATATGCGTGATGCAATACAGGAGCATATCAAAAAATACACACCCCCACAAAAAATGAATATTCATCAGCTATGGCTATGGATTCAAATCTAAAATCGCAAAATCCGTATATCCATTGATTAATTCAGAAAATGAAAATGATGCTATTGAGTTATATAGCTTCCATGAGGAGAAATATATTATAAGTCTGTTGGCTGAATACATGAACGAGGGTGTTGACTAGTGCTCACACAAATAATTAATCGAGACACGTCCTTGAGGAGGTGAGAACTACCCCAATACAACATCAAACTGCACAAAAGTTCCAATAACTGGTGAAAAAGCTTGAACCCTCTAAGCCTTATTAATAGGAATTAACCATAAATCTGTTACGACCTCCTTTTCAGGGTAAAAAACTACACCTTTTCTTGAATTATGAACTTGAGTCTGGGAGCAAATAATGAGTACCAGATATCGCATTTTGATTGCAATAGGTGTGAATGTGGGACGATAACTAGCATTTCTGTAACTATTTTGTGACACACCTACGATGGGGTAAGAGAACGGGATGAAAATTTATTGGTAAGTCTTTGTAGAAGAACGCACTACCGGGCGTCAAAATGACGCGAGACCAATTTATTTCTCAGGGGGCGCCAGTCGCGTATTACCCCGTTGTTCTACCTCCCAGGCGGGTTCGAGATAAGATGCACTTCGATAGCCGAATAATGGACCAATGCTGCACTACCACAGATCGGAAACGACGCTCTCTCTGGACCTGAATTCCCTCGTTAGGGGTTTAGGTACCTCTTAATTTCCTGAATTTTTGCATAAAAAAATCCCAACCGAAGAATTTCTCTGCGGAGGGATTAATTTTTGTACGTGGAAACCACGTTTTGGTCTGCTAATAACGGACTCTATTTCTCAAAAAACGCATAAAAAAATACCTATCAAACCTCCGTAAAGCAACCAGAAGGTCGAATTAACTCGACACATCCGGTTTTCGATACGAATGGGATTATAGACCGTCAACAGGCCTCAAGATCAATTAAGAAACAATAGTTCAAAGAATCCGTTTATTTAACAGAAATGGTTACACAAAATTCTTAAGATAAGAATCGTGCCTTCCCCAATCAAGGTAATGGCTTTCAAACCATACAAGCGAGAGCGCTTACGCTAACGATCGATTAGGTAGAAAAGATTCATGCATACCTTCTCAGAATCAAAATACGAGCTTTTTAGAGAAGTCTGAGACTATTTGTAATTTATAATTACGGCTGACTGATATTAACTTAAAAAGTTTTACTAAATGAATTTAGTTTCGCTAGAGACTACTTAGCTTTAAAGTTCTTGTATCGCGGAGATTCACGTACTCACACACATTCACAGTTGTTCAATATTATCGATATGGCAGCAACCCACCTTCGAGCGACTTTTAGGTAAAATTGAATTTTTGGTTTTTTATGCACAAGGCGTTTTCCTCTATAACTTTGTCATTTGGAAAGCCCCGCTATTGGCTTTCCTACCATAACTTTGTCTGGACCACTCAACGCGCTCGACCAAATTGCGAGCCGCTGAGTCAATCCAAACTCTTTCTATGTGAGAAACCGGCCTTGTACATGTGCATTGATTTTTATCAATTTTTGCTTATCGGCACTACGCCGGCTTTGTCAAAATCTTCTATTTTGCCTTTTGGATGTAATGCATCGCTAAAATTTTTTGCTCATACTTTAGAATTGGGCTTTCAATGACCGTACATCAAAGGTCAATATCTTTGGTGGAGGAATAAAAAATAAAAAATATTTCAAAGTATATTTTCGTGGTACTTTTTAAACTGACTTTTTGGTACTTTTGAAAAATCTATTTTAAGACCAATTTCGGCGTACTTTTGAAAAATCAATTTTTAAGCCAAATTCCAAGGTACTTTTGAAAAACTAATCTGCGGGTGAAATTTTGGCGTACTTTTGAAAAATTGATTTTCAAGCCAAATTTCAAGGTAGTTTTGAAAAATTAATCTGCGGGTGAAATTTTGGCGTACTTTTGAAAAATCGATTTTCAAGCCAAATTTCAACGCCCTTTCAAAAATATTATTTTTCAAAGTCCAATTTGTGGTACCTTTGAAAAAGTATATTATTCATAAATCTTTGTCATTATATACTTCTGCTCTCATATCCTGAACCAAAAACATTTTTCCTAAGTGAAAATTCGGCGTTTCTTCGAATTTTCACCTGGTCATTTCCAACGCCTTATAGAACCCAAAACGATCCTTATGGACTGATCTGTGCCTCTACAGACTCTTAAAAATGTCTTTAAATGAAATTTTTGCCTAAGTCGAATTTTGATTGTCTTCAACTTAGGACAATTTTGGAGAGTTCTACAACATCTTCACCCTCTGACCCCCGTTGGGATCATTTGAGGGATGAAAAGGAAGTTATTGGAGCTTTTGTGCAGTTTGGTATAGTATTGTAGTAGTTTTCACCCCTTTAATTGAGACACACCTTTAATGGTGTGTCTCAATTGCTTTGTGTAAGCCCTTGTCAACACCTTCATTCACGCATTCAGCCAATAGCTCTATAACTCAATAGCACCATTTTTCCCTATCTTCATTCTTATATAGGGAATATTTTGGCCCTTCTGAATTAATCAATGAATATATGGATTTGTCGATATTAGATATGAATTCTGCTTCGAAAAATACTAAAAATATATTGATTGCTATGCCATAACTGATAAATATTTACTTTTTGTATGGCTTTGTAATTTTTGATATGCTCCTATATTACATCACGCATATCACAACTTTTATCCCTCATATCTCAAAAACCAAAGTTATGCTCATCTTGAAATTTTTTATTCACATCATTAACAATAATTTAGCACTTAGTTTGAAACAAAATTCAAGAGCAAAATTCGAGAGCGAGAAAATGGGCGATTTTTGAGGTCATTCTCTCAACCAATCAATCAATCAATCAAAACGGATATTTCATATGAATATTTTTAAAAATCTCTCATCAATGTTTGCGTTCCTCTATATTTTTTAAATTTTCTTCTCAGTTTCCAAGTATTTTACACTCCAGCATGTGTTCTTACTTTAAAATATTTTTACAGTTACTTACTGTAATCGTCCTTAGATTCTAGTCTTCCTAGATTTAATTAATATGTCACCATTAATATTTTCCGCAGAACCGACATAAAGAGCTATAAATTGAAAATCTGTTCCCTTCTGAACTTTTACTTTTTTTACAGGAACCTAATTCTGTTTGACAGTTTTGCTTTTCGCCATTTAACAACTGCTTTATTTCTACAAAAAATTCGATATATGGAATGCAACTGTCGCAAAACTATTTGAAGCTTTTCAGCTTTTAAAATGTTTGATCTCTTTTGTTGAGAATATATCCAATTTAGATGAAACATATTTTCACACATCCCTGAATATACGTACAATTCAAATTCTATCTGTATACTATACAATACATATTATATTCTCCACACTGATTCGAAATTTTCATCGACCGAGAAATAAAATATATAGATTCAAATATGTGTGTTAATTTATTTACAATCGTAGCAATAGTAATTAATTCAACAAAAATCGAAACAAGTGTTTTAATGTGCCGTTATTAAATGGATAGACAGGTGCAAGGGAATAATGTTAAAACTACTAATAGTAAATAGTATAGGTAAAGTTTCTATACTCCACAGAAAAAAAGCGAATATATTTAGCCTGTATAATCGATAGTCCATTTTAAGTATAATTTCAATGATCTATCTGATTTATCTGTTCGTTTTTCTGTCCATCCAATCGTATGTATGCTGTAGCGAAAAATTTTTTTATGGGAATATTTATTTCTAATTATTTTATTATGTTTCGATTATTTATCATTTATCCTATAAAATCATATGTTATGTAACTTTAATTTAGCTATTTATGTTATACAAGTAGTAATTCCGTGTTAGATCAGCTATTTCTTCATTAGCACGGAGACACGAAATCCGCTCGTAGTCTTCGCCGCGAGATTAGTCCGCACTTGGGGTAGTTCTTAATGAATAGTTTGAGCCAGCAGCTCGACTGGAAGCACGTGGGTGGTATGTACTTCGCCGCAGCTTTGACGTCATCCACCCGTATAAGTAAAACTAAGTATGTAAAAATCACTGTAGAGAGAGTCCGAAATTTGTGCGCTCAAATTGGTGAAATTATTATAGACTATTTTTCTAAGTCTATAAAACATCATTGGATACTTCTGCGCACCACTTTTGGCAATTTTTCCCACTCGGCCACCGTTTAATTCACTCCAGCCGCCATTCAAGGGTCAAATGAAAGATCAGTACTGACCGACCGCCCGAAGGAAGCAGACGTACCGTACAGATGTAAACCCAATTAAGGAAGGAAGTGTGGTGGAAAATTTCCGTAACCGTCTTTCGGGGAATCATAATAGGAACTGATCAACTGATGCGTATAATTTCCGTGAGTTCTTACACTCTACAACCATTTAGAGCAGATTCTAGCAGCTATCCGAGCCACTAGTCCGTAGACAGTTCCCATCGATCAATTGCCGAAGACAGACGTGCTTAGAGGAAGTAAGTAATGAAGGTTATGGCAGGTTCCTGCAATATTAGGAGTAGTCTTGTGTACATGTAGAATTCCACATAGTAGGTCCTGATATTAATAAATATAATTGCATTCCGAATTGTGCTTTTTACTGCTGTGTGCATGAGAAATCTAGTTTTTCCTTTGACCCACTGGATATTTCAGTTTTTTCACTGTAGCTACTTCAGCCCCGCTTCACTTACGTTTGAAGGTAGTGGTGTTCCTCCACTTGATTGGTAACTGGCGCCCACGCAATTGTACCATAATTACCGCCGTTGCTAGGGTGTCAAAGTGGTACTTTGCAGACTCACTGGGAAGTACGTCACAGTGCCTATCAACTTGTACAGCTAGTCTTTACTTATTTTATGTAAGTATATGTAGCTATGCGATATGCGATGCTTATTGAATAACTCTACTGGATAATTTCCAATCAATTATCCTTGTCTCAGTATGGTTTTGTAAGAGGCCAATCCACCACAACTAACCTTGTTTGTGATACTCATTTTATGACTGAATCGATGGGTTTCAATCTGCTGACTATTTTGCTCATTTTAGTTTTCCACAAGAATCTCTTCTAGGTCCTGTGTCATTTATAATAGTTATCAATAATGTTAACATAGTTTAGATGTAAATTATTTGCTCTACGCGTAGACCGTTGCGTATAAATATTTTTCACTGCCGAATGCCGTGAAGTCTATTTGCACTTTCAAAATAACATAGACAGCATGTCTGAATTATTCATTTCAAATAGTCTTTATTGGAATAATTCTAATTATCAAGTAATGTCCTTTCTACAAAATACGTCTTTACCAAGCTATATTTCGCGAACTCGGTGTTATCTTTGATAGAAAATATTCTTCTGCCAATCTAATTGAAACCATTGTGAGTGAATTTAATAAGACCCATGGACTTTTCAAATACCGATAGTAATGATTTTCTCACTCATTAATTAATGGAATATGAATCAGTTGTTGTATATATCAAATGTCCAGAATCAGTACAAAGAAAATTTATTAAACTGTTATGGTTATAATCTGAAGGTTCTTGGCCTCCAATAGGTTACTGATTCATTAATAGGTTTTCATCTTAAATTAAAATACACTTTGATTTTAAGTTCAAATGTAGAGATTAATTTTGAATATTTTCGTGCCATTTAAGTGCCACTTAATGGTCAGTTGATTAGAATTTCGAAAAACCAGTGACGTAATTGTACTTACGTGTTGACTACCTCCAGATATATAATTAAAATTCTACTTACACAGATTTTTTTGGCAATATATGTGTTAAAGCCGCTGCGCAAGGAATCACTACTTCCACATCCAGATTTTCTATCCAAGTCTCTCACAACGAAAAAAATTTTGTATGTGGAAATAATTATTTATGGAACTTTAATAATATAATATTTGAAATGGCCTACCCCAAAAATCCATAAAACAATATGCCTCATCGGTAGTGGTGGTAGAGGTGATGGTGGTAGGGAAGTAGTAGTGGGACGAAGTAAAAAAAAATGAGGCCTTTGGTTCTTGTATACACACTAAATCACAATTTTATTTTTTTTCACCTCCTTTAATAATGGTAATGGGCGTGACTAATGCAAAAAAATTTTCGATACTTTAGCTTCTTTGGTATACACTAAATACCAATTTTATGGACTCTTGCCTGCTTGATTTACCTATTTACCCTCCATTTATCCCAATTTACCCCCCAACCCTTCAACGGAATAAGATGAAAATATAATCTAGTTCCAGATCTCGTTAAAATACATGTGTGTACCAAAGGACCAAGCACAAAAGTATAGGAAAAGGCCTTTCGGTCAATTTTTTTGAAATTTTGGGTAAAAGTTCTCCTGGTTATACTGAACAAAAGTTCTCGTGAGCACAATGCTCAAAATTCAATAGTTCGGCCGCCAGTGGTGGCCTTTGAAATCTAAAAATATAAAGCTCTTATATAGTCCCTTGGGGTAAAGCTTTGACGCCAAAATTTCTGTGACTGGACCGCAAGATATCTACTCCCCCATTTTCGAGGGCGGGGGACACGATGATGACAATATTTCAGACCTACCCTTCATTCACTACCTTTAAACCGGAAACCACCCCTTTTGGATGCTAGGCTTGCGAGGCTTGTCGGATCGGGTTTTTTTATCACCTCGAATAAAATAAGTGAATTTTGACCACGGGTGACCTAACCCACCCCGGTTGAAACTACCCAATAACGAAATACCGCGAAAACAATGAAAATCTGCTGGAAGACGGTATATCCCTATTTTTGAAGGCGTGGATCACAATGATGATGATATTTCCCGATCTACACTTCACTTACTATCCGAAAAAACATCCCTTTTAACGATTTTCTGGTGCTAGGCTTGCGAGGGCTTATCGTATCGGTTAACGGTAACTCACGACCAGGGGTTGAAACTACTCCCACCCCAAATAACGAAATACCACGAAAACAACGAAAATCAGCTTGAAAACGGTATACTCCCGTTTTCGAGAGTGGGTTAGGTCACCTGTGGTCAATCGTTACTTATTTTATTCGAACTGACAAAAAAAGCAGCAGCATAGCAGAAGAAAATCGGAAAAAGAGGTGATATTTTCGGTTTAGGGATAGTGAGTGAAGGACATGTCGGAAAATATTGTCACCATCGTATTCCCCGCACTCGAAAATGGAGGAGTAGATGTCTTGAGGTCCAGTCACAGAACTTTTGGGGTCAACGTTTTGCCTCAAGGGACTGTATAAGAACTTTATATTTTTAGACTTCAAAGGCCACTGGCGGCCAAACTATTGAATTTTGAGCATTGTGCCCATGAGAACTTTTGTTCAATATACCCAGAAAAACTTTTTCCCAAAATTTCAAAAATTTTGACCAAAAGGCCTTTTCCTGTACTTTTGTGCGGAGTCCTTTCAAGTCTATCTTAAATGGTTCCAAAGTAATCGTGTAAAAAAAAAAGTTACAGACAGACAGAACGACAGACAGAATTTTTTTTGCTTAAACTTAAGATCTCGATGTTTCATGACATTCTAAGCCTATTTTAACAATAAAAAAAAAATTTTTTTTGCGTTACTATACTTCCACTGGACGTGGAAGTAACAAAATTACGGTAAATTCAATAGTGTTAGAAATCCACTAAAATCCATTTCTGCAGGATGGAACAAACTTAATTTTTTGACTGGCAGGGTAAGTATCGAGTACTTTTTAGAGCCACAGATTCAGGCCATTTTCAATTTCTTATTATAGGATGTTTCCCTTCGTTCCCGGGTTTCCAGTAAACCCCATGCCAAGCTTCAATCTTTTAGTTCAACGAGAAGTATGAAAACAACTTTTGGAAGGTGAAACAGAAATGGCATTTTATATGCAGATTTCATGGTTAATATGTAAATATATTATGCAATGAAATTGTATCGTTAATTACTTTATTATTGACAAATAAATACATTTTATTTTATGACTTTTGAGTATCTCATTCCGATAATTGATAGAAAACGCATTAAATACATGGCAGATTCTTTGTCTTTAATGAAATAAAAGTCTATTTCAAAAAATCATGAAATAAATATCAAAGTTCATTATAAACAAGTTTGTAATATACTTGAAAAAAATTAATATTTCTTTTTTATTTATCGGCTAAAGTCGAATTGATTTAATCTAATTTTTTTCGGCGACCACATTCCACCTGAAATTTTATTGTTGATTCTTATGACTTCCTGATTATGAAAAAAATATTTGTGCCCAAAAATTCCTTGTGCTTCAAAAGTTATATGCTCTTTTTGACGCGCATTCACGCATTCACGCATTTTCAACTTATCTGTTTAATAGATCTTGTACTAGAAATTGGTTTGGGAATTTTAAAAATACTCACTTATTTGGAATAAAATTCTTAAAATATATAGACCTGTCCTATATGTATTGGTCAATTTTGAAAAAAAATAGGAAACACCAAGAATGGCCGAAAGAATAAAAATTGAATATCTTTCCTATAAGAAGGAGTAATTTTACCAAAGTTGGCAAAAATAAAACCCATTTATGGTCAAATATAATACACCAACCCAGGACACCGTATGTCAAATAGAACGGTCAAAGATGGCGGACGAAATAAAATTTTTAATTCTTCGTCAATTATTTAGGAGACATTGTACGTCACTTTTTTTTTCTTTTCGATTGTACGTTACTTTATGTACTTTTAGGGGATAGAGTTCATTTTTTTTTTAATTTTCAAAAAAGTGCGTTTTTTTTTATTTTCAGAAAAAGTGCATTTTTACAATTTTCAAAAATGCATTTTCTTTGACCCCTCCTTTTTTCATCCAATTTTCATCGAAAGGAAATAAAATATACTATATTAGTTTCATTACCGTCATATGCCACATCCGATTCATCAAAGGTAGAAGAAGGCTTGGCACAATTATTTCCTTTACAATAGACATAACATTATATATTCAGTTTTCTACAGCTTCACTGATTATTTTTCCAGCCTTTCTTACATTTACAAGAAATATCACTTAGTAAATTTTTAGGAAAAGCATTATTACTTTTACTCGTAAATCAGGCATTAAGCCAATCTCAGTTTTAAGCCAGACGAATTGTAATGGATCTTTCTCAGGACCTACCATTTTTGGACTTGGAAATATACTCTTAAATAGTATTTTTCCTTTTCAGTAGGTGGAATTGCAGACAATTCTATTTTCGGTATAATTTTTGCCAATTATTTTATTAATCTTAGGTGTGTAAAAACAGATTTTTTTTTATGATGATTCCATACTAATTGAGTCATTATGACCAAAAGGTCAATGTCTTCACCGGCTATTATAACTTGATTGTCTTCGGTTTTCAAATCAATAGCAGTTTTAACGATTGTAGCATCGGCTCGGCGTCTTCTCTGCATATTTTAACGTTAAAGTCATTACACAGTAACACAAAAAAAAAGTTCTGTGCAGCGGACCAAATTATATGAATATGGTGTATTTTTCGACGCTGAATCCGAATTCCTGGTCAACAAAAAACCTATCGTGTCAATTCTGTTGTTTAGTCAAAAACATTCCTTAAAATGGTGTAAAATCATAGAAATAATGTAATAACTTAATGAAGTGTGAAAAATGGTAGATGTTTTGTAGTCGAGTGTAGATAATATAAATTCGAGCCACAGTAAGCTATTTCTATAAAATAAACCGAAATCCGTCCTTATGAGTTAGTGAAAACTACCGGTAAAACTCAAAAGACGCAGGTGAGTGTAAATAACATGTACAAAGGCCAAATTTTTGTATCTCTTAGTGCAAAATATTTGACTCTGGTGCGACAACCAGCCGTTACTCTCAAAGGGTAGAAACTCAATTCTATGGAGGGTTAAAACTACCCCCACCCCTCATACCTCATAGGTTTCAAAAAATTCAGGCAGGGTGAACAAATATGAAGTAAATTCATTCCAACCACCAATACATGAATAGAGACTATGGGTGGCAAGAGCTACCCCATGCTCAAACGTTACATATGGGTGCTATTAAAATTCAGATAGGGTCAAATGCTTGTAGCTCATTGTGCCAAATATATAAATCTGGTACGACAACTACCAAATCTTTTTGATAAGGTTGAAAATCACCCCCACCCCTATTGGGGTGGGGGTAAAAACTACCCCCACATAATATTACGGTTACTGGGATTGGACAATCATTAGCTAAAATTCTTGGCAAAACGGAAACTATTGTAAGGTCCTTACATAATGCCCATCAAAAACAAATTTCGTTTTTAATTATTAATCAAATCACGGAAAATATTCCATTTATGTCTTTTGATCGTACAAATCTTAAATGTCCGGATAATATAACGTACGCAGACCCCTATTTTAGCAGTTCAGATAGAGTAGATGTACTACTTGGGGCAGGTATCTTCTGGGAATTACTTTGCGTTGGTCAAATAATGATCGGACCTAACAAACCTATTCTTCAAAAATCAAAGCTTGGATGGATAGTTTCTGGACCTATATGCTTAAATGTCTGTAGCCCAAAGATACACTATAATTTATCGGTGCAAACTTTGGAAACACAACTTGAAAAATTCTGGAAAATTGAGGAATGTAGTAATTCACGCAAATATTCCAATGAGGAGGCCGAATGCGAGAGAATATTTACCGAAACTACAACACGCGATAGTACTGGTCGTTTAGTCATCCACTTACCAATGCGCGAATTGACACAAGATTTTGGAAATTCAAGATATTTCGCTGAAAAACGCTTTTTAGCTTTAGAAAAACGCTTCAGATATTCTCCTGATTTAAGGCAAGACTATACAGAATTCATTCTTGAGTACGAAAAACTCGGACATATGACAAAAATTAACGAAAATGATCAAACATTCTCAGATATACCTTATGAAAATAAACGCATTATATATTATTTGCCACATCATGGTGTGCATAAAGAAACAAGTCTTACTACCAAGCTACGCGTCGTGTTCGACGCGTCGTCTAAAACAGAGTCGGGTCAATCTCTTAATGACATTTTGTTAACCGGTCCTACGATTCAGGACGACCTTTTTTCTATACTAGTACGGTTTAGAAAACACACTTATGTCATGATTGCCGATGTTGCAAAAATGTATCGGCAAATTTTAGTAACAGACAGTCAACGGGACATGCAGCGCATCCTTTGGCGTCCATCTTCTGAGCAACAGTTAGAAGAATATCGGTTAAACACACTCACTTACGGGACATCACCTGCCTCATTTATAGCAACACGTTGTTTATATGAACTTGCTTGTCTTAACGAGTCTAAATACCCCAATTCTTGCCAAGTTATTAAAAGAGATTTTTATATGGACGATCTTATAACCGGGGCAGATTCGATCGAAAATGCTATCTTAAACATGAAATAAGCGAAATTCTCGAAGGCGGAGGTTTTCAGTTAAGAAAATGGGTGTCGAATAACCAAGATATTCTAAATAATTCCAGTCAGTTGGAAAATATTTTACCGCAGTACATTATATCAGACGACTCATGTATAAAAACCTTGGGGATTTTATGGAATGCCAAAACCGATAGTCTGCAGGTTATATCGAATTCAAACTTAGAAAATCGTATAGTAACGAAACGCACAATTCTTTCCAGTATTGCCCAAATATTCGATCCTCTGGGTCTTGTAGGTCCAATAACAATAAAAGGAAAAATAATCTTACAGCGATTGTGGCAGTTGCGCATCAATTGGGATGAGTCTGTGCCAGTTGACATTCATACCGAATGGTGTCAATTCCAAGATCGAATACATTTATTGAATAAATTGGTTATTCCAAGACATATATCCATACCCAATACTATAGTATCAGAGATTCACGGATTTTGTGACGCGTCCATTGCAGCCTATGGCTCGTGCTTGTATTTAAGGATGGTCAACTTAGCTAGTGAGGTGTGTGTTCGGCTGATATGTGCAAAATCCAGAGTAGCTCCTCTAAAATGTTTGACTTTACCACAACTTGAACTTTGCGGTGCGGTGCTATTAGCTCAACTAACTGATAAGGTTATGTCTGCTCTAGATATTAAAATAAATGTGTATTATTGGTGCGATTCCACTATTGTTTTATCATGGTTGCAGCTATGCACTGGAAAACCTTTGTATGTAATCAAGTCGCGGAAATTCAAAATTTGACAAATATAAATCAATGGAGGCATGTATCCTCAAATGAAAACGCAGCAGATATTATATGTCGCGGTTGCAACCCGGAAAACTTGGTAGATTGCCCATTGTGGCAGTCAGGGCCAACATGGCTATTTAGTAATGAAAATAAAAGAAATTCATGTTGACAACGTACCCGAAAGCAGGATACCTAAAATAGTCACAATTTTGGCTGTTGTCGACCAAGAAATATTTACAAAATTTTCATCTCTTAATAAATTGAGGCGGGTTATAGCTTACTGTCTCAGATTTAAAAACAATGCGTTAAATAAATCTGTTAAATTAATAGGACCTTTAACTTCTAATGAAATAAACAAATCTTTAAAAACGTTGATTAAAATCGCTCAAAGGTTAGAATTTCTTGAGGACTTTTCAAGGCTCAAGAAAGGCAACTGTGTCTCTGCGAATAGTAAACTTGTCTCATTAAATCCGTTTAACGACCAAGACGAAATCATTCGAGTAGATGGCAGATTATCAAAGTCTAATGTTACAGTTGATCAAAAATTTCCTATAGTTTTATCTAATAAACACCCATTAACCAGACTTATCATAATTAATGAGCATATTAGAAACTTTCACTCTGGCGCACAATTAACGTTAGCTATATTACGTCTCGCCTATTGGCCGCTAAAGGGCCGTAGCCTAGTAAGAAAGGTTTTGCACGAATGCGTTATTTGTTTCAAAAACAATCCGCTAACAGTATATCCATTAATGGCAGATTTGCAGTAGCACAGAGTGCAGCCAGTACGGCCATTTTATAACAGTGGCTTAGATTATTTTAGACCTCTCCTTGTAAAGGATGGAAAAATCCGTAATCGTAAACTTGTTAAGTGTTACGTCTGTATATTTGTTTGTTTCACAACCAAGGCTGTACATTTGGAGTTGGTAGAAGATCTCACCACTAATTCATTTTTAAATGCTTTAAAAAGATTTACTTCGCGCCGTGGAATCTGTAAAAATTTGTATTCCGATAATGGCACCAACTTCCACGGTGCCAATAATGAATTAAAAAATATAGAAAGATTGTTGTCTAAAGATCACGATGATCAGACCATAAATCAGTTCTTAAGCACCAATAATATTGTCTGGCACTTTTTGCCTGCAAGATCCCCTCACATGGGAGGCTTATGGGAGGCCGCAGTGAAATCTGCTAAATTTCATGCTAAAAGGGTAGTGGGAAACGCTCATTTAACTTATGAGGATTTGAACACGGTATTTATACAAATAGAAGCTATTCTAAATTCGCCGCCACTTACCCCAATGTCTAATGAACCTACTGACCTTACTACCTTGACTCCGAGTCACTGTCTAATTGGAGATGTTCTTAATGCGATTCCGAAAGTAGATATTAGAGAGTTGTCAATGAGTAAATTGTTACACTATCAAAGACTTCGGCAAATAGTGCAGCATTTTTGGAGTCGATGGAGTTCTGAATATCTGTCAACGCTACAGCAACGTTCTAAATGGAGAATTCCTAAAATCATAGACGTAAAGGTTGGCGATATGGTCATTTTGAAAGAGAATAATCTTCCTCCCATGAATTGGCCACTAGGTAGGATATCACAGCTGCATCCAGGTAGCGACAGTGTAGTGCGTGTAGTCAGTGTTCAAACCGCAAATGGTGTTTTAAACGGGCTTTAGCAAAAATTTGTAAGCTCCCAATTGAAATAAATGATGAGAGTAAATGAGTCCAAATTGGACATTTGAAGCATCACAATGATTCAAAATGTCTTTTTGTTACAATGTTAAGCCATTCGTTGTTTTATAAAATGTATGTTTATTTCTATTTATTGAAAGCCCAGCCTTTCAAGGGCGGCGGCTATGTTCAGTCCATTTTATCTATTAATTAAACTAGAAATAATTTCCCCACTTTTTAGTTGTAGTAAAATCAAGATGTTTATGATTGTTATTATAATTGACAGAAGTATAAATAAATTACTTAACAAAACTTCAGAACTTTTATATCAAAAAGAGAAATATCAAACATCATGTGTCGGTGGTTGGAACGAATTTACTCCATATTTGTTCACCCTGCTTGAAATTACAATTTTTTTTCCCGTTTTGAAACCTATGAGGGGGGTAGTTTTAACCCTCCATAGGGTTGATTCTCTACCCTTTAAGAGTAATGGCTGGTTGTCGCACCAGAGTCAAAAGTGCATATAACTTTTGAAGCTCAAGGAATTTTTGGGCACAAATATTTTTTTCGTAATTAGGAGGTCATAATACATAAGAATCAGCAATAAAATTTCAGGTGGAATGTTGTCGCCGAAAAAATCAATTCAACTGCACTATAATGGAAATGGCCGTGAGTTAATTTTCAGTAATTAGATAATTGCCAGAAAGTTTTCATAAATTGTATTTTTTTCTGAATGCAAATGAATATATGGTAATTTCAACGTCTAATTATGACGCACTAATAAGAAACACATAATATATGTGAGAAAAGATGAAAAATAATTTTAAAATAATTCTCTGGTAGAATTATCAAAATATTAACGTAAGAAAATTCACGAAGTAAGACAGTCTAAGTGCCAAGGGAAATAGGACAAAAATTTCGAACATATGCATTTGACTTTTCATAAAAATGCATCGACAGATTTTGGAGTTTGTGAAAATATTTTCATTACTAACTGAGATACAACGAATTGAAATATTGTAATTTGTTAAATTGTAAATTACAAAATTTCAGTTCATTGTATTTCAGTTAGTAATGAAAATATTTTCACAAACTCTAAAATCTGTCGATGCATTTTTATGAAAAGTCAAATGCATATGACAAAAAAAAATAAAAGTAAACAGGGGTCCCTAGACCCAGGGGAGGCTAGCAAATTTTCAAAAATTTTTTCGCAAACTGCTTTTTCAAAATTTTTTAGGGGTCATTAGAGAAGTGCTTCTCTAGATGTTATTTCCCAAATTTCGTATGGGTCCCATGCGCCACAGACGAGAAAAAAAATATTGAAATTTCACCAGCCGCCGCTGTTAGATACTAACATGTATCTTGACAGAACTAACATATTGTTTATTTTAATTTACATACTTTTGTTTTCCATAGATAATTTGATACATTGTAAATTTATTGTAAATTAGACAAATTTTTTTTAAGATAAATACCATGTATATAATTAAAAAGCTTTTTTTTATGGCTTTTCAAAAGGTGTAAATATATATTGGACATTATTTTAACCAAAATGTATACATTTTTTTATTTTGATTATATTTTGGACTTACGGTTTTTGGACAATTCTGAACAAGTTTCATTAACAAAATTTTCCGATAAAAATATGCCTAATATGATTTTTTTATTTTCCCCGCATATATTGGTACTGCAGGTGGCTTTGAATTTGTAGGAGGCGAATGCTTTTCTGGTCATAAGTAGATCCTAATTGGTTCCATACTTAAGTAAAATTTGATTCAAATCGGAAAAAAATAAAAAGTTATTGGGCTGTTACCATTTCAAGTGAAACACACTGTATAAAAGCCAGTGATAAAAAAAGAATTGAATTGAAAATTTATTAATACTTAAATGACTCTGACACCCAACTTGCTTCTCAGTAAAAACAGTTTTTTATCGGTTTAATACATGCCTTGCATCATCAGCTGTAGAAAGACCCTTTTCATTTACTGAAATTATAAATGCTCCTAGAAGAAATGCATTAACTAATGGAAATTTCGAAAATTTGGTGCTATTGAAAGCTAATGGAAATAGATAGATCTCAATTTTATTATTTGTACTTGTACTTACCTAAAATTATTACTATGTTTTATATACAGTATCGGAAAGTCCTGGCTTAAGTGTTGCATAGTTTCAACGACTTAACCGACCGCCCACAATAAGGGATCTACTAGAGCTCTAGCATAGGGGCAAATAGTGACACGAATCATCAAGCATCAAGGCGGAAACAAATTGAAATTCCACAGACAGGCTGCCCACGCACATGTGGTGGGGAAAGCAGGTGGCACGATTGTAGGATATGTTATATGATAAAAAAGAATAGAATAGTTGCTTTACTCTCGCTTGCTCTTATTGCCCATACCCAAGCGAACATTTTCCGATAGTGTATAAGTTGATTTTCTTTATTACTTTCCTGACATTTGAAGGGAAATCGACCGCAGCGATATTTATTTTTGTTGGTTTTTATATTTATATAATAATAAATTATTTTTCTATTGTTTTTGAATGATGCTGAGTTAAAGAAAGCTGTTAATAAATATTAATAATAACAAATTATTAAGAGAAAAACTTAATAAATAAAATTTTTTATGGGTATTGGAAGAACTGTGGAGCATTTGAAATATGTTAAAGTACTTGAAATACTTGAGTATTTGAAATACTTTAGAGTAATTGAACTACTTTGAGATTTGAAGTACCTAGTGAAGTACTTCAAATAATCTGAAATATTTGAAATACGGTACTTGCGATTTACTTGAAGTACTTTCGACAAGTATTTGGTATTTGAATTACTTTGCTTCAGGTCATAGTACTTGGGAATTGGAGCAGCAAGTACTTCGTCAGGTACTTGGTATTTGGTACTTCAAGTACTTTCATTGGGTACTTTCAACAGCTCTGCCATGTCCAGAGATAGCATCGACAACAATGCTTATTGCAGAGATGGAAGTACTTACTATCCTGCCTGCCTTCATTAAATTTATTGTTAAATAAGTGGACACGGGAGCATTTCAAAAAAGGGACACCGTACCGAAATAATACAACAAATATGTGCAAAAAGGCGACTCGCTGCGTAGCGAGTTGGATTCAGCGCAACCAACAATTTCATAAAAAAATTTACAAGTTTACGAGTTTACGAGTTTTACAAGGACGTAGTAAGAAAAAATATGACGAAATAAGACCGTTACGAAGGTATCCAAACGATACCAAATGGTATTCTGATGGATGAAAAACGCCAAGTAGTACCGGAGCAAGAACTATGCGGGATTAACCAAGGACAAGTATTAACCTGGATCTAGGTAGTAAAGTAATCTGTTACAAGCAAAATTCACAGTTATTGAAGTCTGTGGAGAAGAAATGGTAAGAAGGCCATACAGTAATAAAGAATTCCGCATCATAACTCACAACCAAGCAGTTGTTAATGCTATGGAGACAGCAGAGGTTCGTTCTAAAATTGTAAAAGCGTGCCTGAAGTCTGGCTGAAAACAGCGGCACAGCGTATTATCTCAGTGACCGTGATGTCACAACCCACACAGCACAACCGGGATATGGGATGACAAATTGACGTACCTGGATATCCCAGTACGTAAAATAAATAGAGAAACGGATGTACCTTTTAGGATATCCTATTTTAGGACGTCCTCAAGACAGCCCATTTTAGTACGTCCCAGGATATCCTTTTATGGACGTCAATGGGCTATCCTGAATAGGTTCCATTTTGGCATTAACTATGTCGACTAACATCGGGATTAAGAACGGATATCCCATGAAGAGCCCCGAATCTCCTTAAAATGCACCCTAATACTAGGTCTCTAATATATTTAAATAAAGCGCCGTTTTGATTTCCGGCCGGCCAAACTGGCCAAAACAAATACCCCAAACTCAGTGCCCAAACCAAACACATAGCAACCACGCTTTATTAGTTTTTATTTCTCAAACATTTAAATACTTAATAATTATTGTTAGTGGGCTGTATGGAATATTTTAAAGTTGTATCTTTGTGTTTTATCTATTTGGTTCAGATTTATTGGAGTGTCTTCATTTCAGACTATAAAAAGTGAGTACAAAGGTATAAAAATATAACATAACCTATTAAACTTCATGTTATGAAAAACTTACTTGATTATGATTAAATATTTAATTAGTTATTAATGTCGTGTTCGAAACCACGAAAATTTACTACGAGTTTTTATACTTTCAGAATGCCAAAGGAAGCTAAAAAATGAGGATTTATACGGATTCTCATATTTTACAATCACTGAGAAACCTATGAAATAAAATATTAATTTGGCTCAAGAATTGAATGCTGAAATCAGCTTGGAGAGAAAATGTGAATCAGTGAAAGTATTCTCACATGTGACAATAAACCTGATGAAATTGAATTTGAGAATGACGACAAATAATGTGCCTACTTAGTTAATAATTTTAAAACCAACTAGCAACTGTGGATGAAAATAAGTAAGTAAATATTGTGCTTTAAGATAATTATTTGACACTTTTAAACAAAAGATATGATACAATAGGTCTATTCCTTTGCATTAAAAGTGTAGCACTGAGCTGCACTGGTGTAAGATTGTCTCTCTTTAACTTATGATATCCGCATTGATGCCGTCTCTGTCACTTAAAATTAATGGCACACTTCTTGTGCAAAGGAATGGACCTAATATCAGGACGAACACAGGTGGACAGACTGCAATCTTTTATCTTGAAACTCTATTTGCCAGAGTGTACTTTATGGATTTTAATTTATAATTCGGTAAATTATTATTATTCACTGAGTGCTATAATAGGTCATACCCATAGCCTTCAATAATTTCTGTTATTTTTATCTTGCCCACTTTTCATATATTTTTTTAATAATAGTGGTTCAAATACTTAATAATAACTACGTTTATTTTAGCTGCACCCATAAATGAGTATATTATGGAAAACGAAGCAGAGAAGCTGTTAAAAGATTATCCGAGAAGTGCAAAAGAGAGAAGCGAGGCAAACGAGAGAATAGAGAAGTAGGAGTGCGCTACATTCTAAAAATTCGTGTTCGGCTATTATTAAATTTGCAAAAGTAATATAGGTATTTATTTTACATTTTTCTAAAAAGTTTGCTTTTTAACATTAGAAATGTTTTTAAATATTGAATGTGTTTGGCTTATTTCTATTATTAAAATATTATTATTATTTAGGTAGCACTGAATTCCATACATACAAAATATTTCTGTTTTTTTTATAAAATTGTATTGTCTTTGACCATGGTTAATAAACCGAATCGTAAGAAAATAATATTTTATTTTTTAACTGACCATAAATCCAAGAAATTGCGTATAAGTTATAAGGAAAAAATAGGTAAGTGCAAATATTTCAAAAATGTGCATATTTGACAAAAATTCTAAAAAATGTTACAATACAATTTTTTTTAAATCTAAGTATAACATTATTGTCTAAATGTTGGTTGTGACATTTTCTTAATTTTTTATGTTTCTTGGTGGAATCCTTTGCCACATGTTTTCTTCTAAAACAATGTCCGTAAAATCTACAAAATAATGCAATTATCCAGTATTTTACTCGAAAATAACCTCTACGCTCCTATAACGTAAAAATCACAGGCGTAGAGGTTATTTTTCAGTAAAATACTGGATAATTGTATTATTTTGTTGATTTTACGGACATTGTTTTAGAAGAAAACGTGGCAGAGGATCCCACCAAGAAACAGAAAAATTAAGTTGCCCGTGGATATCTATTTTCAGTCCGTAGGATATCCTGGGACATTTCAGTATGTAGTTTGTACAGCCTATTCGTAATACTTAGGACATCCCGAAATATCCCGGGATGTCCTGGTACGTCCTTAGTACAAGCGCCGGTATATCCTTCAGGACGTCCCTTGTACTACTTTTATCTGATACCGAGTTGTGACATTGGGATGACCAAAAGAGTGCCGAAAAGCATACAAACTGGGATATTAGGATGTCCATAGGCAAGCCCAAATACTAAATGGGATTTGCCATAGTACGTCCCTCGGACAGCCTTGTGCTGTGTGGGAAGGAAAAGTGGACAAGCTGGTCTGAGAAAGCCAAATATGGTATTGATGAATCAACCTGTGAGATATCTTGCAGTACTGCAAAAGAGTATGAAAGAACTACTAAGTCAGAAGTCAGAAACATTACTGGAATGATACTTTTCATTGGTGAGCCATTAAAATCAAAGATCAACGAATTGCTAGAGCTGAGCAGAAAATACTTGAGATGTGCAATGGACAGGATGCGGACACTGTAAAATAAATAAACACACATAAGGGTGTCGGGCAATTCGGATCACAGGACAACAGTGAATAGAGAAAAAACCCTTCAATACATCAGCTTATCTGAATGTCGAGTCCTCTGGCACATTTCGGAGGATACCTCAAGAGACCAACAAAGCCCCCATCGACCGTATATTAGTATTTCTATGAGAAACGACTCTAATGGGACAATGGGTCGTCTGTGAGGTACAATAAGCTTAAACTTCCACTGCTCGTTTCGGTAATGGATAAATAGGCGACATTGCAATTCTTTGGTCTTCAGAAAGATTAACTCTATAAATTTGCGTTTAACACAGCTAGTTAATTAATTCCAAATAATATATTCAATTAGAAAACTTTGCTCATTCAAAGAGGAATATTTTGGTCTTCCATAACATATTAAATTTTTTCTAAAGATAAGTGAAAAAACAGAGAATTAAAATATAGCAAGTTCATTCTTGCAGGATGCTGGTAATGGTAATTCTACAGACTGATGAACGATTATTCTTAGAAGTAAATGTTTGATTTCTAATAGTGTTATGCAGAGTGATTAATTTAAAAAAAAACTAGCTATGAACCCATCTATTTCTCCCATTTCATTTCCCTGTTGCTCACGCGATGATACTTCCATATCTAATAGCTTATTGACGTTTCATGTTTTTCCGCATATCTGGCAATTACTACTCTCCGGGCCAATACTCTACCATAGGACTCTACTCTTCAAATTCATATCGTTTTTTAGATTTTTAGAGCCACTGAAATGTTTCAAAGTTGCAAAGGTTTCAATGTGTACCCTACATTGAAAGTTTTATATTGCTGTTCAATGTCATACTTTAACCAATTTGTTCCGGGTGTGCGTGCGTGCGCGTGAGCCATATATGTCATACAAGTGATAGTGTTATAGAACTTAGCAAAGGAGATAAAAAATGGTAAACAACAGTTTTTCCAAACTACCGTAAAACCTGAAGTAGAAAAGTTTTCAGTCTTAAAAATTGTTATGCATCTTAACAAGGTGAAATGTTGGGTCAAAATTATAGTTTTATTTTTTAAACAAATTATGAATTGGGACGGTTTATAACATTACTAAGAGTTGTTTTCATCTGACGTCAAGAGCCAACTTAACCAAGTTGTATTCTGTCGAATGGCTAATTTTTAATTTTAACCAAAATTCTTGCAAAATAAAGTATCATAAAATGCGGAAGTAGTTATACAGTACCAATACTAGCGCAATTCAAGGTCGAGCTGGAGCTGCGGCTGTAGCTGTGACGTCAGTACGCCTGCAGCCCCGCGGGGGGCGCGCAGGTGATAGATGATAGATCCTATGATCTAGGTTCTAGTGTGAGGTGAGATAATGCTAGATGATAGATTCTATTATCTAGGTTGTAGTGAGGTGGGATCTTCTTAGATGATAGGTGATAGGACCTAATGGGAGGGGGGAGATCCAATCCCCGAGCTTAGATATTAGATTATAGCTAAAGATAAGAGATTATATCTAAGAGGGCGTGGCTAAGAGTATATAGGATGTATCTAGTAATAAAAGAAGTATACAGGGTGTATTTAGTAACAAAAATAAGTATATAAGGTGTACTAGTGATATGGTGTATCTAGTAATAAAAATAAGATGGCTGCCGTTTATTGTTTATAGTTATTGGCGAATAGTATTGCATGTTTACGTTAGAGGGCGTTAGAGGTTAAGAAAATGGCTACAGACATCCATCATTGAGTTTAAATAGACAAGTCTTATATATGGAATAAATATTCATCTACTTCAATACGTAAATTTTATATTTGAATGTTAAAACTGTGACCAAATGCAGAGACGTTATCGGATTCCAGGAAATTGTTAATGTAAATAAATGCGGTTGTCTACAGCTATATGTATATTTAAAACGTGATTAATTGTCTTTAGATAACAGCATCCGGCGGTTATAATACAATGACTAATAAGTCACGTGATCCATTATAAGGAGCATCTCAGGGTTTGGAGAGAAATAATGTAAACAATGAAATCATCATATTTTTTCCCATATTTTTCTGCTTACTCGATACGAAAAGTGGGGGTGGAATACAGCATAAAAGTAAAGACCTGAGATCGCTGCATTCATTCACAATCTTAAAGTCGATATACAAGCAGCAGCAATGTCTTTCGCAAAAATTAATGTTGAAGCTCATGTCACGCCGTTCATGAAAATCTATGAGCTGGAAGTCGATAGAAAATATAAAGTGCTAGATATATATAAAGCACTTTCACCGTATGGTATCCAGGTCCAAGTAATCCTCGAAAATTGTAAAGTGAGTCTACCAGCCAGATACTCACGCATTATTTCTGATGATGATATCGTAACGCTACAACAAACCATTATACTAAAAGAAGTGTACTTAGTATATAGAGGGCTAGCAGGCACGACCACTAACATTGAATTCATCGAGTCCTAAAGATGGATCCCGAAACATATAAGAAGAGGTTACAGCACTTTATAAACAATTTAAAATTACTCGGAGAAGACGTTAAGTACGTTGAAGTTTTACGTACATTTCAACATGTCAGTATCCAGCCGAAGAAGTCCAAGAACAGTTCAGTTCAGCGAGGACGTTAAAAATTCATCACATTTACCATTGGAGCTATGCCCATAGAACTGCTAGATGTGGTAACTGGATGCAAGACGCCCGCGATCGAGATCGTTTTCAAATTAAAATATTACGATACGCTCAAATAATTAATCCAGTACATGAACATAAATATTCTGTTATTATATCACAAAACATGTAACCTCTTTCTTATATGTATTAATAAATTAATTTAAAAAATGGTTGACTATTATTACCCATTTCCTAATTAAATGAAGAATTCAGATTTTTTTTTTTCAAGTTTATTGTAACGAAAATGTTCATGCTACATTTTATGTCTTTTTTAATGTCGAATTTAAATATGCAGTCAAAAAAATTAAATCTTAAAAAATAAAGCCAGCCCAGGCAAAAAATGAAAAAATTCATATTTTTCAAGTTTATTGTAACGAAAATGTTCATGCTACATTTTATGTGTTTTTTAATGCTCAATTCAAATATGCAATCAAAAAAATTAAATATTAAAAAATAAAGCCACCCCAGACGAAAAATAAAAAAATAATTTAATTTTTATAATATATTTTATTTATCTGAACGCATAATACAGTAATAAAGCTTATATATGTACATGGAATACATAACCTATAAAAATAATAGCAATAATAATAATAATAATAACAATAATAATAATAATAATAATAATTAATATAAGTGCATAAAAATTAAACAATGCTACTTTTTTCAATCCAACTGTTATGGGAACTGTCAAATCCAAGCCATTTAACGAAAACCTTATTTCCTTTCTTCCTTAAAACTTTCTCAACGAGATACATGTCTGAATGTTTAACCTTCTGCAGTTCTTCAGTATAGAAGCATCCTTCTATTGGCTGTTTCTGTGCATCGGTCAGTAAGTATGTTATGGGGCTGGTATAATTAATTTTTGAAATAGTAAATATTTCATTAGACCAATTAGGAGTATAATCTTTATCGAACACGCCTCTGTACTTGCTTATTCTCACATGATCGTTAATTTTAAATTTAGGTAATTGTGAGTATGTAATTGTAGGATAATTGTAAACAGATTTCAAGAGTATTTTTTCATTCTTTTTATTTACATCTACAGGTTTCATGCCGATGGTACGATGCCTAGTTTTATTTTATTTCTTAATAATATCAGCAAGTAAATTATACCACCGAAAAGAACCATTTATACTAAATTCTTTATACATCATAGATTTTATAGTCCTATTTACGCGTTCGACTACTGAACATTTTTTAGTGCTATACGAAGAATAATGATTAATTTTATATTTTTTTCATTAATTTTTGAAAATTAATATTATAAAATTCGGTTCCATTATCAGTCTGTAAATTGACGGGGATTCGTTTATCTGCGACTAATATTTTTTCCATAGCTCGAGTAACATTTACGCCAGATTTAGATTTAGCTGGTTCAGCCCATACGTACTTTGAAAAAACATCAATTACAATGAGAATATATTTATAATTTTTATTGTAATTAGCATATGGAATCATTTCGACTAAGTCAGCCTGAAGCAATTCATTTAAACCTCTAACTACGACTTTTCGTCTCTTAAAGTTAATTCTAGCCGGCTTATGTATTTCAATAACAATATCTCTTTTTATAGCAGACATGTTTACAGTTCAACAATAATTTACGTACTGTTAAATTAATCCAGCGGTTCGATTATTTTACTTTCTAATAGTTCCTCTAAAATTCTATTTATTTCATTCGTATGACTTGAATTGCCTGCCTCCTGTGAAGCTATCAAAAGCCTAAGACGATTGACGAGTTCATTAGGATCGTCCCAATATACGTAATCAATAGCATTATCGGTGACTTGCATCATTAATTCACCGCCTTTTACTTTACCAGGAGCACGTTGCCGAGGTTCGCGAGCGTAAAGCATCGGTTTAATAATATGCAGGTACTTCCAGCTCTTACTACCGGACTTTTGCTTTTCAGAATCATAATTTCTCTTATGTGCGCTAGTCCTTTTTACAATATCAATGTACTGTTTCTTATCATCATAGTTATAGTGATGCGAACGTTTTTTAAATAGTAATTCATAAAGACCGCGAGTGCCCTGATACTCTTTATTATTTATTATTAAATTGTCACCGTCAAACTGAATGGCAGAATTTCCAATATAATATTTATCTTCTTCAGGATTATATCGTACACCATATCGAAAATCATGTGTATTTTCAGTATCATGCATCATCTCAGATATATACGTTTTAGGCAGATCGCTAAATTTCTAAAGATACTTCTCATCTGACTGGTCGCCTTCTTCAGAGTCGACAATCGACGGTGACGGTGTAATATTAATATTTTTTTCATCCTCTGAGGGTTCAGACTTTTTCTTAATGTTTAAATTCTCGTCCGTCTCAAGCTTGATATGTTTAGCTATTGAATGTAAAGGTGCGGTGATTGGAGCAAAAGACTTTTCGATTTGCAGATCGTGCATTTTGAGTGCCTCTAATTTGCGCTTTACGGCTTTCCGAGCTTCGATAATTTTATTAGTAATGTCCATGTCGACAGGTGCATCAGATAACATGTGTAATTATCAACTGATTGAGATAATAAAATCACAGGTATATATACTCGTCAAACCCCTTTCTGTATCGGCCATGTTTGATATCGCTATCTTTATCTATCACTAGGAATCCGTATTTATCTTTCCAACACAACGAGCACATATGTTTGAAATCCTCAAAGCTCATATCGGTATTAACGTGATCGGAATATACATGTCTAAGATTCATGTCATCCTGCTTGAATAATATCAGTAAATTTGCATTGTCTCTTATCAGATGTTTTGGAATGCGGGTATAGGTCTGACGAGATAGAAGCTGTCTATCTGTTTATGCCGTCCCATGCTAAAGTAGTCACGCATTACACTTTGATTGTCGCAAGCTACGTCATCAAATATAAAAATGGAATTAATTTTAGCTTGCGCAGGCGTCATTATTACATCGCTATCCTTGAATTCATGATATCCCACGATCGAGCCGAGTACTTTTCTAAGATATTCATATTTAGGCTGGTAGAGAGATTTCGAGTAGACGTAAACATTCTTGAAACGCAAGCCGTGTGGATGAGTCAGCAGGCTTATCACGATGTTTGTTTTCCCACAATTTGAAGGTCCGCATATGATACACCTGATGCTGTCGGGTAACAGAGAACCATGTCTACTATCTTTTTTCACATGACTATCGAAATCGAGATTATCGATTTTCAGACTGTTACCTGTCTTGATGAAATGCATGATTGACACTGAGGTATTTCCACCTGGAGTTTAAGTATAAATAGCTTTCGATCACATGTAACACCTCAGTCTACTATTATATGCGATAGCTGTAAACACTCTCATAAATAAATTACCTTTCGAAGCCCATATCCCTGGCTATCGTTTCTGCGGCCCGGGTACTAAATTAGAAAAAAGACTGGCGCGAGGAGATCGCGGAATTAATGGTCTAGATGAGGCGTGTCGTGACCACGACATACAATATTCTAAAGTCAATGATGTGAAAGGACGGCATATTGCCGATAAAGAATTGGCAAAACGTGCTCTGAAGCGTGTATTTGCTAGGGACTCGTCCATCGGAGAAAGAGCGGCGGCAGCCGGTGTAGCAGGCATCATGAGTGCTAAAGTTAAATTAGGCTTGGGATGTAAAAAAAGAAAATGTGGCGGTACGATGACGTTTAAAAAAATATCCAATAAAATTCGTAAACTAGTACGTGGAGCTCCCTCTGTCGGAGATGCTATTAAAAAGGCCTCTCGTGCAGTACAGCGTATTAAAAAAGATAAAAAAATATCACCGATGGCTGCTCGCGTTATTCCTATACCGAAGACGGGTGGCGTTCTACCGCTAATACCAATATTTGCTGGACTTAGTGCTCTGGGAGCGCTAGCCGGTGGATCTGCAGGTATAGCGAAAGCTGTAAGAGATTCTCAAGCGGCAGCCTCCCAGCTTAAAGAATCTAAACGTCACAATCAGGCTATGGAGAGTATCGCCCTCGGTAAGGGACTCTATCTTCGTCCCTATCGAACAAGACTTGGACTATACATGAATAAAAACACCAACAGCAAGTGACTAGTAAAATTACCAAATCGAGCGCTCACCGACGTGGATCTGAAAAAATATGTTAAGATGTTAAATATACCTAATTTTCGAGGAATATTTATGCGAGACCGACTACCTAAACGCGTACATAAAATTGAGACGGGCATTGTGAACTTGGATAGTGATAGCGGTAATGGTACTCATTGGACTGCATACTTTAAGAACGGTTCGAAAGCCGTTTATTATGATAGTTTTGGTAATTTACAGCCTCCTCTCGAATTAATAAAATATTTAAATTGTTCTATTGAATACAATCACAAGCAGTATCAGTCTTATGACACAGTAAATTGTGGACATCTGTGTTTACAATTTCTATATAATGCGTCATGCTTTTAAGTCACGTTCATTCTCAGAGCTAACCTTGAAGCCGCAACATGTCTTGTACGTTTACATTATCCGGCAAATCATCTAATTTAACCGCGCACTTTTCCCCACCCATAGACCTTGAAGACGGCGCTGAATATTCGCTTGCTTTAATAAATTTCGAGGCGTATAACTCCATACCGAACATAGACGCTACAAATAATCATATATATTATGATACAGACGATAAGTTTATAAAAATTCCGGAGGGCTCGTATGAAATAGAAGATATAAATAATTACGTAAGAAAGCATTTTATTCTGAATCATGGTAACGATGGTCATATTTCTATAGTATCCAATAAAAATACGTTAAAAGTGGAAAATAAAATCCAATAAGATGATAAATTTTGAAAAGCTCCTCTGGTAGTTATCGACTGTTCGTGTCAGAATGAGGTTGTAAAGTCGAGTGCAGTGGACATTAGGCTGGAATTTAGCACTAATAAAAATATTCCGAAAGACACTGCTGCATATTGTCTTATAATTCATGATAGATTGATTTTTTACAATCCTTTAACCAGTATAGTTCGTCCATACTAATATGTATATAATAGACGTGCAGGGCTTCCAGCATAAAAAGGAGTTAGCTTTTACATGTAAAGAAATTTCAATTTTTAATATTACCGATGTCTCATGTGTACATCGGATAATTAAACCGTTAGTTACGGGCTTCTTACACACAATATTCAGAAGCAAATTAATTGGATAACTGATCATGTGCATGGTCTCCAATGGTCCACGCCTTATGATAATCTCCGGTACGGCGACCTGCAGGACTTCATCGACAGCCACGTACTTGAGAGAGAAGCAAAAGTTTATGTCAAGGGACTGGAAAAGAAGCGATGGCTTCAGCATTATCTGTCTAATAATAATAATATTATAGACTTATATAATTGTAATAATATGAATAGTTTAATGTTAAATAATTTAGAATATCATTGTCATAAACATATTAATAATCATTTACGCTGCTCTAGGCAGAATGTCTACTCGATATATCAGTGGTATATTGTAAATAAAGATAAGGATTTTGAATAAACAAATTTATGCTAACCATACCGGCTTTTATTTCTGTATACATGTGTGCGTGTATGAATGACGAGTCGGGTGGGGGGCAGAGAGAGAGAGAGAAGTGGGGGGGAGAGCTCTCGCCTCGAGTCAGAGCGCGGTGATCAGTTAGATGCTGCAAAGATGCACCATCAAACGGGGCTTAGAGAGCTGATAGCGGGCAATATTTGCCAATGTTCAATGTGTCAAGTCCCACCGGAGGGCTGGAGGTACCTGGGGCTGCCTCAGCACCAGGACCCCGTAACGCAACCGCCACCACCACCGCCACCACAGGAGATGCCCCGGCTGATACTCTTAGCCGACATCATGAAAGGTATTTAAAATATTTTTTCTGTTTCGTATAACTCAATAATTATAGATATTTTTTTAAAATTGTTACAGACTCCATTGAACTCAGAATTTCTTCGGAGATTTGGAGAAGTCGATCTGTCAGCCGGCGAGACCAATAAATTTCTTTTTTAATTAACATACGATCTGCCCTCCTGCCAGATAGCCAGACCAGTGATTTTATTATTTTATTAATTCTACACAATTTTAATTATAATTTTTTTATATTAATAAAAAATGTTATTAATAATCTTTTTTTATTTCAATGAGTTGATAGCATCTCATACTTATTAAGTGTCTGAACAGCTCGTACAGGTACCGTACCTGTTACACCTGTTGGAGCTGTTGGAGCTGTTGGAGCTGTTCGAGCTGTTGGAACTGACCATATATAATACACGTATATGTATATGTATATGGGCTGCTTGAACAGCTCCAACAGCTCCAACAGGTGTAACAGGTACCGTACCTGTTACACCTGTTCGAGCTGTTGGAGCTGATGGAGCTGTTCGAGCTGTTGAAACTGACCCTATATAATACACGTATATGTATATGTATATGGGCTGCTTGAACAGCTCCAACAGCTCCAACAGCTCCAACAGGTGTAACAGGTACGGTACCTGTTACACCTGTTCGAGCTGTTGGAGCTGTTCGAGCTGTTGGAGCTGATCATATATAATACATGTATATGTATATGGGCTGCTTGAACAGCTCCAACAGCTCCAACAGGTACCGTACCTGTTACACCTGTTCGAGCTGTTGGAGCTGTTGGAGCTGTTCGAGCTGTTGGAGCTGTTCGAGCTGTTGGAGCTGATCATATATAATACATGTATATGTATATGTATATGGGCTGCTTGAACAGCTCCAACAGCTCCAACAGGTGTAACAGGTACCATACCTGTTACACCTGTTCGAGCTGTTGGAGCTGTTGGAGCTGTTCGAGCTGTTGGAGCTGACCATATATAATACATGTATATGTATATGTATATGGGCTGCTTGAACAGCTCCAACAGCTCCAACAGCTCCAACAGGTGTAACAGATACCATACCTGTTACACCTGTTGGAGCTGTTCGAGCTGTTGGAGCTGTTCAAACTGTCTCACCTGCCTCTCTCATGATCATCATGTCAGGATAGGTATTAGGAAATAAAAACACGCATTTTATAAATAATTTAATTTATTAAATGTAAAATATTTATATTACAATACTTTAATACTAATTACAAAAAATGTAGACGAACTATGTCAAGCGTCTTAACATAATCTTCTAAGGTAGTCGATGGCCAGTGCCCGCTGTCTGGACCAGAGCTCCAACCAATCGGCTGCCCAGAGCGACCTTTGGATATATTATCCTCCAACCATTTTATTAGCTGCTTATGCTCTTCATTGAAATTAATATCTAATTTGAAATGTATATTATTCCTACCAATTACTCGAAACAAAATTTCAAGAAATTCGTATTGTGTAAAGTAAGCTGCCTCGCAAAATGCTTTATTAATCGACCAATCAATACTTTTATAATTATCAGAAATATTTTTAACCGTGTACGATTTCGAATAAAAATCAGTTGACATATAATCATCATTACACGTTAATAATTCTTCTAAAAAAATTCTAAAATAACTATTATTCGCAGCGGGATAATGTCTGTTAATTACTTCTCGTAATCGATACACTGTAAGGTGAGTAATACATTCTCTTTGGAAAATATATTCCAACTGTTGAATAAAAATATCGTTTTGAAGTTTTTTCGTAAATATTTTTTTCATTAAATCGAAATTAGAACTATCTCTTAAAGCCATCCAGTATAAAGCTTTGTCCGGTATAACAATCTTTTCTAAAATTTTATGAACTAATTGATAATTACCCCGATTCAATGCATTTTGAATGTACCTCTCATATATGTCGCGAGTGATTAGTACAAGCTTGTACTGCAATTCTTTTTCTAACCCATCCATCGCGATCAAAGTCTCTAAAGTAAATGAATCCGAACGGCTACTGCCAAGCGCTTCACTGCGTCGATGACGTCATCTGACGAGCTGAGACTTGTTGGAAATTATATCCCCAAGGTTTCGTATCGGTATTTATATAATTTATAATTCTTTTATCATCATACGGACTGAGTGTCACCTTATTCTGTTTGATAGTATATATTTCATGTTTCTTTGATCGAATTAATCGCTGCTCTTTGGTCAAAATTTCTAGTCTTCAAATGTAATTTTTCTGATTATCTAAGAGGAATGGATACCTCTAGATATCATTATCTACCTATGACTACTGCTATATTATTATATGATGGAATATAGTAAAAATCATAACGATGTTGTGCGTCTAACAGGTAACCAAGACAGATGGCGTAATGCTGTCATACGTTCCATACAGCAAGCAGAAGTCCAGTAGGATAATTCATGAATGTGAATCGATGTAAATAATAACACCATAATATATCCCTGTTATCCAGCGTCTTTGTAGAAAATTCAATTAGCTGATTGATGCATGACACATTGCCTCACCATCTTCGTATTCTATCTTGAGAACAGAACGCGGGATATTCAAATCATATGTATAAAATAATCAAGTACTTAACTCGTTTAAAAAATATCATTAGTTCGAGGATGCTGATGTGAGGTGAAGTACGGTACCGGTTTCAGTGGTGAGAAATCGATCAGTGAAGTTAAGGCACGCTGTTTGAGTCCGATACTTGGATGGGTGATCGTATCTCATCTCGCCGTCCTAGTTAAGTGGTGAGGTAGCATTAGCTAAACTTTGCCAGGACGTTAATATAAATAAATAAAAATAAAAAATAGTAATGTAAATGTCTTTTACGAAAGCTAAAATTAATTCTATTTTACCTTTTGATGGCGTAGCTAGTGACAAGCAAAGATTGATACAAGAGACCTTTAGCATGAAAACGATAGATATACGGCTTCTATCACAGTCATGCCTATACGCACATCTGATAAAAAAAATACTAATTTTTAAATATTCAAGCAGGTTCCATTATTATTCTATATATCTTATTTCCGTATAAGCGTCCGTATAAGCGTCTCTATTACAGTATTATGTATTTAAATAAATGAAATATATTATGAGTTTTTCACATTTTTGTCTGAGGTGGCTTTATTTGTACAAGACTGAATTTTTTTGATGACATATTTGAATTCGGCATTAAAAAACACAGAAAATGTAGCATGAACATTTTTAATGCAATAAACTTGAAAAATCTGAATTTTTCATTTTTCGCTTGGGGTGGATTTATTTTTTGAGATTTAATTTTTCTGATTGCATATTTGAATTCAGCATTAAAAAACACATACATTGTAGCATGTACAATATTCATTTCGATGAATTTAAAAAAATGATTTTTTATTTCATCCGAGGCGGCTTCAACATGAATGTTAGAATACTAATTTCTTTGACTTAATGACTGCCAATAAAGTGAGCTTCTAGTGTTTAGTTTTATGTGATACTTCACCCACCACTCTTCGATGTCTTATAAATATAAATATATTAATGAAAAATAAATTAATTGACTGCATTAATATATTAGCTTCCCTAGAATAAATGTCAGGATCCGAACCTATGCTTCCATACGAAAATTAAAACTTAAATTCGATGTCTTAAGCCACCGACTTCTTTAGAGATTTTTAGATTTGATATTATGAATTAAGAAATTCCTCAAAACTGATATCTCAATCGCACTGCTTACAATTGTTTGTTCTAGCCTAATATTTTAATATTTCTGCATTAATTATTAAAATATTACTATTCACTTCATTATCGGTATTTAATTTAGTCACTTAAATTATAAAGTACTGATATTTCTTGATATATTATAATGTCCGGTTCTTAACTGAAAATATCTGCAATTGTATTAAAAATGTCAATCATATTGTTTACACTATTTTTACATTTTTAATTACGTACAGTTCCTTTCAGTTCGCTGTCTTCATCTAAAGTAATTAAGCTGCACTAAGCGTATACATATACCTATTGCTGGGAGTCATTTTAATAATCAATCAGTCGTTGTTCATATTAAGAAATTCCTCGAAACTGATAACGCCTCTGCATTTGACCGCAGTTTATACATTCAAATCCATACCTATCTTCTGAAGCAGACAACTACAATTTTTCCTCATATAAGACTTGAATACATATATCGATGATGGTTTTATCATTATTATTAATATTATTATTGTCATTATTATTATTAATATTTATTTACATAGACATGTGGCCATAAATAATCGCTTCTATTAGCCATTTTACTCATATATTAACACACGCTCTTCTTAGACCGACCTCTAGTATAAATATTTGATAGCTCCTCACAATGTAGACTGGGAGATGACGCTGCTTTTATACTCGGCGGTCGAGAGTCACGTGACTTTGCAATGGACGATTTCTAAAAGGCCCCAGAATTTTCATAATCTGTTCGTCTTTTACATATAAAACAATGTTAAATTGCTATATCGCTGCGGGTGGCCACATATTCCCATAAGAAACCATGTATTGTAAGACACAAAATTCTGCATCTTTACCATATACCCATCTTATGTTAGTAGACTATCAGAAATGATTTCATTTGTTTACATTAACAATTTCCTGGAATCCGATAACGGCTCTGCATTATATTCTTATTACATTGAAATCTAAACGTAGAGAAGCGAACGAATATTTATCTTATATAAAACTCGGGCTAAAGAGTCTTGTCTGAAAAGCGTTTATATTGGCTCTCGATATTTCCTTTGATCTAGCCGCTGTAGTTATCTAAAGGTAATTAATCACGTTTTAAATATACATATAGCCGTAGACAGTCGCATTTATTTACATTAACAATTTCCAGGAATCCGATAACGTCTCTGCATTTGACCACAGTTTTACATTCAAATCTTAACATATAGAAGTAAATGAATATTTATCTCATAATTATAAGACTTGTCTATTTAATCTCAATGATGGACGTCAGTAGCCATTTTCTTAACGCCCACTAACGTAAACATACAATACTATTAGTCAATAAACGGCAGCCATCTTATTTTAGACACACCCTGTATACTCTTAGCCACGTCCTTTTAGATATAATCTCTTATCTAAGCTCGGAGATTGGATCTCCCATCTCCCCCCTCCCATTAGGTCCTATCACCTATCATCTAAGAAGATCCCACCTCACACTACAACCTAGATAATAGGATCTATCATCTAGCATTATCTCATCTCACACTAGAACCTAGATCATAGGATCTATCATCTATCACCTGCGCGCCCCCCGCGGGGCTGCAGGCGTGCTGACGTCACAGCTACAGCCGCAGCTCCAGCTTGACCTTGAATTGCGCTAGTATTGGTACTGTATAACTACTTGCGGACACGGACATTCCCATAAGAACATCTCGAAAGCGGGCTGAAATCCCATTGATATTATCAGGTTTACTGCCATTAGCACATTTGAAAAGGCAGGAAAGCCTCATATAACTAAGATATTTACCATACAAAGCATTTCCAAGTGTTCTTATGAATGATAAAATCGCCCATAGCGACTTTCAAAGTTAGCCACAAGCGACTCAAAATTTTCGTGAACTTTTTTACTATCATTTTATTTATTTTAATCCGCAAAAAACTATATCTGTTGATAAATATATACTTTAAAGAGTAATTTCATTATTTTTGTGCCAGTTGAATGACACCATCACTCTAACCATAGCTGATAGTACTCATCCTCTAAGGGATCTATTCCTAACTTGCCATACGTAGTATGCAAATCTGATTTATTTTATACATAATTAGAGGGGTAATGAATTATTTTACTTTATACAAATTTTTTTTATTTGAATTCCAATTTCTTACTGAACTAATTATGTTTAAGTTTAACACTTTAACTAATTTTTAATTAAGAACTTCACGTAATTCCTGACATCTATTCAGGATTCCAATTTCAGTTAAAGTTATTAGCACTAAGACACAGAAAAAAGTACATCAACCAATGCAGATATATCGGAGAATGGCAGAGTTGCAACCTACGATAAGTAAATATTCCTATTTATCACAGCACTCATGTAATAGAGTGTGTAACGCCTCCTGTGTGGTTTTGTTACAACTAAGGTCAATTTGAATAAAATCGGTCGCAAATCATAGCGGTTCCCTGTAAGCTCATACGAATAATGGAGGTAATTCTGTCCTAGATGTCGCCGAGATAGTTCATTAAAAATTCTCCCTGCCACACGTGAGATAAATTCTTCTCCAAGTTCGTCTTCTCTGATTAGGTGCGTTGAGCAAGTAACTTGTCTTTTACGGCGCGGCGTCTCGTACAATTCTACAATTTGTTCAATTTCTTAATTGGAATGGAGTGGTTTCAGACTGAACATTAACATTGACGTTGACGTTGACGTTGACGTTGACGTTGACGTTGACGTTAACTTTAACGTTAACGTTAACATTAACATTAACATTAACATTAACATTAACATTAACATTAACATTAACATTAACATTAACATTAACATTAACATTAACATTAACATTAACATTAACATTAACATTAACATTAACATTAACATTAACATTAACATTAACATTAACATTAACATTAACATTAACATTAACATTAACATTAACATTAACATTAACATTAACATTAACATTAACATTAACATTAACATTAACATTAACATTAACATTAACATTAACATTAACATTAACATTAACATTAACATTAACATTAACATTAACATTAACATTAACCTTAACAATGTTAGATCACGGTTCACATATGGCATTTTGGTCGATAGGATAGGCAAACAGGTTCGAACATAGTTTGGTTCCAAAATAAAGTGGTTTGCATTCTTTCAAATTTTGTATAGGTATGTACATCAAAGAATCATCATCTCTCGCGATATATTTTTGTGAAATAGATAAAATGTGATGTAGATCAGTTCTGTTATCAAGTATCGGGATAGGATATAGGCGATAGGTGTTATAATTTTGGGGTTAAACAAGTGGTATTGTTAAAACAAATACTAAGTTAGAATCCATTTGAAACGCTTGTAATTCAATAATATCCAAATACTTAGCAACTGCCGATAATTTAATGGGGAGAGGCAAATTGTTCCTTCGTAAGCTCTGTGAAATTTCTTGTAATGCTGTTACCAAATGATTAGGGGTTATGATTGACGTGTGAATGATTCCTAGTCTGGAAAATGTTATTGAATTTAGAATGTCATTTAAATTATCTTCGATATACAAATAGCTTGCCATTAATTGTTCGGAAATGTATAAAAATTTTAGTTTTATGTGAGCAGCCTCGATAGCTTGAGTCATTGTTTGAATTGTGTGTTCTATTTCTTCGAGATCTTTGTTAAACGTTTCCTCGTCAATTTGTAATTTTTGTATAGTCGAGTTGAAGTTTTTAATAACAGAAGTTGTAACTGAAATTTGATTTTTGATTAAGTTTTCCTTTTGATGTTCGTCATTATTTAGTTTATTTATACAATTAGTATAGTACTGGCCATCTTCAGCATCTAGGTTACCAGTTATGGATTTGAATATTGTACCGATACCGTTAAGTATTCCTCGTTTATATCTTTTTGTATCTGAAAAGATTTCGTCAAATTTCATTTTTATAGAGTTGGATATTTGTGTTAAAAGGTTAAAGTCTGTTTTAATTTCACTCGTAAAAATAATTGACTTATGATCACCATTATGGAGAGTGTACAGGATTCTGTCCAAGATATTTTGATTTTTGTCAAAAGCTAGTTTGAGGGATGAAATGTTTTTATGCACTAGTAGAGTCCATTTGTCATTTGTCACCACGATGTCCGTGTCTTGGTGGTAGTATACACCAACGGTGTTATTGATTGGGATAATTTTGTATTGACAGAGTGCTGATCCGAACAGCAGGAGAAACCTGAAAATAAATTTAATTTTCAGTATATGGTTTCATTCTAACAAAATTTACTTTGGTTTCTTGTTTCGTTTCGAGGTTTAATAAGGTAGCAGAATTTTGAAAAATTTCTTTTATTTTAAAAGGACCGTTAAATTTGTTTTGCAATTTGTTTTTGATTTGTGATTCTTTTACGTAAACTAAGTCACCTATTTCGTATTCGGGTCGTTTTTGGGGAACATTTCTATCAAAGCGAACTTTCGCTTTCTCCTTTTGAGCTTGCGTTCGACTACGGGCTATTTTATAGTAGTGAGATATTCTGTTGTTTAAATCCCTAACGTATTTGGTTATTAACTCTTTTTGGTTATACAAAGTTTCAGGTGGTCTGTTGGACGTATGTCCAAATACAAGTTCGTATGGGGTGAAACCGTGTGTTTTATTTACTGAATTGTTATAGCATATTACTGCATATGGTAAAATTGTGAAAGGATGTTCGTTCGGATTTTCAGTTTTGTGAATTCTTATCATTTCAGCTAGAGTAGCATGAAATCTTTCTATGGATCCGTTCGATTGGGGATGTCCTACGCTTGAATACGTCAGTTTTATGTCGTAGAGGGTGCAGAGATCTTTGAGCAAACGGTTGTCAAATTCGCCACCGTAATCGCAATGGATTCTTAGCGGGGTGCCGTAATGTTGAAAGTATAACAACAAGGTATTTACGACGGATTTTGCGGATTTGTCCGGGACTGCATAGGCTTGTGTAAATTTAGTTAACTCGTCGCGAATAGTTAAAGCATAATTTCGAGTTGGGAATTCAAATAAATCGATATTAATTCTTTCGAATGGTGTTCTTGGGGTTTCTGTGACTACTAGAGGGTTGTTAAGGTTTTTCCGGCATACTTTAGTCTTTTGGCAAGTTTCGCAATTTTTTATAAAATTTTCAACGTCTTTAGTTAGACCTTGCCAAGTGTATTTTTCTCTAATTCTTCGAATCGTTTCATTTATTCCACGGTGTAGATTATTTTTACCAAAATGATTTTGCTCCAATATAATTGGAATTTCATCTTCGTCGGCAGTTCTGACGATATCTTGACAAATTACTACTTTTAAGTCTTTTTCCGCAAAAATGAATGATAGGATTTCAAGAATGGGGAGGTCTAAGTTATTTTCGACAAAGTATGTCTTAGAGAGATCTAGAACATCTTGGTTTTTAAATAATACCAAAAATAAATGTTCAATTACGGATTCGATATCAAACGGTAGGGGAATGATAAAATATCTCCTATGTCTGACTGTTTTGCTCGATACAATATTGATTTTATCGTTATGAAATTCGGGGTTTTCTTCGAATATGTCCTCAATAATTTTGTGATGTAGGTCTTGTAAGTTATTTTGTTGGAAGAAGGTTATAATATCTTTATGTTCTCGATACAAAAGTTGTTTGTTCGAGGCTTTGATTTTCGAATAGTCAATTAAAGATGTTGTTTTATATAGGTTGGTGAAAGTTTCAAATTCTCGGGAAATTTGTTCGTTAGTGATTTCGTTGTTATCGTCTGGGTTTTCGTCGTCGTCTGACTCTTCGTCATTCGCGGCTAGAACTTTTGAATAGAATTTGGAACAATCGGAAAAATGATTAATTTTGATTCTGGAAAGTGCGTCCGCGTTCTTATTGATTTTACCGGGTTTATAAATTATTTCATAGTCGTACTCTTCTAATTTGAGTCGCCAACGGGCAAGTCTACTTCCTGGATCTTTTATAGAGAATAGCCAGGTGAGTGGTCTATGGTCGGTGACAAGCTTGAACTTTCTACCATACAGATATGGTCTAAAGTGCTTTACACTCCATACTATCTATAAAAGCTCGCGTTCAATCGTTGAATATTTAGTTTCTGCACTGCACAAGGTTCTAGAAGCATAGGCAATGGGTAAATCTTTGCCAATAGGCCCCTGGCTCAGCACTGAGCCGACGGCAAATGCGCTCGCATCAGTGGTTAGAACGAAAGGTTCATCAAAATTAGGGTAAATTAATATCGGAGTTGTTGTTAATGTTTGTTTCAAATTTTGAAAAGAATTTACACAATCATTGTCGAAGAGAAATGGTATGTCTTTTTGTAGTAGTTTTGTTAGGGGCTTGGTTATCTTGGAGAAATTAGGGATAAAGCGCCTATAATATCCGGCTAAGCCTAGAAATGATTTAATTTCTTTTTGATTTTTCGGTTGAGGGAAATTTAGAATAGCGTCAACTTTCGAAGGGTTCGGTTTTACGCCGTCTTTTGTAATGAGATGTCCTAAATAAGCGACTTCTTTGCGGAGAAACTCGCATTTGTCGGGTTGAATTTTGAGATTCGCTTTCTGTAATCGTTTGAAAACTTCCGTTAATCGAGAAATATGCTCGTGAATAGTAGGGGAGTAAACAATAATATCGTCCATATAGACGAGACATCGTTCATTTTGGATACCTAATAAAATGTTATCCATCACTCTTTGAAATGTTGATGGAGCATTCTTAAGTCCAAAAGGCATTCTTACGAATTCAAAATGACCATTTTCAACTGTGAAAGCAGTTTTTTGAATATCTTTTGCATCAATCTCGATTTGGTGAAATCCGGAGGCTAAGTCCAAAGTTGTAAAATATTGACATTTGCCTAATTGATCGAGGAGGTCGGAAATATTGGGTAGCGGGTATTTATCGTCAATAGTCAGTTCGTCGAGTTTTCTGTAGTCCACTACAACTCGCCATTTTTGTTTACCGGAGGCGTCGAGTTTTTTTGGTACAATCCAAACCGGAGAGGACCAGGGAGAAATCGAAGGTCTAATGATGCCTTGATCTAGCATATTGGAGACTTGTGTTTTGACTTCCTCTTTATGGATATGAGGGTAGCGATATGACTTTGTGAAAACCGGTTTTGAATCGTTCGTGTCAATGGAATGCTTAATTTCGTTAGTAAAAGTTAAATTGTCTCCTTCCAAATAGAATATATCTTGAAAGTCTAAACAAAGCTGCGTTACTATTTCGGCCTCTTCTTCGTTTAGATGATCCAAGCGCAATTCGTTCCTAATTTCGAAGGATCTGTCCGTCTGTAGGTGTGAGTCAGAATTTTGAATGTTTAAATTGAAAATTGATTTGAATTTTTGTACTGGTTCTAGTTTAAGGTTAGAGAAATTTATAGTTTTCGGTATTGCGTTAGCGTTCACGATCGAAGTTAGAAATTCTCCGTTGCTGTCGATTTTTACGAGAGCATTTGGTAGGCGTACCTTTTCAATTTCTTGGGCTGACAGTATAGCCTCGGTATTTTACAGATTACATTTTAATTTACAAATTTTTTCCATGCGAGGTTCAATAGAAATTAAATTTTTGATGTTGCTTAAATTTGAATTTTTTGTATCAGGATTAATAGTCGGTTGTAAAGGTAAATTTACTGCAGTTTCTTCCGTAACTTTAAATAGTGGTACGGTTTTGAAATTTGTGACTAGTTGTTTATTTTTAAAGTCTACTTTGCATTCGTAATGTTCTAGGAAGTCTGCGCCTAATAATCCATCAAAATCTATATCTAGATTATAGATATAAACTTTGTGTGACTCATCTGAAAAGGGGATGAGAACAGATTCGTTGATATAAATTTTTTGATCAGTGATACCCTGTATGATTACATTTTCAGGAGATCTACGTCTGTAATTTTCAGCTGTTTTAGGTTTAAAAATCGATATACCTGCGCCTGTGTCAATTAGAATTTTAAATTTACCAGTTGCATCCTTCATATAATAGAGATTTTTTGAGTTTACAGTTAGTAGGGTATGGGAAAGCGTATTTACATGAACGTTTGTTCTGGGAAATTCAGCATTGGGTCGAAACTGTCGTTGAGGTTCATAGTTTGTATTTGAGTTTCTAGTTCCGCAATTGGTTCGAATTGTTCTGTTTGTTGTGTTGGAGTATCCGTGGGGTACTCCGGATCTAATTGAAAATCCTGAGGATTAGCAGTATAATCCTCGTACTGTTCGTATTGAGAATTAGCTGTATAATTCTCTTGGAGATTTTGGTTAGTCTCAAAGTTATAATTTTCGTAAGTATCTTCTGCAGTTTGGTAATCAGAAGAATAGTCACTGTATTGATTAAAATCGCATTGGTTTTCATAAGGTTCGTAATTTAAATGATGCGTTTTTTGTTGATTAAAACGGTTGAAATTTGGGTTTGGTTGAATAGCAGAGGGTCTTTGTTGATTGAAATTCGGGTTCGGTCTTATGGCTGAGGGCCTGTTTTGTTGTGGTTGACTAGATTGATTATTTTGAGGAAATGTCCTCTGATTAAATTGATTGGTTTGAGAAAAATTGTGGAAATTTGGGTTTCCTTGATAATTTGGTCTTTGAAAGTTCTGTGACGTTGTTGGCATCGTTTGCAATTGTTGCCTTGTGCGGCATTCGCTTATTACATGTCCGTTTCTTTTACAAAATGAACAAAATTTTTGTTGGAAATTGGGACCTTGTGGTCGTTTTTGCTGAGGAGGCATTGTATTTTTTACTTGGTTATTTTTTGGGAATTTCTGTGATTCGAAGTAGGAAAGTTGTAGCTCTCTACGGATTCTGCTAACGGCTTTTAGTATACTAGGAGGATTGCTAGCACGAATGATGCGGCCTAAGTTTGGTTCTAAGCCCGTTAGTAAATTGTTAAGTGTCATCGTTTCGATGAGATCTGATTGTGCAGCTCTTTGCGTTGTCGTAAGAGTTTGCTTTTGCACTGCAGCGTGCATTTTCGCATTGTGCGTTTGTAAACGCGAAACAAATGTAAGGGCGGATTCACCTGGCAATTGGTGAATGCGCTGCAGGTCCTGAATTAGGGCCGTTAAATCTCTGGAGTCCCCAAAGTGGGTTTCCAGTAGTGCTTTTATTTCTGGCCATGTGCCGGGGTTACGTGAGTTAATTAGTTCGGCAGCTTTGCCTTTTAATTTATTTTTGATGTGGACTGTTAATAAAATTTTCTGGTCGTTAATGGCCATACTTTGTGCACAATGGCATGAATTTAAGAATGTTTGTAAATTAATGGCATTGCCATCGAATTCGGGTATCAACGAAAATATCTCAGAGAGCTTGTAAGGCTCAATTTGCTCTGGTTGAGGTTGTTGTTGTTGTTGTTGTAGTTGTTGCTGTTGTAGTTGTTGTTGTTGTAGTTGTTGTAGTTGTTGTTCGGTTGGTGCCGGTGGCACTGGTTGAACTGGCTCTGGTTGAGCTCTATCTGGCATTTTGCTTTTTGTATTTAGAAATTACTTGGACAAAAATTGGTTGCGTATCAGCAGTATGATACGATAAATTAAATTAAAATTAGCTTGTTACGTTGCGTGCGTAAATGGATCGTATATTAGCTGTATAATACACAATGTTTCGTAAATACGAAAATAAATAAACTTAAAATTAACTTGTTTCGTTGCGTTTGTAAAGGAATGGATTCACTTTGACAAGAGAACTGGCTTTGTGCGCCGAGTGTATTAGCAGTATAATACACTTTTAATAGAATAAGTTGCGAAGAATAATAAAATAGTAAAAATGGTACGAGATGATTCTTAAAATGACTTACGTTAGTTTTGTTTCCATGGGTAGGTTCTTCGTCCGTCAAGGGATTGGGATCCGCCACCACCAGTGAGGAAGGTCTCCTTGTTCTCGTAGATGTACACGTACTAGTTAGGCACCTTCTGCAGATGTTCTCCTTGTTCTCTTACGCTTCACTACCAGTTAGGCTTCTTGTTCTGATGATGTTTACGGATCCTACCAACAGCTCCAATAGCTCCAACAGGTGTAACAGGTACGGTACCTGTTACACCTGTTCGAGCTGTTGGAGCTGTTGGAGCTGTTCGAGCTGTTGGAGCTGATCATATATAATACATGTATATGTATATGTATATGGGCTGCTTGAACAGCTCCAACAGCTCCAACAGCTCCAACAGGTGTAACAGGTACCGTACCTGTTACACCTGTTCGAGCTGTTGGAGCTGTTGGAGCTGTTCGAGCTGTTGGAGCTGATCATATATAATACATGTATATGTATATGTATATGGGCTGCTTGAACAGCTCCAACAGCTCCAACAGGTGTAACAGGTACCGTACCTGTTACACCTGTTCGAGCTGTTGGAGCTGTTGGAGCTGTTCGAGCTGTTGGAGCTGACCATATATAATACATGTATATGTATATGTATATGGGCTGCTTGAACAGCTCCAACAGCTCCAACAGCTCGAACAGCTCCAACAGGTGTAACAGGTACCATACCTGTTACACCTGTTGGAGCTGTTCGAGCTGTTGGAGCTGTTCAAGCTGTCTCACCTGCCTCTCTCATGATCATCATGTCAGGATAGGTATTAGGAAATAAAAACACGCATTTTATAAATAATTTAATTTATTAAATGTAAAATATTTATATTACAATACTTTAATACTAATTACAAAAAATGTAGACGAACTATGTCAAGCGTCTTAACATAATCTTCTAAGGTAGTCGATGGCCAGTGCCCGCTGTCTGGACCAGAGCTCCAACCAATCGGCTGCCCAGAGCGACCTTTGGATATATTATCCTCCAACCATTTTATTAGCTGCTTATGCTCTTCATTGAAATTAATATCTAATTTGAAATGTATATTATTCCTACCAATTACTCGAAACAAAATTTCAAGAAATTCGTATTGTGTAAAGTAAGCTGCCTCGCAAAATGCTTTATTAATCGACCAATCAATACTTTTATAATTATCAGAAATATTTTTAACCGGGTACGATTTCGAATAAAAATCAGTTGACATGTAATCATCATTACACGTTAATAATTCTTCTAAAAAAATTCTAAAATAACTATTATTCGCAGCGGGATAATGTCTGTTAATTACTTCTCGTAATCGATACACTGTAAGGTGAGTAATACATTCTCTTTGGAAAATATATTCCAACTGTTGAATAAAAATATCGTTTTGAAGTTTTTTCGTAAATATTTTTTTCATTAAATCGAAATTAGAACTATCTCTTAAAGCCATCCAGTATAAAGCTTTGTCCGGTATAACAATCTTTTCTAAAATTTTATGAACTAATTGATAATTACCCCGATTCAATGCATTTTGAATGTACCTCTCATATATGTCGCGAGTGATTAGTACAAGCTTGTACTGCAATTCTTTTTCTAACCCATCCATCGCGATCAAAGTCTCTAAAGTAAATGAATCCGAACGGCTACTGCCAAGCGCTTCACTGCGTCGATGACGTCATCTGACGAGCTGAGACTTGTTGGAAATTATATCCCCAAGGTTTCGTATCGGTATTTATATAATTTATAATTCTTTTATCATCATACGGACTGAGTGCCACCTTATTCTGTTTGATAGTATATATTTCATGTTTCTTTGATCGAATTAATCGCTGCTCTTTGGTCAAAATTTCTAGTCTTCAAATGTAATTTTTCTGATTATCTAAGAGGAATGGATACCTCTAGATATCATTATCTACCTATGACTACTGCTATATTATTATATGATGGAATATAGTAAAAATCATAACGATGTTGTGCGTCTAACAGGTAACCAAGACAGATGGCGTAATGCTGTCATACGTTCCATACAGCAAGCAGAAGTCCAGTAGGATAATTCATGAATGTGAATCGATGTAAATAATAAGAACACCATAATATATCCCTGTTAACCAGCGTCTTTGTAGAAAATTCAATTAGCTGATTGATGCATGACACATTGCCTCACCATCTTCGTATTCTATCTTGAGAACAGAACGCGGGATATTCAAATCATATGTATAAAATAATCAAGTACTTAACTCGTTTAAAAAATATCATTAGTTCGAGGATGCTGATGTGAGGTGAAGTACGGTACCGGTTTCAGTGGTGAGAAATCGATCAGTGAAGTTAAGGCACGCTGTTTGAGTCCGATACTTGGATGGGTGATCGTATCTCATCTCGCCGTCCTAGTTAAGTGGTGAGGTAGCATTAGCTAAACTTCGCCAGGACGTTAATATAAATAAATAAAAATAAAAAATAGTAATGTAAATGTCTTTTACGAAAGCTAAAATTAATTCTATTTTACCTTTTGATGGCGTAGCTAGTGACAAGCAAAGATTGATACAAGAGACCTTTAGCATGAAAACGATAGATATACGGCTTCTATCACAGTCATGCCTATACGCACATCTGATAGAAAAAATACTAATTTTTAAATATTCAAGCAGGTTCCATTATTATTCTATATATTTTATTTCCGTATAAGCGTCCGTATAAGCGTCCGTATAAGCGTCTCTATTACAGTATTATGTATTTAAATAAATGAAATATATTATGAGTTTTTCACATTTTTGTCTGAGGTGGCTTTATTTTACAAGACTGAATTTTTTTGATGACATATTTGAATTCGGCATTAAAAAACACAGAAAATGTAGCATGAACATTTTTAATGCAATAAACTTGAAAAATCTGAATTTTTCATTTTTCGCTTGGGGTGGATTTATTTTTTGAGATTTAATTTTTCTGATTGCATATTTGAATTCAGCATTAAAAAACACATACATTGTAGCATGTACAATATTCATTTCGATGAATTTAAAAAAATGATTTTTTTTTTTCATCCGAGGCGGCTTCAACATGAATGTTAGAATACTAATTTCTTTGACTTAATGACTGCCAATAAAGTGAGCTTCTAGTGTTTAGTTTTAAGTGATACTTCACCCACCACTCTTCGATGTCTTATAAATATAAATATATTAATGAAAAATAAATTAATTGACTGCATTAATATATTAGCTTCCCTAGAATAAATGTCAGGATCCGAACCTATGCTTCCATACGAAAATTGAAACTTAAATTCGATGTCTTAAGCCACCGACTTCTTTAGAGATTTTTAGATTTGATATTATGAATTAAGAAATTCCTCAAAACTGATATCTCAATCGCACTGCTTACAATTGTTTGTTCTAGCCTAATATTTTAATATTTCTGCATTAATTATTAAAATATTACTTACTATTCACTTCATTATCGGTATTTAATTTAGTCACTTAAATTATAAAGTACTGATATTTCTTGATATATTATAATATCCGGTTCTTAACTGAAAATATCTGCAATTGTATTAAAAATGTCAATCATATTGTTTACACTATTTTTACATTTTTAATTACGTGCAGTTCCTTTCAGTTCGCTGTCTTCATCTAAAGTAATTAAGCTGCACTAAGCGTATATATATACCTACTGCTGGGAGTCATTTTAATAATCAATCAGTCGTTGTTCATATTAAGAAATTCCTCGAAACTGATAACGCCTCTGCATTTGACCGCAGTTTATACATTCAAATCCATACCTATCTTCTGAAGCAGACAACTACAATTTTTCCTCATATAAGACTTGAATACATATATCGATGATGGTTTTATCATTATTATTAATATTATTATTGTCATTATTATTATTAATATTTATTTACATAGACATGTGGCCATAAATAATCGCTTCTATTAGCCATTTTACTCATATATTAACACACGCTCTTCTTAGACCGACCTCTAGTATAAATATTTGATAGCTCCACTCCTCACAATGTAGACTGGGAGATGACGCTGCTTTTATACTCGGCGGTCGAGAGTCACGTGACTTTGCAATGGACGATTTCTAAAAGGCCCCAGAATTTTCATAATCTGTTCGTCTTTTACATATAAAACAATGTTAAATTGCTATATCGCTGCGGGTGGCCACATATTCCCATAAGAAACCATGTATTGTAAGACACAAAATTCTGCATCTTTACCATATACCCATCTTATGTTAGTAGACTATCAGAAATGATTTCATTTGTTTACATTAACAATTTCCTGGAATCCGATAACGGCTCTGCATTATATTCTTATTACATTGAAATCTAAACGTAGAGAAGCGAACGAATATTTATCTTATATAAAACTCGGGCTAAAGAGTCTTGTCTGAAAAGCGTTTATATTGGCTCTCGATATTTCCTTTGATCTAGCCGCTGTAGTTATCTAAAGGTAATTAATCACGTTTTAAATATACATATAGCCGTAGACAGTCGCATTTATTTACATTAACAATTTCCAGGAATCCGATAACGTCTCTGCATTTGACCACAGTTTTACATTCAAATCTTAACATATAGAAGTAAATGAATATTTATCTCATAATTATAAGACTTGTCTATTTAATCTCAATGATGGACGTCAGTAGCCATTTTCTTAACGCCCACTAACGTAAACATACAATACTATTAGTCAATAAACGGCAGCCATCTTATTTTAGACACACCCTGTATACTCTTAGCCACGTCCTTTTAGATATAATCTCTTATCTAAGCTCGGAGATTGGATCTCCCATCTCCCCCCTCCCATTAGGTCCTATCACCTATCATCTAAGAAGATCCCACCTCACACTACAACCTAGATAATAGGATCTATCATCTAGCATTATCTCATCTCACACTAGAACCTAGATCATAGGATCTATCATCTATCACCTGCGCGCCCCCCGCGGGGCTGCAGGCGTGCTGACGTCACAGCTACAGCCGCAGCTCCAGCTTGACCTTGAATTGCGCTAGTATTGGTACTGTATAACTACTTGCGGACACGGACATTCCCATAAGAACATCTCGAAAGCGGGCTGAAATCCCATTGATATTATCAGGTTTACTGCCATTAGCACATTTGAAAAGGCAGGAAAGCCTCATATAACTAAGATATTTACCATACAAAGCATTTCCAAGTGTTCTTATGAATGATAAAATCGCCCATAGCGACTTTCAAAGTTAGCCACAAGCGACTCAAAATTTTCGTGAACTTTTTTACTATCATTTTATTTATTTTAATCCGCAAAAAACTATATCTGTTGATAAATATATACTTTAAAGAGTAATTTCATTATTTTTGTGCCAGTTGAATGACACCATCACTCTAACCATAGCTGATAGTACTCATCCTCTAAGGGATCTATTCCTAACTTGCCATACGTAGTATGCAAATCTGATTTATTTTATACATAATTAGAGGGGTAATGAATTATTTTACTTTATACAAATTTTTTTTATTTGAATTCCAATTTCTTACTGAACTAATTATGTTTAAGTTTAACACTTTAACTAATTTTTAATTAAGAACTTCACGTAATTCCTGACATCTATTCAGGATTCCAATTTCAGTTAAAGTTATTAGCACTAAGACACAGAAAAAAGTACATCAACCAATGCAGATATATCGGAGAATGGCAGAGTTGCAACCTACGATAAGTAAATATTCCTATTTATCACAGCACTCATGTAATAGAGTGTGTAACGCCTCCTGTGTGGTTTTGTTACAACTAAGGTCAATTTGAATAAAATCGGTCGCAAATCATAGCGGTTCCCTGTAAGCTCATACGAATAATGGAGGTAATTCTCTCCTAGATGTCGCCGAGATAGTTCATTAAAAATTCTCCCTGCCACACGTGAGATAAATTCTTCCCCAAGTTCGTCTTCTCTGATTAGGTGCGTTGAGCAAGTAACTTGTCTTTTACGGCGCGGCGTCTCGTACAATTCTACAATTTGTTCAATTTCTTAATTGGAATGGAGTGGTTTCAGACTGAACATTAACATTGACGTTGACGTTGACGTTGACGTTGACGTTAACTTTAACGTTAACGTTAATATTAACATTAACATTAACGTTAACGTTAACGTTAACGTTAACGTTAAAGTTAACGTTAACGTTAACGTTAACGTTAACGTCAACGTCAACGTCAACGTCAACGTCAACGTCAACGTCAACGTCAACGTCAACGTCAACGTCAACGTCAACGTCAACGTCAACGTCAACGTCAACGTCAACGTCAACGTCAACGTCAACGTCAACGTCAACGTCAACGTCAACGTCAACGTCAACGTCAACGTCAACGTCAACGTCAACGTCAACGTCAACTTCAACATCAACATCAACATCAACATCAACATCAACAATAACATTAACATTAACATTAATGCATAAATGCATAAATGCATTAGTACATTAGTACATGAAATACATTAAACATAAATCTAGTACGTTAATCTATTACATTAATCATTAACAAGTCACATAAATGATTTACATTAAGCAGTTACGACTTATTAATGCTAATATTTATCTATAGCTCTATAATATTTTTGTTAGTGACATTATTTCTTGTAGCGATATCTTTCATGACAAACTCTTTACCTAATTTCAGGACAAATTTTATTCACCTGTATGTGAAATTTTGATTATATTCTACCTCACATTTTGTCATTACTTGGGAGGTATAGAATACCTGTTATTCAGTGTTATCGAGTAAATGTGTTTATTTCACTCGTTAACTTAAATTTCAGCCGGTTATTGTGGTAACACTAAATAAATTTGTTCGTGGAGTGAGATAATATTGAATAAATATTGTTTTTCCTGTCACGAATAGTGAGTAATGGTATAGTTTTAGATTTTAGGTAAAGTAGTTTCACTTTCACTATTGCATAAAATTTCTTGTTGTCGAACAAATATCGCTAGAGCTTGACTAAGTCACATTTTACATTCTATCGTGTATCTAGATTCTTGCTTTGAATGTTTATTGCTTGATCTACCGAACTAACCCAACCCTGTATATATTTAGACACTAACTTTAATTTTACCATTGTCAAATTTTTTATATCGATTTTAAATCGATAACTTGTACATTTTCATTCGATAATAAATCGATACTATCATTACTTTTTTTGTTTTAATATTTATTTGTGCTGTAAATTTTCTTATTTAGCAGCCCACCTATAGGACCTTGCGCCCAAAAAAATTTTTGAGTTTTTGTGTATCAAAATTTACTTTTTGGCCATATTATCGAGGCCGTTTATTAACCCTTATTCACGCCCTTGCCTCCTATAAAACTGACTAGCCGAGGCCTAATCTATTTTGTGGTGGGCCTTAATTTTTTTGCTTATGTAACATCTCAGGCCACTCCAAGTGGATTAGTTTTTTTTTTTTGGTCCGAAGTAGCCTTTATTACGAGTGTCACATGTGTGCTATAGTTGTTATATTTTATAGTCATTTAGCATTTCATTTTGAAGTCTATTTTGTGCCATTTTAGTATTTTTTTAATAAGGCGAAGGGACAACCCGACTAGTTACACCCTCAGCATATAAATTCTTTTTCTATCCTTCAGACACTAGGTGGTGAGATCATCCATAATTATCAGAGGCGTATGAACTGTTATGTTTTACATACACTCTTTATTATAAAAGCAAAATATTGCCAAGGTTCGGAATTAAGCACACGAGGATGTACAATATACTCAAACTGTGTGTTTACAGTGCATGTCTCAAGTACGAATGAGCTTTACGTACACTAGGTGACATCAATTTTATTTTAAAATGTTATCGAGATTTTCAATAACACTTTTACGAAATGAAGGTAAGTTGCAGTCTAGCGTTGTTGTTGACCTATTTATTATTTTATTTATTCCCAGTGGCACCACGTAAAAGGTAATTGTGCCTTATTCGAGCATAATATTAATTGGGTAGTATTCGCAGTCAGTCATGACTGACTGCAACTTCTACTTGTTCGTATTAACTTCGAGTGGTCAATAGTTCATATCTTAATTAATAGCTTTTATCATTGGATATCACTAATTAATTCTACAGTTTTCCCTGTTATTTTTGTTGCCTCATTTTTTCGTGCAAACAAAGTAATATTGTAATCACATCGATAAGTAAATTACAAAATAAATGGCGATTATATAATTCCTTGATATAGAGTGTGCCCCCGGATGGGATACCGCACTCTTGTAAACTTTTTTATTTTTAATTTGACGAGAAAAAGTAATTCTTTATAAAAAGTTTTTCTTGTCCTAGGAAGTAATAAACAGTTGTCAAACTTGAGATAAATTATACAGTTTGAAATATGAAATCGACTTTAAGCAAACTAACTTTTTACAGTTTTGTTGAAAATTCTGTTTAAATTTTTTTCAATTATGAGGGAAAGCTTAAATAAGTTTAGTTGTAAAATAAGGAAATGACAATTTTCGAAAAAAAAATCATTTTATTCAACTAAGTTGAAAACTATTCAACATGTAGACCTCTTACTAATACACATTTTTCTAATCTTTTTCTAAATTCTTCATAGACATATGATACCACATCTTGATTTATGGTTGCAACAGTATCGACAATTTTTTGCTTTAATTTTACGTATTCTTCGAAATCGTTCGCGTATAGTTTTTGCTTTAAATAACCCTAGAAAGCCGCATTCTCACTATGCAACATGTTTATAAAACTGAGTTTTATGCCTTGCTACAAATTCAAAGGGAAAATGTTTTAAAACAGACACGTTTTAAAACATTTTTCATGTTTTGTAACAAGTTGCTCTGTTCCCGTCCTGTGTTAAAGAAAATCGATACTTGTTTTAAAAACATGTTATAATTCTGTTTAGAAATTGTAACATGTTATAAAACACTGACGAGGGTGCTGCCTCCTATCATTTTCGTCGTCTGCATTCAGTCACTGTAGTCTGTTCAGTGCAATTAATTATGGAGTGGAGACAAGCTGATATGTATAGACTTATCGAAATATACAAAGACCGTAAATTGTTGTGGGACCTGACGGAAGAAGATTACAAAAATAGGAATAAAGAGTATGATATGTGGCGTGAGTTGGACCGAGAGTTTGGAATCGAGGTAGGATAAAGTCTTGTAGTGTGTTGATCAAAGCATCACATACTTCTGGTACAAAGCTACTAATTGTTAAAGGTGCCACTTTAAAAAGATGACTTAGACTTCTATATGAGTCGCCAGTAGCTTAATGTTACGGCTAGTCTTTTTTTACCGGAATGGCATCTCTAAAAGTTGTGTCTTTTCTTTCAACGCGCCTACCAATGGAAGTAATCATATACTCAAAGTCCTGACTTGTCATTCTAAGAAAGTTTTTAAAACTACCATCAGTTTTAAGTTCTCTAGCTAACAGATCTCGATCGTCACGTTGAAGATCACACAAGAGGTCACTTCCGCTACACTTCTTCCTGGCCTGTAGCGACGGACGAATCCAAAATCATCTCGTTTTAGCCATTTTTTTTATTGTTGGAAGTAAACATCACACAAATTGCAGTTGCAATAGCACCTGGGTCTCAATTCTCGAAATTATTCCAATGGGAAATTGGTATTTTATCTTTTATAATTTCATTACGTTTCTTATTCCTTTCTCTTTCCTTTCTCTCACTAAGTCTATTCCCTCAGGTCGAGAATTGAGCCCCAGAAATAACACGCTCGCTTGGAGACGCCATGGTGACTAAATGTTTTCAAACATAGTTTGCTACTCCTTTTGAAATGTTTTGAAACCAAATGTTATTAAACATGATTTTCAAAACAATTGTTTTAAAACAAATGTTTTATAAACATATTACATAGTGAGAACGCGGCTTAAGACCAACGGAGTTAGAATTGGCGAACGGACTGGCCATGCTGTTGGTCCATAGTGGAAAATCCACCTGTTGTGGAAGTGATTGTCTATCAAGAAATGTAGAATGTGCTGGGTATACATCTTGCTGAAAAATAAATTTTCTTCTAAATTCTAAATTTTCGTTATCCAGTTCGCCCAAAACAAAATTATTCAAAATCTTCAAATAAGCATTTTGATTCAAATTTTCATTCATAAAATAAGGACCGGTTATTCTGTGTTGCATCATACCTCACCAAACGTTTACTTTTATAAATTTTTGACTATTAGAATAGACTACACCATTGGTCGTAAAAGTTTTATTCACGGACGACTAGTCCGTGGCAGGTAGTTGTAAAGCAATTTGCAATTTTTCAAAAAATAATTATTATAAAAAATTTTTAAATTTTAATTTCTCATTTTTTTCATTTTGATTAAATTTTGACAATTCTGAACAAGTTTCATTAACAAAATTTTCCGATAAAAAAATGCCTAATATGATTTCTTATTTTTTTCCGCATATATTGGTACCGCAGGTAGCTTTGCATTTGTAGCAGGCGAATGTTTTTCTGGTTATAAGTAGATCCTAATCTGTTCTATACTTTAGTAAAATTTGATTGAAATCGGGAACAAAATAAAAGACTTATAAGGCTTCATTTTAAGCGAGTCACACTGTATATTTAAGAACATGTATAGATTTCGACAAAATATTACGTTAGTAAATACGTCGAGTGTTGTAAAATAAAGATTTTTTTGTGACTGTGATTTATTAGCAGACCGTTCTAAACCGTTTTGATAGAAATATTTCAGATAATTAATTAATTTCTTAATTATCAATTTTGGCTGGCGAATATCTCGGAAACTATAACACATAGGAAGAAAATGAATATAAACGTTCTTATAGGAAATTTAATTATGTTTAATTTCGTATAGATTACCTTTTTCCGTACGACGCATCGTTTCCGAGTTATTAGCGAATAATCGAAAAAGGAACCTTTTCACCCCCCTTCCCCCTGTTAAGCGGCGGGGCTAGGGGCGGGGACTTTTAGTATGTTTTCCTCCTAACTACATCCCTGAAGAGGAAAATTCTCCCCGCCTCAATGTTCTCTACAATCCCTTTTTGATTGGACTATCTGGATACTTCTCATTTAATACTTCTATTGCATATTTAGGGGGGACCGGGGAGGTTTTTAATGGGTTCACAATACGTGGATGATGGATTTTTAATACTGGATACGATTGGGGTACCTTTTAGTTAAACCTACCATATTCTTCCATTTTCCAAAATTGTTTTTAATGATTAAAAATTACTCCAACAAAGTGGAGTATATCGTCTCAAGTCACCCCATATGAGGGAGCATTGAGACACCGGATAGGGAGGATTAGAACATTTATATCTAACGACTATATTAATTATTTATTGTGGCAAAATATAAATATTTTCAAAATTTTCAAAGGATAATGTGGATTTAATTCTTTCAGTTCCACCTATGTTTGTAGGAAATGGTAATTTCAAAATTATGTCCTCTTCCATCACTGTAGATACATCTTCTTATGGAGGATAAACAAATTTCCAAGTGGTTCCATGACGACGTAAAAATGTAATCTCGTACTCGTTTCCTTGCTTATTAACTACACAACCCCCATAATGTACAATTGAAGATTTTGTAGCAAATTTCACCACAACAAAATCTCCGGCTTTTATTATCTTTATATCTTCAAAAGCTCTGATTTGAAATTGTTCCCTTTCATAGTTTTCAACATCCGACACATCTTTACTGCTTCCGTTTTATAAGGAAGGTTCATCATCTTGACTTGAAGAAGATGCAGGTTTATTCTTCTTTTTTGAAAAAGATCCACCGTGTTTCAATGGAACAATTTTTTTTTCTTTCGTGCACTCAGCTCAGCTTCTATATTATTTTTTTTTCAGGCGTGTCAGTAAGTATTTTTGAAGAACCACGTTTTCGTCCTCTACTCTTTTTTCGCGGACCTGCTTTTGGAAATGGACGCAGAACTTCAGGACTAACCAAAGTTTTGTTAGTGTTTGAATTGTCCCCTTCTCAATTCGGTTACTTGATGTTGAAACTTCTCCAACTAAAATGTACCATCAGGTTCTAATGGACGGTCGGTTACTGAAGAACCAAGAAAACCTGAGTCGGTGAAAACTTCTCGATTAAATGGACAAATGCCCGTTGATGAAAAACCGGATGTAATATTCTTCGGCGTGAAAGCTAATTCAAAGGCACGGCTAGCTAGGGAGGCAATATTGAAGATGCCTGGATTCGCTATCATCCACGAATTGCATTGTGAGTTATAACAATTTTTTTAAGGAGAGTAGACTGATATATCCAATGGCTGTAACTTATGGATGCAGTGGGGTGGGAACGTGAGCAGCATGATATCATTTTCTTTTGCTTTCCTTAGGGAGTTAATAGAAATATGAGTTTCATGGTTGTCCATGTGTAGCAATACCTTAGTTTTGATAGAACAACCAGTACGCTTTGTAAAATGGTCCAGAAAAACTGAAATTTTCTTCTGTCATCCAACCACTGGGATGAGTCACTCCAGCACTTCCTGGAAATGCACCATTTAACATATAATCTTTAAAATTAACTCGGGGAAGATGAAAAATGGTGGGATGAACCTCTCTTCAGCACTAATACCACAACAAGCAGTTACCAAAGTGCCTCGTTCGGCGGAAGTGATATTTCCTAGTTGTTTAACACCTTTAGCTGCAAATACTTTAGGTGGTTTATGGACTGTAGTAAGCCCCGTTTCATCAATGTTCCATATTTGATGAGGTTCAAATTTCTCGCGTTTGAGAACTTTCTCCAAATTGTCGAAAAATGCAGTAACGTTAGTGCGGTTAAAACTGGTTGATCAGGATAGACTAGTTGGTTCTGCTCAATGATAAATTCGGATGACGGTGTCTAAAGCCACGATACCAGTCGTATCCTGCAATAGATACTTAATTCCATTTATTGGGATATTTTTTATTATTTGCCTTGGCAAACTGAAAAGCAAGTTGACGCACACATAAAACTGTTAGGCCATGGTGCATTTTTGAAGCAAGGATTAAATAATCAGATAACAAGGCTTCTTCTTCACATGTAAATACCAACGCGCTTTTGTAATCAGGTGAGTACGAAATTTTACCTTCAGGTTTACTCAACGTAGTTTTTTTATATATCTACTAAGCGTTTGCTTGTCCATGTCATATTTTCTTGCAATGGGGCATAATTTGGCTCCTCCTAGAACTTCCTCCACTGCTGCTTTTACAACATCGTCCGGAGGAACTATTCGGTTTGGCTTTTTTATCCAGAAGTGGGGCATATTTATCTAGAACAACGTTTTCAAATTACTTTTCAATGCTAAGTGTGATTTCATGGAGGCTTGAGACGTCTCAAGGCTCCCCAAATCAATTGTCTCGTGCCTCCCCAACTGAATATTCACAAAATAAACTAACCTAACATTTTTGTTGAACATCTAATTAACTTATTCTCTACTTCAAATAATACTAAACATACCTGTCGTGAATACCCTCTAAAAGCCAATTGAAATATATGCGTTTATCCACACTAAATAACTTTAAATCACCTGACAATAATTTTACTTGATACAACAATTTAATGACTGTACCACACAGAGGATTTTATAAATACCACGATACACTTACAAGTAAGTGTATCGTGATAAATACATATGCTTCATTATGCCGATATGTATGGATATGTTAGACATAAGTGTTCAACTACTAGGCAACAGATGGTTCCACCTCACGTATTTGATAAATTGAATACAGTGGCTCATTCCTCCCTTGTCTCAAACCTCCTCGGTCTCCCAAGAAACATTTCCAATTCCATGGCATTTGACCAAGTAAATTCGTTGTTCCAGGGTTGGCATAATTCAATAATCAGTAATTAATATTTTCATAGAAAATACAAAATACGAATAAATATCTTTTACACTGACATTGACATTAATCCATGGTATTACTTGATGTAATGTCCTCGGTAATGTCATCTGTCTATGAAGAATTTTTTTTTTTTTTGAAAATTGTTATTTCCTCATTTTGCAACGAAACTCCGTATTTAAGCTTTCCTTAATTGAAAAAGAATTGTTAAATAAAGTGTTAAAAAAAATGTAAAAAAAGACACTTTGCTTAAAGTCGATTACATATTTTCTAATTTTTAGAATACCCGATATAATTTATCTTAAGTCTGACAACTGTTTATCACTTCTTAAGACAAGCAAAACTTTTTATAATGAATGAGTTTTTCTCGATAAATCAGAAATAGGAAAGTTTACGAAAGTGCGGTACCCCATCCGGGGACACATTGTATATAGATTTATTTATAAATGCCTACGATTAGGCATAGAACTTGTTTTATTTGCAAAACATTTTCACTGTAAACTCTTGATTGGCACCAACCTCAAGGTTTCTATGGTTTCTTTTGTTTACGTGTCTATTAAACATCAGAAGTTAAGTATTTTCTGTAGTTTCGCTTGGTTAAACATTAAATACGTAATAGAAGTAACAATAAGGAGGTAATATATTTATAATTAGCAGCGGTACCAGTTCTTCGCACGAGTCAATATTTTTTTATAAACAAACGTATTTTTATCATTACAAAGAGAACTTGATTAAATCAAGACTTCTTTATGTACTTTTTTAAAAATATTTTCTGGAGTTAAAACAAACATATTGTTGTACCTAGTTACTTACTATAAAGCAAGTTCCATACAATTAACTATGAGAGAAGCATAGTTCACTTAAGCTAATTTCTGCTACACTCAAAGGCTGCTCTAAAGTTGTATTTATTGTAAAAGCAAAACATATTTTTATAGCAAATTGAAGCCATTTAAATTGGAAAGGATACTCCAAAGGAATTAATAGTATTCCAGAAGTAAAAATATTACACCTTGTAATTATTGAGGCTTTAATAGACTAAGAGCTAGTGAACATTTCGCGTCATTACTCGAAGTAGGCTAAACATTTGCCAAAAGGTTGCCATGGGTTGCCATCTTGAACGTTTCGACTTGGCGATGGGCAGCAGGGGGAGGGGTGTAAGAACACCCTAAAGTCGTAAAATAGTAGTCGAAATTTTCATTATTGCAAGTTGGTTGAAACTTCGTATTTTGCTTGAATGAAGGTATATGAATAACCATACAAATTGTCAGACAAACATTTCAGGCAGCAGGGGGTGTAAGAACACCCCAAAGTAGTAAAATAGTAGTCGAAATTTTCATTATTGCAAGTTAGTTGAAACTTCGTATTTTGCTTGAATTAAGGTATATGAATAACCATACAAATTGTCAGACAAAAATTTCAGGCAGCAGGGGGTGTAAGAACACCTCAAACATGTATTTTTTTACGTGAAATTTTTTTATTTGCTCCTGTCTGACAATTGAATAAGTTATTCTAGAGACTTTTTTGACAGTATAATTTAATTGTCAGACAAAAATTCGGGCCAGCACACCCTGTAAATACGTTGCAAACTTTCCTCTCGGCCGGTCGCCAATGACCTCAAGCACGCCATATATTTCAAAAAGAGATTTCGATTTCTATGGCGCAATGATTTTGTGTTTTATTATATTTTGGAAGTGATTTTAAATAAAAAAAAAGAATAAAAAGTATTGATATCACGCTTAATTTTGAAGATACACTCCATTCTCCGATTAAACAATTAATCCGCGATATCTTTTTAACTATTTCATTTATTTAAAAAATGCATATGAGCATTGACGTTGGCAGTTTAATTTTCTATAAGATATTCAATGACTTTTTTTGTTATCTCACTTGATTCTCGAGATGTAAGCGCAGTATTATCATATCCGTGATTTTTAAAGTAAGTTTTATTCGTAAAAAAGAGGGATTATTATTAAAGATTAAGATTAGAATTTTCAATTTTTTAAAGAAAATTTATTGTAAAAAATAAACGTTAAGCAGGCTCGTCTTCATCTCCAGTCGCTGTGGAACACTCATCATCAGATTTGTATTCAGTATCAATGGAAATGTCACCGTCATCATATTCGTCATCAGAAGAGTAATGCACGATTTCGCTTTCTAGTTGTTGCTCTGAAATATAGTGAAAAAATTATAATATTTATTATACTGCTATTAGTTAAGTTTAGAAATGAATAGTAATTAGAAAATATCTTCGTCATTTTCATTGTCCATTATGTCGCTATATTCCTCTAAAATAAGTCATTGATTGTCGTTGGCAATGGATCGCCTTCGTGCCAGATGAAATTATAACGCTCCTCATCATTGAGGTACCAATGATGCTCCGGAGGCCGATGAGTTGGTCGTTTCAGATCTGCGTGTGACCATAAACAGATGATAAACCGTGTTCGCAACAAATGTTGCTGTAGCTCTGACCAGCATGTTGGAAAACTGGATGCATCGACATTACGAATTTTTTTTGTTGAATAATTCGCTCGAGTTATCAATTTTGTAGATTTTATTAAAAATTTCCAGACGTGCTTCATTGACTGTATCGACGTTTTCTACGTTATACATGCGATATACAAATTCTTGTAGTGTATCAAAAACACTGGGATCTGTTTCATTCTCGTCTAGATCTGCAAAGGCTTGTTGATACTCAGGAGATTTTTTGAGTCCATGGTTTGACCTTTCCCTTTCGATAGAATGAGGAATTATAATCACAGCCCGTGAAACCATGAAAAACGGGCAAAGCTCGACAATGTTCTGTCATAAGCGATGAATATAATTCTATAACATTGATGTAGCGATGAGAATTTCCGACTCCAACCTCCATCCATATGTGTAGCGATTGCGATATTTTTTGCATGTTGCCCAATAAAATAACGAGAACGTCAGTGTCGGGAAAACGAATGATGAACTTGCAATAATTATACTATTTTACGATTTTGGGGCGTTCTTACCCCCCTACTGCCTGAAATTTTTGTCTGACAATTTGTATGGCTATTCATACACCTTAATTCAAGCAAAATACGAAGTTTCAACCAACTTGCAATAATGAAAATTTGGACTACTATTTTACGACTTTTCAGTGTTCTTACATCCCCTGCTGCCCATCCCCAAGTTGAAACGTTCGAGATGGCAACTCATTACCCCTCATATGGTAACCTTTTGGCAAATTTTTAGCCTACTTTGAGTAATGAAAGAAAAATGTTCACTAGCTCTTAGGCTATAAGAAGAAGTCTAGATTAAGTCCGTGTGCCGTCGCAACATGCTTACCAGGCCGGGAAGACGGTGGATACGGCCATTCACCCGATCGTTTCCTGGATCGAGAAGGCGCTGCACCACAAACTATACTATTTTCGCATGTATAGTCAGCGCCTGAAGGCGGAAATTTCCGAACACCCTGTACAGGCGCGCAGCCAGGGGGGAGGGGCATGGGGCCAAGGCCCCCCCCAAACCGTCTTCAATGAACCAAAAAATAAATAAGCATAATCTCTTTCAGTACAAAGCAGTATCAAATTATCCCTTGAAATAAATATTTTGTAATTAATGCCATTATTATCTGGTAGAGGAATCTATACACATCCGTTTTCAACTATTTTCTAAAAAAGGTTTCCTCATCCTCTGGGGAGGCCGGTTCTATTGCCCCCTCCCCCCAGATGAATTTTCTGGCTGCGCCACTGACCCTGTATATTATAATTATTATTTTTATTTTATTAATGTCACATAACCTTAATTTAATACCAATAAGCAATCGAACTTACATTTTTAATTAATTTTAATGCACTTCTTATATATTAGCATACATTATGGAAGTAAAATCATAAATTACATATTTTATTTAGCTTAATATAATATTTTTATTACCACACGGTAGCACGTGCGTAACCCATTTTTGATATTACACAATAAAGTTCTATCCTTCAAATAATCAATGTTGAATTTTTAATATCTATTTTATTTCAATGTCGTGAGCCTAACCCTTACAACTAGTTATTTGTTAATATTTCGTAACAGTCAATGCCACCAACACGATTAATGAACTTTTACTCCCACGTATTTTTCACACAACCTATTTTTTAAAACTAAGCAAGAAAACCTGTATTAAAATCAATACTTGTTTTCAAAGAATATTTTTAAAATATTATTTGTACATTGGGCTAGTCGTTTTATCACTAGTAAAAAATATAAACAACGCAATGTACCTAAGTAATATCACACTATTCAATTAAACGAATACCTATATGATATATAGATATTCATATATTTTTAAATAAACAATAACCATTTTTGAGCACGCAGCTGGAAGGATCTTTTCCTATACCTGAGCCAGGAAGAGGATAGTAATAAATGCACGTGATCAGTATGTGCAACAGATCCTATTGGCGATTAAATTTTGAAGGGGTTTATGTCTGAAAATGTCTTATAATGTAAATTGATTCGACGTTCAATAATAAATAATATATAATAAATCGCTGCCCAAGGAATCACTACTTCCACATCCAGATTCTCTATCCAAGTCACCCACAACGAAAAAATTTTGTATGCGGAAATAATTGTTTATGGAACTTTGATAATATAATATTTGAAATCTTCTACCCCAAAAACCCATAAAACGATACCCCACATCGGCAGTGGGGTGGGGGTGGTGATAGGGGGGTGGTAGTGGGGGTGGATGAAGTTAAAAAATATTTTGAGGTTTCTGGTTCTTGTACATATACTAAACCACATTTTTTTTCATCCCCTTTAATAAGGGGGTGGGGATGGTAATGGGGGTGGCTAATGCCAAAAATTTTTTTGAGACCTTAGCTTCTCTTGTATATACTAAATACCAATTTTATGGACTCTTACCTGCTTGATTTACCCCTTTAAGCCAAATTTACCCCAATTTACCCCCCAACCCTTCGTCGGAACAACATGAAAATATAATCTAGTTCCAGATCTCGTTAAACTACATACGTGTACCAAATTTCAAGTCAATATCTTGAACGGTTCCAGAGTAAACGTGCGCACAAAAAACGTTACAGACAGACAGACAGACCGACAGAATTTTTTTTCGCTCAAACTTAAAATCTCGACGTTTTATGACATTTTAAGCCTATTCTATTTGCACAATAGAAATTTTTTAAAAAATTTTTGTCGTTACTATACTTCCACTGGATGTGGAAGTAATAGTTGGGGAGCCCTCCCTAGCTGTACGTGCACCCCCCGCCCGATCAATATTTTTCAAAAAAATTAAAGCCTAAGGAACAATTTAAGACATGTCCTAAAAAAAAAACTGGCTGTACGTTCAAAATGGCGGCCATATGTTAAAAAAAACTGTTGCCAATGTTGTTTTTGTCATTTAACACAAAAACTAAAAAAGATCGACAAAAACTTTTTTCACAAAAAATAACGTGCACAAAATTTTCTACAATTTTGTTCCTATACAATATTTTGATAGGAGTTGCCATTTTCCAGATACCATTTTGCTTGTATTAGAAAGTCATAAACAGTTGTCAAATTGGGGTAAATCCTAGAGGGCGCCACATAAGCAATGTTTCTGATGTAAATGTACGTTTAACTTTTTTCCTTCCTTCGTGTATCGAAGGGATGTATTTTAATTGTGAAAAAATCACTCTCCGAGATTTTTCTGGATTTTCACCTTTCAAAGTTAATAGATTCCGAAAATTAAAGACATATAATTCCGTCCGTCTGTCTGTCTGTCTGTTGGCGCTATATCTACAAAACCACTAAACACAGGACAATAACATTTGGTAGGTAGTTGACGCTACTGCCAACGAAGAACACTTCCGTTCAAAAATATACAGTAGAGTAGAGAGTAGAAAGTAGACCCTACAAAAAATATAATAAAAAAAAAGCATGTGACGGAAAACAGTAATATTTGGCATGTAGTTAACGCAACTCTCAAGGAAGAAAAATATGGAAAATATACCAAAAGAAAGGGGAAATATGAAAATTGAAAAAATATACAGTCACCCAAAAAAAAATAATGAAGAAATGTGACGGAGACTTTAATATTTAGCATTCAGTTAGCACAACTGTCAAAGAAGAAAAATATGAAAATATGCAGGGTGGTCACCCAAGAAAAATTATTAAAACGATGTGAGGGAGGGCGATAACATTTTGCATGCAGTTAATCCTTTGTAAAGTGATAAAAAATGACAAGAGATACGATTTTAGGCCTTATGGCCCTTACGATTATCATCAATATACGTATAGCCCACAAAAATTCGTAAAAAAAACGAGGAAACCTAGACAAAATTAGTAAAAATCTGAATTTTCGCACAGACGTTCTTGTCCCAAACTCAAATCCACAAAAATCACAACATGGCTACCCAAGATATTGAAGGTCAAATTCTTTTGCAAATATCTCGCGTCCTATGCACCGGTTGCCCATGAGGTGAAAGTTGTAGAGAATTAAATTATCATTGTTTCTCAACTCCCCCTCTCTTTTCGAGATATTCAAGGTCAAAGTTTCAAAAACGTGGTTTTTCGCGAATATCTCGCGTAAAAAAAATCGGACAGCAATAAAGTTAACATGAAAGTTGTAGAGAATACAAGATTGGTATTTTGCATTTTTTCCCAAAACCTCGCCCTTTTCTAGGTATTCCAGAACGTGTAAAAAAACTGTTTCTTGCATGTAGACTCCACGAATATCTCGCTCCCTATGCATTAGACCGCGACGAAGTCTTCATGCAAAAAACCGGTTTTTTTTAACTTCGTCCTTGGATATCTCGAAAAGGGCGAGGTTTTGGGAAAAAATGCAAGATACCAATCTTGTAAATGATTGAATTTTCTACAACCTTCATGTTAACTTTATTGCTGTCCGATTTTTCCGAGATATTCGCGAAAAACTACGTTTTTGAATCTTTGACCTTGAATATCTCGAAAATGGAGGGGGGAGGTGGTAAAAAATAAAAAAGTCGACTTGTAGATAATTCAATTCTCTACAACTTTCACATGTTGGGATTTTTGTGATTTTTGGGTGGATTTGGGTCTGTGCAAAAATTCAGATTTTTACTAATTTTGTCTAGGTGAAATGCTAATTTCTGTGGACTAGTAAGGATGTCTCTTCTGAAAGACTTTGAGATTCCTTATCTGAGTTAGGAACCATTTTCGTGGTGAAGATATTGTCTTCCAGTTCCACTAATATCGTAATCCAATTTTTTTTCCAATGGGCAGTTTGCGATTTAAATATGTTTTACTAGTGGATCTTTAGTGCTGCACACACGTGAGATACTAAGACATCATTGTTCTGCCGAATACATGAAATCAAGCAACTCTTGACGAACGACTCTCAACATAATTTTAGATAATGAAAAAAAAGATGATAATTTTTTTGTCACAATATTCACATAATTTCATTGTTTTCCTAATCCATTATTTGTCAAAGTTCATTTTTGCGTACGTAAGGTAGTTCCTCAGGATAACCACTAATCCACAAGGGATTAATACAAACAACTCAATGAAAAAAAATATGAAAAAATACAGGGTGGTCACCCTAAAAATGTTATAAAAAGAATGTGATAGAGGAAGATAACATTTCGCATGTAGTCAAGAAAGAAAAATGTGAAAAATATACAGGGTGGTCAGTGGTCACGTCACACTAAAAAAATAATACAAAAAATGTGGTCGATAATATTTCACATGGGTGGTCACCCTAAAGAAATTAATAACAAAATGTGATGGAGAACGATAATATTTCGCAGGTAGTTAGCACAACTGTCAAAAAAGAGAAATATGAACATATAGAGGGTAGTCACCCTAGAAAAATAATGAAAAATGTAACGGAGGGAAATAATATTTAGCATATGTGTTAGAACAACTGTCAACGAAAAAAAATATGAAAAATATACAGGCTGGCTACTCTAAAAAATTAATACAAAAGTGTGATGGAGGACGATAATATTCCATATGCATTTAACGCAACTGTAAACGAAGTACAATATAAAAATTAAAGAGGGTGGTCACCCTAAAAATAGTAAAGATATGTCTCGAGTTAGCAGAACTGTCAAAGAAGAGGAATATTTAAAAATATACAATGTGGTCATCCAAAAATATTATTAAAAATATGTGACCGATGGACGGTAATATTTTGAATACAGTTGACACAAATTATAAGAAAAAATTTAAAGAAATTATACAGGGTCGTCACCCTAAAAATCGGCAGCTACTGGAAGCGGCTGGAACCTCCCCACATGGTGGATCCAAATCAGCTGTGTTTGGGTATTACATCGGAAATCAGAGCACTGAGCAAACAGATAAATTACACGTGACTTTGGAGCCATTTATTTCATGAACAAATATCGAACGAACTGAAGTGGACTACAAGCAATCTGTTAACACATAACCTCTCATGTTTGTTTATGTTGCATGTTAAAAAATTTCTGGGTATTATAAGGATATTAACAGATAACGTTTCGAAGATTTTGTAGAACATTGAATAGCGGATAAAAATAATAATAAAGAATTTAGCCCAAATGACACTCTAACCTCAACAAGTCAATAATATTATGGACAGTTCAAGTAGACTACGCATGCGTCAAATTAAAATCTTGCTTGCTGCTCGATCAAAAAGGTCCGAGCAAGTCGAGCTTCGTCCGAGACATTTATTTTGTAATATTTTATCGTTTCAGATTTAGCTCAGTTAGATCGATTTGCATTAAATGAACGATTGTGACGCGCCCCATCAATCAGACGTAATATCCGAACACGGTTATAAACAATTATTACCTTTAATAAAACCAACTAAAATAAGTTTTGACATTGTCAAAAATATTTGGGTTGGTAACCTTTACCAATGTTGATTTTTAGGTTATGAAATATATTTAGGGACATATCTGTTTAAGTTTTTCAAGTTTATTCTCATTTTTAATATTTGTATACGCATTTTTAGCTTGGAGCCACAGTGGCTCCAAGCAAATATTTAAAAATTCACGCAAATAATTTTTCTGTATTGTTGATTAATAAAAATAGACTGCTAATTACAAGTTAGATTTCCAACCTACAAAAAGAGTCCTATTTTATTAGGACAAAGTATTTAGAACTTCATAAACATTACACTGTACTATATTTTGGTTGAAAGTACGGGAACCAGGAAGAAATTTTAATAATAGCTACGTAATATTCTTAAATCTTAGGAAATATATATTTTTCAGATTAGCTGTGACGTCACGTATCATAACCTATAAATCAACATTCACAAAGGTTACCAACCACTGACCTCTATATAAACTGGACTGCCAATACTAATGGGCTGCGCGTGAACAAAATAAGACACAAAGGAGCTCATGAAATAGCTATTGCGCATGCTCGAAAAGCAGGTAAACTGTCAAATTTAATCTAGATATTACATTCTAGCATAGCCGTAGTGATAACTGATCATTCTGGGTTCAATCAATTGGTGTAAGTTGATTACTAGTTTTCTTTCTTGTATATGCATTTAGCTCACATAAATATAAAAATAATTCTTTTCATTTATTATCACTGATATTTTACTAATTTTATTTATCGTAAAATAAATGATTATAAGTAACTCCTAACTTCGAAATCCAACAGTGACACTCATGCTTGTCTGTAAACAGTTTATCGGTAATACACATGTGCAGTTTGCAGTTGCGCAGTTTCAATTTGTTGCAGAATTAAACTATTGCTTTGTTTATCCAGTTTATATAGAGATCAGTGTTACCAACCCAAATATTTTTGACAGATGGCAAAATACATTTTCCCCTAATAATATTTTTTGGATGCTGTCATGTGTGCACATATAACGAATTATTTTAAATTTTTTTAACGCAAACGAAATCGAAAGGGTGCAAGTGTGATATATCGTTGAAATTGGAAATTTTACTGCTTTTCACTGGTTCAATTACAAATTGTAAGTAATCATAAAATAAACAACTTGTTGTGCCAAAACGGTACTAAACGTAATCCGATCTCAACCAAAACCTTTTCAGATCTTCTGGAGCATTAAAGAAATCCTGATGCAAAGTTTCATCCAAATCCGTTTAGTAGCTTCGCCGCTATCGTGCTAACATACATACACACATACACACACACACACAGACATTTTTCAAAACCACCTTTTTGGGTTCCTGGGACCTCAAAACGTAAAGATATCGTGCTAACATACGTACATACACACACACAGACATTTTTCAAAAACCACCTTTTTGGGTTCCTGGGACCTCAAAACGTAAAGATTTGATGTTATCTCAATTTTCATGAATAATATTGACGATAAGATTGAATTTGTTATCGACAATATTTTGCAGTTATTCAATACGCATGCGCTTATCAAATCTATAAAATGTTCCAAAAGAAGTTATGCTCCGTGGATAATGGATAATATTAAATTAATGCAGCAAGTACATAATAAAGCTTTGGCAAAATTCAAGCAAACAGGGCAAAATGGCCACTGGGTCTACTACAAACAACTCAGAAATTTAACTAATGCAGCTATTAAGGCTGCTAAGGCTGCTAAAGAAGGCTTATTTAAGATATAAATTTAATAATTGTAATATTAAAGAGAAATGGGATGAGGTGAAAAAATTAAATGTTGCTAAAAACCGAAAGCTTAATATACCTGAACACTTATGTGATGTGGATGTTATTAACAATTTTTTTCTTCAAGCGTATTAAAATGTTTAAATTATGTCACCAAAAACAGAAGTAGAAGTAGGACATTGTTTTACTAGTAACAAAATGTTAGTACCGAACGCCACCGTAGTGGACATTGTTTTACTAGTAACATAATGTTAATACCGAAAGCCACCGGTGGCGCGCTATCCACTAGCCACTTGTCATATTGTGTCAACATGTAAGACTGTAGTTTGAATATTTGTACATTTATGATAAATAAATGAATTTTTACATTTTAATACGCTTGAAGAAAAAATAGTATATATTACAAGGAGTAGAACGCCTTTTTTTTGTGTCTCGCCCAGTTCCTGGGCTCAACACAAAAAAAGAGTGCGTTCTACTCCTAGTAATATAATATACTATTTTATCAATTCCTCTAATAATAATGTTGTACCTAAAGATCAGTTAATAAATTTTTATAATACCATTGTTAAAGAAGGCTTAGATGGTTTATTTTCTTTTGAACTGATTTCTGATTTAGACGTAATTAAAATCATTCAAAACATAAAATCCAAAGCTTATGGATTTGATAAATTAAATATAACTTTAATACATGTATGCTGTCCTTATATAGTTCCATTCTTAACACACATATATAATGAGTGTATAAATACACACTCCTTTCCCAAAACTTGGAAAATAGCTTTAATATTTCCTCTACCTAAAATCAATCAACCTAGCCAATTGAGTCAACTGAGATCCATTAGTGTTTTACCAGTCTTATCCAAAATTTTTGAAAAAATCTTAGAATTGCAAATTAGAGAATTTGTGAGTCTCAATAATATTCTTCCATTAAAACAGTCGGGATTTAGATCTGGTTTCTCTTGTGCAACAGCCCCTGCTGACGTAACTGATGACATTGGAGCTACCGATAATGATAAAATCAGTGTATTAGTATTATTAGATTATACGAAAGTTTTTGATATGATAAATGACCAATTACTTTTTTCAATTCTACACTTCTGTGGCTTTGAACGAAATTCCTCCAATCTAATTTTGTCATTCTTGTCGGATAGAATTCAACAAACGGTACTTAATAATAATATTTCACAACCACTAACGGTAGTTTCAGGTGTCCCGCAAGGAAGTATATTGGACCGTTATTGTTTACAATTTTTACATCAAATTTTCACAAATTCTTGCAATATTGCAATTACCATTTATATGCTGATGATACACAGATTTATTGTTCATTTCATATTGTAGATCTACAGGAATATAGGAATTTAATTAACAACGATATAAAGAATTTGGTGTCAGTCTCTACAGACCATCTACTTAAAATTAACCCTAGTAAATCATCTGCTATAATATTTTGCTATGACAATGCACGTGAATTTGTGTCGAGTGAAATTAATATACAGATCGGAAATTATACAATCGCCTTTAATAACAGCTCTAAAAGTCTTGGTCTTATTACTGATCATAAATTAAGATTTAAACAGCATATTACGAGTTAATTAAGAACAGCATATGCTGCACTAAAAATGATATATACTCAGGGACGTTTCTTATGCATGGAAGTAAAAAAAATGTTATGTGATTCTCTAGTTTTGTCTCATTTTAACCATTGTTATGTGGTTTATGGCCCTTGTATTGACAGCATCGAGACCCGGCGTATACAAAAAGTACAAAATTCTTGTCTTCGTTTAATTTTTGGAATACAACGCCGTCAAAGAATATCTCACAAATTGAAAACTGCAGGATGGCTGAATATGTACAATCGCCGCAAACTTCACATGGCTTGTTTTTTTCATAAAATATTAAAGTTTAGATTCACCACACTACCTCCTCAACAAGCTCTCTTTTAGAAATGATGTTCATAACATTAATATTAGACGAAGAGATATTCTCACCATACCACAACACCGTAAGAAAATATTCAAAAGGTCATTCTCTTATAACATTGCTGCTTGTATAAATAAGCTACCCTTTAATTGGCTCACGCTTTCATGTGTAAGTTTTAAAAAGACATTTAAAAAATATTTAATGCGAAACCAGTCAAGTAAAATCTTACTTTTCCTAATTCTCTATCTTTTTTTATTTTTGTTCCTTCCTTTATTCTTTTCCTCTTATTTCCTAGTCTCATCTCTCCTTCAGCTCTAGTCTGCCTCTTTTTCCCTCTGCTTTGATGTATTTCTTTTTTTAATTTGCTTATGTATTATGTTTTAAATATATATGAATATAAAGCCATTCTATGTACTTATATTTTCTACTTCTGACATTATTTATAGGCGTTAGTGGAAGAACAGTTTGCTGGCTTCGACAGTAAACTGAACTACTCGCCTTTTATTTACCTCTAGTGTAAATGTAATAATTTATTTATTTTTTGTTAACTTTGTCAATTTGGTAAATAATAAATACTTTATTATTATTATTTTTTTTTTTTTTTTAGCGATCTAAAAACCAGTCACCCTTCTCTGTGGCTCCGACCCTCACAGAGGGGAGCTGGTAGTACCGGTAGCCACTCCCCACGCCCGTGGGGTAAGTGACTACTGGGTCCGGGAATCGTGTGCCCTGAGCAGACGTAATGAACCAAGAATGACGGCCTTCTGCATTCTGCCGGCTAAGATCTCTGCCGAATTTCGGCATGCCGGTATGATCTTGAGTTCCGAAAGCAGTGTGTGTCTCGTTCCACCGAGGGCTCCTATGATCAGTACCACTATCTTAACAGTATGGCCTGGATACAGTCTGCGGAGTTCGAAGAGCAGATCTCGATATTTTGTCCGTTTTTCCTCCTCCTTCAAGACAATGTTGTTCTCCGCGGGAGTCGAGAACTCCACGACGAACATTGTCTTGAGTTGATGGTCGAGGAGTACTAAGTCAGGCTTGTTGGCTTGTATTTGCCTGACGGTGGGAAAAGAGTAGTTCCAATAAATTAGACACTTCTCATTTCCCACAACGGACTCAATATCCCCCGGAGCGTAAGGCAGCACTGGTGTTTCGTCTATCCCATACGAGTGCCTTAAATGGTAATAAAGCACTCGTAATGCTCCGCCGTGCCTTTGGATATAGGCCGAGACTGCATATGTCGGGCAAGCCGACAGCAAGTGCATAAGAGTCTCTGGCGCCCTGCGGCAGGCCCTGCAGCTGACATCAGGGACCTCCATACCCATGACACGACTACGATAGACGAGGGTGTTAAATACACCATCCTGGCAAGCCATTATGAATCCCTCGGTCTCAGACTTCAGCCCGGCTGACCTTAAGAAGGCAAAGGTCAGCCTTTCGGATAAGCCAAGGTTTTCTATATTTTTATAGAAAACTCCATGCATTGGCTTATCCGTGTGCAGCTGCAGAAAGTTGTTGTGTTCTGCAGCTTTAATTTCGGCTTTTCGCCGAGCAGGTTCCAACTCGGTGACAGAGTCGCGATTTACCCGCTCGACGTCGAAGGAGAGACCAAGTTCATCGGCTGCTCTCTGTGCTGCCTTAAACAGAAAGGCTCCTACCCCTGCATTTTCATGGTCTCGGACCATGCAGAGGAGGGGATCCGAACTCCTGATGACCTTACAGGCTCCATCCAGAACCATCCTATTATTATCATTATTATTATTATTATTATTATTATTATTATTATTTTTTTTTTTTTTTTTAACTAGCTAAAAACCAGTCACCCTTCTCTGTGGCTCCGACCCTCACAGAGGGGAGCTGGTAGTACCGGTAGCCACTCCCCACGCCCGTGGGGTAAGTGACTACTGGGTCCGGGAATCGTGTGCCCTGAGCAGACGTAATGAACCAAGAATGACGGCCTTCTGCATTCTGCCGGCTAAGATCTCTGCCGAGTTTCGGCATGCCGGTATGATCTTGAGTTCCGAAAGCAGTGTGTGTCTCGTTCCACCGAGGGCTCCTATAATCAGTACCACTATCTTAACAGTATGGTCTGGATACAGTCTGCGGAGTTCGAAGAGCAGATCTCGATATTTTGTCCGTTTTTCTTCTCATTTCCCACAACGGACTCAATATCCCCCGGAGCGTAAGGCAGCACTGGTGTTTCGTCTATCCCATACGAGTGCCTTAAATGGTAATAAAGCACTCGTAATGCTCCGTCGTGCCTTTGGATATAGGCCGAGACTGCATATGTCGGGCAAGCCGACAGCAAGTGCATAAGAGTCTCTGGCGCCCTGCGGCAGGCCCTGCAGCTGACATCAGGGACCTCTATACCCATGACACGACTACGATAGACGAGGGTGTTAAATACACCATCCTGGCAAGCCATTATGAATCCCTCGGTCTCAGACTTCAGCCCGGCTGACCTTAAGAAGGCAAAGGTCAGCCTTTCGGATAAGCCAAGGTTCTCTATATTTTTATAGAAAACTCCGTGCATTGGCTTATCCGTGTGAAGCTGCAGAAAGATGTTGTGTTCCGCAGCTTTAATTTGGGCTTTTCGTCGAGCAGGTTCCAACTCGGTGACAGAGTCGGGATTTACCCGCTCGACGTCGAAGGAGAGACCAAGTTCATCGGCTGCTCTCTGTGCTGCCTTAAACAAAAATGCTCCTATTCCTGCACTTTCATGGTCCCGGACCATGCAGAGGAGGGGATCCGAACTCCTGATAACCTTACAGGCTCCATCCAGAACCATCCTATTATGGAGACTCTCCAAACTCAAGAGTCCACGGCCTCCCCGATGTCGTGGGAGGTATAACCGTGGAACGGACGATTTAGGATGCAAACTCCTATTGAGATGCATCTTCTTGCGGGTTCCTACGTCGAGTTGACGCAACTCTTCTCGACTCCACTTCACTACCCCAAAGGAGTAGAGAAGGATCGGAACGGCAAGCATATTGGTAGCAGACACCTTGTTCTTCCCCGACAGTTCTGAAGACCAGATCTGTCGGAGTCGGTGCTGATACTTGCCGCGGAGAGCGTTTTTCACTACACTCACTTCTTGGGTGGAGCGTTGCTCGACACCCAAGTAAGTGTACGACTCTCCGGCATCTAGATGATGTAAGATGCTTCCGTCCACGAGCTGCGCGTCCTCTCCTTAGTCCCCGCATCGTCCTCTCTTGAGATGGACCAGTGCACATTTGTCTAACCCGAACTCCATACCGACAGCCTGCGTGTACTCCTGTACTACCCTGAGGGACTGGTGTAGGTCCCTCTCTCCGGAGGCATAAAGTTTAAGGTCATCCATATAAAACAGATGGGTGACCTTATGCCTCCTGTCGCCGGGGGTACCGCAGTTGTAGCCACGGGTTTTCCGGAGCGAAACGGATAATGGCAGTAGTGAGATGCAAAACAGAAGGGGGCTGAGGGAGTCTCCCTGAAATACTCCCCTTCTGAAATATACCGGCTCCGTCTGGACTCTATCGTTACCCGATGTTATGGTAAAGCGAGTCCTCCAGAGCGGCATCAGTTCTTCGATACATCTCACTACGGGACCGGGCACCGCAAGACATTGGAGCAAGTGTACAATGAGCTCGTGTGATGTCATGTCAAATGCCTTGCGGTAATCGATCCAGGCCATGGAGAGGTTACGCTTATACTGCACGGAGTCCTGCGTGACACACCTGTCAATCAGCAGGTTCTCCTTGCAGCCAGCGACACCTCTCTTTGACCCTCGTTGCTCATATATCCGCTCGTAAACCGGTTCAACTGCATGGAGCACCCGCATGTACAAAATGCGTGTAAACACCTTGTAGCATGCGTTTAAACAGGTTATCGGCCGGTAGTTCTTTGGGTCAGACAAATCTCCGTTCTTCGGGATCAGCACTGTCCGCCCCTCGATAACCCAAGAAGGAATTTGCTGCTCCCCATTTAGCCATGAATTGAAAATTCTGGCCAAATGGTGGTGGGTACTGGGTAATTTTTTCCACCAATAGTTGTTTATCCCATCGGGACCTGGAGCAGCAAAGTTCTTAGAGCCCTCAAGAGCTCTTCGAACCTCTTCTGGAGTTATCGGTTGGCACACCTCGTTTGGTTGTTGAAGCCTTTGACAGAAGGCTTCAAAGTGTGCCAGGGCTGGAGAGTCTCGGTTGAGTGGAAGCTTCTCCTCGTAAAGCGTTTTCCAGAAATTTTCCACCTGATCTACAGTCGGCGGATTCTCTGCAACACGCGGAGGCAATTCGAAAAGGCGCGAGGGCTTTTGGCGGAAGAGTTTATTTTCCGCTAGCCCCCTCGCCCGCCTCACTAGTGATTTTTTACAAACCACTAGCATCCGTATCCTGTCGAGACAGTGCTGTTTGGTGGTTCGCAGCACTGCCTCATTGAGTGTGTGATGGACGCGTCTTAAGTTGGCGGCTATTCGACGCACTTTAGGCGTAAATGGCCTATTGGCCGCCATGTAGTCCATCACACATTGGATACGGGATGCGTGTTGCCTCGCCGACCGGATCTTGGCTTCCATCTTTTGTATGCGCCGCTCCGCCCTCTCCTGTGGGGAGGCAGTATTACGCCTCTCCGTCCGAGAAAAGCGTTGAACAGCGGCATACACGGCACAGTTAATGTGCCAGATGTCAGCCCGTTCTGGTAGCGCATCACGAAGTTCTTCATCCACTCTGGCCAGGTCTTGTGGCCCGGGGGCTTTTATGTGGTGTAGCCCCCGTCTGGTACTGAGGCCCTCTGGTACTGGTGGAACAAGGAGAACCACTTCCTCAACCGGTGAATGCGGCGGTCTTTCGGCCACCTCATTCACCGGTCCAGGAGCAGCCCTCACGTAGCCCCTTCTACGAAGATGGGATACATAGTCACGCAGATTTTGTGGCGTGAAGGCGCCATGCTCTGGATGCCTGTCACACCACAGAGCATGCATCCGCCCCATGTATCCCCTTCGTGCGGGCTCACTGCTTTCGTAGCATTGCAGAAGGTCGTCCCTTAGCTCATCCGTCCACTCAAAGCGTCCTTGTGCATAGCGTTCGTCGTCAACGGGCGCTCCATCCGGTTGGGCCCCACCACCTTGCCCTTGACCCCTATCCGGACGAGGTCGATTGTGGGGGCCCTCTCTTCGGTTTACAGGAACCAGAAGTCAGGGCTTGTGGGTGGTTAGCCCAACAAGCCCACGACCGACACCAGAGGGGAATGAGCTTTCCCCTCCCGGGTGCACTAGGGCTGCCGGTTCGGTTTTGCACCCCCAGCTGGAGTAAGTGGTGGCGCTACTCACCAAAGGCTTGATAGATGAAAGTCAGCCCCTCCTGCTTATTTATTATTATTATTATTATTATTATTATTATTATTATTATTATTATTATTATTATTATTATTATTATTATTATTATTATTATTATTATTATTATTATTATTATTATTTGAAGCACGGCACCGCCACCCTTAACGTATACTCTTATAAGATTCTTTAGATATTTAGTTATTATATTCCTACTTTCAGTTGTTAGGATTAGTTACGAAAATGTTCGCAGATTATTTCGAATTGTAACAATGATTCATCTGAAAAACGTGAAACATTTTGCGCATGGTTTTGGATGCTTCACAAACTCATTTTTAAATATTTTATAAAAGCCAATTTATTTAACAAATTATTTTAATTCCACATGACGTCTTACTAGCGAATGTAACATAAGCCATAAATACACGTGGGGCTGTACTTAACATTCCAATAATTAACATAACATAGAGAGCTTCCTGACATCCGCACTGGATCCTACAATTTAATTTAATATGTTAATAGGTCATGAGAACAATTATGAAAATATGTAAAACTACCAAGGACAAATAAATAAATGGTTTAATTACAGTTTCTGCATCATTTCATTGTAAAGAACTTCCTATTCAATGATTCAAATTCAGTTTTATTTAAAGCATTTCATAACAATGAGTAAATGTTCAAGTCGGTCGTTGCCGACGTGGACTATTTATAATATTATCTAGAAAGTTAGAAGTTCTGAATGTGAGACAAAAATGCAATTGGTAATCACTAGAGTCATCTGTAGATATTGCACTAACTCGGGTTAGGGGCGTATTTTAGAATATGTAATTGCCAAGTAGTGGAGCCGATTTAGTGAAAAAATAGCGAGGTTGGAATTTTTTTAAGATGGATGTAGACCCAGTGGAAATTGTTTATCATGACGAGTATAACAAAACCCTAAAATCTTGATTTCCAAAAAAAGGGTTTATTGCAGTTTTAATTTTTTTTTGATCACTTTAACAGTTAGTTAAGGAACGAAAATGGTATCCTTTTATTCTCAATAATAAAAGAACTTCCAGTTTAAATTTGGTGATCAGACCATCCCCCCCTCCTGATATAGATATACGAAAAAATTGAAAAAACTAAATTTCGGCTATCTTGATCAGATCTCAACCGGTTTGGCTGAAATTTGGAATGGAAGTAGTCTTTATTACACGAAAACTATTTACCAGATTTCAGCCAAAAATATTAAATAGTTTGGCTGGAATTGGAGTTTCAGTTAAATTTTCTGAAATTTTCAAATTGAAATATCTCCGGACCTAAAAGTCGGATCGACTTTTGCTTGGTGGCAAAAGGTAGGTTATTTTATGTACTTTTACACTATATAAGTCAAGATTCACTTTTTTTTTACATTCGGTCGTTTTTTAGTCATTTGCACTATATATATGCGCTCAGTGACTATGTGTGCGTGCACACGTTTCATAACAATAAAACGACTAATTTTTAAGAAAAAATTATTTTACCGCTAAAGGATCACGACTGTTCATTTATCCTTTCCTTATTATTTGTTAAAGATATTTACAATTAAGTATTTCAATTATTTTCTCACATATTTCGTTCAGTTTGAATCATGCTTATTCATTATTCAGATTCCTTGTCGCTATTCTCTTAGTAAATAAAACTCCGCGAGTAGACGAGTCAGATCTTGCTTGATTTAATCAAATATGTACATTAGAACAAAACACATTTTTAATAATCAAGCTAGAAAAAAATTGTACAGAAATCCTTTTCATTACCTACATGTTACACTTAAATTTCCAATAAAACATATGTGTGTGTGCATGTGCAGACTCTTTTTTGTAAACTCATTTCGGTTAAACTTAAAATTTGTATTCAAAATTTGCAACATAATGTAAAATAGTGTTGTAGAATACTTCTTTGTGACTCTACGTATAGATGACGAGCTAGCGACGAATTTAGGTTTTTCAATGAGTTTGAAAATGAGTAGACACTCGCATTGGTATTGATGAGAAAATTGTAGGTATTATATTTGAGCGTAGTCAAATGTAGCAGTCCCTACCCTCGCAGAGAGAAAGAGATGACTTACTTAATGTATATCAGCAAGTCTGATATTTTAACATGTCAATTTTATATTTTATATTATATTGTTTTTTTTTAAATCGGCACTAAGGAACCTCATAATTGTCATTAAAGTGCTAGAAATAGTCATTAAAATAATCCATTATTGTACTATTCCTTGTAATACGTGAGCCCACAGACAAAAATGGAGCGCATAAGCTGGAGAATCAAAAATTGGTAGGGATGCTTATCAAGTCATTCTCTGAACGTGTGCAGGCGGTCATAACAACCCGGGTTGCAGCGGCGCATGGGCAGCCGCTTTTCTGATCTGGCTTAAAAAATTTTTTAAATAACCGAATCAGAAATCTGAAAAAAAAGAAAGTATATTCTACATAAAAAAAAGAAACAACTTTCCTTTTTATCATCTTTCTCCAGGGCGCATCCTTTCGCCGTAAAAAATTATTGAAATTAGAAAAATTCGATATTTTGAGGCCAATCTCTGGCGAAAATTGGCCTCGGAGTGAAAAATTGCAAAGAACAAAAGATTGATATTTTTTAGCGTAAAATCTAAATCCACTATAAAAAAGAGGTTGATTATATAAAAAAATATGTTATTCCGTAAAGACGGTTGCCCCTGGGCCGCTGTAATCCGGATTGCTATGACTGACTACACACTTTCAGAGAATTACTTAATAAGCATCCCCACCAATTTTTGACTCTTCAGCTTATGTGTTTGTCGGTGGGCTCTCGTACTATTTATTGTAGATGGTGGAAGTGACAAATAAACGTCAACAGAAATTTATCATTGGCTGTGACATAATTACATTACAAAAAAAAAATCTATAAAGATATTTATCCAAAACTTCCCCCGTTTTTCATAATTCTTTCATTATTTTTCTTTAGTATATTTTTGTATTTTTGTACCTGTATATTTTTTATATTTTTCTTCTTTGACTGTTGTGCTAACTGCTTGCGAAATATTACCGTCGTTCGTCGCATTTTAAAAAAATTTTTCGTGGATGATCACCCTGTATATATATTTTTTAATATTTTTCTTTTACAGTTGTGTTCACTGCATGCTAAATATTATTATGCTTCCCCATATATTTTTAATTTTTCTTTGAGTTACCACCCTGTATGTTTTTCATATTTTCCTTCCTAAACAGTTGTATTAGCTGCATGAGAAATATTATTACCATTCGTCACATTTTTTCTTTAATTTTTTTAGTGTGACCACCCTGTACATTTTTCATATTATTCTTCTTTGACAGTGTTAACTGTATGCGAAATATTATCGTCCCCCATCACATATTTTTCATTTTTTCCTTTTGTAATCACCCTGCTGTTTGTTTATTTTTCATATTTGTCTTCTTTGACACTACATATTTTTCATATTTGATAGTTATGTTAACTGCATGAGTAATGTTATCGCCTACCTTATCATTTTTCATTTTTTATTCGACAGTTGTGCTAACTGTCTGTTAAAAATTATCGTGCTTCACCATATTTTATTTATTTTATTATTTTTTTTTTGGTGGCCACCCTGTATACATATTTTTTTTATATATTTCTTCTTTGACAGTTGTATTTACTGCATGCGAAATATTATCGTCCTTAGTCGCATTTTTTATTTTTTTTTGTGGACGACCACCCTGTATATTTCTTTCTTTTCTTATTTTTCTTCTTCGATGGCTGTGTTAATTACATGCAATTTATTTTGGTCCTTCGTCACATTAAAAAAAATTGAGTGATTGTGTTAACTGCATGCGAAATATTATCGTGCTCCGCCACATTTTTTAATTTTTTTTTAATTGATCACCCTGTTTTTTACCTCCCTCGCTTACCGAAGGGGAGTACTGTAATCGTGAAAATCACTCTCCGAGATTTCTCCGAATTTTCACGTTTCAGAGTACGTAGATTACAAAAATTAAAGCCATTTAATTCTGTCAGTCAACCTGTCTATCTGTCTGTCTATTGGCGCCATATTTACAAAACCACTTGACGGAAAAGGATAATATTTGGTATGTAGTTGACGCTACTGCCAACGAAGAACTGGGTACAGTTCGTTGAAAAATATACAGAGTGGACTCATAAAACTTGTAATTAAGGATAAAATGACGGAACACGATAATATTTGACATGTAGTTAACACAACTGACAAGGAAGAAAAATATGAAAAAAAATACAGGGTGGTCACTCAAAAAACTTAAAAAATGTGGCGGAACATTCAGTTAGCACAACTGTAGGAGAAGAAAATATGAAAAAAATATACAGGGTGGTCACTCCATTTTTTTTTAATGTGACAGAGGATGATAATATCTTGCATGTAGTTAACACAACTGTCGAAGAAGAAAAATAAGAAAATAAAGAAATATATAGGGTGGTCGCTCCCAAAAAAAATAAAAAACGCGACGAAGACGATAATATTTCGCATGAAGATAATACAACTCTCAAAGAAAAATATGAAAAAAATATACAGGTTGGTCACAAAAAATATAAAAAAATGAGGCGTAACACGATAATATTTAACGGGCAGTTAACACAACTATCGAAGAAAAATATGAAATAAAAAAATATTTTAAGAAAATGTGATAGTGGTTGATAATATTTCACATGCAGTTAACACAATTGTCAAAAATGAAGAATGTGAAAAACATGTACAGGGAGATCACCCAAAAAGATAATGAGAAAATTAAACGGAGAACGATAATATTTGGCATGTAGTCAACACAACTGTCAAAGAAGAAAAATATGGAGAACAAAATATGCAGGGTGGTCACCCAAAGAAAAAATTTGAAATATGTGACGAAGGACGATAATATTTCGCATGCAGTTAACACCAAAGAAGAAAAATATGAACACACTAATAAAAATTTTTAAAAAATGTGACGGATGGCAATAATATTTCGAATGCAGTTAATACAACTGTCTAGGAAGGAAAATATGAAAAATATACAGGTGGCCACCCAAGGAAAAATTGAAAAAATCTGGCGGAGCACGATAACATTTAGCATGCAGTGAACACAACTGTCGAAGAAAAATATGAAAAAAAAATTAAAAATGCGACGCAAGACGGTAATATTTCGCACGCAGTTAACACAACTATCAAAGAAGAAAAATATAAAAAAATATACAGAGTGGTCTCCCTAAAGAAACATAATGAAAGTGAATGATAAACAGATAGAAAAGTTTTGGTTAAATACCTTCAGCGGTTTTTTTTTTCATATATTCCTTCCTTTGCAGTTGTGTTAACCACATGCCGAATATTACAATGTTTCGTCATTTTTTTCTTTATTATAAGTTTTATGGGGTCCACCTGTATATTTTTCAACGTAACTACTCAGTTCTTCGTTGGCAGTAGCGTCAACTACCTACCAAATATTATCTTCTCCGTCAAGTCGTTTTGTAGATAGAGCGCCAACAGAGAGACAAGGTGACGGAATTAAATGGATTTAATTTTCGTTATCTCTGAAACGTAAAAATTCGGAGAAATCTCGGTAAGCGATGGAAGTAAAATTATTCAGATTTGACATTTAAATAATTATGATTTTTTTTAATGTCACTTAAAATTATATCAAAAATAGAATCTATTAATCTTAATTTCAAAATTTCTTCTTCTTCTTCTTCTTCTTTGCGTGCTGTCTCCATCACTGAAGGTTAGCGATTATCAATCATATCATAATTTCTGGATTTCAAAAAAAAAACTTAATATGCACCTTGGCACTAAAGTTTCTATTCATCATTTACGTGGTTTATTTGCCTCGGTCCCACGGGCCTCGATAACTAAATTTTACATCATGATAAAAAGTTTAACTTAAGTTCCTCGATACATAAATAACTATTATTATAATTCTGATGCAAAATTTTACTAAGGTTTTTGATTAATCAACAAAAATATGAGGATGTGTAAAATGTAAAATTGCAATATACACTATGTCTCAGGTTTCAACGAACTTTACTTAGTAATATATCGATGTTGCTTTAAAATATTATTAAAGTGTTTATAATAAGATTATTGTGAGGCGAATGATAATTGCAGCCGATTGCGAATATCTATTTAAGCAATGAAAATAAAAAGATACTGACTACGTGTACTTAATTTTCCAAGGAAAAAATATATAAAAAATATATCTACAGAATGGTCACCAAAAAATTTGAAAAAATGTGACGGATGGCAATTATATCTTGCATATAGTTAACAGAACTACCAAAAAATAAAAATTTGTAAAAAATATGCATGGTGGTCACTATAAAAAAAATTGAAAAAATGCGAAGGACGACGATAACACTTCGCATGCAGTTAGCACAATTGGGTTGTTGACGAATTTTCAAAAATGGTGAAATATGGTAGTGGAGGACTTAATTTAGTTATATATTTAATTTGGAAGAAAAATTCTTAGCGCAACATATTTTAAAAAATTGTTAAACTTCGACTATTTGAATATGCCGCGAAAACGGTAGTGACATCATAACGGCAGTTAGATGTGAACTTATAAGCAGAACAGATGAAGACGAATTAGTTGACATTGCTGACAAGAAAGAAAATAACCTCATATGTCAAAAGTAAATTTGACGTTTAGCTAGCAGTGATTGATGTTTGCAGTTATTGTTAATATTTTTTTACAAAACGACTAAGGCAGTATATCTGTAAAAGCTAATTCTGACATTCTACTTGCGGTAGATATATTTATGGTCAGCGAATTTTTAAAAAGAGACGATCGTTTTGACATTGCAGTGGTTGGAAATGCAAAAGCAGCAAGGTACTTACGTTACAGCTGCTATTACAGACAGTACAAACTATTGTAATTTCTGCAAGAACTTCCTTTATCTTATCTTATTAATATTACATAATATGTCTAATATGTATTTTATTTAATTTAGATGAATTTGTTAACTATACTTTGTATTTTATTAAATATTTCCTTTTCATTGTTTTATTTCCTATTAACTATATACATGCGTATCTAACTGAAGACAACAAAATAAGTTTATCTACTAAAGAAATTATTTATTATCCATTGATACTCACTTCTAAGAAGAGTCAGAATGAGACTTACGAAGATATCAAGAAAGGTCTGTATTATAACAAAAAATAACTAGAGGAAGCATTATACTCTTCGCCGATTTACTGAGCTATTTATATAATTGTTACACATTCTATAGGATACTCTTCGCATTTTTCTTGTAAATAATGTTAGTTTTTGGATATTCTAAATTTTGTGATACCAACTTTGTTGTGAAAAAAAAAATATATGAAAAAAAAAATCACGATGTGAGGGATCGAACCCGGGACCCTTGGCTTGCGAGACGAATCTCTTGCCGCTACACCACCATTTCTTGTTACTAAAATTGTTAATGAGTGTAATATGTACCATTTGAAAATTTATTGTGATTATTAGGAAACACACATTAGTAAAATGTATTAAAAAAAATAGTGATAAGAAATAATATTTCGCAAGGTTTCTATTTATTACAAACCATAAAAAAATGTAAAAAATATTTTTTTAAATTTTAAATTACTAATAACTTTTTTATTTACCAATCTATTTTGTTGAAAAACAATAGGGTTCTTCCTCTCGCTAACACTAAGTTACTCTCCAAATTTCAATACAATCGGATTTTTCTTTCTTGAGTTATCGTGCTTACAAGAAACGTGACGGACGGACAGACGGACAGACGGACATTTTGAAAGTTGTTCAGAATTCGTTCACTAACATAACGATATAAAAATTTTTTCTCTACGAGCGATATTTACTGATTTAGAAATGTGCCGATCAAATACAATATACTCTTCGTTTTTGCGAAGAGTATAATAAGTAAGTACTTTATGCTAGTATCTATCTAAGCAATAAACAATATGTATTTATAACACACATAATGGACCACAATAGTCGTGACGTCATTCACGAGGAGGTTAATTTGAATTCCTTTTCATCCACTCTTTGAAGCATGCCTTATATACATATGCTTTAAGAGTCAAAATAAATTACTTAAAAATGTATCTAAGGATTGGTACGTTATTTTACACATTTAACTATTGAAACCTAACTACTAGTATAAAAATAGAGCTGGATTATAAGTTTTTTACATGTGGTAATCAATTTTCTCTACCGAGAATAAATAAAAAAATGTTTTCTAAATGGTTGTTTATGCGCATGCGTTCTACAAGTGTCTGGAAAATTATTGAGAACGTAGTTCTTTGATTATTTCTTTGTGCTCTAACCTCAAAGCCTGTTTTATTTATTTTTATTAAAATTGCTTTCCATTATTTTATACTGTTATCATAGATTTTCGTCCTCTAACCAGGCCCCTGTACCATATTCACTGGCAGAAATTAAAAAAAAAAAAATTATCCAGATCTCTTAAACCAGCGAGAATTGCATTTACTAGCCTAACCGGGCCCAGGTACCACAGTACCTACTGACCCTCCCTTGTGGGGGCCTTCCCTCTAACCTCGTGTTTAAATGTTTATTTGTAAGTACTTTCACTTAGAAACACAAATAAATAAAGAAATTACATATTGTATCATTTATTCAGAACTTATTTCTATTAAATATCTATATGATTAAAATAGTTTAAAATTGAACTGTCTAGTAAATACGACATATTCCATGAGCACGCTTCATTTGTTACGGTACGAACATGCCGAAGTTGCTACGCAGCTAGAAGTTCAGACCGCAAATTCAGTAGATGCATCGAAGCCATCAATGTGTAAAACAAATCTATACATTTAAATATAACCGCACATACCGTCGATGCTAGCAGGGTGAACTGCTCCTAGTACAAATTGATGGCTTCAATGCATCGACTGAAACTGCGGCCTGAACTTCTACACCTGCGTAGCATCTTTGGCATGTTCGTACTCTTACAGAAATATCATAGTGTGCAAAGAGAGCCAGAGCAGCCATATGATGGCATAACCATAATCCCCTTGGACAAGTACATTCTGCATCGGTTATATTTTTATCGTTATTCAAAAATATCTGAAAACAATTAATTACATTTAAAGTAAAATATATTAATTTTTTTAAAAAAGCACACACCTCTACTTTATAGATTCTATCTCTCATGCGAGCATGAACTTCTTCCTTAACAATCAGTACTTCAGGATCATAATCATTCCTTTCATGCGGCCCGCTTCGCGCTTCAACAGAACTTTCTGCCTTGACCATGAGTGTTTCTTTATCCTTAAAAAAATTGAGCAATCACAGAAAAATGTAATTTTTGGACCATTTTTGATATACAAACACTTTAAATACTATAAAATCCTTGAAAGTTATAAAAGAAATAATCCACTATACATAACCTTAAACTTCAACCAGGAAAACAAATAAAAATAAGAAGATGGAGTTATGCCCGACATACGTATTACACGTGCGCAATAAACAATTAATTTCTGAAAAAAATTCAAGAGGACTTAAAAATTACAGTATTATTACAAGATGGCGCAGCTTTTAAAGTTAAAACATTATGATGATAATTCAATAGTTAAATAGTCACAGATTTTCTGAAATTTCAAATTCAATTTTAACCATGGTCTTATGTACAGTGGCGATAAGGTCGATGTGAGAAATAGGATGGAATAGTTAGAGTGGGAGTGAAACGTCACACTATTTTGGTCCATTCAAAGGACATTTATAACTACAATCCAACGCATTCGTAGCCATTTCCGACTGATTGTGTTCACCAACTTTAGACGACTTTCACAGTTTGTTTCATATAGTTTTTCAACGGCGCGGCGAGATTTTAAATTTCCTTTCTTAATTTATTGATCATCCTAGTCTCCGATTAAAGAACTTATATCTAGATACATAATGGCATGAATTTTATGATCCCAAAAGACTCCCAATCTAAGGCACTTCTTCCCATAAGTTGCTGATTGGCCCATCGGCGCATTCGCTGCCGCTCGTACACGGTCGGCTTCAGTTCGTTTATCATAATCTCAGTTTGACAGTTTTGACAGTATCAGTCATTAATGTTAATAAGTGTTTTTCGTGTTTTTCGATCAAAATGTGGTGAAGAAGTATTTTTATTTTAAGTTTGTGATTTGCCTAATAACTAAATAATATTCTCTGTTCATATTTAGACAGTTTAGTGACAATTTAGTGCAACAGTGCTGTGCCATTTGCAGAAATCGATCATTTCATAAGTAAGTAGGTCATAGTCGTAACATGATGAGGTTCAGTTTATAGTTTTAATAATAATATTATAAATCCTTCCCATGCATATTTCCCTTGAATAAAACATCTTTACCTATTGTATTTTTTCAATCTGCGTTAATATTCGTAGAAGTTAACCAATAATTATCACATAAAATAGGTACAATATTTTACATTTTCCCTTTTACACATACCCGCCTCTGTTGTCTATGGGATGTGATGTTCATCTATCTATTTTAATGGACATATAATGTGACTATGTTAGGAGCAAATGAGGTATATGAAGAAAAGGTAGCCATTATGTATCTAGATATAAGTTCTTTAATCGGAGATCCTAGTATTATGGGGCGTCTAGGGAGCTTCATAAATAATCAATAGCTAACAAAAACAACTGCACCTTATTCCAATATAAACTAGATAAAATACATAAAAGCAGATTAAAGCCATTTCCCTCCTTTTAGGAAGTCAAAGCATGAATAACATTCTAATCTAGAGCCGTTAAGAATACAGTAATACCACACAAGAACTATACCAGAAACGACTCTCTGGCCTTCCCGCCAATATTGAATTTTATGCGCATATGTCATATGTCGGTGGTATTGTCAACCAACGAGGTCTAAAGTATAGAGGGGCAATACCAACACCACCTAGAGATTAAAGCCAGACAACCAGCTGACATGACGTCACGCTTCAACGGCTGTCAAGTGTAGTGCCAAATGTATCTTATTGTTTATTCTGTGTTTTAAACGTGTAAATGTGATCTAAAACCCACTTTAATAAAACAGTCAACAAATAATACATTCCAGTGATTGTTATAAAATACTTAATTGCCGTGCAAAATGGTAAACAAATGCTGCGTCCCTCGCTGTACTGGTAATTATGCCACCGGGGAAAAGGTACACGTTTTTAAATTTCCCAAAGATGAGAAACTGAGAAACAAATGGATTAAAGCTATTCATCGAGAAAACTTTAAAATTTCTATGCACTCTGGTGAGTTATTATTTTTAAGTCTCGTAATCTAAATCGAACGAAACTAAAATTGAGGCTAGGTTTTCACTTATCTTATTTGAGTGACCAAATACGCTTTTCGTTAGTTAGTTTTGCCTCAGAATTTAATTAGGAACCTCTTTTATTAAAAAAAAAACCGTTTTACTTTATAAGAATTAGTAGAAACAAATTAGAAGTGATTTTTATTGTTCTAATTACGTCCAAATGTATTATGTATCTCAATATCTAAAACCAATATATGCATATTTTTTATTATAGTATCAGTAAAACATCACTCTAAACTTAAAAACAGCAAACATTACCGCAGGTAATAAATATTTCTTATTTGGGAGTAGTCACATGTAGTATAATAGCATTGCTTTAATGCATTACGCCGTATATGCTGGACCTTCCTTCAGTGACGTCACCAGCTGGTTGTGTGGCTTTAATCTCTAGGTGGTGTGGGCAATACCAATTCAGTATACGTATGGTTTGTTTGGACATACAATAAATGCTCGAGGGTCGCAGTGGGGGTGCATTTGTTGGCCCTAGTTGCCAAGATTTGCAGTGGAGTACTGCTTTGAGGGACACAATTAATGAATTAATATTGTTTTTTATTACCGTTCTATTATTAGTTGAGCTGAAATCTATTAGTCAAATTACTGTAGAAGTAGTAATAAATTATATTATATTTATAAACGGAGTAAATGCTGCTCTATACATTTTTAAAATATTCGCAAATTCCATAACGTTAAGTTAAAGTGACGCCCATGCGGACTAGTTGCTTGAATATGTTCTGGCCATGTGCCACGCCTACTTTTCCAGTCTCTCCTTATTATGTCGCTGTTGTCAACCTATAAATCCGCAGGTTTCTAAATTCACCGGTGGAGCGTACCGGTAAGCAATAACATTATATGATTGGCTATTTTGAAAACCAAAGCCAAAATCAGCCTCGAATTTTATCTACCAATGCGTCCAGCGGTGAATTTAGAAAGGTGCGGATTTATATGTTGACAATACCACCGACAAGATGGCCGAAGGTCACCCCAATTTACCAATGAAAGGGTGCGTTTGCACGCACTCTGTAATTTAGTCGAGTCGCTTAGTAATTTAGTACTCGACTAATGCGGACAGCGTGTTTTAGTCAAGTAATTTAGTGGAAAGCAATTACTAAATTACTGGACCGTCTCTCTACTCGACTAAATTACTGAATGCGTGCAAACGCACCCAAACATCGAACGTGCCTTCGACAGTGACGCTTCTGGTATAGGTCTTCTGTGGTAATACACCCTGTTTTATCCATCAGTTTGGCGGGTAATTTAAATTTGTAACAGCTACAACGCCACACAAGTCTTGTAATGCGGCCGTTTTTCCTACAACATAAACCCATATTAAGAATCAAATTCCTACATTAAGATACAACTTACCACAAATAAAACGCTTAGAATACATTGTAATTTGTTACTTTACTTGACATTGAAATGGTCTCCACAATAAGAAGACTTGGTCCTTCTCTGGTGGCTTTGAATCATTCATTATTACGTTCAGCGTTTATTATTGGAACACAAGTTTTTCTGGTGAATTGGTGGTATTATTTACACAGTACGGCAGAAAACACTATCTGTATTTATATTTATCCATAACTAGATGCTGTTAAACTATATCGAATTGTAACCTATGAACGTCAGTTGAATTTGACGTTAAATACCTATAATGTCAGATTAAACTGTCGTGATTGTCTTTTTTCTCCATCGCTATCAGCGAGTTTCTAAATTAGTACCCGTTTCTCGTCGTTTTATAACTAACTTCTCTACAGACTGCCGTTATTATGTCATCTCCGTTTTAAATGCATGTATTTTTATAAATAATATTATAATATTATAAGACTTTCTTTTCAACTTCTACATGTTTCTAATGATTTTTTATGAATAATTGTTATTGTTTAACATAGATTCTCCTCAAATTTTAACTTAGTGCAACAACCCAATTGTCAAAGGAGAAAAGTATTTAAAAAATATACACTGTGGTCACACTAAAAAAATTTGACAAAGAGCAATGATATATCGCATGTAGTAAGCAACAACTGCCAGACAAAAAAATACATACAGTCACGGTCATCCTAAAAAATTTTATGAAGAAAATGTGAAGGAGGACGATAATATTTCGCATGCAGTTAACACAACTGATCAGGAAAAAATATGAAAACCACCATAAAAAAGTAATGAAAAAATGTGGTATACAGGGTAGTAATAATATTTCGCATGTAGTAAACAACAGTACCAAAGAAAAATATGAAAAAAATATACATGGGATCACCCTAAAAAAGATTAGGAAAAAGTGATGGAGGACGACAATATTTCGTATACATACAGTTAATGCCCTGCCAAAGAAAAATATGAAATATTTGTGTAGGGTGGTAACCTTAAAAAATTAATAAAAGCATGTGGTGGAGGACGATAATATTTCGTATGTCGTTAGCACAGCTGTCAAAGAAGAAACATATTTAAAGAATATACAGGTTGGTCAACCTGGAAAAATTAATAAAACAATGTGGTGGAGGACAATACTATTTCGCATGCAGTTAACACAACAACTAAGAGAGAAAAATATGAAAAATATACAGGGTGGCCACCCTAAAAATATTATTAAAAAAAATGTGACGAGGAACAATAATATTTCGCATGCAGTTAGTGCAACTATCAACGAAGAAAAATCTGAAAAATATAGTGTACCCACTAAACACACTCTGCCACATCCACATTATAGCCACTCACATTTTAGTGGTTTTTGTAAATGGCAAAGCATCACATCACCGTGATGACACTCTTTGGACCGTTTTAGAACGTTCACATTATAACCACTCCCATGTCAGTGGAGATTGGGATGTCCACAATCACCACATCATTTTAATGATACATTTTAAAACGTGGATGTAACTAACTGAGCCACCACTCACTTTGGTATCACCATCTCTTACAAAATAGCGACCACCGCCGGCAGCGCCACTAGTCTAGTACTACTACTGCCATCATGTCATCTCAAGTTTACACTTGTCTGTGTTCTATTAACGACGTTGACGTCAATAAACTTTAGTTTTAATGTTTTTGGTTTTTGTTTGGTAAATATCAACACATTTTTACGAAAAGGTAAGTACCTACTTGTATTAGCTACATTGTTACTATGAAATGTATTCTTATTTTATACCTTGCCTGTAATTTTCATGTTTGGTGACATATCGAATGACATCATTAAAATTCAAGGGAAAAAAGCTAATTTATCATTTAACATAATATATTTTGGTTAACACTGGTTATTTATTTTTCAATTACAGAATACTTTCGAATTCATAATTTAGTTTTTGTACCACATTAGGTATACCAATAGGTACAGTGTTGTCTCCATGTCATCCATGCGGCATGCCCCATTTGATATTCGACGAGATTATTAGGTACCTTGTGTGTGCTATCAATTAATTGGTAAAATATAGGTACACTTTTATATTTAAATTTCATTATATTTATAAAAACAGTATAAAAGAGAGATAAATAAAATATAAATATATAGAGAGCACATTTAGGTTATTTTTGATTTAAATACCTACTGATAATTGTTTTCTTACCAATTGACGACAAAATGCAGTCATATTGTATGTTATTTGCTTTAATACCACTCATTTTATTTTGCTCTAGTATATTGGGTGTTTTCTTTCTACCAACAATCTTAGCTAAGCTAAGTAGTTTTAATGTCACACGCAAACTGTGGTACATACACGAATATTTCACTCATCAGGCGTGACTGAAAAACTACTTAGCTTAGCTAAGATTGTTGGTAGAAAGAAAACACCTATTATTTTAGTACCCTAATCCGAGGATTGTCTAATTATATCTATAGTATAAATACCCTAGTCAAATTAGAACAAATTTCGACGTTTGACGAAAAAAACTGATAAAGTGTTTAAATTCGGCAAATATGTTCATTTAGGCTTACCTACTATTAAACATACTAAAAGTCCCCAGCCCAAACTGTTGCGCTTGAGCCACCATCTTGGAGAAATGGCGGTCCGATTCAGTTTACTGCTTATATCTTTCTAACCATTAGCGATATCGAAATTATGTTTATATACAAAATAAAGCTTATAAAATTCTGTATAAAAAGTGTTATATGCATTTCATCGACACGTTTCAACAATTGTGAATATCATTCGTATATAATAAAAATATATCATTGTATTGTCATAAAATACGGGACAACTTTCAAAATGTCTTTTCTGTCAGTCCGTCTGCCTCTCCGTCTGTCATGTCTCTTGTAAGCTAAATAACTTAAAAAAGAAAAGTCTGGTTTTATTGAAATTTGGACAATAAATTAGTGTTAGCTATAAGAAGCCCCAGCAATTTAAAAAAAAATCGATCAGTAAGTACGTTATGATTGTAGGTTTAAGTGACATACTTGCAATTTTAATGATCTCCCGATGATACCATCTTGATTGTCGAAACGTTGGTCAGTATACTGTGCAGTATCTCTGTATTTTTAGCATCTTATCAACGGTGTTACAACACTCTTCACATGCCTTTTTTTCATAAAATGTTTTATAACCTTTATATTTACTAATCGATTTTTTTCAAAATCAATAGAGTTCTTCCTTTAGTTAACACTAACGTACTGTTCAAATTTCAATAAAATTGGACTCTTCTCTTTTAAATTATCAGACTCACAAAAAGTGTCGTGGGCGAGCGTAGAGACGACTTCAATGTGAATATCAGTCGATATTCCATTGAAGCAACGTCGAGCGCGGTTAGTACTTGGATGGGGTCCCATCTTGGGAAATACAGTGTTCTCGTCCCACCTTCTAGCGGCTTGTATATCAGTGTATACGCAGAAGTTACGTAATTTCAGACGAGGATTACGTAGTGGATATACCATCCTTCGGAGGGGATGTAAAGCAGGCGGTCCCTTGTCTATTAAATGTTAGGCAAGTAAAAGATCCCTACTCTTCTTAAGGGAAGAGGTTCGGCAAAATTTCCAGGTTGGGGGTAGCTCGTCTCCTGGCGTAGGTGATAGGCCCTGGTAGCGGGCCGACGTTAAATAGTTAAAGAAAAAAGTGTCGTACAGAAAGACAGATGGACAAACTGACAGACTGACAAACAGATATTCGACGAATATTTTAAAGTTATTGGGAATTCTAGAATTAACATAATAATATGAATTTTTTTTTACGATTTATTTCCGGTTTAGAAATGTGTTGATCAAATGTAATTTCCTATTTTAGAAGATGATAATAATAGATACGGAAAAATATTATATTACATTTTTTATAGAGAATTTTATAAGCTTTACTTTTTATTGGAGACTTAATTTCGATATCTCTAATGGTTAGCGATATATAAGAAAAAAAAAAACTTAATCTGAGCACCATTTTTTCAAGATGGCGGCGCGAGCGTAAGAGATAGAGTTGACGACTTTAAGTATGTTTAAACAGTGGGCCTTAATGAACATCTCTGCCAAGTTTCAAAACTTTAGGTATCAGTTTTTTTCCTCTAGTCCTCCCTATCTAACTGGAATAATTTAGGTACTTATACATTTGTTTCTATTTTAGAATGTTATAATAGACAATTAAAACTATCTTCGTTCGTGGGGCTTCTGGCAGTGGCAGTATAATGAGAGAAAAGATGGTAAGTTTATATAAGTTCTAAAATCTTAGACATTTTGCATTTGAATTTTGTGCAAACTGCTGTTTTTACCAATTTTTTCTGTAACTATAATAAGGCTCTATAAAAAAAATATATTCTTTATTGTTTCATATTGAAATACTCGTTTCGGTAATGAGAAACTTCACCTTCAGTTTTTTTTTTGCTTAATTTTTAATTTGGTGTATACTTAGAGTCATATTTTAAGTCTCATCGAAACTTTATTATTTTGTTAGAGATAGAATTCAAATGGTGTCCACGAATCAAGAGTGATACAAAGTTCAAATAATTTTAGAACCGTATTCTGCATGCCCTGTTAGAATCAAATTCTGAATTCGTATCTTTATTGCTAATTCATGTTTTACAAAATAGTAGTTTATTTTCAATCGTCATCCTTTTTTTTTATATTTTCAATAGTATCAATGAAGTTGTTCTAAAGATGTAAGCTATTAAAATTAAATTTAATTACTTCCACAACCAGTGGAAGTATGGTAACGACAAAAAAATTTTTGAAAATTTTTATTATACAGATAGGCTTAGAATGTCATGAAACGTTGAGATTTTAAATTTGAGCGAAAAAAAAATTTCTGTCTGTCGGTCTGTAACTTTTTTGTGCCCACGTTTACTCTGGAATTGTTTAAGATATTGACTTGAAATTTGGTACACGTATGTACTTTAACGGGATCTGGAACTAGATTATATTTTCATCTTATTCCGTCGAAGGGTTGGGGGGTAAAATGTGGTAACTAGGGGGTAGATTGGGGGTAAGTCGGTAAATCAAGCAGGTAAGAGTCCATAAAATTGGTATTTAGTGATACAAGAGAACCTAAGGTTTAAAAAAATTTTTTGGCATTAGCCACCCCCATTACCAACTCTACGCCATTATTAAAGGAGATGAAAATAAAATTGTGATTTAGTGTGTGTACAAGAACCAAAAGTATCAAAATATTTTTTCTACTTCATCCACCTCCACTACTACCCCCCTATCACCACCCCCACCCCACTACCGTGTGGAATATCGTTTTATGGGTTTTTGGGGTAGACGATTTCAAATATTATATTATTAAAGTTCTATAAACAATTATTTCCACATACAAAATTTTTTCATTATGAGAGACTTGGATAGAAAATCTGGATGTGGAAGTAGTGATTCCTTGGGCAGCGGTTTTTTACTTTAATAACAAAACTAGTGTGTGGTTGAACTTGAAATTACCACTACCAACACTAAACTTTTAACATTATTTTTACTGACATAAATGATACCAAATCTTATTAAACATTTTTAAACTGTGATAATTAATTTTTTATAAATTTTTAGATGTGGTATGAAAAATAGTTCCAGCCACAGCAGACTTTGACTATGAGATAATTGTGACACTTAATCCGTTATAGGGATCAAAGAAGATCAAGAAAGAAATAGCTAGGTGAATTTATATTATAGCATACCTGTAATCGTATCTTGAATATATATAGTTTCGGAAATGTTTGTTTCATTGATCACATCAAATTTATTTAATACTTTTTATATTTTTAAATCTAATTTCTATTATTTTACTTAGAGACATTTTCTGGGACCCCACTTTAGTGAGTAATGTATGTGCTATAAAACGATTAAAATATCTAGGGATATGTGCAAGATTTATAAGCAAATATCAAACGATTATGTATGAACTGCCTTTTTATATATTTTCCGAAATCTCAAGAAAAATTTAAGGAAAAGGTAAGTAAAGCGAATGTAAAATATACTTTTTTGTGTAAAATTTCAGCAATATCAGGTTACTTTGATGAAATGTTTTGTTTGAAGTAAGCCATTAAAATAAAAATGAATTGTAAATAAATTATGTTGCTTTATAATGTATATTATAACAACTTGAATGTTACCGCTGAGTTAATTTTAAAATAAATGAAAAGAATCTATTTTGCAACAAATCAATCTTCTTTTATATTACGAAAAAAATAACTCAATGAAATAACGATGAAAGATTTATATTTATACCCGGCTCCAATATAAAATGATTAATTTTGAATAAAGTATGTTTCCTCATATTGAATTTTTTATTGTTTTTAATGGAAAAAAATTATTTCATCAAAGTCGGCTGACGTTTTATACTTAGTGTGTGATTTTACATTCTGACAACTTTTCTCTTTATTTTTTTTCATTTAGAAAAATAAAGGTGTACTTATTTCTTAAATATTTGTTTACAAATCACCCTGTATATCTAAAATTATATTCTCATATACAGCTAATTATATATGTAACTATATTATGCTACGAGAATAACTTTAGGTATGCAGAAGGATTTTGAAACAAATATTTAAGAAATAATAAGTTCACCTTTATTTTTCAAAATGAAAAAAAAAATGAGAAAAGTTTTTCAGAATGTAAAATCACACACAAGGTATAAAATGTCAGCCGACTTTAATGAAATAATTTTTTTCGATAAAAAAACAAAAAATTCAATGAGGAAACATAATTTATTCAAAATTCATCATTTTTGGAGCCGGATATAAAATATTAATCTTTAATCAATGATTTTTAAGTTTCAATTGAGCTATTTTTTCGTAATATAAAAGTAGATTTATTTGTTGCAATATAGATTCTTTTTATTTATTTTAAAAGTAAGTGGGCGGTAACATTCAAGTTGTTATAATATATATTTTTTGTACACAATATGATCATATCTATATCACAAATGAGTGGTACTGATGTGGCTGAAAAGTGGAAAATAAGTAAGTCACTTTTGACGACGTGGCTGAGTGCGGCCGTTTAGCGTCACTGTGACGGCATTTCCACGTGGTTGCAAACAAGAATGACGACGTCACTGTTGCAAAAATCACATCATTATGATGTTAAAATGATGTGGTTTGGTTTGCTGGGTAGTCACCCTAAAAAATTAATAAAGGAAATGTGATGGGGGACGGTAATATTTCGCATGTAAATAGCACAACCGTTAAAGAAAGATGTACAAAAATATACAGAGTGGTAAATAATAATTAACAAAAGGTGACGGAGGACGATAATAATTCACATGCAGTTAACACAACTGTTAACGAAGAAAAGTATCTGAAATATACAGGGCTAAAAAAATTGTTCAGAAAAATGTGATAAGGAAGATCATCTTTCGCATGTAGTCTAACTACATGCGAACACAACTGTCAAAGAAAGATATGCAAAAAATAGACAGGATGGTCACCCAAATAAAATTATTAAAAGTTTGTGGCAGACGACGATAATATGTAGTCAACACAAATATCAAGAAAAAGATATGCAAAATTATACAGAGTGTTCACCATAAAAAAATAATGAAAAATTGTGCCGGATGATAATATTTTGCATTTAGTTAACACACTGTCAGGGAAAAAATATATATTCTATAAAAAAAATATATGGAAACAATTCTTGGACTGTAGTTGGCACAATTATCGAGGATGAAATCCGACATACTGTTAGTAAACAGTACGTAGGGGGTGGTCATTATAAAAAATAACTAATTAAAGAAAGACACAGGAAACTAATATTTGAAATGTAGTTCTCACTACTACTAGGAAGAAATTTTATTATTATCATATTTTTTTCTCGAGCTCCCTGGGTTTCCCCAAAAAATGTAGCGTATGTCTAATATTAGGACTAACGGAATTAATTTTTGTAGTGACTCAGATATTTCTGATGTGTCGTGGATGTTTTTGAGTATACGATAGAGAGTAGTATAAATCTTACAGGCAAAAGGAGTCTGCAAGTAGCCCTAGTAGTACAGTCGAACAACGTTCCACCAGAAATGTTATTGTTGATTATTTTGCATTAAGACCTCCTGATTACAAAAAAATTTTTGCGCCCTAAAATTCCTGGTGCGTCAAATGCTATATGCACTTTTTGACTCGCTTTCACGCTTTCTACTTATCTGCTTAATATATCTTGTACTAATAATCGAATGGGAATTTTAAAAATACTGTCTTATTTAAAATAAAGTTCTTAAAAACATAATAAGTCAATCCATCTACATCATACATCTTGTAAAAAAAAATTGAAACCATCAAGAATGACCGAAGAAATCAAAATTGAATATCTTATCGATGATAATGAGTAATTTCACCAAGTTGGCAAAAATAAAACTAATCTGTGGTCAGTTCAAAAGTTCAAAACACGCTTTCTTTGAAAATAAAAAAAAAAAAATTGAACTTTATCCCTTTAAAGTATCTAAAAGAACCTGCAATCAAAAAAAAAGTGACGCACAATGTCTCCTTGATATTTGGCGAAGAATGAAAACATTTTATTTCGTCCGCCATATTTGATCCTTCTATTTGACTTACAGCGTCCGAGTTTAGTGCATTATATTTGACAATAAATGAGTTTTATTTTTGCCGACTTTGGTGAAATTACCCCCTTCGAATAGATATTCATTTTTGATTTTTTTGTCCTTTTTTGGTGCTTTCTATTTTTTCCAAGATGGCAGATCGACCTATACATATCGGAGATGTCTACATTATTTAAGAATTATATTTCAAATAAACCAGTATTTTTAAAATTTGATTACTAATACAAGATACGTTAAGGAGATAAGTAAAAAACTCCGCGAAAGCGCGTCAAAAATTGCATATAACTTTTGACGCACCAGGGATTTTTGAGCGCAAATATTTTTTTCGTAATCAGGAGGTCATAATACATAAGAATCAACGATAAAATTTCCAGTGGAATGTTGTCGCCGAAAATAACACAGGCACACAAAAAAAAATGTAGAAGGGAGATCTATGTATTCCCATGCATTTCGACCGGCTGAATACGAATTCGATGTCCGTTTTGCCGGATTGGCTCTTGCATTTTTCCTAACCCCAAAAAACTCCCTAAGACTGCCCGAAAAATCTCAAACAAGTAAATAAAAGGCTTAAATGAGCTGATCACCATTTCCATACGTATTTTGAAGCGTTGAGACCGAATCTGAGATCAGTTAGGAATTTTGACAAAACCTCAAAAAACACCTAAAAAATGCCCGAAAAATCCCAAACAAGTAAATAAAAGCTTACATGAACTGATCACTATATCTATACGTAATCTGGAGTACTGAAACCGAATCTAAGGTCAGAATTTATACGCGACGATCGAATGTCTTGTAAGATCCATATTTAGGATGAAAACGTATCCAAAAATGACTGAATCATAGCCCAAAATTGACTTTGCTCTACACAATATCTAAACATATAATTTCCGACGTATTTTCACGAGTTCGACACAAACCGTAGTCAGAATTAAAGCGAAATCTGCAAACTTTATAGAGAAATATCATTCTCATCAACCCTAGTAAGCGGAGATGGATAACTTTTAAATTTTCAAATATCTAAAGGAAAATATTACTAAACAGTGACATTTTTAGGAAAAGATTTTCGGACAAAGTTTGCTCTGTTGAGAGAGGAATATCGTCTGGTCCTTACATTTACCTACACCTTCTGATGATTTTTTACTTTTTTTTCTTAGAGCTGTTCAGAATTGTATAGTTTTCTTTATTCTGTTTGATTGTCATATGCTATTTTTCTTTTTCTATTTTTGCGACTACGTGGTGATGGTAGGCAACTATTTATTTCGGCTAAGCTCCTAGGTAAGAAAAATCTCGCCATGACAAAAGTAGAGAAAAAGTTTACGATCCAGGGGAGGGACACCTCAGTATCGGCGGCAGGTCAAGTTGGGAAAGTGGGACCGCGGGCGTCGTCATCATGCAACCGCAGCTCTAGTGAAGTGGGAAACTTGGCTTCCTATGAGTACAAGAAATTTGCACAACTGTGTAAATAATGCGAATTCCTTCTGTTTTGTTTGTAGTAAATTCGAGGTTCCGACAAATCGAAAAAAAAAAAAATCAGCGATAAAATAAAAAATATTTATCTAAAATCTATATATGATAGGTTTAAGTATATTCATCAACCCTTCTTCATTGTCTAAAATATTTTCTAAAGCCTTTTTCTGTATGAGCTAGAACGAACATCACTTGATACTAAATTGTCTTTTTCCATAATCGCCGTTAAATATTCTTCCCTACCATTAGATAGACCAAGATTTCTAATAACATTATTAAGTTTATCATTTCACCAAATATTGGGAGTTTTAGTTCTTATCGAACACTCACATTCACTATCTTCATATTCACTGTCATCTTCTTGACTTTCAGAACAATCAGTTTCTATTAACCCTTTTTTAGCATTAATTCCGGAAACATTTGTATTGCTAAAAAATAACACTCTTCACGGATTCCAGGTTCCTTCCATATTATTTTTATATTTTACTTTTTAACGTTCTTTCCATTTGTGCAACATCTTATAACATATGATGCAGGGTACCATAGAAAACCTTTATCCACTATTTCCATACTATAACATTTTGGATAAATATTTTTTTATTTTATCGTTGATTTTTTTTTTTTTTTTCGGTATTTCGGAACATCGAATTTACTAAAAACAAGGCAAGAATTTTACACAAATAACTTTAAACCAAAAACTCTAAATCTAACAAAACTTAAGGCTAGAACTTTGCACCAAGAACTCGAAATGTAACATATTCTAAGACAGGAACTTTACACAAAGAATTCTCAAAACCAAGAACTCTAAATCTTAATAGTCCTTGTCTTAAGAACTTAATAGTCTTGTCTTAATTTATAATAGGTTTAAGTTTTTGGTTTAAAGTTAATGTCTCAGGTTATGTTGTGTTAAGAATTCTTAGTTTAAAGTTCTTGGTTTGAAGCTCTTGCCTTAGGTTATGTTAGGTTTAGAGTTCTCGGTTCAAAGTTCTTGGTGTAATGCTCTTGTCTTAGGTTATGTTAGTTTTAAAGTTCTTGGTTTAAGCTTTTAATTTATTTATTTTGGATTTTTGGGCATTTTTTGGTGTTTTTTGAGGTTATGTCAAAATTCCTAACTGATCGGCTAATTCTGACCTCATATTCAGTTTCAGCGCCCCAAATTACGTATAGATATAGTGACCAGCTCATTTAAACTTTTTATTTACTTGTTTGGGATTTTTCGGGCATTTTAAGATGTATTTTGAGGTTAGCAAAAATGCAAGAGCCAATCCGGCAAAACGGACATCGGACTCGTGTTCAGCAGGTCGAAATGCATGGGAATACATAGGTTTGCCTTCTAGCACTCGACATTTTTTTTTGTGTGCCTGATGTGTAATTAATTCAACTGTACTGTAGTTGATAGAAAGTTGAAAAGCTTTTACAATTCATGATTTCAAGCAATGAGCGAGATAATAAGTGTTCACTTTTTGTAATTTATTTATAATTATTTCCTCTTATCTGTTTTATTAATTACGTAATATCATTCATAGAATAAAAGTTTATAGGCCAACGCATGGTTTAACATATTTTCGACATGGGCTAATTAAAAAATATTAAATGATTTTAGTAGTCATAATTAATGAAATGTTTTTACTCTCACTCCAATGAATCTACTGACTAGATACAAAAACGGCATATAACCGGAAAGGTCAGGCAAATACTGATGTGCCCGATGATATATGTAAATGCTCTCATTTACATATTATTTTTATCAATTAATTAAAGATAAATATAAATAATTACTGTATAATTGATAGACATAGTATTATGTCATTGATATTAATATACTCTGAAAAATGCAATACATCTTATTTTTGTATCAACATTTAGAAGAATATGTTGACATAAGAAATTATTACAGTTTGATTAACTCAATAATATTGAGGAAGCTAACAAGGGTTATATCACCACATAATATTGTACACTCCTTAACTCTGCTAAATATGCTTTGAATTCGACCGTATGTTTTCTCTCACATTCAAGGCTTTGGACTAAATATTAAGGCACACCCATGTTGGATCTGAGAAGATTGGGGTGTGCTTGACAAGTATAAACATCAGTAGCAGATATTATTAGGCATTTTCTTATTACCTCATCAGTAGCACAGGTCCCAAGATCTGGCGTTTAACCACTTTCGACAAAAGTTCCTGAAAATCTTTTTTGAGATTCTGCATGCTTATTTATCTATAGTGGAAGATCGAAGCTACTCCAAGCATAATTTTAGGAACGCCTTAGATGAAGCCGAAAGAGGAATTAAAACAATGGTCAATGAATAAACAATTTCACAAGCACATAAAAAAAGTGGTTTGTTTCCGTGAATTCATTGGGTGACCCCCATGTATTTCGACGTGCTGAACATGAATCAGTTTAGCTCCATCACCCAATTTTTTCTGAGGATTTTACGCTTTTTTTACTTTGGGTTATTTTCGCGATTTACCAAAAATTGGTGGGTGATGAAGCTAAACGAACGCCCTGATTCGTGTTCAGCATGTTGAAATGCGTAGGAGTTACCCAATTGGAGTCCCAAAAAATTACAAATTCAAAATGTGGAACCCAAAATGGCGGCCAAAAAACTTTAAAATAAGACATAATAATTAATACAAAAACATTAGAATTTCTGTAAAAATAAACTTATTGTTAATCACATAATTCATAATAACTTTAACAAAATATACTATGTATCTTCGATATCTTCGTTTTCAACGTCGCTTATTTCTATAATAGGAGAAGGGTTCGAGCAACTATCACCATTGCATTCAAAACAAGCTGCAGTGCAAGGTAATCCATGCTTTCTACATCCACAAGCAGATCCGCATCCTGTCTTACATGTACAAATTTTAATTACTTCCACATCCAGTGGAAGTATAGTAACGACAAAAAAAATTTTAAAAATTTTTATTGTTCAAATAGGCTTAGAATGCCACGAAACGTCGAGATTTTAAGTTTGAGCAAAAAAAAAATTTCTGTCTGTCGGTCTGGTTGACTGTCGGTCTGTCTGTCTGTAACTTTTTTTGTGCGCACGTTTACTCTGGAACCGTTTGAGATATTGACTTGAAATTTGGTACACATATGTACTTTAACGAGATCTAGAACTATATTATATTTTCATCTTGTTCCGTCGAAGGGTTGGGGGGTAAATTGGGGTAAATTTGGGGAAAATAGGTAAATCAAGCAGGTAAGAGTCCATAAAATTGGTATTTAGTATATACAAGAGAAGCTAAGGTCTCAAGAAAAATTTTGGCATTAGCACCTTACCACCCCCACCCCATTATTAAAGGGGATGAAAAAAAATTGTGATTTAGTGTGTGTACAAGAACCAGAAACCTCAAAATATTTTTTTACCTATCCACCCCCACTACCACCCCTTATCACCACCCCCACCCCGCTACCGATGTGGGGTATCGTTTTATGGGTTTTTGGGGTAGAGGATTTCAAATATTATATTATTAAAGTTCCATAAACAATTATTTCCACATACAAAAATTTTTTCGTTGTGAGTGACTTGGAAAAGAATCTGGATGTGGAAGTAGTGATTCCTTGGGCAGCGGTTTTTTAAGTAGATGTTCAGGGGCTGATGGCTTATTCATTGTTATCGGTCTCAACATTCCACGATAATGTTTTCATCCCCATTTTTGATAATATATATATCATGGTGTTTTCTCCGGAAGTATATTATTGTATTTGACCCAAATTTACTGGAAAATACAATATTATCCTACAGTGTGACAATAATCGCGACTTAATCGTTTTATCATCGGGAATGTATAGTATTGTTAATATTGTTTTCAATGTTGTTGTAGTTTCGGAGGATATAGATGTCCTGGTATTATTACCAGCACTAACCCCAAATGACCGAGAAATTTATTTTCGAAAACCAGCAATGCGTAAAGTTCTGCAAAAAGTTTTTCTTCCATGAGCTTAGAAAAAGCATCACCTCTGTGTGAAAAGTATATTTTGTTTTTACAGGCTTTTACAGGATGTGACACTACGTCAACTTTTTTATAATAGAGGTAAAAATAAGTTTGTACAATTTCTGAAAAAAATAAAGATCTTCAAGACGCTACTGAGGCGTTTGCAAATGCCAATGAAGATTTGAATAATATTTGTGAACCTGGGGTGAAATGCGCCCTCGCATTGTACTGCGCGCATAAAAAATAAAAGATTTAAATACTTTAAGATACAATTGTTTCATCAAAGCTACAGCTAAAAATAGATGTGTCCGACTAGCATCATTAGTGCCTACACCTGATGCAGTCTCTGAGCATTTGAAAAGAGTGTACTTTACAAGTACAATTATGGTTGGGAACTGATATTTCGCTAATACAATGGGGATGGAAACATTATCGTGGGATGTTGAGACCAATAACAATTAATAAGCCACCAGACCCTGAAAATCTACTTAAAATTATTTTTTGTACATGTAAGACAGGATGCGGAGTTGCTTGTGGATTAGATTAGATTAGATTTGCAAAAGGAGCTGGCTGATTGGCCTTGGCCAATACGACCCTCGTGTATCTATTGTGGCACTCCTTGTCTAATTTTACTTAGAGGTCCTTATCCAGCTTTGTCTTTTGTATCAGACTCCATAGCCTTCCTTGGTATAGCTATCTGCCCTTGGTTTCTATTCGCCAAGTGGTTGGAACCTCAGTCTGGCTAGGCCTTCTCAATGGCACAGCACATGTACTGAGGTTTCCTCTTCCTCTTGTCAGAATATGCATGTTGCATCCTCTGCCAGGCCCATCAGACTCATATGTCTATTAAGCCTACAATGTTCAGTTAGAAGACCTACCATTATCTTAATGGCCTTTCGATTTTGGCGTAGTAGGTCTTCCGTAAATTTGGCCGATCGTTCTTTAATGAACTTTTTGGCCTGTCTCTGTTGTGGGAAATTCTTCCACCACTCTAGAGATTTAATTTGTACCCATGCGTTAATGGATGTTCGTATGCGTGGCTTAGCCACACCGTAAAAGAGTTCGGCTCCTACTAGCCTTTTTGCTCCAAGCTGCAATATCTTGGTCCACCATTCCACCGATCCATAGGTTATCAAGGGTCTTACAAGTCTTACAACCCTAGTGTATAACCATAAGGTCATCTTGGGGTTTAACCCCCAGTGCTTGTGAATCTAGAAAGCATACACTGCATCTTGTTTCGAATGCAATGGTGATAGTTGCTCGAACCTCTCTCCTATTATAGAAATAAGCGAAGTTGAAAACGAAGATATCGAAGATAAATAGTATATTTTGTTAAAATTATTATGAATTATGTGATTTAACAATAAGTTTATTTCTATGGAAATTCTAATGTTTTTTGTATTACATATGTCTTATTTTAAAGATTCTTGGCCGCCATGTTGGGTCCCACATTTTGAATTTATAATTTTGTAATCACAAACCTACAATACTATTCAGGGACGATTTTTTTGTTTACAAAACAAAAACTATTAAAACATAATATGTGAATTGAGTATTTTTTCAAAGAATTTGTAGATCTCGATAAACTTTTAAATAAAAAAAAACGTCAATTTCTAATCCATAAACATTTTAGTATTAGGTTTTAGCAACACAATACAAAAAGTTTCATTAAAGTTGATTCATAGGAACCGGATTAATAGGAATAAATCTAACGGCACTCCACTAAAATGACACTTTTCGAATTCTTTGACTGAATTTTTCGTAAGTAGAAGTAGAAAGTATAAAATATTATTGTAGGGATATCGCATTTACTCCAACGCCTTTTACCCCTTTAGAGGGTGAAACGTGGTGTGTTTCTGAGACTCGACCTCAAGGAGACTTTTGATCTACTCTGCCAGTAGAGCAACATATCAAAATTTGGGCGAATTTAATCGATGCCGGATTTTCGTCTTGTGGTGTGCAGTGTCCTTTGAAACTGTCAACGTTTTTTTTAATACTTGTAAAGAAGTCTGGAATAATGAGTTACTTCCGCTTTGACGAATTTTACTTCCACATCCATGGAGTGGAAGTATAGTAACGCAATTTTTTTTTAATAGGCTTAGAATATCATGAAAAGTCGAGATTCTAAGTTTGAGCAAAAAAAATATGTCTGCCTGTCTCTGGTAGTTAAGTCAAGTTTTCAGAAAAGCGAAATTTTAGAAGTATTTCATATAACTTTTTGGCAAATGGTCTTTTTCCCCTATTTCGACCCCGCTGAATCTGAATCTGAAGTGAGATATTCAAGATGGCGGCCAATATGGTGCCGAAACCGGAAAGCGGAGCCCTTTGACACAGGAATGCATCCTAAACATGTAATTATATGTTTTGAGTATGGGGAATTCAAAAATACACTTCAAAAAACATTGGTTCGGTAAATTCAAGATGGCGGCCAAGATTGCGGCTATTACGGCTCCAGCACCATCATTCCCATTTTTGACGTAAAAACGAGTGTGACGCGTCTCTAAACATGTTTTTGAGCATGAGGATTCCAAAAATCACCTCTAAAACAACGTTTGAACTATACTTTTAATTCAATTAGGAAAAAAAGTTACATTTTTGGGGAAACAAAAGTTTACATGAACAAAAACATACAAAAATTACTGTGCCTCTCCAGAATTGAGACAGGTACTTTTACAGGAAGTACAGAGTTTTAAGCAAGGGACATTTGCCTTCCTATAACTGCAGTTCTTCGAATTACAAAGTCCTTTACAGTGGCAAATGACAATTTCTGGACACGTCTTAGGAATGTGGTCAGTGTCATGAATCGTGAGACAACTTGATCGCCGTCTTCAAGTGATGGCAGCGATGGTGTGGGAAGATGAGCATTCTCCCATTCACATACCTGTCAAATTACAAATATATTAAATAACGTTTTCACAGTCTTTTAAGTACCTATTATAATTCAGAACTCACTTGGTAGTGGCACCTTCTGATGTGAAGCCGAAGGGCATCTGTTGTAGGAGGGATGCTCTGGCTTTTTCACAGCTCCAAATAAAATACTCCGGGAATCATCTACACACGCAACGCTAGGATCAACTTGCATTAAAAAATTAATGTTGGAATAATTTTCTTTTCATGAAATACCATTAACTCAACTTAAAAACGTATGTTTACGTACCTTATACAATTTGACGACGAAAGCCTCTGCGTTCTTGAGAACGTTCTCACCAAGTGGCCAGCATCCAAGACCGTTTAGAAGCTGGCAGTTTTCGTCACAGAAAACCTTCCAGGCACCTATCTTCGTTATGGATGCAAGTTTGGACCTCGAGTCACAACCAGTGAATGCATGGAAAGCCAGCAGATGGGTGACTTGCTCAGGTGAAAGCTTCTTGCAAATGTCATGCACTGGAATGTATTTGATGTCCCGCCACTCATAACCCACAGATGTGAGCACTTCATTTTTGGCAAAGTGGTGCGCAAGAAGAAAAACTACATTAGTGTCTCTGCATGGTCATTACAACAACATTGTCAGCTGTACTGTCAACGGCATGAAGAGTCGTGCGAGTATCAGGTTCTTCGTGTGACGCTCTCAGGGAATCAACATTGCGAGTTGGATCTGTAGACTGAGCATGTGACTCCTCTGTGAAGCCTCCTGAGAGCACTACTTCAAGATCACCAAAGTCGTGCTCTAGGATTTCATCGGACAAAAACCAAAGTCAGCTTTGTTCTCTGAAGGGAATAAAAAGCAACTCCAGTCTTTGGCAACGGCACGTTGGAATCAGTGATGTTCCTGCGTACTGGGGCAAAACACTTGGCTCTTTTCTTCCTTGTTCCAGCTTTCACAGATTGAGACACATTCCTGTCAAACACAACGTGAACCTCACGGTACTTATATCCATGACTTAATATTCTTTTAATAAAGCGGTCAGTGTAGTCACCAAATGTCTCAGCTTGATGAGGACGGCCCAGAGACAACACAAATGCCATTCCATCGATAATGAGGATTGAGTCAGATTTTTGGTTTACAAGTAGATGTTTTGGGCAATCTATTCCCTTGACAATTTCTTTCACAGAGAAGCTTTTTCTGCTGTTTTCAGCTCACCGTTTACTGATGCTAACGATATAGGAACCTTAGAATGTGGTTTTAATTTAGTTTCGTTTAGTAATTAATTTCCAATTTTTGGGTAGAAAACCTAACCAATGTTTTTTTAAGTGTATTTTTGAATTCCCCATACTCAAAAACATATAATTACTGCACTGATTTCGGATTTCGAACTCCGATAGGTACAACCTCCCTCAGAGATCTATGCACGTTGCCACGACATAACCAGACTAGCGGACTTCGTCCGGGAAACATCCCAGAAATTCTATCAATTCAAATTGGGCGCCAGTCCGCTAACCCGAGACATTACACGAATCAGACAGCAAAACGCCATACTTTTCAACCTTAAACACCCATTACCATACCAGGCGTTGCCTATCTTTCGGCAACCTCCCTAGCCAAATCTTTTCTATACCAAAATTTCCATTTCACCACCCGTTACTTTTCACCACCTGTTACTTCCAAACCTCTTCTCTATTCTCTTTATTAGTCTCATTTTTGTTAATTTTTGTTCTTTTGTCCTTTTTTGTCTTTTTCAAAATCCCCTCTCGGCCAATAATCTCTTGCAAATCAAAACCTTTTAAATCATAACTTCCCTCTTACCCTACCTTTCCGAAGGCAGGCAGACCATCGGATGAATGTCGTCATTGGTTCGAACGGGTTTTTTCGTTGAGCTGTTTCCGTACCAGCAATCCAACCTTTTATGTCAGTGCACGTGTGCGTCAGTGCGCGTATGCTGAACAAAAACTCATTTCCCTAGCTTAAGTGGTTTCTAAGTGTTTTAGAACTAGGTTTAAGTCTTATTTATTTTTAGACAGGAGTCCTAACTCCGCATTCGATGTGTTGTCGTAGCTTGAATCGAACCCGCTCCATCCGACCGTACATTTACCACGGTGCTGCGCGACGTGGTTGTGCGGTCGGCTCTGTTCTGGGAAACGATTCAGGTGCATGTTTGTATGCTAAACATCTAATAAATATTTTTGAATTGAATCGAATTGATTTCGGGTTTCGGCGCCATATTCCCTGCCATCTTGAATATCTCACTTCCGGTCGGGATTTCAGTTTGGCAACCGGCAGATTCGGATTCGGCGGGGTTGGAATAGGGGAAAAGACCATTTACCAAAAAGTAATATGAAATGCTTCTAAAATTATTACAGAGAGCTTTTATCGACATTTTGAGTAAACGGGTCTGTCTGTCTGTAACTTTTTTGTGCGCACCTTTACTCTGAAACCGTTTAATACATTGACTTGTTTGGTACACTTATGTATTATAATAAGATCTGGAACTAGATTATATTTTCATATAATTCCATTGAACGGTTCGGGGGTGAATGGAAATAGATAGGAGTAAAAGAGAGTAATTAAGTAAAGCAAGCAAGTAGGAATCTATCAAATTGAGAAGTTAAGTTCTTATTATTTTTTTTTTCTTGGCATGAGCCACTCCCATTATCACCCCCCACTACCACCCCCACACTATTATTAAAGGGAGTAAAAAAATAAAATAAAATTTGTCAGACTCCTTTGCAAGTATTAAAAAAAAAAAAGAAAACGTTGATAGTTCAAAAGTTGACTTCCAGAGCAATTTTTGACCGTCTTGCCACACTGTGGGGCGTGGAAGTAGTGATCCCTCTTAGGCAGCAGTTTTTTTTATTGAGACGGTAGGTACAAGAATTCATTTCAATGTTTACTTATTTTGCTCTTTGTGAAGATCGTTCAACTTGTTAACATTGTAATAATGATATTTGTCGAAACGAGAAATATTATTATTCCTGAAGCAAAGATTAGAGAATTAACTAGTCTTTGCCTGAAGTACTTCTCAGCTGATTAGGAGCTAAAACCACATTTGTTTTAAACGATAAAAGCAAAATTGATCTGAATCAGTTTAATGTCTATTTTACATTTTAGATTATTTTGAGAACGGTCAATCCAAGCAGTCTACGAGCTCCATCAAAGTGCTTAGAGTCACATCTAAATGATTTATTATGTAAAATCGTGAAAAAATAAAATAACATACATGCATTTTTAACTTATACAATTTAATAAAGGAAGTGTCAAATGAAGTATTATAACACATTATTAAAGTTGTACAATTTTAATTACAGCAAATTAAGCAGCATCCTTTCATACCATATGCACTAAATTATACAATGAATACACAAGGGAGCGTTATAGAAAAATGGGATTAAATATTATTAGTCCAATCAATTGGGGATTCAACCGTGCCACAAAAAACTTGTAGAGGGCTTTTTTGTAGATAATAATATTATCTACTTATTATCTACTTTATTAACAAATTTTTGTTGTAATTTCGATAATTAAGAGGATATAAGCAAAAATTAATGAAAATTTAAGGGATGAAAAAGTATTATTGTTAATAACTTTTTTTCCATTAATTTTATGTAAAAAGTGAATCAGAGCTTTTTTATAGAGCATTTTATAACAAATAACTTGAGATACTGTTTTTATCTTTTAATTATTTTTAAAGGTTTTTTAGCGCTGCAAAAGGAGGAAGGTTAAAGGGAAGTGAGGTTGTACATAGGTAAAAAAAAATTTGCTACTTTATTTCTACCTACATACCATTTACATTATTATATTTTTTGTTTTTTATATTAACTTGTTAATATATGGGATCCAGCGTTCTTGTAAACTTTTTTATTTTTGATTTGCCGAGAAAAAGTAATTTTTTGTAAAGTACTGCTTGTCTTAGGAAATCATAAACTGTTGTCAAACTTAAGACAAATTATACAGGGTATTCTAAAAATTAGAAAATATGAAATCGACTTTAAGCAAACCACCTTTTTTACATTTTTATTGAAAATTTTATTCAATAAAGTTTTTCAATTGCAAAATAAAAAAAAATAACAAATTGTGTCCCCGGATGGGGTACCGCACACTTGTAAACTTTCTTATTTTTGATTTTCCGAAAACTCAAATTTAAACTTATGTTAAACCCCCCACATAGTAAAAAACCGCTGCAGAAGAAATCACTACTTCCACATCCAGATTTGCTACCCAAATCTCTCACAACGAAAAAAATTTCTATGTGGAAATACTTGTTTGTGGAACTTTAATAATAATATAATATTTGACCCAAAAACCCATAAAACGATATCCCATATCGGTAGTGGGTAGGAGCTAGTATAATGGGGATGGATGAAGTAAAAAAATATATTTTGAGGCCTTTGGTTCTTGTACACACACTAAATCACAATTTTTTTTTATAATGGGAGTGGCTAAAGTCAAAAAATTTTTGAGACATCAGCTTCTCATGTATATACTAAAATACCAATTTTATGGACTCTTATCTGCTTGATTTACCTATTTACCCCAATTTACCCCCAACCCTTCAACGAAATAAGATGAAAATATAATCTAGTTCCAGATCTCGTTAAAATGCATATGTGTACTTATAGACTAGTTCACAAGTTCAAAGCCATGTTAATGCTTGATAAAGCTCGTAAAAATATGAGTGCGGCATTCCGAATGAAATTTGTTTAAATAAATAGCACTAAAAATTTAAAGTTTATGTAATGTTATGATATTTTTGAATATAAAGACAGTAATAATAATTAAAATTAATAAAAAAAAGTTTTCAACCTCTCTTTTTCATTTTTCAGTTTTTTGTTAGCTTAAATAATTAATAATTTTAGTTGCTTTGGTTTAAAAATTATCCGACTTGAAATATAAAGGCAAACTTTAAAAAATAAATTAAATTAATAGTAGGCTCATTTTATGAAAAATTTTTTTCCAACGGGATATTTTTCCTTTAAGTGTCTAAATAATACCATATTTTTTTAAAACTTTTAAATTAATATTTAATAATATAGAAAAATATTTTTTCTTGTGACTTCCGGTTTCAGATTATCGCAACGGCTTAGTGATCGCCGCGCGAATCCCCATTTTCAACATTAAATTAAAATTATTAATAATACAGATAGAGTTTCGGGAGTCGGGACTTTTTTATTGGAAATTTCTTCCTCTTTAATAAACTCTCTTTAAAATTTATTAAATATTAATAGTTTTCGAGTTATTTGCAAAAAACGAAACTCGTTATTTTTTCAATCTTCATTTGTTTATAACTTTTGCAATTGTTTATGTGCGGGTAAAAAATTTTTGAACATTTTTCTAGACATCATTCCGAATCCAACGAGCCCTCACTCATATTTTTACGAGCTCTATCAAGCACACGGCTTTGAACTTGTGAACTAATCTATTACCAAATTTCAAATCAATATCTTCAACGGTTCCAGAGTAATCGTGCGCACAAAAAAGTTACAGACAGACAGAAATTGTTTTTGCTCAAATTTAAAATATCGACGTTTCATTTTCATTTTTAAAATTTTTTTTATCGTTATTTTAGTTATACGTCCACTGGATGTGGAAGTAAAAAATAAAATCGCACCCTACCGAAAATGCACAGTTGACCTTTTTTTTTTTTAAAGCCGGATTGATTGGGCTATATATTTATTACACTATCATTTCAGAAATCATGTATTTTTCTATTTTTATCAACCGTATCAAAGTAGTCGGCCGACATCTGTAAAAATTCGTTCGTACTAATGAATAATTTAATGCATAATAAAACAGCATACTCTACTGTGAAGGAAACTTGAGCTGTTAATACCGGAAAATGGTTAACAGATGCCGCGCACAACGATTATTGCAACGGATAAATGATGGGGAGTCTGAATACTTTTTCGACTCTTACTAAACACATAATCGAAAGATTTTATAATAGAAAACAATATTAATAAAAGTCATAGAGGGAGGGAAATTTCGAAATTTGTACATTTTAATTAATCGCTGTCCATGATACGTACTCCTATATCAATGATACCATGTTGGCCAGCATATACCTACCTATTTCCCACGGTCATTAAACCCTTACTGATCGTGCCTATTTCCTACTTATATGTTTATACCAAACGCAGTTTAGTCAACCGGCTTTTCCTATATTTATTAAATTATATCTTTAAGGAACGGTCAGCTCAGATCTTTTTTTTTTTTTTGATATAGGCCCGTCCAACACGCTGTCACCTTGCTTTGTTTGTACTACAGCAGCCATCTTTTGGTGTGTTGGACAATTGATGAGTTGTCTGTAATGTTGACTACCCTGTATTTTATGTAAAATTGAATCATTAGTTTAGACTTTAGATTCTAATGATAGATGGCAAGTCGATTGAAGTGATTGTGTAACTATGTTGTTTTTTTTTGCAAACAAGAATTAAATATGTATTAAACCCTTAATTAATATTGATAATACATTTAATAGAAAATGTATTGATAAATTATGTTTAATCACCACAAACACTATTTATAGGATAACACGCGACATCTATTTATACTTCTGCACAGTAGATGTCGGTATTAGCAGAAAGCAGGAGAGTAAATGAGTATTTGCTGAAGAAGAAGAACACGAAACGAAGTCTTGTTCTTTGTCGTTTGCAGAATGAGGTTATGTATTTATAATAATAAGGTTCTGAAAGAAAATATATCTATATTTGCCTTTAATGGACCAATTAACTGTGTACAAACCATTAATACCAAGAAAGACTTTGTTAAAGAGTAAAGAATGCCATTCAAAGGCCCTCCTGTGTGTCTGAAATGTGAAACTAGTGAATCTCCTTTGTGGACAAATGCAGAAAATTTAGGTGCTATTTGTTTAGATTGTGTAAATGAAACAAAAAATAATATAAAGACAGAATTAGAGGAGGAGGAGGAAGAATCCAGACCGAATAAACGAAAAACTAGAGCTACTAGATCTTATAAAACAAGATTAAACCCATTCGCAGTACCTAAAGTTTCAGCCCCTAAAGGCAGAGGTAGAAGAGGCTTAACTAAGAGGACTCCTGTAAAAGCCCCTGCAGCTGTAGCCACAGTAGTCACCAGTGACTACGTGTTCTATAAGGTAAATGACAGCTTGTTACATACATGCCTTCTAAATGTACGAACCCATGGAGATATAGACATGGTACAAAAACTTTTCTTTGCTACAGCTAGGCAATGAAACACGAATTTCATCTTCATCGTATCAAACTTAAAAGCAAGTAAATATTGGTATATTATCGTAAACAATTCTTTTTATATTGATATTTTATTATGTCTGTGTTGGGATGTCTCTCTAATTACCTCACAAACTAATTGTAAAATTCTGATCTAGAATATCTCATTAAATACACGCATGTATGTTTCAACGAGTGTTTCAAGAACTAGAAGAAAATCTCAGTAGGATATTAGCACAGACATTAGCCCATAAGGTAATTTTCTAGAGCACTGCCCTTTGGAATTTTTCGAAATTTTTCGCATAGATGTGTTAAGAAACATTATAGTAATCGTTTCTGATAGTAGAAATGTTGTGCTTATTTTGGAAAACTACCCCCTACAATAGGGGTAGTTTTGAAAAAAAAAATGCGAAATGCCGGATGTAGTATATTGTCCTTGCCCTAAATAATTTTATTTAGGGCAAGGACAATAATTTTTTTTCAAAACTACCCCCATTGTAGGGGGTAGTTTTCCAAAATAAGCACAACATTTCAACTATCAGAAACGATTTTTTTTTTTTTTGGCGAGTGGGGGAAACCCACACGGGCTGCCTATCCCAACTAGGAATAGGTCTGAGTGTCAGGCTCCAACTGACTAAAACCTCTCCTCTTAGGGCTCGTCTGTATGGAATACTCCGAATGCACTGCAGCCTCCTGGGCTTATTGTGCTTGATCAGAAACGATTACTATAATGTTTCTTAACACATCTATGCAAAAAATTTAGAAAAATTCCAAAAGGTGGTGTTCTAGAAAATGACCGCCCATAATTTTGTCTAGCATATAATGAAATAGATATTCAATAAAATTAAATTGATCGCTAATTTGCACTTTTTGTATATACCGTGCGTGTAGCGGGGCGCCAGGCATAGGGAGTAAAATTACAACATCGTGCGTGCCAGCTGGCTGAAATGAAATAACAGAGCTGGGATGCTCCGCCCGACGGAGGAATTTACGGCAGCAGTGTTGTCATATCTTTCGCGCTACGTGAATGTACATGCCTATAATCAGCCAAGATGGCTGAAAGCCTAGCTGCACAGAGAGGTAGTATGTGTAATTATTGTGAAAAAAAAATAGTAAAATTAGTGAGAAGTGTAAAATGTGCAAATTGTGAGGCAGTCTTTCATAAAAGCTGCTCTGTAAGAAAAATTTGTTGTGATAACCAAGAAATTGTTAATAATCCAGGAAACATAACCTATGATGAACAAGAGGATGAAATAACAAATGATTCCCTCCTTGAATCACTAAAAGTTGAAAACAATCTCTTAATGGAGCTTAATGCAGAACTAAAAACAAACAATCAATTATTAAAAGAAAAAATATTCACCTTAGAAGAAGAGCTAAAGAAACAAAAATCCTACTCAAACACAGGATTAGAAGTAAATAGTAGCCTTGAAAGGAATATTGAAGAAATAAAAGACATAATAAATAAAGAAGTACAAATGTTCTTCAAAAATTATAACCAAAATTTCATACATGGAAACGCACCAACAAATAATGATAAACAACATGAAAAGATTTATAGTTCAATAAACAGTTCCAATCAGCAAAAAACAAAAGAAAATACAGCAGGCATGTATATACAAAAAATTGATTCTACTCCATCAGATAATCTTAATAATCAGTATAAAAAACACACACAATCACAACAACAAAAATACTCTGAGGTTGTAAAAAACACACATATAAATTATACAGAGAGGACACAGAATAATAAAAGGATGATTATGGAACAAGTTACGGACTTAGATAAAGCTATAAAATGGCCACAAATACAAACAAAATATTTTAAAAAAACAAATGCAGAAAATCTAGAGGAAATACAGAGAAACAAAATGCATGACATAATAAATTTAGAAATAGATCAAAACGATAATTTAAATAAAATTGACGAGAAACAAAAGTTTCAAGAATTTCAAACTAAAAGGAAGCGACTCCGAGTTGGAAATGGAGAAGGTGATGGTGAATTCCATGGAAAAAATGAGAAGGATAGAAAAATATGGTTGTTTGTTACTAAAGTGCCAGATGACGTAAATAATGAACACATTAAAAAATATATTGAATCTCGAACAAACACAAATGATGTTCAAGTTAAAAAATTAGCTACCCATAATACAAATCCTGGTAACCAATCCTTTATGGTTGGAGTTCAACCTCACTTACAAACAACAATATATGATACAAAGTTCTGGCCAAGGAAAATAGCTTTTGACCGTTTCAATTTTAGACGAGGAAGGCGTTTCTTGGATACCCTACAAAATGAGGCCGATATAAACGTCAATACACAGCCTACGTCGTTTTTAGCTCCAGTTTCGTAAAACAGTGCGTTTCAATAACTCAGCAATACTCCACGAACAAACAAAATCAATATAACGTCACATCAAGAAATCAAACAACAGTCAAAAACCAAGTTAGGAATAATATACCTAGTTGCCTAAAAATTGGCGACAAAAGTAAGAAAAGTGAAATGAGATTAACGCCAACAGTTCCTACAGCTGAGCCAAATCCTATAGGTTGCTGTAAACCAAAGAAACTTCTATTGACAGAGAAATGTAGTATAATACATCAAAACTTACAATCAATTGGTAACTGCCTGGACAGGGTGCAAATATTACTTAACGAACACGAAGAATGTAGCTTCTTATGTGTAATAAAACACTGGAAATCAAAAACATAATTAAAATCATATAACCTAGAAAATTTCAATCTGGCATCATCATGCTGCAGGACAGAAGGCTCCCATGGTGGAGCAGCAATTTTCTGCAGAGAGAACATAATGTGGAAAGTCAGAGACGATTTATGTAAACTCTCAATTATCAACACATTGGAATGTGCAGCAGTGGAAGTGAAAATGAACATAGGGAAAGTGATAGTAGTGTCTGTGTATCGTCCACCCAGTGCAGACATAGACATATTTATGTCAAAATTGGAAGAACTTTTAATAAAAGCTCAATCTGAAAACAACATAATCTTCATTGCAGGTGATTTCAACATAGACATTAAATCTGAAGACAAAAATGCTACACAGTTTGTATCACTGCTAAACTCATTTCATATATTTCCTACTATCTTAGATTACACCCGAGTAAATTGCAGATCGAAAAGCTGCATTGACAACATATTCACTAATTACTGTAACGAATATACATCGGAAGTACTAAATACTCATATCTCAGACCATACAGCTCAAAAAGTTCTGTTTAACATTAAGAGAAATAATCAGAAAAACATTAGCAATAAGAGGATATTTAACGATGAAAACAAAAATTTATTCAAACGTACATTATCACAACAAAATTGGTCTAGCGTATACAGCTGCTCCGATGCAGATGTGAATGCTCAATGGAACAATTTTATGTCGATAATACTACCTATTTTTAATGAATGTTTCCCTATAACGCCAATAAGAGTTGGCAACAAAAATCTATGTAATTATTATAATGATCCAGAATTGGCAGATTGTAAAAAACAGTTAGATTTAATGTTAGTCCTAAGTAATTCCGATGAGCGATATAAAGAATCCTATAAATTAATTAAAAAGAAATATGACAGTCTATTACAGCAGTCCAGGAAATTATTTTACTCAAATCAAATCGAAAATAGCGACAATAAGTCGAAATGCGTTTGGAAAATCGTTAATTCTATCAAAGGAAATAAATATAAATCGAAAGAAATTGAAATAGAAGGAAACCCAAATATAACATGCAATGAAATTAATGAGTATCTTGTAAATGCAGCCCCAAATTTGCAAAAAAACCTTGAAAATGTAAAGTTCCATACTAATATTGTAAGTAATACTAACTCTATGTATGTAGATCCAGTAACTCCAGAAGAAATAACTGATATTATAAAAAACTTAAAAAATAAAATGAGTAGTGGATATGATGAAATACCCACAAGTATTCTACGGTACTGTGTATATGAATTATCTCACCCACTAAGTTATATAATCAATAACTCCTTTCATCAAGGAATTTTTCCAGATCGTCTTAAATTAGCGATAGTAAAGCCAATATATAAAAAGGGAGACCCTTCACTGAAAGAAAATTACAGACCCATAAGCCTTCTGCCTTCTTTTTCAAAAGTCTTCGAAATAGCGATGTGTAATAGACTATTAAAATTCTTCCAATCACAAGATCTCCTCAGTAAACATCAACATGGTTTCATAAGAGGTAGGTCCATTGAAACTGCAGTGTTTAATTTTGTAGAACAAATTATAAAAAATATTGAAAACAAACAGCTTACCCTGGGAATATTTCTAGACCTGTCTAAAGCCTATGACTGTTTAGATCATAATATACTTTTAAACAAGTTAGAACTATACGGAATACGAGGAGTACCCCTGCAGTGGATTCGGTCCTACCTCTCAGATAGAACTCAAAAAGTGACCATTGAAAAAGACTTTGATACGTACATCTCAAACGAAGGAAGGATAAGAGTTGGAATTCCGCAGGGCAGTGTTGCTGGCCCTTTATTGTTTATTATATATGTTAACGATCTTTCTCATGCATTGACTAATCAAAACACTAACCTAGTAAGTTATGCAGATGATACCAATCTGTTAGTGTGTGGAAACTCCCAAGGAAACATAATAGATAATAAAATCTTAGCATTAACAAATATAACTGAATGGTTTTCCAGAAATAAATTAATATTAAACGAAAATAAAACAAATTATGTACAATTTCAAACTAAACAAGCAAACTTAGATTTGAGTGAAATCATTAAATTAAATAACAACACCAAATTCTTAGGCATCTATATAGATAAAAATTTAACGTGGTCTGATGAAATTCAATATATATGCAAAAAATTAAATGGAGTCCACTACACACTTAGAGTTTTAAAACAATATATAAACTCTGAAGTTTTAAAAACAATTTACTATGCAAATTTTCAGTCAGTATTAAGATATGGTGTAATGTTTTGGGGAAATTGCTCCAATGTTAATGATGTTTTTGTTATACAAAAAAGAGCAATAAGAACAATACAAAATCTTGGGTATAAGGAGTCCTGTCGTGGAAAATTTAAAGAAACTGGTGTCCTAACAGTCACTGGAATATATATTTATGAATGCTTGCTCTTCTTAAATAAAAATAAAGAAATATTTGATGAATATAAATATTTTCATAATTATCAAACAAGAACATTAAATTATAACTTTCCCCAGCATAGACTTACTCTGACGGAAAAGTCTCCAATTTACTCGTGTATAAAATTTTACAATGTACTGCCTGATGAAATAAAGAATATTGTTAACTTTAAGTGTTTCAAGAAAGCTATTTATACATATTTACTAAAGATCGAACCTTACACTGTGAGGGAATATATGCAATATTCGAATTAAATGTAATAATCTGTGTATATAATTGTATTTTATTTTATATTTGTGTTTTTACCGCATATTTTAATGTGTAAACTGTTAGTGTTAGATACTGTCATGTCATATACATCCATTTCATTATGTAATAGCAGCTATTGCTCATTTATAACGCCATTTCATTCTTTTTAGATCCATGTAAGACTAAATTTTTTGAAATAAAGTGTTTTTCTATTCTATTCTTTCTATTCTATTCTTCTATTCTAATGGGAAATTACACGCATGGTATATAGGTATTGAAGCAACTACAGCTTGTGTGGGACTGAGTGCATCAAAGTATTCAGGCTCGCTAGCCTTCCTGTTCAGTGACGGAAGCCACGAGTATTCGCATTCGAATATTCGGAAATTTTGGAAATATTCGCGAAAGTTCGCCACCTAAATTCGCGAATATTCGCAGAGATACGACTGCATGTACTCTTGCACACTACTGTACTAGTGGTGTTTCATATTTGTATGAATCCTATAATAATACGACTCTTTCTGATTAATCGTATGGTACGATTCTGTACAACCGATAGTGTTTCGTATTCGTACCTAGTGTATACACCTCGGTATACACCATGTACATACTGACCTAACGAGAATAATTGCTGGCTATAAACAGAGATATAACTGCTGATTCCGATTTCGCATTGGTATAATTCAAAATTATTTCTTATTTCGTATTTGACTTGTACTGTTGAGTTGGGACAATGGTGACACTGTAGTATCGCTATCTGATTATAACAAATGTTTATTTCTCCTTTGAAAAAAATCAGGGTTGGAAAAAAAACAGTTTTTTTTTTCATTTTAAACAAAAAAACAGTTTTTTGTTTGGAACTGTTTTTTTTTGTTTAAAACAGGTTTTTTTTAAGTTTTAAATGGTATGTTTAAAACAGGTTTAAAACGTTTAAAACTATATTCAAATAAAATTAAATGGTGCCAAGCACACTATGTCTCCTACTACTACTTGTTGTCAGATGGCGCTCTTAAACTGATTTTACAGTACTCTACAAATAAAATGCTCAGTTTACGTGTACGTGACCACTATATCGGTATTATTTATCGGAATGGACCATCATCGGCACTTTTCCTGCTTTTCCACAAACTCCAAAATAATAGGTACCTACATTTATTTAAAACATCGCACTGTGTTTTAAACTGTTTTTTAAACAGTTGTTAAAAACATCGCATTGTGTATTAAATATGTTTTAAACATTTGTTTAAAACACAGTGCGATGTTTTAAATATGTTTTAAACTCTTTGTTTAAAACATTTTGTGTTAAACATGCCAACCCTGAAAAAAATATATGCATACAAGAAGCAATGCAGAAAAAGTCAAAAAAGTACATGTAAATATAATATAAGAGGTAATAAGCTTAAAAGGTAATTATAAAAAAAAAACAGAAAGTAATTAAATATTTAAAAATTCACTTGTATAGCAGTTTGCAGAGACTTTATAATAAGTATCTTCGAATAAATAGTTGTAAAATTTACAGCCTTGGTAAATAAAACTTTTGAAAAGAACTTGTTCTATGAGAATCGGGTAGTAAAACATCTCAATGTCTGGTTTCATATGAATGGTTAACTTGATTACTAATAAGATTGAATTTATTTTGTATACATATGTACAAACTTCACAAACATATTTTGACCAGCAACAGTTAAAATTTTCAGAGATTTGAAGGCATTACGACACGATTCTTTATAATCCAAGTTTAATAGAATATATATTGCATATTTTTGTAAAACGAATACCCCATTTACACTACTGCTGTTCCCCCAATTTACAATTGGGTTGTTGCACTAAGTTAAAATTTGAGGAGAATTTATGTTAAACAATAACAATTATTCATAAAAAATCATTAGAAACATGTAGAAGTTGAAAAGAAAGTCTTATAATATTATAATTTTAATTACAAAAATACATGCATTTGAAACGGAGATGACATAATAACGGCAGTCTGTAGAGAAGTTAGTTATAAAACGACGAGAAACGGGTCCTAATTTAGAAACTCGCTGATAGCGACGGAGAAAAAAGACAATCAAGACAGTTTAATCTGACGTTATATGTAACGTCAAATTCAACTGACGTTCATAGGTTACAATTCGGTATAGTTTAACAGCATCTAGTTATGGATATTAGACATATTATGCAATATTAATAAGATAAGATAAAGGAAGTTCTTGCAGAAATTACAATAGTTTGTACTGTCTATAGCAGCTGTAACGTAAGTACCTTGCAGCTTTTGCACTTCCAACCATTGCAATGTCAAAACGATCGTCTCTTTTTAAAAATTCGCTGACCATAAATATATCTACCGCAAGTAGAATGTCAGAATTAGCTTTTACAGATATACTGCCTTAGTCGTTTTGTAAAAAAATATTAACAATAACTGCAAACATCAATCACTGCTAGCTAAACGTCAAATTTACTTTTGACATATGAGGTTATTTTCTTTCTTGTCAGCAATGTCAACTTATTCGTCTTCATCTGTTCTGCTTATAAGTTCACATCTGACTGCCGTTGTGATGTCACTACCGTTTTCGCGGCACATTCAAATAGTCGAAGTTTAACAATTTTTTAAAATATGTTGCGCTAAGAATTTTTCTTCCAAATTAAATATATAACTAAATTAAGTCCTCCACTACCATATTTCACCATTTTTGAAAATTCGTCAACAACTCAATTCCATACCTTAGATGTGAGTGACAATTGGCATAATACAAAGTTTTGAGAACATCCTGACTATAGTGCTTAGACATAAATTTAAGAGCATAACAACTGGTCCTTAATTTCATGCAAAGATTATCTACATGTTGATACCATTGCATATGCTGATCAAAAGTAATACCAAGTATTTTGCAGGCATCATTTGTTTTTATTGGATGGTCACTGGTCAGTACCATCGAAAAGGGTAATGTCTTCAATATTACTTCTTAGTGAAAATTGGGTAGAGACAGTCTTTTATTTATTTAAGATTAAATTATTTTCTTTGGCCCAACATATTATTACTTCATACACTCTTTCGCATGTGACCTTTGTTTCATTTAAATTATTACCAGTGACTAGGATATTGGTATCGTCAACATAGCAAATCACATTTGGAATTCTTTCTAGGTGGATAATTAAGTCATTAGCAAATAATGTATAAAGAAGGGGACCAAGAATTGAGCCTTGTGGAACCCCTTGCCTGACAATGCAAGTACTGCTTTCTACTCCACTAGGCAATTTGACAATTTGCATCCAATTCTCAAGATAAGAGGAAAAGATTTGCAGGGCAGTTCCACGGACGCTGTATCTGGCTAGTTTAAATTCAAGCAATTGGTGATCAACCAAGTCAAAAGCCCTCGAGAAGTCCACAAAAAGACCAACAACATATTTCTTTTTGTCAAGTGCATCGATAATTAAATTATTTGGATCCCCCTTCTTATAAAGAGGATGTACTATTGTTTAGTTTAAATCTGTCTGGAAAAGTGCCCTTTTCTATGGATAAATTTATAATGTGAACTAGTGGTCTACAAATGACATATTTATATTTTTTTATTAGTTGTTAGAGATGTTGTCATAGCTACTCGAGTTTGATGCATTCAATCTATGTATGAGAGATTCAACATCAAAACTAGAAACTGGGTTTAAGAAAAGAGATTTACTAAAATTAGGAATGTGGATTCTAAGTAATTAACATCACATAAGGGATTTATATTTATGTTGCTACGTGGTTGGCATGTTTAAAACAAAGTGTTTAAAACATCGCACTGTGTGTTTTAAACAAATGTTTAAAACATATTTAATACACAATGCGATGTTTTAAACAACTGTTTAAAACACAGTTTAAAACATAGTGCGATGTTTTAAATAAATGTATTATTTTGGAGTTTGTGGAAAAGCAGGAAAAGTGCTTACTCAACGTGTCACTTTAATATTTAAAATTTAATGAAAGTTTTATTTATAATACCTATCACTATTATCATTAAGTAGTTGCTGGTATAATTTATAACAACAAAGTAAACTAACAAAGAGCTTTGGGCACTTAATACATCATTATATACCTATATTATAACAATATGTAATGAAATTTTATAAATATTAATCAAGGTATTAACGGATACAGTTCATTACCATCTAAGAATTTTTTCTCTCATTGTTTGTATTTAGAAATAATAAAATTGTTTCATGTAAAGATTACTCAAGATAAATATAGAAACACAAAGTTTTAAAACAGACAGAGAAAGAACATTCATTTTTTATATATTTTTATTTATTTCTTACATCTTTCTAGGGGAGTTATATCCAAGTAGGAGATATAGTCTCACTGAAAGATGCAGATGGAGATATATATTATGCCCAAATAAAAGGCCTATTAACTGATCAATATTGCGAAAAAAGTGCTGTATTAACTTGGTTGCTTCCCACACAGGAAAGTCCTCCTCCAAATGAAGAATTTGATCCAGCAACTTACATCATAGGTAAGTCTGTAAAAAGCTGTCAGCAAATACTGACAGTATTGTGGCAACCTTATAGTAATGTTGCAACAACGCTGTAATAGTTGAAGTGGTACATTTTCTTGCTTTGAAACGGCCTTTTGGCTGCAGCTTTTTGGCTGGCGGCAGACCTATAGCCTGCCAGAAATATGACTATACACTGAAACTACGATATGATGCTGCACAACAGTTTTGATGTACAATTTTGTATGTTAAACTATTTGGCTGTAAAATTACCTTTAATAAGCATTGTTAAATACTAATCTGAAAGGGGATGCATACTTATGTAGGTACTTATAAAAATATCAAAGCGAATTTGACAAATCATGAATTTTATATGTGGTTATCACTTTTTCATTACCTAAATATCTGTGTGATATTTCTGTATTTACAAAGAGCTTGAGAGATTTTCTGTTTTGTAAAATAGTAGAGTGCTCGGCATTCAAATATACGCATAAAAATAAGTTCTGGGGAGGTTTCATTGTTACAAGCTGAATTTTATATAAAATGGATGATTGTATTATTGTATACTGAAGTTTCAAAATTCCAAATCTGTCAAAAAACGTAATGTTCAAAAGGGCATTATAATTAAAAAACTAGTTAAGCGTATGGTGGTAAAGAAGACAAAATTTGGGAGTTTTTGGTATTTTTTTCATATAAGGTTTTGTAGAGGAAATATTTTTTTATAATTCTAATATTATCTTATACATTGGACCTTACGGGAGAATGAAACTTAAAACTGCAATATCTCGGTTTGAAGTGCCTCAAAATTAAATTCAATTTAGACAATTTTTACGCCTCCATCATATTATCTCCGAAATGAAAGCTCAAATAAAAATTTTATACTCTTAAGAAAAATTTGCTTTATCATTTTCGAACGTATTGGCTTATGATTTATAATTTTACGACTAATAATAAATGAGATATACAACTAAATGCAACGCGATGCATATTTCCTAAGATCCATCTGAAGCTATCTAGTAGGCGACCCCACTCCAACAACGCATGTTGCATTTCTCTTTTCTTCAACACCGTTGCACTTCCACCTTATAAGGTGCAATAATATACAGGATGTGATCGGTAAGGCGGTATAAAAATACATAAGTAATAATAATAATGTATATTTAATGATATTACATTAGCTGGAATTAAGAACCTATGATAAATTAATTATTACACTTACCAAGGATTTAGATACAGATTATTAAAATTCAGATGGAAATCAAATTTGTTAAAGGTATACCTACTAGTATAACACATAATAAAATAATTACTTCAATTAAGATTAAAAGATTAAACTAAAGTTTATTGTTCACTATCAAAACTATCCAAATCATTTTTTGGAATGGATAGAACTGCTGCTGCTGTTATCAATGTATTCCTGCAGGATTTCTGAGCCACGAACTTACAAGCACCTATGCAGCCCAACACATTTTTCCTGCATGTGCACACCTTATTTGCACAATCATCCAATGACGATATACTTTTACTTTAGATTAGTGAAAAATTATTTTACGTTTTTTGCATCCACAAGAAATTAAAACTATAAATTTTTCTGGAAATGAAGTCAGTGTCTTCATAAGAGGTAACAATTCGAGGTAACAAAATCTTCAATTCGAGGTAACTCTAGTAAGTCTGGTGGAAAGTACCTGCTATTTTAGGTCTAAATTGGGGGATTTAGACGGTTTTGAGCTAGATTTTTGATTAGGTTAGCTAAAAATCAGCTGTTTTAGAAGAAAATTTTGATTAATACAAATATTTTTTTTTGAAATGCAAGAGTGGGTTCGCCTACTAGACGGATCATAGGAAATTTGTGTCGCATTGCATTTAGTTGTATATCTGATTTATTATTACGTTCGAAAACGATAAAGCTAATTTTTCTTAAGACTGCAAAATTTTTATTTGAGCTTTCATTTCGGAGATAATACGATGGAGGCACAAAAACAGTCTAAATTGAATTAAAATTTGAGGCATTTCAAACCGAGATATTGCGGTTTTAAGTTTCGTTCTCCCATAAGATCCAGTGCATAATATAATATTTGAAAATTATTAAAAAACATTTACACTACAAAACCTTTTATGAAAAATATTTCAGAAAATCACAATTTATCTCTTCTTTGCCTTCATATGCTTAACTCGTTTTTTAATTGTAATGTCCTTTTGAATATGACATTTTTTGACGGCTTCGAAATTTTGAAACATCAGTATATCATCATTCATTTTATATAAAATTCATCTTGTAACAACGAAACCCCCACCATCAGGAAATCAGAAAATGATTTATTCTAAATATTACGCCCACCAAAGAATATTACAGTTCTCTTACAAAATTATATGGTAAATGTAAGAGAATTAAATATTATTCAAAATGGCTCCCTTCTCAGCTCCCGTCATTTACAGAAAATGCTCCCAAATGCAATAAGGCAATTTGTATAAAAGAAAATATGAAAAACAACTGTTAAGAAGTAACCATAATTAATCTATCCAAACTGTTTATAGGTTTTATTTGGCTGCAATTAAACTAATGGCTTTTAAAGAGGAGAGAGAAGAATTAAGGTTGGCATTGACATTTAGGATTAACTAAAACTTAACCTCAAATAATCCACATAAGCTACAATATAGTAGTGTGGGGTCAATCTGGTTATGTTAAAAGAATTTTTATCCTACAGAAACGGTTTATCAAATTGATTTAAAATCTCGATATTCTTACCTCATGTAGAGATACTTTTAAAAATAAAAAAATTTCTAGCATGCATCTACATATTAAAAATGTTAATATTCTGTCATGAAAACAAAAATAAATTTTTAACACACGCAGACGTACATAGTTATGATACGAGACACAAAAATAATTTTTATTCAAATCAACACCGTCTCACTTGTTACAAGAAATCTCCTTTCTGTAGCAGATCTCATTTATACAATCTGCTACCAGTAAACCTTAGAGACTTACCTGTTCATGTTTTTAAAAAACCATAAAGGATTTCCTAACCTCCAATTCATTTTACAGCATTGACGAGTTTATTTTAAAAATTCAAACCGAGGAGTTAGTTAGCTAGTCTACATTATTATTTTTTATACAACTCTTTGTGATATGCTTTTAATATCTTTTTGTATTCTTAATGTGTTTTTGTATTTTTAATGTTTTTTATTTTATATTGGAATACCTCAGCTCCTATCATCTATTATTATGTTCCTTATACTTTATATTGTTATACCATAAACTGTAGTATATAAGTTCTAACTTTATACTTTGACTTATGTTATCTACTATCATTGTAGCCACACAGATCAATAAACGTATCTATCTATCTTAACGTTTTTGAGTAGTATAAAAACTGGTAAGTGTTTGTCCTAAGTTGGTCGTAAAATAGATACGCGAACTTTTCATGCCAATTAAAGATTGTATTCTGATTTATATCTGTTCTGTGGTATTGGCCCCTAGGAAAAATTAACTTAAAAATTATAGATTTAATGTCCTTAAATATATAATTTTTCGGACGAGTTTCTTGAGCATTTGCTTGGTCCTAATCCGTTCTAGTCCTAAAAGTTAAAAGTTCGGAAATTTCAAGGTCGGTTCTTAAGTCAAGTTAAGATCAAGACAGGATTACGACTTTTATAAACGGCATACGGGTAACCTGTACATTTAACTTTTTAGGGAAAAAAATTAAGACTAAGATAGGCTAACTTAGGTCTGGGACTTTTTTTATAAACTTGCCTTAAATACCTTCTTGGAGGGTATAACATTATCTACAAAAATTATACTCTTCAAGTTAGTCGTTGGACCTAAAAGAGTACTTTTTATGGCACTCAAGTCTTGTACACGTTTTTTCTTTATAGTTTGTAGCTATGGAAATAAAAAGATTACTTCTTTGTTATTATAGTTCTTTTGTTGTTTTAGGGTTTTATTAGAACTCATTTAAGACAGCTGATCATATTGTTTGTAACGAAATTTTTAACAAGAAATTGATTAGGTACTTCCTTTGAACAACGAAAGCTGGTTTCTGTATTGAAGCACAAAGTTATAATATATTGTGGATATCAATGACAACCTTTTTTGAGCAGTACGTTAAGTATGAGCAGTCATGTAATTGTATTTTATATTGATGTGACAAAAGAGCACTACTTTGTGAGGGTAACCATGGCTGATACTTATGCTATTCCATTTGCAATAAGAGTTATTGGTCAATAAGTTGTATAGTTGCAGCAAAACAAAGCAATTGAAACTTTTATTCACTGCAATAAGGAGTAAGAGGCATATAGAGGCAAAAAGTGGTTATTTATAGAAAAATTACAGAAAGTGCGCACGCTCAAAATGTACACTTACGTAAATGATCAAAAAAATTGGGCCATGAAAAGTATTTCTTTAATGCCTAATGACTCACTTGATGGAAATAGTTGCTATGAAACAACCACTTTTATAGGTAATTTTTTCACTACAAGAAAAATATATAAGGTTTTTTACTCTATATTGCTTACTTTTCGAGATCTTTAAGAAAAACCGTAAAAATTGCTTTTCAGTTACACACAGAATCTCTCAATAAACAGATGAACCAGCACCATGCAATAATAATTAACAACAGATAGTACCACTAGGCAAATGCTCGATGTGTTGGTGGATCATATTAGTATCGGAAAGTGTTCGATTTAGTACAGCAATAAGAGCAAGCGAGAGCGAAGCAAGCAATGATGTACATTAAGGGGTGTGTCACACTTTGCCTCTGCTAGTGTATTGGTAGACGCCTTTATTGTGAGCGGTCGGTTAAGTCGTTGAAACTATGCAATCCCAAAAGTAAAACTTTCCGATTCTGTATAATAAAATATTAATTATATTTAAAAAAATTATCTTAAATTTAAATTCAATCGGAATCACAATAAGACAATACTTACTTGGTGATATTGATGGTAGTCTAAAAATAAATCTATTAATAACATGCTGCTTTATGATATATTAGACTTGTTTTTATTTTAGTTTTTTAATACGTGTTTTAATAATATATTATTCAGTGAGCGTATAATAGGCATGTCCACAAAATTTTAATTTCAATGGGAACTGATAGATTTATCGGTATTATAAACTAATGTAACAATAGAAAAAACATATATATTTTTATTTTACCAGTTACTCGTAACCACGGTGTATTAAATAGGTGGTCCAACGTACGGCACTTTCCTATTATAATAATGGCTTCATAAGTGCATGGTTTCTATTTACTTTAGTAGATGGCACGAGCAATAACGTCCTACAATTACCTGGGCATGTGCATCGTATAACTAACATAACCTCAAATTTTAAGGTTTTTCATTTATTCTCATTTTTAACGTTTGTATAGGCATTTTTAGCTTGGAGCCATACTGGCTCCAAGCAAATATTTAAAAATTCACGCAAATAATTTTTCAATATTTTTGATTGATAAAAATAGACTGCTAATTATAGGTTAGATTCCTAACCTGCAAAAAGTGTCTTATTTTATTGTGACAAACTATTTACAACTTCATACACATTACGTTGAACTTGATTTTGGTTGAAAGTACAGGAACCAGGCAGAAATTTTAATACTAGCTACGTAATACTTATAAATCTTAAGAAATATATATTTTTGAGGTTAGCTGGGGTGACACGTGCAATGCTGCATGTAGTGTACTGAACAAAAAACAAAAGGCCGAGAATGTATGCAACACTGTATGCACGTATGCACAGAACCTATAAAATTATCTATCTATGCGTAAGTAATGAGAGAACTTATTGGTCCTGCCATCTATTACATTATGTACAAAGTAAGCACTTAAGAAGCCATTGTGAGGGTTGTCGTCGCATCACCTATTTAATACACCCTGTTAGTGTCAGAAATAACCCCAATGCAGCGAGGCTAAGAAACGTTCCCAGGCAGAGGCTAGTAATATGACATCACCTCCTTGCAGGTACGTAGGCCTGTATGTGTAATGCGGGCCCGTTGTTTTTTATTGAAAGGCTAATGTAATATTATTGATCAGCATGCTATATCAAAAATTTAAAGACATTTTGATTTTCGAATTACGGCCCCCTAAAATTATATTTTTCAAATATAACTTTTAAACGAATTGTATTTTGAAAAAAAAGTTATTCTCTACTTTCTTTTTAAAATCACTTTTCCTACGACCCTCTGCCATCCATGCTTTTAAATTCGGCAATCTCTAATGCACGAATAATAATTTACAGATGCTTCAAAATGTTTGGTAATTTTTCAATAAAAAAAAATTCTTGTCCTATGAAATTTGAAAGTATAGATGACGCTGAGTTCTAGAAAAAGTGAATTTAAGAAGAAAATGAATAATTACTTTTTTTCAAAACAATTCGTTTAAAGGTTATTAATTATTTAATATTTGAAAAATAAAATTTTAGGGGGCCATAATACGAAAACAATAAATCAAAATGTCTCTAAATTTTGGATATGGGGATAAGCATGTTCAATAGTATTACAGTAGTCTTTCAATAAAAAACAACAGGCCCACATTACACACACAGGCCAATGTGCCTGCATGGAGGTGACGACATGTCTACCTTGGGAACATTTCTTAGTATCGCTGCGTTAAGGTGATTTTGGTACTAGGGGCTCTAATGTATGGTTTTAATAAATATTAACGTATATTATTTTTTTTGTAGACATGCCCCCCATTATGGCTACTACTTGCGAGGGTGATGTTTATGTCACGAGCCGAAAGCGAGTGTCGTAAATCATCCGAGTGTGTAATAGCCATTATATGCGAACAAAATAGTACACTTTATCCGCGACTATTTTAACCTTTTTAATCTTATAAAAAGTGAAAAAATAAGGTTAGTTTACAGTAAAACTTTGCTTGACATTTTAAATGTGAAACGAAAACTTGGATTCTTCCTGGGAAAAAATGGACTCGCCTGTTGATTGATAGTTCCTGATTGGTCAACGGTGCGTTGTAATGAGATTATTTTCATAATACATTAGGTTGGAATTATGACTACTATTATTCTTCAGTTGTTACATGTATTATGCAAGGTTTATACGATAGTCGTGGATAAATAATCTTATTTATCGAGTTTTATTTTCATTATTACCTAAAATTCCTTCAATTTTTTAATAGTTATAATTTTGAGATTCATCCCACTATCTCCTAGGTGGACCAGTTAACGGGTAGGTGCCAGGGCCAGTCTGAAGTGCCTCATCTGCCTCTTTATAGCGGAGCGGATTTTATTTATAAATAATTTATGTTTTTCCCCTATTTTTCCTTTATCGAGCAAATTCAAACTGAAAAAAAAATATTTTTATTATACTCTTAAATGTTATAATGTTAAACACGTATTTCTAATACCAATATTACGCATATGGGGTTAAAGTTGAGATATTTACGATCGAATTTTGTTTTGATATTCTTAGTTTAGTTTAGATTGGATATGTGAGTGGGCTTATATTCAGACGTTCCATTGCGACCATCTGGTCTATTGTGGCACTGTTACTTAGTAGTAATTCGAAATAAATGTTGAGTACCCCAATGTGTATATCAATTAGTTTTATGATAAATTTGTTTTAGGTCCCGAAGAAGACATCTCTAGAAGTTTAGATTGTATGGAATTTATAATGCACGCTCCTTCAGATTATTACAAGTCTAGTACAACTCCATATCCAACCATTAATGCACCTGCTGAGCCTGGGTATATTTGGACATCTCTGGAAACCATGCAAAGGATATGTGGGTCAGAGGTAGAATATAAAGTTTAATAACAAAGAAAAATATATAAATAGTTTTATTATATCTGTACTTTTATATATACATTTTTGGATTATTCTATTGTGTCATATTAAACTTCGTTTTACAGATTCTTATACTCTGTTAAGTTAAAATCAGATTCACAGTTTTTCATGAACTTTTTTATGAACTGTATATATTTTTATCATTCTTCCATTAAATCAGAAAAATAAACAAATTGCAAATTTTGATAATTCTGTTAAAACCTTTTTGCTCCATAAAGATAGCTATTTTGGGCTAAACCTGAGACTACTTGCAGATGAAATCAGTTTACTGAAGTGAATAAACCACATATGCAATGTGTCCCCAGATCGGGTCCTCTTGTAAACTTTCCATTTGAAAGTTCCCTTAACGAAATTTTGCTAAAAATAAAAGTTTTTAATGAAATATTTTGAATATTTGAATGTTTCCAAATTTCCGGGAAATTCCTTTGTAAGCTTTCGGAATATTCCAATATTTTACTGAAAAATTTCATTTTTATCAAAATTTCGTTCCGGAAACTTTCATATGGAAAGTTTCCTTTACCCATCTCTTTTATTAAAACCTCATTGCGGAAACTCACGAAAATTTCCTGGAAACATTTATTGGAAAGTTTTCTTTACCCATCTCTGATAATAAGTATGCACTATTAATTACTATTGCCTTTAAGAGAATGAATCAAACACAGAACATATTAGTAACATTATGTTACCGAATTTTCTCAAATATACCCTTAAATTATTTTTTATAACCCCGAATGATGTGTTCTTTCATACCATAGGCTATCACAAAATGCATTAACCAAACTAATCTATGACTGAATTACTGGGAATTGGTCTAAGGTACACATTAGGGTGTCGCTTATTTTTCGACTTTCATTTTTTCTTCGTCTCGCCCCCTAAAAAGTTTGATATAAGAATTACACACCCAAAATTTCAGCCTCCTAGATGAACCCCTTCGCATGCCGGGGGGGGGGGGGGGGGGTGTTAAAAACGCCAAACTGGAATTTTCTCAAATATACCCTTAAATTATTTTTTATAACCCCAAATGACTGTTATTTGGTATAAAAATAAAGCAGTATCAACCCCCATGATCCATGCCTAAAAAATATTTTTTTATGTAGTATTTATTATTCAAAATGATTAAAATATTTGCTTTAATGTATCTTTCTTACAATTTGGATATATTTTTCTGTGCTCCTGCACACATTGTAATACATATTAGTAGTATGGGGGACACTGGCCTTGAAAAGTGAAAGTCAATTACGTCATTAAACTGGTTTTGAAAAGTGAAAGTTAATCAGGTTATTAACGCTAATGAGGTAATTAATTACCCTTGGAAAAACCCCGCGGATTTTTGGAATTCCCCGCTGATTTGGGAAATACCCAGCGAACCTGCGGAAAGCCCAACGGTCTGTGCCGAGCGTTGTGAAAGTACAGTGACGTAGCAACTTGGAGGAAATTTGATTGATTTCTACACACTCTAACTCATATATAAACAACATATTTTTATATTTTCTGTAGTTACTGACTGCGTTTGTTAAAAGGTAGTTAATAATATATATAATGTATAGAACGTACGAAGAACCGACATTTAAAAAAGTGCAATAGGGTGCTAGAAGACAAATTTCGAGATTCGAGGTGGGATGCTGACCATGAGAGCATTTACGGTGGTGGTTGGTTTGATAATTCATATCTAGAGCGGCTCAAAGAACAATATGACATAGCCCTAAATAAATGTCATGAATATCTGAATGGTAAAATCACTATAAATGAATTTTGCAGAGATATAATTGCACACACACACATATTTGTTCCAGATTAGAAGATTTTTAGCGCTTGATATTGTTGAAAAATATCTATTTAAACTAGAGATTGACTCAGAAGAAGAAGAAGAAGAACCAGTATGTGATAATTGTGATCATTAACCCTAAATAAAGAATAATGGGTTCTAGAATGTTTATATAATTATTTATAATTGATGTCAATACATTTTCAAGAAACGTGGTAAAATATGTGTTCAAACGCTACGGGTTGTGAATCCTGGGATAACGACGATTTCCCAAGCTACAACCCTTTACAGGATATAGAAACAAAGAATGTTTTGAGGAGTGCGTTTTCTGTAATAGGAAAGTCTAAAAAAACCAAGAAGAAGTTCCGCCTAATAGAACGAGAACGACTACGTAAGCTTGACGAAAAAGAGCAACTTTCAAAAGAAAACATTTGAAATAGATAGTACAGAACAGAACTTAAGGTGACTGACTATTCGCGGAGATTTTACAAGTTTTGGTGTATCTAGGTTTAATATATTTAAAGCACTTGTTTAAAACGAGTGGTTTTTAAATAATAGTCCACATCAGCTAGAACTTTCACTACCGCTCCAGGACATAGCTGGTTTTGAAACATTTTCTTATCTTTAAATAAAAGTATACAATAAGTATTTTTGTTCTTTCTTTCTTTTATTTTATATTTATATTTGTAGACTATGTAAACATTATTTGTCTTACACACACAGCTAACCGAAATAGTACTAGGCTTTTTAATTAAAGGTTTTCTAATATTTGGTTGGTCGTGATACAAAACAACAAAAATTACCCTATCATAATACGATACAGGAAAGCTTATTTTAAAAAATAAAATGTACAATAAGTTTGTTCGTTCTGTTTTTGAAAAACTATGAATGATATTTATGCAAGTTTTTTTAATAAATAATAAAAATCATGGCTTTTGCAATAATAATGAATCATTAAAAGTAAATACAAACTACCAGAATTACACCTTAATGTATTAAATAACTTTATTTCAATAAACAATACTACATCACCGAGTAAAAAATTTCAACAGGTCTGATTTGATAGAACACAGACAGAAATTTTTCCTCTTATTTTAAAAATCTACAGCAAGTTAAGTAACTTCACACTGGAAGGTTTTTTTAAAAAACATGTTTTCAAGTTATTTTTGTTCTTTCTTTTTTATCATGATACGTTTTTTCGTTCTTTTGTTTTTGAAAAACTATGAATGTGTATATATTTTAATAATAATGGAAAAATATTAGTACTTAGATAGGTCAAGAGTTAGGAAATAAACTGTATGTGATGATGAAAATAAACGCTGGAAAAAAATTGTGTTTTAATTTTACTTATTAGAAATAGTTCTTAAACAGAATTTTTTAGAGAGATGAAGTCATTTTATTCGCAACACGAGTAAAGAGTTTTCACAAATTCATTAATACCATTTTTTACATAAAGCTAATGAAAATAATATGCATTATTGATCACAAATGTTTGTGTTCGTTCGAAAAAACATAAAAATAATTGTTTCCCGCTTTCTGTTTCGTTTCCAACAAAGTTTTTGACTATTCGCGGAGATTTTACAAGTTTTGGTGTATCTAGGTTTAATATATTTAAAGCACTTGTTTAAAACGAGTGGTTTTTAAATAATAGTCCACATCAGCTAGAACTTTCACTACCGCTCCAGGACATAGCTGGTTTTGAAACATTTTCTTATCTTTAAATAAAAGTATACAATAAGTATTTTTGTTCTTTCTTTCTTTTATTTTATATTTATATTTGTAGACTATGTAAACATTATTTGTCTTACACACACAGCTAACCGAAATAGTACTAGGCTTTTTAATTAAAGGTTTTCTAATATTTGGTTGGTCGTGATACAAAACAACAAAAATTACCCTATCATAATACGATACAGGAAAGCTTATTTTAAAAAATAAAATGTACAATAAGTTTGTTCGTTCTGTTTTTGAAAAACTATGAATGATATTTATGCAAGTTTTTTTAATAAATAATAAAAATCATGGCTTTTGCAATAATAATGAATCATTAAAAGTAAATACAAACTACCAGAATTACACCTTAATGTATTAAATAACTTTATTTCAATAAACAATACTACATCACCGAGTAAAAAATTTCAACAGGTCTGATTTGATAGAACACAGACAGAAATTTTTCCTCTTATTTTAAAAATCTACAGCAAGTTAAGTAACTTCACACTGGAAGGTTTTTTTAAAAAACATGTTTTCAAGTTATTTTTGTTCTTTCTTTTTTATCATGATACGTTTTTTCGTTCTTTTGTTTTTGAAAAACTATGAATGTGTATATATTTTAATAATAATGGAAAAATATTAGTACTTAGATAGGTCAAGAGTTAGGAAATAAACTGTATGTGATGATGAAAATAAACGCTGGAAAAAAATTGTGTTTTAATTTTACTTATTAGAAATAGTTCTTAAACAGAATTTTTTAGAGAGATGAAGTCATTTTATTCGCAACACGAGTAAAGAGTTTTCACAAATTCATTAATACCATTTTTTACATAAAGCTAATGAAAATAATATGCATTATTGATCACAAATGTTTGTGTTCGTTCGAAAAAACATAAAAATAATTGTTTCCCGCTTTCTGTTTCGTTTCCAACAAAGTTTTGTAAAATATTTTATGAAAATAAAAATAAACGCAGGAAAAAAATATTACTTAATTTTACTTATTGGAAATAGTTCTTAAACAGGGTTTTTAGAGATGATGTTATTTTATTCTCAACACAATAAGTAAATAGTTTTTACAAATCATAAATACCATTTTTACTTAAAGCTAATAAAAATAATATGCAGTATTGATCACAAATTTTTTGTGTTTTTTTCGGAACGCATAAAATAATTGTTCCCCGTTTTCTGTTTCGTTTCCAACAAAGTTTTGGAAAGTATTTTTTATTTTATGCCTTAGGTAGATAAATTTTTGTCAACGAGAAAATAAAAAGAAGCAAACCAGTTTTGGAAAAACCCCGCTGATTTTGGAAATACCCAGTGGACCTGGGGGAAGGCCCAGCGGCATGTGAAAGTACAAGGACGTAACAAATTGGTGGAATTTTTTTGGGTGATTAAAACTCGATATACAATGCTGCCATATGCCTTACTTCTTTTTATTTTCTCATTGATAAAATATAGTTTGCGTTTGTTACTATAATAAAAATAAGAAGAAGAAAGAACGAAAAACTTATTGCATATTTGATTTAAAATAAATTTCCAAGCATTGTTTTATAATAAAGTAATTTTTTTTTTGTTTTATATCATAACTAGTCAAACTTGGAAAAAAACATTAATTAAAATGACAACTAAACTTTTTGTTTGTAATCGAAATTTGGTTAATTGTGTGTAAGATAATAATTAATATTTGCACATAATCTACAAACATAATTATGAAAATAAAAAGAAAGAACGGAAAGAAAGAAAATAGTTTTTGTTTGTATCATAAAGAATCAAGCTTAGAAAACTATAAATTAATTAATTCATTAATTAATACGTCAACAAGCACTGTTTTTTGTAATCGATTTTGATTCTTTTTTGTGTGTAAGAAAAATAATATATAATAAGTAAATACACAACTTGATCATACCAGGTTTCACTCTGTATCAAGAAGTGTTTCTTTTATAATTCATTCTACAGCCTATTATAAAACCATGAGCTAATGCTCATTTTGTAATTTTGCTCTGGCGGGTTTTCACATGGACTTTAGATTAATTTTTATCTCGCGTTCAAACCCGTTTTTTCAGAGGAGATGTTTTTAAAAGTTAAATTATTTCAGGATATAGTGTATGTATACTGATAATAGACTTTCACAAAAAGTGAAAAATTTTAATTAAATAACTATTATATTTTTAAGGGAGTTTTAAATTTACTGTCGTAAATAACTAAATTAGCATAGTAATATGAGTGCTATATTTAATGAGTGTTTAACATTTACCTATTTAATGAAACGCGTATAAAAACGGTTATATACAATACCGTCATATTTTTAGTTCTGTGTTTAACGACCTTACGTCGAATGATAATTAGATAATTACAATTACAGTATGTACTCAGCAGACACTAAAAATTTGATCAAATGTTATGGGGTTTTAGAAAATTCGTAAAGATTAAAGTGTAGTTTGGCTGTCTGCGACTTGATGTTTTCAAAAATACATGTTTTTTTAATTCAGGAACTTTAAATTTTAAAATATTTTATATAAATAGGGGCTCGTCCTGAAGTATAGATAGTTAGCGTTTGTATCCTTGTGTAGAGCACACTGTCACAATATTTTTGGGTGTTGCAGTTTACGTTTTTTTTTATTTATTTATTACATATTTTTAATTGAATATAATGTACAGATCATACCCGATACCTGCAAACTTGCGAAGTGCAATAGAGGTGATGCAGGAAAAAATTGTAGACATGTGTTGGGATATAGGTCACGAAATGGTTTATGGAGACGGTAGGTTTGATCTTGAACACCTACAACATCTACAGGCGGCGTATGGGTGGGCAGAGGACACATGTCAGAAATATTTAGACAACAATATCGATATTGATGAATTTTGTCGGTGCCTGGCAGCGCAAGATTTGGTTTCATATTTGGTGGATATTAGAGATTTTTTACCAATCAGTATTATAAGAAAATATTTCCTTATAAAAACAGAGAAGCAAGGTGCAGTAGAAAAGTTAGATGACGACGATGATCAGTCTATTATAAATGTGCTCAAGATAGGGAAAGCATAAATCATGAATTTATATAATCATTATTTTGTTATGTAACCTTGTAAAATAAATAGAAAATGTGCTTTAATGTTATAACGATTTTATTTAGCATACCCTGTACTTAAAATAGCGACTTTCACATTCTTAGACTAAATGGAAGGGATTTTCCAAATCACATACTAAATATCTTCAATAATCTCATTCAATAACGGCTCTACCTTACACCGCATGACGTAACAGTTTAGTTTAATTTTATTTTCTGAGGATAGAATTTTATAATATTTCTATGATTCCAGTACTATAAAAATGGCTGCTATATTTTAAGAAAAAATAATTTTCTGTTATTGCTACATGCCAGATATATTTAAAAATATATTGAGCGTGCGTGGTACACATAATGTATAAGCTACACATATAGATTTTTTAGATATTTTATTAGTTACCAAGACAGTGGCTAGAAAGAAATTCACAATTATGGATTTTTGTAATTTTAAAAAATATGTTACTTTTTAACAAGAAAAAAAATGGAATGAATATTAAATTATACTCTTAAAAGGATTTTAAAATTTACTGTCGTAAACAACTAAAATAGTGTAATAACGTGATTTTATTTTCTCATTGACAAAAAATTATCTACCTAAGAAATAAAATAAAAAATACTTTCCAAAAACTTCATTTGGAAACGAAACAGAAAATGGGAAACAATTATTTTGTGTATTAGGAAAGAACACAAATTTGTGATCAATACTGCATATTATTTTTATTAGCTTATTGAAAAATCATTAAATATAAGTTATTAAACATTTCAATAAAAGAAAATGTACCTGAAGAGGGCTGCAACTTTCATTAGATTCTACAAACAATGACGAACGTTTATATAAGCTGATTTTGTGATTCGGTGAAATAAATAAAACAAGATATTTGTCTGCTAGATGAAAGATTTGGTGAATGAGTGAAGACATTTTTTTTCATTTGAATTCATAACTTTTATTTTTTCCCACATTAATTGTTTTAAAAAATTAAGTAAATGTCAATAACAAATTGCCCCAGCAGTTTGCTGTTATTTTTATAGAAAACCATTAACTATTTTTTTGTTGAGATCAATTAGACCGAGTGAAGAAATTATATTTTTCAACCAGTTGTGTGGTAATGTTTATTGAAATTAAGCTATTTAATACCTTAAGGTACATCAGTTCTGGTAGTTTGTTTTAAAAAAATGTGTGAAATATATTTAGGTAATATTTTTTTTGTAAAATAATACAAAATCATGTTTAGATGACCTAAATAAAAAAGATATGAAACATATTTACGTGATATTTTTTTGCAGAAATTTGAGACTTGAAATTTTTTTCATTTTGAATGAGTGAGTGAATTCATAGTTTTATTTTTTAAATTATGTAAATATTAAAGATGATCTAAAAAACTAGTCTGGATCTAAACAATAAAATCTTATTATCTCTGTATTGTCTGGGGTTTGAGAAACTTAATACACTCACACAAACTTTTTCTAAAAACGGGAGCCTCATAAAGCTTGAAAATATAATTTTTTACACTCGATGATGTAGCAGTGTTTATTGAAATTAAGATGTTTAATACATTAAGGTGTAATTCTGGCAGTTTTGTTTTTTCATTATTTTTACTTTTTTATGACTCTTTAATTTCTCCTAAATGGACAGGTACTCCGTGTAATAAGTGCTGTTTCGCATCTCTTTTTTAAATTTTTATAATTCTTTAATTTCCACAGTGTGTAAATTTAACTCAGTTTTTTTCAAAATAAAAAAGAAAGAACTAGAGCTTAATATGTCTTAATTTAAACACGAACTATTGTGTACCATTCGTACGCGAAATAGATATTTGTTTTTAAATTAAATATTACAGCAATAATAGAAAATATTATTTTTTTCTTAAAATATAATCATCTCGGTGTACATGATGATGAATACTTAAGTAATTTTTATTTTTCTCATATCAACGGTTTTTAAATATTGTGTAAATATCAAAGGCGACCTAAATAAGCTCGTGGTGTCGATGAGATACTAGTTAGCTCACAGAAGAACTTTAGAGCCCAGAAGGATGTTTTTTTATGACGGTGTCCCTCGGTGTTATGCTAGAGTTGTATTAGCATATATGTGAACAAGTTGAAGAAAAAATAAAAACATTGCCCGTAAGATTTCACGTCTATTTCTTTTATTGAAATGTTTAATAACCTTCATATTTAAAGATGTTTCCAATAATAATAATTAAGCTAACGCAATTTCTCTCCGACAGCCTTATAAATTCCAGTAAATAATGTACGGTTAGTTTTTTCCCCGATCGTTAGTAGTCAATCAGTATTACATAATCACCAGGGGGTGTCGGCCCACATTCCCAAATCAGTCATTATCACTAATTACGTCTGCTGTTATTCTCCAGCGTTTTGCTACAGTTTGTTAAAATTACACATACACATATTTTAAATAAATTAACGTATTATAAAAATCTTGTCGCTGCACAGATTTAGGTTTTTTGCGATTGCTATAACTTCAGGTCTATTTAAAACACGACCACAAGTAATTTAAATATAACAAAGAAAAGATATTTTTAAGATTCTGAGATTAAGAAAAATTCTGCGACTTTTAGCATATATTTATTATTTTCTTACATACAAATGAATGAAAATCGATTACAAAAAAAGCTCGAACCGTGCTCTTTGTCGTTTATTTAATGTTTTCTAACTTTGTTTAGTTATGATACAAACAAAAAAATTTACTTTGCTCTAAAAACAATGCATGGAATAAGCAACGTGTATTGAAAAAAAGAGGTCTATCTGCAAATCATAGGTTCTTTAATGCTTTTTAACCTATCTCGGTATTTTTTTCGAAAACAGGTTTATAAAACACCAAAAATTTGTTAATGTGCAATGAAATCTTTCCAAGTAAAATATATGTTGTTTGTAGGGTCTTGTTTAAAAAACTGGTTTGCTTCTTTTTATTTTCTCGTTGACAAAAATTTATCTACCTAAGGCATAAAATAAAAAATACTTTCCAAAACTTTGTTGGAAACGAAACAGAAAACGGGGAACAATTATTTTATGCGTTCCGAAAAAAACACAAAAAATTTGTGATCAATACTGCATATTATTTTTATTAGCTTTAAGTAAAAATGGTATTTATGATTTGTAAAAACTATTTACTTATTGTGTTGAGAATAAAATAACATCATCTCTAAAAACCCTGTTTAAGAACTATTTCCAATAAGTAAAATTAAGTAATATTTTTTTCCTGCGTTTATTTTTATTTTCATAAAATATTTTACAAAACTTTGTTGGAAACGAAACAGAAAGCGGGAAACAATTATTTTTATGTTTTTTCGAACGAACACAAACATTTGTGATCAATAATGCATATTATTTTCATTAGCTTTATGTAAAAAATGGTATTAATGAATTTGTGAAAACTCTTTACTCGTGTTGCGAATAAAATGACTTCATCTCTCTAAAAAATTCTGTTTAAGAACTATTTCTAATAAGTAAAATTAAAACACAATTTTTTTCCAGCGTTTATTTTCATCATCACATACAGTTTATTTCCTAACTCTTGACCTATCTAAGTACTAATATTTTTCCATTATTATTAAAATATATACACATTCATAGTTTTTCAAAAACAAAAGAACGAAAAAACGTATCATGATAAAAAAGAAAGAACAAAAATAACTTGAAAACATGTTTTTTAAAAAAACCTTCCAGTGTGAAGTTACTTAACTTGCTGTAGATTTTTAAAATAAGAGGAAAAATTTCTGTCTGTGTTCTATCAAATCAGACCTGTTGAAATTTTTTACTCGGTGATGTAGTATTGTTTATTGAAATAAAGTTATTTAATACATTAAGGTGTAATTCTGGTAGTTTGTATTTACTTTTAATGATTCATTATTATTGCAAAAGCCATGATTTTTATTATTTATTAAAAAAACTTGCATAAATATCATTCATAGTTTTTCAAAAACAGAACGAACAAACTTATTGTACATTTTATTTTTTAAAATAAGCTTTCCTGTATCGTATTATGATAGGGTAATTTTTGTTGTTTTGTATCACGACCAACCAAATATTAGAAAACCTTTAATTAAAAAGCCTAGTACTATTTCGGTTAGCTGTGTGTGTAAGACAAATAATGTTTACATAGTCTACAAATATAAATATAAAATAAAAGAAAGAAAGAACAAAAATACTTATTGTATACTTTTATTTAAAGATAAGAAAATGTTTCAAAACCAGCTATGTCCTGGAGCGGTAGTGAAAGTTCTAGCTGATGTGGACTATTATTTAAAAACCACTCGTTTTAAACAAGTGCTTTAAATATATTAAACCTAGATACACCAAAACTTGTAAAATCTCCGCGAATAGTCAGTCACCTTAAGTTCTGTTCTGTACTATCTATTTCAAATGTTTTCTTTTGAAAGTTGCTCTTTTTCGTCAAGCTTACGTAGTCGTTCTCGTTCTATTAGGCGGAACTTCTTCTTGGTTTTTTTAGACTTTCCTATTACAGAAAACGCACTCCTCAAAACATTCTTTGTTTCTATATCCTGTAAAGGGTTGTAGCTTGGGAAATCGTCGTTATCCCAGGATTCACAACCCGTAGCGTTTGAACACATATTTTACCACGTTTCTTGAAAATGTATTGACATCAATTATAAATAATTATATAAACATTCTAGAACCCATTATTCTTTATTTAGGGTTAATGATCACAATTATCACATACTGGTTCTTCTTCTTCTTCTTCTTCTGAGTCAATCTCTAGTTTAAATAGATATTTTTCAACAATATCAAGCGCTAAAAATCTTCTAATCTGGAACAAATATGTGTGTGTGTGCAATTATATCTCTGCAAAATTCATTTATAGTGATTTTACCATTCAGATATTCATGACATTTATTTAGGGCTATGTCATATTGTTCTTTGAGCCGCTCTAGATATGAATTATCAAACCAACCACCACCGTAAATGCTCTCATGGTCAGCATCCCACCTCGAATCTCGAAATTTGTCTTCTAGCACCCTATTGCACTTTTTTAAATGTCGGTTCTTCGTACGTTCTATACATTATATATATTATTAACTACCTTTTAACAAACGCAGTCAGTAACTACAGAAAATATAAAAATATGTTGTTTATATATGAGTTAGAGTGTGTAGAAATCAATCAAATTTCCTCCAAGTTGCTACGTCACTGTACTTTCACAACGCTCGGCACAGACCGTTGGGCTTTCCGCAGGTTCGCTGGGTATTTCCCAAATCAGCGGGGAATTCCAAAAATCCGCGGGGTTTTTCCAAGGGTAATTAATTACCTCATTAGCGTTAATAACCTGATTAACTTTCACTTTTCAAAACCAGTTTAATGACGTAATTGACTTTCACTTTTCAAGGCCAGTGTCCCCCATACTACTCATATTGTATTTGCTTTTCATCCTTTGTTAGAGGACCATGGAAATCCTCCAATAATTTTCCGACCTTTCAACAGTGTTGTTGACAACTTTAAGTGACATTATTATTTCCCGTCCATTCGTATATGAATCTTGCGTTCTCCATGTTTTTGGATCGTTATTTAAAAATTCCGAATCGGTATTGAAACGAGAAATTAAATTCATGCTATTTTTTTAATTTAATGTGTCAATTGTTCTTGCTGAAAAATGAGAAAAATTAGATAGCAAATTCAGTAAAAAAATTACTTAATGATTATATTAACCCTTTCAGCCCCGATTTTTTGATAAGCAAGAAACATTTTTTTGGCATAGGTAGATTATTAATTAATACTCCGTCAATAACTCTGCAACCAAATTTATGAATAGTGGCAAATGCCTCCATCAGGTCAAGAAAAAAAATTAAATATGAAAATTTTATTTTTATTTTATTGTACCTACATGGAAATTTTTGAAACAATTCTTAAATTTAGATATACATAGGTGCACGTTGCACTTCTCACACTGAATTCGTGAACAAGTCTCCAGTTTACAGCGCTGCTCATGGCCATTTGTGTGTATTGGCCAATGGCCAAGATTATCAAACCTTATAATCCACTGAAATGGACTGGTTTTTGACACTTTATTGTTACTGGTGAATTTCTATTACCACAAAGCATAAATATTTTTACACCTCATGGGTTTGGCTTTCCCTTATATACTCTTTGACTGATAGTTGCCCCTTAAACGGTATTGATTCATCAATACAAAGATTTTCTTCAATTACCAATTCTTCGCAACGATTTTCGAATAATTTTATTATTGGACGTACTTTCCAAAGCTTATCATCATTATTATTGTTATGTTCTTTTTTGAGATCCACAATGTGTAAGTTTTTTCATTATTATTGTTATGTTCTTTTTTGAGATCCACAATGTGTAAGTTTTTCTGAGGGATTGAAATCTATTACGTGATATGCCAATTTCATCCAGAAATTTGATTCTTGTCGCAGGTGCCTAATACAATTTCAGTCTAGGAAAACGAAGTATGCCCATTATATTGATGTGATGTCGTATTGATGTTTTTTTCCAGTTTTTTCCATCATTTCAGAAAATATTTCCTTTGGAATTTAGAGAAATGAGCATTTGACTGTCACGGCTATTTTCATTCTTATTGTCAGGTGGTGGCAATTTTTGGTGGTGACGAAACTCATGTGATCATCAGATCAACACAACAGACTGATGATACAGACAACTATGTGCAAACGCTTTTATAAGGCACAGTTGCGTTCACAACTCACGTGGTTTCTAAGGGGACGGTGTACCAAGTATATTACAAGAAAAAGCATAACAAAATTAATCAGCTTTAGCAATTGAATGGAAAATTCAATATTTTGCTGAACTTTATGCTTTTGGTGGTAAGGGTGAATATCAACCATATGGGTTGTGATTATTATTTTCTTCTTTTTATATCAAATATATATAATTGAAGTAACGATTTGAAAAAATTCCACCTTAATGTTTCTATTTAAAAAAAATGCTTTTCACAAACTTCTAGGTCCCGTCGGCACGGGAAGGAATATGTCTAGAAGTCTGAAATTTTGAGTGTGTGATTCTAATATGAAATGTAAACTTTCATGTAAAATCAATTTTTTTTTTATCAAGTATAAATAAGGGACACCCTAGTACACTATATCTGATGATGATAAGAATAAACTAAATACTTCTTCTGATACTTTTTAATGTTGGTATTAATCCACAATCCCGTCGATATATCTCATGCACACACAGAAACACACAGAGAACATCGAAACAACTATTCCCTGTCACATTACCATCTGCTGAAACTATGACTCGAACTCTGAAAAGATAACAACAAATAACATTATTCAGGGGTCCCAAATGTCCTAAAATTCCTAATAATCCTAAAATTTCAATAAACCACGAAAATGTCCTAAGATTGCCCTTAAATTGGATTAACTGTCCTAAAAGTCCTAAAAAATAGCAATACCACGGTTTTAAATAAGATCATGACAAAGAGACTGTTTTATTGTGATGAAAAATGCAGAGTGAAAAGAAATATTTGTGACATAATAAAAGTAGACTCCAATAAGGAAGACAACTGTAAGACTTCAACTGAAATGGCACTGATTATGGCACAGCCACAAAACTATCTATATTGAAATTGTCAAACGACACCGACAGTTATCGTACAAGACTAGAAATGAAAAAGTGCTACAGAGAGACTGCCAAGTACCTGATTGTTGCAGTTTAATTCCACAGTTTTGCAGGATCTGAAATATTTGAGCCCAGAATTTCGACTGCATGAAGACAGTGAAAACGCCATAAGCAGATTGGCACAAAAGTTTGGAGTTGTCTTGAAAAGTAAATTGAAGGATACATTTGACCTCAAATTCGAAGATTGCAATCCCAATGTTTTAGCTGAAAAAATCTTATGGCTACTTTTTCAGACTGAAAAGATACCAGAAGATTGGAGAATCCTACAAAAGAATTGATGAATTTTGGAACAAAGTGAGGAAATAAGGGGAGATCAGGGCGAAATGAAATATAAACTGCTGGTTCAGTTGGCGCGTTGTTGTTTATCACTGAGTCATGGAAACGCAGGCCCTGAGAGAGGCTTCAGCATTAATCGCTCTTTGTTAGAGTCCAGAACTTCTCTATCTGAAGATACAATCATTGCACTTAGAATTGTCAAGGATCAAATGGATTTACAATGCGGTTTAGATAAAGTGAATATTTCCAAGAAATTACTAGAATACGCGAAAAACTCGTCGAAGAAATATTTAATCAAGTTAGAAAATAAGAAGAAAGCAGAGGAAGAACAGGATAGAATAAAAAGGAAACGGGAGCAGGAAAACCAAAAAAGAAAGGAACAGTCTGCAAAAACGCGAAAGGTGGACAAGCAATTAACAGATTTGAAGAGCCAACTTGAAAAAGAAAAAAGTCAATTTAAAAATTGCAGAAAACCTGATTTCCAGCGGAAATGACCAATTAAAATTGGCCATGTCAGTTAAACCATTGAACAAAAGTGATACGATGGATGCTAATGCTATGATCTCAATTGAACTTGACTCTTTTCAAAGAGTCAACTTAAAAATTGCAGAGCTGAACAATGAAATTCTTAGTTTGAGTAGCCATAAAAAAGTAATGTATAGATGTTATTCCTTTTGTTTGCCACATTTTCTTGAATTTTTATGGCAATTTTGTAAAGTTCATGCATTAGAAATATTTTTGTTTTGTTTAGTTTTCTTTTGTTTGTCAATGTCAATTTTATCGTTCATGTTCTCAATAAAGTATTGTATTTCTCCTAAAGTTTGTCCTAAAATCATTTATAAAATGTCCTAAAGTCCTAAAAAAAATGTCCATCAAAGCCTTTGGGACCCCCGATTCTCACTCAACTGCTGTTGAGGTCTCAGCTGTGACAGATGGCAATGTCGCAGGGACTGGGTGTTGTGATGGGTCTGTATGTGCGTGTGTCTTGATTGAGCAGTGGAATAGCCTGTGGCTAAACTCTGCCTGGACATTGACCTAAATAAGTGGATTAAAAAAAAAAGAAAATTGGAAAATGCCTCGATTCAGTTGGCTGTTTAGCCATTGCATTCGATTCGTTCAGCACGAAAGAAAAACACTAAATGTATATTTAATATGAAACCTTTTTAAAATTGTCGAACCTTTTTAAATAATATATTTAATTAAAACACCATTTAACTTGTAAACAGTCTTGTAGCTGTTAATAAATAATTATGAAGTGCTAACATCATTTCATAAGAATCTTGGTGGCATTACCGAGTAGGGATGTAAAATTTCACGAAATATATTTTTTTGAAATATTTCAATGAAATATTTCACACTATGTGAAATATCCCAAATATGGCTTTCTCTCGTCAAATTTGCTGTTTACTGTTTATTGCCTTGTTTTCTATGAAACTAACTCAAAATATAAGTATGTCAAAGAACTCCAATAACACAGGCCTGCGACAAAAAAACTTATTTGAAACTAACAGGTGACTTTTATAGATTTTTGGGTGCTGAATCCGGGAAAAATAATGAAAAAATTCCATCACCCTCAGTTTTTTTGCAAATTTCATTTTTTCTGGATGACTATGAAATTTTTAGTTGAAAATCAGCCTCACACATTTCCCTATTTCTTTTTTTTATTGGAATATGCTTTCATTGAAATGGGAGCAGTGTTGGATTACCCTATATGCTAATTGCGCACGTTCGTAGAGCGCCAGATTTTTAGGGGCAGCAAGCAAAATCAGAATAATAAAAATTCGTTCGACTGCACATCTTGCACTTATAACTTTATAACTTGTAACATATAAATGGACATAATTTTTTCCCTAACATTATTTTTAGGATTTGACAATAATAAATAATAAGTTTTAAGAAGTGTATCGATCTCCTCCTTGGGTGATATTATATACATAAAAAAACGTCAGCGTCTTTGAGTGGTGGTACAATTTGTACCGCCATTCAAAGACGCCGACGTTTTTATGTAAAATAATAACATATCACCGAGAACTATATAGGTACATACATATTTGTATTTGTGTATTTGCATTGAGGCTATTGCTGGTCACTTCATCGAGAGAATCCCGGTGTTACTCACAAGAGGAAAAATAACAATCGGAGCTTTTTCATGAATAGGGAAAGGAAGTACAGGGCCATCAATGTGGATTAAATTAATTGAAAATACATTAACAGTGTCCTTCGTTGTAAATAAACTTAGTTTGGGATAATAAAACTGTTTTAAAATTTTTTAAGACACATCTCTACATTCCAAATTAGCCATATTCATGCCTATTAGGTTCAAAATATTGGGTAGAGTTGCGGAAAATCCGTGGGTGATGGAGAAAAACTGATGTCATTTTCGGATTCAGCACCCTTCAAAACTGTTAGATCACCCTAAATAATAAAAAAGTTTTCATAAATTTTTTTTGCAGGCCTGTGTAATCCAGGATCCAGGTAATATTAATTATGTTGGACACATTGTATTTATTGAAATTTAAAGACAATAGGTATTAATGGTAATTTAAAATTATAAGATAAAATTAGAAATAATTATTAATTGTAGTTAAACTAGTGTAAGTTTAGGGGAGGTCATCTTCTAATCTGAGCTACCGCTGTCGATGTCACTGGAAGCCTCATTTTCAACATATATCATCATCATATATATCATAATATATCAAAATATATTTTTCAAAGTGAAATATTTAGGAGCAATATTACTGAAATATTTCCATATTCAATATTTCGAAATATAATCGAAAAAGTGAAATATTTCAGTTATATTTCGAAATTTAAATAAATTTCAAAATGAAATATTTCCATTTACATCCCTATTACCGAGATACGGCGCCACTGGGGCGCTGAAGGGGCACATGCCTCTCCAAAATCAGTTGTGCCCCCCATCCAAGTTAGAGATATAATTTTGAACATCATTTATATTCCATTTTAATTCACGATTTCTGAACTTCTACAAATTATGCACTATACGCTTAACAGTTCCTAGTACATCCAGCATGGCATGTAAACATCTCCTTTCATGCCCAAGAAGATTAAAAAGTTGTGCCCCACCAATCTGCTTTTATTTTAAGGTTAATGCAATTGTTTGGTACTTGATATACACATTATTTTTCATTTTGTCACAAAAATTATATTTGTCTAGCTTTGAGCGTTAACTTCTTTCTTTATCTGTGTATCTTGTAGATTAATTTTTTTCTTTATTAACAAACCATATATATGACGTGAATAGAAACACAATGAGAAGGGTCTATTTTTTTAAATCATTTATTGAAGGCCTCTATTTTGGTGACTAAGGCCAACCACCTAAACAGTAAAGAAACTGCCGTACACTGTAAAAAATGTATGTAAAATTACATTTATGGATGTAAAAATACTTAGAAAGTTGTAGTGTTATATTCTACAACTTCTCCTGATTACCACCATGCAAAACGGTGACTGATGAGGTAATTACTCCCTACCTCAGGAGGGTCATTGCGAGCTTCTTTCAGTTACGAGTTCTTTGCTTAATTATTAACATTACACAAATTCTTACAATATTTTGAATCAGGCTCTATCTGGTGTGATTTCACACCAGTTGCTCATCTGTACTCTACCAATCTTGGCTCGATATAATGGCTTAAGTAGATGTAGAAAATACCAAAGAGATGTTTACAGTCAGTTTTACAATTGTTGGTTAATTAATAGTCAGGATTTGACCAATGATTTATTACTATAAAGGTAAGAATGTCTGGTACTTTCAGGTTCTAGTGGGTTAACCAAAAAGATAGCCAATGATTGTGTGTTTCACAATTTGTTAATAGGGTAGGAAGTGAGATAAATTGCTGAGTGTGGTCTGTTTAACATTTAAAAACACTACAAGGAAGTTACCTGATGCAGAGCAAGAAATGTTAAATTCGTTAATTAGAAGGTATAATAAGAGCAAGAACAAAGTGTAAATTAAAGGAGGGGTGATGATAAGTCCCTTTATTCCCCCCCCCCCCCCCCCGAATACTATTTTTTGAAGTTTATTATCTAGATTAATCTTATAAGATATAAGGTCTTAAAAAATATATAAACTTTTTCTATCATTCAATTTGATTTGTACGAAAATAATTGCAAAAATTGGCTTGTTCTTTTTGCAATAATACTTGATTTTTGTAGTTTTTACGACATTTATTCAGTTATTTTGTATAGAGCACAACCGAGTGACAAAAAGATTTTTACTTATGTTATGCATAAGTACATAAGCTACAACATACATAATACATACATAAAAATTGTCCTGTTACTGCACTGTGCTCATTGTGAAAAATACACTGAATTGATATTGCCGCCATGAAAAGTGATAAAATATGTGAAATATTCTTTAGAGATTTGAAATATTTTTAGCTATGTAAACAAATCACAAAACTGTTATATCAATCATATATAGGAGACTACGTAAGGATTATAAGTAGTATTTACAATGCACTTCGGCCACCAAGAGTAACAGAAGATGATCAGAGTGCTACAATAATTGCAGAAAGAATGTTAGCTCTATCTGGACATCCGAATGAATTACAAAAAAAGGTTAATACAGGAAAACTGGAAACATTTAACGTTGGGGGTGTATCCACTAAAACAAGCAAGTTCCTATACTACTGGGCATATTGATGATGAAGGTCTTTATAAGGGCGAGTTGTACCAACTAGATTCAAACCAAGTTCAGCTTGATCCTAGATCAAAATCCATGGTTAAGATTGTTGTAACAATCGTAACTTTGACTTATGACCTTGGATCAAGCTGAAACTTGACTTGAACTTAGTTGGTACAACTCGCCCTTAGTTGTTCTTTCACAGAGAATGTTCTAACATAATAAGAGTTCTAATCCAAAGTCGTCACATCTCATCGAAAATATACAACCTATGGCTACAGTATAATTGAACCGAAGTTACATCTTGGTATTGCCAGTGTAAAGTGTAAGGTTGGAGCATGTGTTGTTGGATGTTGTGCTCAAATTGCTTCAGTATTGTGATTCCTTAGTCATTATAGGCATCTAGAGTGTCAAGAAATAAAATATTTCACCCATTATGAATATTTCGTGGAAGATGCTGCAGCTGGATGGTTGGATCAATAAGAAGAGGACTCTATATGATGTGATAATATATCTCCCCACATATAACTTTTATTTGTATAAATAGAACTGTGAAATACAATAATAATAATTTTATTCATTTACTGTTAATGAAATATTCACCTTTAACACAACGAATACTGGCTGACACTGTACATATTTGTAAACCTTAGCCCAATAAAAGCAACATGAAAATAAAAGAAAATTAAGTGTGTCGAAAGCCTATCATCGACGCCAGGAGAAGAGCTACTCTCAACCTGGAAATTTTGCCAAGCCTTCTCTGTCGAAGAGTGAGTAAGGATCATTATGCTTGCCTGACATTTAATAGACAAGAGACTGACTCCTCTACATCCCCTCCGAAGTATGGTATATCCACTGGGTAATGCTCTTCACAAATTACATAGCTTCTACGTATGCGCTGATATAAAATCCACTAGAAAGTGGGAACAAGATAGCTGTGTTTCCCCAGACCTATCTAGGTACTAACTGCGATGAACGTTGCTTAACTGTATGTATCGAAATACATGTGAAGTCAAAACGCCTTATGCTCGCCTTTATTTATTATTTAATTAAACAATTTAATAAAACAATAATAAATTTGTTTGTTTTTACATATAATGGTAAACTTTCTGTTCTATGTTTATAAAACCATATATTTACTGGGACTATTACAAATATACTGCACTTATTGTTATTGCCTCAAATTATATTTATGCATGATTTTATTTGATTAATGAAATAAAAATAAGTTATTCAGAAAGAAACCTCCATTCATCTCGTTTTATGATGTGTACATTTTTAAAACAATAATTTATTATATGTGAAATGTTTTTCTATACTTATATAAATAATAACATGATCTTCCAATTAGTGTTATATAGGTATAAAAAAATTATATTATTTCCGTTTCTATTTACTATACTAAAAACTAAATACAAATAATGTACTCTGATATACTAAATAATTTTTGCAATAATAATCATTCATAATGACTATAAACATATTGAAAAACCACTTCAGATTAAATGGCTAATTATGGGCTAATTAATGACTGCACACAATAACCTTTTAGCTTTCCGTAGCTAAGTTAGCGATTATATTTTATTTAAATCTGGGACTGAGTTACGAGTAACCTGATCTTAGACTCTACAAATCTTTTGGTTGTACTCTTCCGTTATTTGGAATGCAAAGGTATATACCGCGAAATATGAATTAAATGGTTTCATTTTTATCCTAAGTACAAACGTGGTAATATTACATTCAATTCAAAATATAACCGTTCTTAAATGATGCGTTGCGTGGAAAGAATATGATCGATGACCATTGAGTGAAAAGTCTTTTTCACTCAACGTCGATACAATGAATCTATTCAACTTTCAGATTATTTTATCAGATTTTTCATGCTGCGCCAACTGTAAGCTAATGTTATTTGCTATTGTAAAACAATAGTAGGTAACTATATTGAAATATAGAATTCTGTTCCGTTTAAAGCTCTAGGTAGGCTGCTGATGTGATGAAAACCTTAAAACATTTGTTTATTATTTATTAACACTAAAATGTTCTTTATTTTATTAGTTTTTTAAATGATTTTTTTGCTGTTTTGATCCCTAGGCTCATTGCAAATATTTGTTAAATAAAAAAATGTAATACATGAAAACAAAGAAAATATAGGCCATAATTTACAAGAGGACCCCCTGTAGGTATGATTCGGCTACGCACCAAAGTGAAATAATATTTTTCTTCAAGCGTATTAAAATGTTCAAATTATGTCACCAAAAACAGAAGTAGAAGTAGGACATTGTTTTACTAGTAACAAAATGTTAGTACCGAACGCCACCATAGTGGACATTGTTTTACTAGTAACATAATGTTAGTTCCGAAAGCGCCACCGCAGTGGGTATTGTTTTACTAGTAACATAATGTTAATACCGGAAGTCACCGGTGGCGCGCTATCCACTAGCCACTTGTCATATTGTGTCAACATGTAAGACTGTAGTTTGAATATTTGTACATTTATGATAAATAAATGAATTTTTGCATTTTAATACGCTTGAAGAAAAAATAGTATATATTACACGGAGTAGAACGCCTTTTTTTGTGTTTCGCCCAGTTTGCGGCTTCGGCTTCGCCTCAGCCGCAAATCCTGGGCTCAACACAAAAAAAGAGTGCGTTCTACTCCTAGTAATATAATATACTATTTTCTACTACCGTGCGTAAAGTTAAAAGTAAACAAGTTAAAAATTGCTTCTAATAATATTTTATTTTTAAAGATCAAGAAGTACTTGTTTAATTTTATATAGTCCATTTATTATGAGTACATAATTATAAAATATACCAATAAAATATATCTGTTTTCAATGTTTTTTAACAACAATGCTTAAATTATTTATAATATTGACATTTCATTTATATTCTGAAGTTTTTTATTAGTTTCACTCATTTAAAATTCAGTTGGCCATATCGGTATTATGATTTTTAAACAATTATCTAGTTATTTCATTTTACACACTAGGTGTAAAGTAGATTGTTTTAATTTTAATTTATAGATTATTTCTTGGTAACCATTTCGGTAGTAGAAAACTCGTGTTTAGTGTGTCACTTTACATACTTGTTACATAAATAACTATTTTCTACGACTGATTTGAAAAGTGTTTAAAACACACTGCTAACTATATGCTTGAAAATTATTGATTTCTCATAGCGTGTGACAAATCCTTGTCGCATGCTAACAGCGTATGAAAATTACTTTGCACACGCTCCTCATCCTATCATAAGAGTGCATTCAAAATAATTGACGGTGTTTCATGATCTTGCTTTAGAAACGTCAAATTATAGATAATACTTTGACATTCAAGTTAATTCTGGTTTATTTAAATATGAAAACTGAGGACAGTCGTAGAAAAAGTACAGAGTGCAACACATATGAAAGTCACTTTTCATACTCGTGTGTCTTATGACATCCACCTACCACAAACTATAACACTCATGTGAAAAGTGCCATTTTCAACACTTGTTACACAATATACTATTAACATTTGTGTGATTTATGACATTCACCTACCGCTCTTGTCACTCGTCATACTCGGTCATACTCATATGAAAAGCGGTATTTTCAACTCTTGTATTGTTTTCCACGACTGCTTTGAAAAGTTTTTAAAAACGCTACGCTTGAAAATTATTGATTTCACATAGTGACAAATTCTGAACGCACACTAACAGGATTTGAAATAGCTATGTGTATTAAGAGCACAAAGTGTCACATTGTCGCTCGATAGTTTAATACTTGAGAAGGACAATGACACTTTGTGCTCGAATTACACACATGATTTTATTTACGATCGTTTGAAAAGATCAAAATACAAGGAATAATTGAGTTGAATTTTGTCTGGAAACGGCGATTTATCAACATATTATGAGATTGCCTTGCATATGTGATCAAAATAATCAGACGAACAAAACACAATTGGTGTCAGTTTATTTAGGTTTTATTAATTACTGTAAAGTTCGTGTTCTTGGTTAATTACGTAATTAATTGTTACTCTTATATACATCAACTTTCATTATATTAAAAACAGTTTTGGAGCATTATTATTTCATAAAAATACATTGTTAAAGTTCCAGCCAAGCTTGTTTAAGTGCAGATGCACTGAAGCGTGCGTCAAAGTACTTTGCCGCACGTTGTTATGGGAGACGTGCGGCAGAGTGACATTATTCTCAGCTCCTCGGCCAACGCTGCAACTTTGCGCTTTCAAAATTTGACAAAAAATCCCACTTTATATGCCGATCGTAGATAAAGTAACTTTTTTCAGGCTCATTATATGCTTGTATCATAAGGGTGCATTGAAAACAACAAGATTTTTGACAGCACTGAAAAAATTTATTAGAAAAATGTCTTTCAGAATTCCAATTTGTTTATACTTAAATCGGCATAATTTTACTATTTTGAAAATTAAAAGAAAAACCGCTGCCCAAGGAATCACTACGTCCACATCCAGATTTTCTATCCAAGTCACAACGAAAAAAATTTTCATAATCCGAATTTTAGGGACTGTTACTTGCTTACTTTACCTATTTACCCCCATTTATCCCCCAACCTTTCAACAGAATAAGGTCAAAATATAATTCCGGATCTCGCTATAATACATATGTGTACCAAATTTCAAGTCAATATCTTAAAACGTTCCAGATACAGACAAAACGACAGACAGACCGAATTCACGACAGAGAGAATTTTTTTTTGCTCAAACTTAACATCTCGACGTTTCATGACATTCTAAGCCTATTTGAACAATTTTTACGATTACTTCCACGATGTGGAAGTAAAATTGAATAACTGAGGAGTTGACTTGTGGTTGACAGTGACATTTATTTATCCTCGATTTGTCATTTTACTGTACAACATCATTTTCTACTTCTATTCATGATAGATAGATAGATATACTTTATTAGCAGCTTCTGCTATACAAAAAACAATACAATGTAATATAAAACTTAATGTTGATACTAACTATAATGTAGATAATACTAACTTACAACTAACTTAATGTACCTACTTATAGAATTACCAAATATACAACAAATTTGATACCACCAACAATTTACATTCAGTAACAGTTACATTTTATACTATGGTTTAAACAAAGCAGACAACATACACTCAGTTTTAACTTTATACATAAGTATTAAGTACGTGGTTTTTCAACTTTTCTTTAAATTTAAAGTAGTTCTCACAATTTTTTATTTCTGTTGGTAGAGTATTAAACATATTTAAACCTTTATATAATATAGTTTTATTTAATAGTGATGTTTTGGCTGTGTCTATAAAAAAGTCATTATTCTGTCTTGTGTTATATGAATGCACATTATTTACATATTTCACTTTATCACATAATATGAGCAGTCTTTTTGTTCTTCAACTTATAAATAAAATCTAAGGTTTTAAATATTATTCTTTGCTTTACATTCATGAAATTTAGTACTTCTAGCATAGTTTTTATTGGTGTATACCTGTTACATTTAAGGATTGTTCTCATAGATTTATTTTGTAATTTTTGTAGTTTGTCTATCTCGTTTTGATTAAAATTGAAAAGAATACTTGAGCAATATTCCACTCTTGTGGACAAGGAAAAAGTATATTATATTTTTTTAAGAAGTACGCCTAAAGTGGACAAGGCGCACAATTCAAAAGTACGCCAAAATTTCACGCGTAAAATTCGAAAATGCGTCGAATTTTATCTTTTTAAAATATTTTTAAATTTTTATCGCTTCACGATACACAGAGAAATTGGAGACAGTCATTCTGGATATCATTCAAAGGAATGATAATAAAACTTTGATGGTCATGAAAAGGCGGGACCGAAAAATGTGGCCAAGGTGCGTAGCGCCTATATGCAATTATTAGACAAAAATCAGCAAAAATGGACAAGGCCGGTTTCTCGAATAAAACAAATTTAGATTCATCCAGCGACTCGTCACTTGGATGAAAGCTGTGGTAGCCAAACCAAATGTAGGTCTTTAAAGATGGCAAAGTTATCGGGAAAACCGCCTTGTGCATAAGTAAGGTCATTTGCAAAAAAGTCGCTTGAAATCGAGGTCATGTCACATATGCTAACTCGAACCTTTATGGGGCCAGTACCTCGCTGTAGAGGAGGCAGGAAGGCAAAATAAACTCATATATAGTTTAACTCCGTTCTTGTGAATGATATAATCACTAATAGGAACCTTAAAGTTAACCACTAGTGTCCCAAAATTTTTTAAGTAAAATATTTTTATATTATTTTCAGTCAGTCAGTCCCAAAACCAAACTGCCTTCATAAACTTCTGAGGAAGTTGTGTGAATCTATTTACCTAATCGATTGATCTTGCCCTGCTTGGGGAGGTCAATTTCATATTTTCTTTAAATAGGATTGTATAACATTATCTGTATTCTTTGAATCAACCAGTATTATTCGAACTATTGCATTTTACTGATTAAATGATTAACTTTAAGTCTTTTCCCTCGAGGAACTGGTGTGTTAGATCGGAGTTGAATATTGGGCGTCTCCTGACTCCGTAAATTTGTACTTAAATACATCGATCGGATCGCGAAAGCTCGACAGGGATTTTCTATAAAAGTGATTAAGAGATCTCTAAGCACAAGATCCTCTACAGTATTAGGAATATAAGCAAAACTATATCACCTGAGAAGCCAAATTGAAGGAGAAGACAGTTAGTAATCTACGGTAAGTACAAGGTAAAAACCTTTCTCGTCTATCAAACATCTCTTAAACATATTGAACTCTACTGGGAGTGGAAACAACCACACACAATCAAAGGGGAACACGACTGGCGCCCATAATAAATAAATTAGTGTCGCGTCCATCAGACGCTGTGCATAAGGTCCTTTTACACTAATACCCTAGTTTATCCCACCTCCCTTTAAGCCCCTGAAATATGGACCGTTAGGGACAGACGCGCGTATTAATACTTTCAAGATTTGGATCTGAACATATTTCTTACAAATTCTCTGGACAGTCCAATTCTTCAAGAGATTCATCCCCCAAAGCGGCTCTCCGGCATCAAATTCTTCTGAATTCACTCATCATTTGGTAAGAATAACAACGTAGTGATAGTTTAGGGAAAGCCGATTGTCAGAGACGAAGCGAACGCCCTCCGAAACGTTGGGCCATACCTTTAACAGGTAACCACGGCAGATGTTTGATGCTGCCAGACGTGTTATGCAGAAAGGAGAGGCCATGGAACACAAAATTTACCAAGATTAAATAAGCGAGTAAGAAGTAGAGAAAGACATAAGTCCACATTTTTTGAGAAAGTGAATAGATATCGATATGCGGTTTTCAGGATTTAAGAGATAATTTATTTGTAAAACAGCGAGTTTTGCCCGTTTCTTTAATTTTGAAGCACAGATGCTACAGGGTGTGAAAGAAAGCTGTGTTTTTTTTTTACCAAACTTTATAATTTCCGAGATTCCACAAACATTATTTTATATTTCTTTGTTGAGCATTTTGTTAGTCACTGGTTTATGGGGACCAAGACCGGCCGCCCAGCAGCGCCCAGCACCATCCACCAGTCCCGGAACCGACATGGACAAGCTTCGTCGGCTCCGCGACTCTACATTGAAAATGGCTACGCTGGTAGACATTGACCAGCTCCTCATCTGTATGGAGAAGCTGAATGAAAAACTCGAGAGCTGCACCTGCGCTTTCGACAAATTCCAGGTGGTCACGGCCTTCTTCAGGGACCTGCCCGCCGATGCTTTCTAGATTTAGAATCTCTTCATGGAACGCCAATAGAATAGGTAACAAAATTACTTTTTTAATAAACTATTTAACGAGGCATAAAATCGACATTATGCTTCTGAACGAGACAAAACTTGACAGACGGAGCAAACTGCGCGTCCGAGGGTACACGACCATCAGAAAAGATAGGGCTGACATTAACAGGGGCGGCGGGGTGGCTGTACTCATAAAGTCTGATATTGCGCACACGCATCGTTGTCTACGGAACAACTCCGTGGAGAACGTGTGTGTGACGCTAGAAGGCGGCATAAGTATTATCGCCGCGTATAACCGGCCCTCGAACGGGTTCACAGCGGGTTGCCTTGAGAATTTGCTAAACGCAAGCCCACGCTGCTTGCTCATAGGTGACTTTAACGCCCGACATAACGCATGGAACTGCCATCGCAACAACGCCAACGGCAGCACTCTGTATGATTACGTAAGTAATCATAATGTCGTGCTGCAACATCCGGACGATCCCACACATTTTCCGGATAACGGTGCAACGCCTACCATCCTCGACATTGTAGTCAACAAGGGTGTGAGGGACTCCACGCCACCAGTGGCGCTGGAGGAACTCGCATTCGACCACAACCCAATCCTATTAGAGTTGGATAACATGTCGAGGGAAGACATTACACGAAAAATCACATCTTATAGAGGCGCTGATTGGCGTCTCTATAAGACACACATCAACACACACATGACACTCGCTAACAATATCACCACACCCGCCGAGCTGGAAAATGTGGTGGAGGAGTTCACAAGGGTGGTGCAGGACGCCAAACAGAGTGTTGCAACCACAATAACGATCAACCCGTACAAAGACCGACTCGACGCAGCGGTCATACAGGACATTCACGAGAAAAACAGACTGAGACGGCTATGGCAGAGAAATCGTGATGTCGACGCCAAGGCCGAGATGAGCAGGCTGCAACGGCGGATCAGGACCGCCATCAACACCGCAAAAAACCGGAAATGGCGGGATAGGCTGGAGGCGTTAAATCCTCAGGACAACTCGCTGTGGAAGCTGTCGAGGGCCATGAAAAATACGCGGGTGGCCATACCTGCGCTGACTAACGCAAACGGATGCAATGACTGCAATGACAGACGCCCAAAAAGTGGAAGACTTAGCCAATCATTTTGCAGACATCCACAACCCATAGATACCAAACAATCCGGAACACGACCGCATCGAAAATGACATTAACGAACTGATTGGCCATGACATCCAATTGACCAGACGCGAATTTCTAAAAGTCATGGCCAAGCCCTCGGAGGTTGCAGGGATTGTCTGGACATTACCTAACGACAAGGCACTGGGAGCAGACTGTATCGAATACAGGCTGCTCAAATATCTTCCGCGGAAAGGCATTGTGCAATTGACGTACATTGTCAACGCGATCCTGCGACTACAACACTGGCCAAGCCAGTGGAAGTGCGCCGTGGTCGTGCCGATCTTGAAACCGAACAAAGACGCCAAACTCGCCGGCAGCTATCGACCGATCTCGCTGCTGTCGGCGATTTCTAAGTTGGTGGAGAAGGTCATCCTGGTCAGACTAGACTCTGCCCAGGATGAACTCCACATCGACGACGAATGTCAGTTTGGTTTCAAGAAAGGCAGGGGCACTGTGCGCCAGGTCGTCAGGATCGTGAATGACGTCAAAGTGCAATGCAACCGCGGAAAGAGCACAGTGATGGTGCTCCTCGATATTGAGAAAGCCTTCGATACAGTATGGATCCCGGGCTTACTCTACAAACTAAACACGCTCAACTTTCCGACGCATATCACCAAACTAATTCACTCTTTCCTGACAGGCAGATCACTGTAGGTCAGAGTGAATAACAAACTATCAACTCGGCGGGACATTCGCGCGGGCGTCCCCCAGGGATCGTGCCTCTCACCAAAGTTATACAACTTATACGTCTCCGACTTCCCGGAGTTCCCGAATACGAATCTTGCCAAGTACGCCGACGACACGGCCATGTACACGCATTCACACAACGCACAAGCAGCGAACATGCTGCTGAAGGCGCACATGGCTCGTACCACGGCATATTACGACAAGTGGAAGATCCGGATCAACGCCGAGAAATCGGAGTCGATTCTTTTCACGCGCCGCTTTACCGAGAACCGAATTCTCACACCACTTTCGATAGGGGGCCGCCAAATTCCAATAAAGCGGTGCATGAAATATTTGGGGGTCAACTTAGACAGACGGCTGACATTCAATACACACATCAACGAGACGGTACGCAAGGTCTACTCCATGTCCAGAAGTCTGTACCCGCTCCTGGCACATGGCAGTGGACTAAACAGGACAAATAAAAAACTGTTGTATACGATGGTGATCAGGCCGGCCATCACATACGCGGCGCCGGTATGGTGCAGCATTCCGGCCACGACAATGAAAAAATTCCAAGTCTTAGAACACAAATTTATGCGCCTCATTTCGAACTCTGATAGGTACACCTCCCTCAGAGACCTTTATGCACGTTGTCACGACATAACCCCACTAGCGGACTTCGTCCGGGAAACATCCCAAAAATTTTACCAATTCAAATTGGGCGACAGTCCGCTAACCCGAGACATCACACGAATCAGACAGCATAATGCAATACTTTTCGACCTGAAACACCCCTTACCATACCAGGCGTTGCCTATCTTTCGGCAACCTCCCTAGCCACACCTTTCCTATACCACAATTTCCCTTTCACCACCCTTTACCTTAACCACCTTTTACTTCAAACCCCTTTCTATTCCCTTTATTCGCCTCATTTTTGTCGTTTTTGTCAATTTTTGTTCTTTTGTCCCTTTTTGTTTCTCTTCCAAATCCCCTTTTGACCGATAACCTCTTATAAATCCCAACCCTTTAAAATCACAAATTCCTCTTCACCCTACCTTTCCGAAGGCGGGCAGACCACCGGATGAAGACTGTGACTTGTTCGAACGGGTTTTTTCATTCAGCTTTTCCCGTATATACCAACCAATAGCTCTAAACCTGTGCGCGTATGTAGTGCGCGCGCTCTAAACCAACGTTTTTAAACCTAGCTTTAAGTAGTTGTAAGTGTTTTTAAACTATCTTTAGTTATTTTTATTCAAATTGTTAGGCTTAAGTTTTCCACCCATTAAATTGGAGGCCTAACCAACCCATGTCAGTTATATCGTTATAGCCAAAGCCGAGCCCTTTTCACCCGACCACTCATCTACCACGGCGTTGCGCGCCGTGGTGGTGTGGTCGGTTCTAAATCGGACCACGACCGAGGCGCACTGTTGTAAACAATAATTGTTAATAAATTTGTTTTGAATTTGAAATTGAATTTTGGTTTAAGGGGAAAAAAGCAATTTTTCAAATTTTTGATATCTCTTATTTTATAAGATACAGACTTTTTTTTCTAAAAACCTTTCATTTTTTCCATTTCTTTTGCCGTTAGACCTTATTGGGTTTCGTGAGAACAGATCGTTGCAGGTTACTATAATACCTTATAACGAATCTTTTGAAATAATAATAATAATAAGTGCATTTTTTTGTTCTTTCAGTTCAGTTCATAGTGAGTAAATCTTTTTCTATGCTACTACACATTTTATTTTTATTCCTCCATTAATAATAAATAGTTTGGTTCTTCCCTTTTTCTTTAGTTGACATTTTATATACTGATACTTATAAAAATAGATAAATAAATATTTGCTCTTATTGTTTATTTAGATTCCATTTTATTTCAGTAAAAAGACATACACACAATTTTTCATATATTTTTGAGTGAAAAATACATCAACAAAATTTGAAAAAAATGTTTTTGTATCTATAAGTAAAGCGATTTAGTTCCTTTACATGTGTGCCAAATTTCAATTTGATATCTTTAACCGTTCTGGAGATAATTGGGGTTCAGTTTTTTATATTGAAACCCAAAAAAGGTTCCCCCTGAACTTATTCCGATTTGGGTACTCCGCTGATTACCATGCAAAATATGTACATATTATTATCATTTTAAGGAAGCTCCCATAAGGTATGATAACCTACAACGATAGGATCTTAAAAACACAATAAGGCCTAACGGCAAGGAAATAGAAAATGACGGGTTTTTAGAAAAAATAAAATAAGAGAAATATAAAAAATTTGAGTAATTGCTTTTTTCCCATAAACCAGTGACTAATAAAATGCTCAATCTCGGAAGTTATAAAGTTTGGTGAAGAAAACACAGCTTTTTCTCACACCCTGTAGATAGTAACGTGATTTAAATAAAAAATAAATTGTCTCTTAAATCTTGAAAACCGCATATCGATATCTATTTTCTTTCTCAAAAAATGTGATTTAAAATTCAACCTAAAAATTCGCTTGGTGCGTTTCAGTTGGCCAGCAGTTTAATTTAACTTACAAATGTCAAATATAAAAATGCGCAGCGTTCAATTTCTTACAATTACTTACGAAAACTTCGAGTTTCATGCAATCAACGCTGCCACTATAATAACGTTTTTCGTCACAATATCGTAAACACTATTAGTCTGAGTGACTTTGAAGGATGTAAGACCTGTCTTTTACTCCAGTTTTGTTTGTATTTTCCCTAATAAATTTTATTTATTATTTGCACTTATTTTTTGTTTCAAATCTTCAATTATTTTTCTCCTAAAACTATAATTACACATAATTATAGTTCAGAAAAATTAGACGCTATATGATGAGTTAGCGGAAATAACTTGAGAAGTATTGTAACGGGAGGTGTTCATTTTGACGTCCCGAATAAAACTTTCTCACCCTATACAAATATTTACGTCTTAATATCATGAAAACCAAATATCTTACAGTCGCGCGTCGCGTCGTTTCGAACTCAAAACCACCACAAAATAAAAAAGTGGTCTCTTCATGGAACTTCATTGGGTGACCTCCATGTATTTCGACATGCTAAACACGAATCAGGTGTCCGTTTAGCTTCATCGCCCACCATTATTTTGTAAAGCGCGAAAATAACCTAAAAGAAGCTTGTAATTTAGGTTATTTTCGCGATTCACTAAAAATTGGTGGGTGATGGTGCTAAACGGACACCCGATTCGTATTCAGCATGTCGAAATACATGGGGATTACCCAATGGAGTCCTAGAAACAGTCCACTTTTCACTTTTTTTGTGTGTGTCTGTGTAATATATTTGCACGTGGTTTTCTATGAAATGGCGGAGGATCCGGTCCCACACAACACAAAGCTGTCCGAGGGACGTACTATGGCAAATCCCATTTAATATTTGGGCTTACCTATGGACATCCTAATATCCCAGTTTGTATGCTTTTCGGCACTCTTTTGGTCATCCCAATGTCACAACTCGGTATCAGATAAAAGTAGTACGAAGGACGTCCTGAAGGATTACCGGTGCTTGTACTAAGGACGTACCAGGACATCCCGGGATATTTTGGGATGTCCTATGTATTACGAATAGGCTGTACAAACTACATGCTGAAATGTCCCAGGATATCTTTCGGATTGCAAATAGATATCCACGGGCAACTTAATTTTTCTGTTTCTTTGTGGAATCCTCTGCCACATATTTTCTTCTAAAACAGTGTCCGTAAAATCAACACTATAATACAATTATCCAGTATTTTACTGAAAAATAACCTCCACACCTGTGACTTTTACGTTATAGGAGCGTAGAGATTATTTTCGAGTAAGTAAATATTGGATAACTGCATTATTTTGTAGATTCTACGGACATTGCTTTAGAAAAAAACATGGCAAAGAATCTCACCAAGAAACATAAAAATTAAGAAAATGCCAAAATCAACATTTAGGCAATAATATTATACTTAAATAAAAAAAAAATTGAATTGCAAAAATTTTTAGAATTCTTGTCAAATATGCATATTTTTGAAATATTTGCACTTTCATATTTTTCCTTATAACTTATATGTTATTTCTTTGGTTTATGGTCAATTAAAAAATAAAACATTATTTTCTTACGATTTGGTTTATTAATCATCGTCAGACACTACAATTTTATAAAAAAAAACAGAAATATTTTGTATGTATAATGTATATGGAATTAAGTGATACTTAAATAATAATAATATTTTAATAATATAAATAAGCTAAACACATTAATAATAGCCGAACGTAGATTTTTAGGATGTAGCGCATTCCTACTTCTGTTTTGCATTTCTTGGATAATCTTTTAACAGCTTCTCTGCTTCGTTTTCCATAATATACTCATTCATGGATGCAGCTAAAATAAACGTAGTTATTATTATTAACGTTGTGACTAGACGTACATCGGCATGTATAGGCAATGGACGTACATTGGTTTGGTGCGCTTGCGTCAGACAAACGGTCCGTTTTTATTTTCTTCCAACCATATACTTTCGAGTCGTAAAACAGCCACAGTGGTAAAACGTTGTACTAGAGATCTGTTTGTTCTTTTTGTCATCAAAAATTCCATTTTGGCCGATAAATCTCTAAAAAATTCAAACATTTTCCTGGCATCAGGGAGACCACCAGGTCGGCAGTTCTCGTACAGGTTTCTTCGTTTAGCTTTTCACCCTAGTCAGCGGCCAAAATTTATTTAGTGTTATAACCAGTTACTAGTTCTAAGTTTTATATGTATTAGTTTTAGGCCTATGTGGGCAGCATTATTTTCAAGGGTATTATTAATTTTAAACCCACGCTAGGTGGGTAGGAATTTTAATTGTTCTTTTTACCATTGTCGCCAAGCCGAACCGAACCTGAACCGCACAGCCCTACAATCACCACGGCGCTACGCGCCGTGGTTGTCTGTCTGGCTGGCTCCGGGCCATGTTTCGGGGAGGCGCATATATATATATATATATATATATATATATATATATATATATATATATATATATATATATATATATATATATATACATTAATAAATTTTATTTGCTTGCTTGCGTACTGGAGATCGAAAAGTCCGCGGTTAAATCCCTACACGCTCGTTTGTTTTTTTTTTTGTTAAAAACTTTATTAATAATTGTTTTAAATTATTTTCATACCTGAATGTGCAAATTAGGTTAGATTAGGTTAAGTTTTTGTTATGTTCCTTTTTTTTTATTACTAAAAAGCAACATATGTAACATATGTTAGTATTAAACGTCAGTCTGCACTTGTTAAATTACTATTTTTATGTATTTTTTTAAATGTATTGATTCCTTGCCCTAAAATGACAAGTAAGACATTGGATATAAATTGCATACCTCTTCAAATGATTACGCGCGTATTATCATCGGAGTACAACTACATATGGTGTTTTCAATTTGGAGCGCACGCGCACCAAACCGATATACGTTCATTGCCCATACATCCGACGTATGTCTAGTCACGGCGTATTATTAAAAAGATATATGAAAAATGGGCAAAATAAAAATAATAGAAATTATTGAAGGATATGGGTATGACCTATCAATAGCGCCCAGTGAATAATAATAATTTACCGAATTATAAATTAAAATCCATAAGGTACACTCCGGCAAATAGAATTTCAAGATAAAAGATTTGTAATAGGTCTCTGTATGTTTATGCAGTCTGTCCACCTGTGTTCGCCTGATATCGTATCATATCTTTCGTTTAAAAGTGTATTAAAAGGTTCAAATAATTATTATAATTATTAAAGCACAATATTTACTTACTTATTTTCATCCAGAGTTAGTTGCTAGTTGGTTTTAAATTTATTAATCAAGTAGGCACAGGTTTATTGGCAGATTTGACAATACTTTCACGTGATTCACATTTTCTCTCCAAGCTGATTTCAATATTCAATTCTTGAGCCAAATTATCTAATATTTTATTTTGTAGGTTTCTCAGTGATTGTAAAATACGGAAATGTGTATGAATCCTAATTTTTTTAGCTTCCTTTGGCATTCTGAAAGTATAAAAAATCGTATTAAATTTTAGTGATTTCGAACACGACATTAATAACTAGTTAAATATTCAATCATAATCAGATAAATTTTTCATAACATGAAGTTTAATAGGTTATGTTATATTTTTATACATTTGTACTCAGTTTTTATAGTCTGGAATGAAGACATTCAAATAAAGCTGAACTAAAGAAATAAAACACAAAGATACAACTTTAAAATATTTCATACAGCCACTAACAATAATTATTATTATTTAAATATTTGAGAAAATAAAAGCTAACAAAGCATGATAATTGGTTGCTGTGTATTTGGGGTATTCTCTAGTTGCTTCGGCCTGGCCAGTTTAGCCGACTGGAAATCAAAATGGCGCTTTATTTAAATATATTAGAGACCTAATATTAGAGTACATTTTAAGGAGATTTACCCAGGCAGCACAAGTATATCCTATGTACGTCCTATGGATATCCGCATTGGACATGAAGGATCTAAAGCGGATATCCTTAAGGATCACATATGGACTACATAGGATATCCTATGGATATTCTTTTGTCACAATTTTGGACATCCATAAGATATCCATCGTAAATCCTTAGGTATATCCACTGGACATAGATAGGACGTATTGGTTATACAGTAAATGGACATAAAGCGGATATCCTTATGGATCACATATGGACCACATAGGATATCCACTGGATATTCTTTTGTCACAACTTTGGACGTCCATAAGATATCCATCGTAAATCCTTAGGGATATCCACTGGACATACATAGAACGTATTTGTTATACAGTAAATGGACATAAAGCGGATATCCTTATGGATCACATATGGACCACATGGGATATCCAGTGGACATTCTTTTGTCACAACTTTGGACGTCCATAAGATATCCATCGTAAATCCTTAGGGATATCCACTGTATGTCCATAGACCATACGTTTGTCACAAATTGGGACGTCCATAGGTAACACATTTTGTGTCCGCTTGTGGACATCCACAGGCCATCCCGTGGACGTCCATTAACTGCAGGTCACTCAAAATAGTTTTGTTGATCAGAATTTACTTATTTAGTCAACATATCAGCCTTAACAATTAATTTATAGGTTTAGGATTGACTATATAATGTTTGCCTTTTGCACCAAGTATATAGTCAATTATTCTTTGCTAAATAAATTAATCGTTAAAGCCAATTCTGACTAAATAAACAGGATACTCATCAGCAAAGCCCTTTTGGTTGACTTCTACATTTAATGGATATGTCTCATAATATGTGCACTAATTTCATTATTTAAATATCAAATAGCAAAAGCAATATTTCGTATATGGTGCCAAAGGAGAACTTATGCTTACCATATGCATCATACCTATGCCAACGTTGTTTATAATTTATTTCAAATTGGCTTTAAATCCGTTAAAACTACTACTTTCAAATCAAATAAAAATAAATAGGTGGATAAATATATTTAATAAATTTTATGTATTTATAAAAACAATCAATTCAAATAACTGCAACACTTTTGACTATTGATTAGATGCTGTTGTTATATATTGATATATGTATGTTAAAATGTAAAAAAAACGTTTTATTCTAAAATTAAATTATTTATACATCAGTTCCATTATGTTGTCATATATATTTTATCCTATTCTATCTTTCCTCATGTTTTGTCTCTCCTTGGCTCAACTTAATCAATTTTTTATTGCATACACAGTGCCAGCGTTACGACGTATTTCTGCCGCACCTAAAAATTGTAAATTATGTAGGAAAATATGCTTAATTTCTGCATGATTATACTCATAGACAAAACTAGATATGTTTTTCAAATAATATCAATTTTCTATTTTTAAGTTAAATTTATATTTGTTTACATATACAGGGTGAACCAAATTAGAAGGGATTTGGGGTTTTCTCTAAAACTATGGCAGATAGACAAAAACCAATATAGGTGTCCTGAGCTCAATTTTCGAGAAACAAACAATGGCGTAAACCGCGATCGTCTATCTTTTTCGGCTATCAAGCCACAGAGTGTTTTTGAAAAATTGGCATTTTTGGATGACCTCTATCTCAATTACCAAGTGTCGAATCGAAAATCGAGTAATGGAACAAAATTATTAAAAAAACACAAATTATGTCTATACCTCGAAAACTGAGGCATGCATAATTTCCTTCTTATCAGCAACGGATTCTACTCAAAAAAATGTGTTACTCGATTTTTGATTCGACACTTGGTAATTGAGATATAGAAATCATCCAAAAATGACAATTTTTCAAAAACGCTCTGTAGCTCGGTAGTCGAAAAAGGTAGACGATCGCGGTTTGTGCCATTGTTTGTTTCTCGAAAATCAAGACACCCATCTATCTATCTGCCATATAGTTTTAGAGAAAACCCCAAGTCTCATCTAATTTGGTCCACCCTGTACAGGAATGTAAAAGTTATCAATAAGCTACTCCTCTAAATCCCTAAAAAAATCATAACAATTCAAGAGCACTCATGCCAAATGTATCACCAGATTCAATCATGGTTGGGCAACTCATTACCTGCCGAAGTACGATTTCTAAAATCTATTTATTTTCTGGACAACGAACTTTTTTGGAGATTTTTATTCTGCTTAATTTTTATTTAAGACATTTTTTGCGGGGGTTGGGAGGGGGGTTCATCTAATTGACAGTGATTTTTCAGGGGTTCATATAGTTCATACTCATAACTAAAAGAAACAATTCATGAAAGATGACTCCTAATACTTACATAATAAAATTGAATTTGAATTATTGTTTGCTGCAAGCATCGATGTATCGAATCGTATGTTGTTCTTCCGCCCGGTTGTATTAAGTCTTTAATTTAAAAAAATTTAAAAACAATAAAAAAAATAGAGTAAATAAATTAAACTGGTAACTAATTACTTTTTGGAAGAAAGCGAGTCAATTCGCATTATTAGTTAACTGTATGTATTTGCTGTTAAAGAGTCTGATAAAGTTTATGTATATCGGATTTTTCAAATTTTCTAAAAAGTAATAAATAGTATAAATATGATACTTAGAGCACATTTACGAAAAAAAATTTTATGCAATTAAGCAAAAAAAAATGAGAAAGTTACGGAACCGGGGAGCGAAAAGGGGTGCTGGGTGGAGTAATAGTAACCTTTCCAACGGTGCATAAACGTGATTTTGCTTAAAAATTGGGGTTAGCTGGTAAACATTTCAAGCCGGCGATATATGTGAAATATAATTTCATATAAACAGGTTGGAAGGTTACATAGGTAAATATAAACACATTTTCATAGATAAATGGAGATAAATTCAACTTACCACCAGTAGATTCAGGTTTTAAACTAAATAAATTGAAATCAGAGCTGCTTCTATTTGTTGAAGCCAATTTTTCTGTCTGCAGATGGAATCTTGGTATTTAACCATCAGCAGTTTGCACTTTTAATGTAGAGATAAAAACCCTGTACGTGTTCCTTGTACATCACTATTATTATTGTCGTTTAAGCCACCAGATATTCATATATTATGTAAACAGAGCTAAACAAACACTTAGAACTGGAAGCATTGACATACAGTAGGTCGATGACTGGAAGCCATTTGTAAACGTGACTAACGGGAGAGAAGTCGCTGGTCGCTGTTCATTGGTTCAGTTGACCAACTTGAGCCAATCAAATTATAATTTCAAATTACAAAGCGCGCGGTTTTTAAACATACGTGAGTTATACAAATACATAAATATGGTAAGGAGCTAATGGCTTTGATTGAAATATTCCAATCAACGGTAAACAGTTCGGCCATTTTGGCCCGTGAAGAATAGTTAGCAATAGTTAGCATATAGCATAGTTAGCATGTGGTAATACTTAAATTCATACCAATTCTTGCAATCCAGAGAGACAATGAAACAAATTAATAAAATTGAAATTTGACTATATCTTAAAAAAATTAATAAAACATAATGTTTCTTCAAATATAAGGTCCAAGTTGCTATATAACTTGTTTAAGTAGGTATGGCTTTTTGGTGGATATCCACTGTATGTCCAGTGGATGTCCAAAGAAAAATATCAAAGTTAATCCACAAGTGGACATCCAGTGGATATCTGTTTGTGGTACACGGACTTCCAGGACTTCATATGGACTTAATATGGACATGCAATGGGTGTTATGTGCTGTCTGGAATCGACAATTTACGGATATATGTTGATGAATAAAAACGGATATCCAGTGGATATCTCTCGATGGACAAAGTACGGATATTTGTTGATGGATCACAAACGAGCATCCAATGTATATCCCTTAATGGACAATGCACGGATATTCTTTGATGGATAAAAACGGATATCCAGTGGATATCTTTCGATGGACAATGTACAGATATTTGTAGACGGATCAGAGACGAGCATCCGATGTATATCCCTTAATGGACAATGTATGGATATTCGTTGATGGATAAGAACGGATAACCACTGGATGTCTCTCCATGGACAATATACAGATAGTAGTAAAAGGATCAGCAACGGGCATCCAATATATATCCCTTAATGGACGATGAATAGGAATATTAGTAAATGGATAATAAATGGACATCTAGTGGATATCCCCCCATGGATAATGTATGGATATCCATGTACGGACATAAACGGCAGACGTCCATAGGATATCCATACTATGTCCTTGGACATGCGAACATGATATGGTCAAGATGTTTCTGGGACTCCATTAGACAACGTCTATATATTTCGACGTGCTGAATACGAATCAGGTGTCCGTTTAGCTCCATCACCCACCAATTTTTAGTAAATCCCGAAAATAACCTAAATTATGAGGGTTTTTTTCGATTATTTTCGCGAAATGATGGGTGATGGAGGGAGCTAAACGGACACCTGATTCGTGTTTAGCACGTCGAAATACATGGGGCCACCCAATGGAGTTCCAGGAATAGACCACTTTTTTATTTTGTGGAGCTGTGTAATCATCGTTTACTCTGCAAATATTAAACTTTTTTCTTAAAAAGGAAATATCAAGTCTTGAGCGACGACTATCACGAAAACTAACGTATGGTAGAACTTGAGAATTTTCATTAAGATATAAAAATTTAGCCAATTTGACAGGAGGCCAAACTCACCTATAAGTATGTAGGTGTCTTTGGTTAAAATAATTTAAATATTGATGAGGTACTATCAAAAGGAAAACCATTTTTTTTTGCTAATCCACCGGATTATTGCCCTTTCAAGCATTTTCTGATTATTTTTCGAAGTCCTGAAAAGGATTCTACAAATTGGCGAAGGCGCCACTTAAAATTTCATTCATAAATATATAATTAAAGTATTGGTGCGGGACCTAAGTGGCTTTTTCGGAAACTCATCGTTACAAGCATTTTCTATGCGCTGATTAATTCTATTGAGCTTAAATAACGACAACTTAGAATTCTGGCATATGTCAGCCCGTCAAGTTGACCATGGTTCAAGATATAAAAATCATTGAAATTATATCATCGTTACAACGCAAATTTTTTACGTGTGTACACATTTTATGTTTGAAATGGAGTTATATAACATGATCGTTACAAGCTTTTTTTAAGGCTGAGCATGTTTATTTAAATGTTTTGAACACAGAAAAAAATTCCCAGAAAGAAACTCCAGTCAGTAAAGCTAGCCAGAAAGAAAATGTTTAGGATTTTTAAAGAAAATTGGATTTTTTTCGCATATTTCATCTTAGAACTCTAAACTGTTCGTCACAAGTTCTGGCTCCTTTTTAAAACGTAAATATAAGCTCCTTCAACAATAGAATAGCCTCCCCAAAAAGTTCTTAATGTCAACAAAAGTACCATAGGCTCTTAAATATACAGGAATTTAACACTTTCGGCTACTGTGCCTCAGATGTATTGTATCATTATTACCTTTCTGGCTGCATCTCCTGACGACCCACACTTTCTGGCAATCTTATTTTATTCATTCTAAACATAAAATGTGTACACACGAAAAAAAATGAACCTTGTAACGATGACATCATTTCACTGATTTTTAGACAGTGTTCGTAACGCGCCTGACAGGAGATGCCCCGCCAGAAGTCGATTTTATGAATCGTTAACCATAAAACAAAGATTTGCCGAAAAAGCCACCTAGCTCCCGCTCTATATGTACTTGTATAACACCAGGACAAAAACTGCGTCTATTTCTAGAAACATAAAATGCACTAAAACAGTAGGTCAAAGATGTTATATATACCTTTGCTCCAAAATGTACTCCGCATTACCGCAGGATATTAAAACGCTAAACAGTCTCCATTCATTAAAAAAAAAATTAAACAATGGATGTTTGATGCACCTAGAAATGTAGTACATGCGATAATAGACAAAACACATTATTGTGCCTAGTCTTAATCAGTAACGGTGTTAGCCCTTGCTGTGATATATTCTGAGAAAGTCAAACATAATTTTATGTTTCAGATTGAACCACCGTTGATTTGTTTGCGTAGTTAAGAAACTAAGTATATTTATATGAGTGAAAAAATGAATTTATTTTACCTTATATAATCGATATGTTAAAATAAAAAAAAAATACTTATAGATAATATTAAAAAAAAAAATGTAAAGAAAAAATATGAAAAAAAAATATGTACATATATTTAAATTTAACTAAACAATGCCATATTATAAATAGATTTTGGTAGGTTTTAGCTCACAAACAAGTACTCACAGTCCATGACGTGTGAGTGCTTCGTGAGTCGACTACACGTTTATTTATCATTATTATTATTATTAAAATGTCATAGGCTATTGTTCTCTTTATTTATGAATAAACGTTATTATTATTATTATTATTATCGTTTACGTAATTTGTCTCATAACTTACTTTTTATATCAGTTAAAATGTATTCATTGATACTTTAAGTGTCTTTCGTATTCCTACAATCGTTCCAATGGCCTAATTGTCGAGAATTGTCCTGCATTTCCTCAAGATCGCTTTACCAATACTGTTTGTACGATTTAATACTACATACGGAAAAATAGAGTTTAAAAAAGAAAAAATTAGGCAGTCAACGTAAATTTTGACTGTTAGTAGATTTCACTTTTAATAATGAGAAACCGATGAGTCCGAAATTTTAAAAGGCACGCGAAGGGTGTTTTTTTTAAGGAAGGTAAGGGTAAGGATATTTTTTTAAATATATCAATAAATATTGTTTTTTGCTGATGGCTGAGTCAAATACTTTCAATTTGGTTTTGTTCTTACCTCTGTAAATATTAATAATACATGATATATTATTAAACCAACATATTTGTATGTATTAAACTTTATCATGACTATTTCAAAAATATTTGGATTTAATAGTTAGAAAATATAAATAATTTTATTTTTTCCCTTAACTAGCTTCAGCGGCAGTGGTCGCAGCGTCAATAGTCTTGGCATCACATACGTCACATACGTTAGTATTATTGAGATAGTTAGATTCAATTAAATTGAGTGCTTCTGCTCGCAGTTTAAGCAGTTCTATTCTTGGCAGATTTTACATACAGATGGACAATTTACTTCAGCTTTCACACGACATCTTAAAGTAATACAATATCCCGTACAAGCGCATGATATTAAATTTAATATTGATTCAGGTACTGCTTCCAATATTCTTATCGGTTGCCAGATTCTATTTACTTTAGTCCGACCTCACTTATCTGACAACATTGTTGCACTTAATAATAGGTTTGTATAAGAGTGTTGTGAAACAGATGCAGAAGTAGGAGGAAATATTTTCAATTTTTGAAAAGTAATAAGTCTATCTTTGTCATGCGAATATTTTCCTTGGCTGTAACTCAAGAACGCTTAGAGACAGAGATATCAAGATGGAGGTTATTACGATAAATTTATGTCTTAAAATACTACCCAAAAAATATTTTTATATATTTTTTACGTAGGAATTACAGTTCTCTAGCAATTGAGCTTAGAATGTCACAAAATTTTCATTTTCTGGAAGAATTCATATAATCAATGGAAACTATACTGGAAATGAATGAAACATTCAATGCGACCATATAATTTATCATGTTTGTAGAATTAATATAGGAAGGAATTAATAGGGACAATAAAAAATAGTGAGGAAAATAACGCCTTACACCCTAAAGAGGAAACACGAAGCAGCTACGGGCACGTGTTTCGGAATTATTGTTCCTCATCAGCGTAGCATAGCAACAAAAAGGATCTGGAAAGGAAAGTAGGAACAATAATTGAAGGTTGAAAGCACAGTACACAGTACTCTTATTTGTGCACTCACATCTAGATCCGCCTACTTAAGACCTTCACCGACAGTCGGCACATAGAGCCCTGTTTACAGGGTATTCCCCGATTGAGGCCGCAGTAGGCAAAACGGACACAAACTTTAGAATATTTATTGCAAACTTCGGGATCATCTCTGCTTATCTAAAATATAATTTTTGGTATACTTTTTTTTAATTGTGTAGGACATGGTAATTAGGCAGAAACCACTTTAAATAAAGCACCTTTTCGGTAAAAATTCAACAAAATATGAATAGGAAAAGTTATTGAGATTAAAAAGTTATACTCCTATACAAAATTTCAGAAAGATCCGGCTACTCTGATGATTTTGATATTTTTTTACTATATCTGCATTTTACGAAAATCAAACATTAGAATTTCGATTTCGAAAGTGTTTGATCCATCACGTACCCTAAAAAATTTATTTAATTATTTGGTTTTAATATAACAAAAAAATACATTTTATATAAGTAGAAGAAACCAAAATATAAGTATATGTAACATGCAGATGCGGAAAAAGATTAAAATTATCAAAGTAGGCGAATCTTCTTGAAATTTTTCATAGGAGTATGACGACTTCTTTATCCAAATAACTATAGTAACTGATATTTTACTGTATATTTTACAGAAAAGTTCTTTTTCTTACAACAGGTAATTTTTGTTCATCACCAGAGTATAGACAAAAACCACACCTCCGCCTACGGAATGGAGCACGACCATACAAGTACTCCTCCCAAAAATCAACTCGCCACAGAGTACAGAAAAATAACACTCAGCAGCATAGGATACAAATATCATGCACAATTCCTGCTCGAGCAACTAGAGAAGTACATTGGAAGACCGCCAGACTACCAGACAGCATTCATCAAAAGCAGATCAACGAACGACCATCACCACCAAAAGAATACTGGACGAAAAATGGAGAGAAGGAACAAAACTGCACATAGTTGCTATAGATTTCCAAAAGGCATTTGATACCATCAGTCAACACCCTAACAAAGGAGTACCGCACTATCTAATAAACAAGATAATAAATGCCTACCTTCATGAAATCACTGCCATACAATGGTTCGAACAAATGACGGAAACCAGACAATAGAACAGAGGAGTCAAACAAAGATACCCACTATACCCCCGATTATTATCCACGGTCCTAAATTAAGTAACACAAAACACAAAAAGGGAAAAACCAAATTTCAACAAAGGCACGGAAACACTAAGAACCCCAATCGTACTAGGCTACGCCGATGACCTCCTAATCGTCGTATAAGAGCAACACATTCTTAACTAGAGAATATGAATCCGCATCTGGACACATCTGGGCTGAAAATAAACTTCAAGAAAAGTCTAATAATGGAGCGAGACCCGTCAACAAGAGAGAGTCGAACCAGTGGAGAAGAATACAAAATAAGTAACTACTCCCTAACAAACGAAGAAACGGAAATACCTAGAAACTTATCTGACAAACCAACTGAAAAGGAGAGAAACAATAAGAGAATAAAAACAGCATGCCGAGTTACCAGGTCAATTATACCGTTTATCGAGAAAAACGGCTGTACATGGCCATTATACTGCCAAAAATGACATATGGAGTTAAAAACGCGGCAACAACAAAAGCCAACAGAAGAAGTTTGAGAAGAACTGAACATCATCCAACTACTCACAAAAACAACAGGATGAAAAACAGCGCCATAAAACATCAACACTACTAGAAGGAAAGACAATCACAAAAAGGATAGAAATGGACGCAATGAAGTACTGGGGACATGTCCAAAGAAGGTACCCAACACATCTACTGAAGAAAACGCTAACACTGAACAGCAGCAAATTAAAAATAGTTAGACCATGTTACACGTGGAAGACAACAATCGAGAGGATCACTAATAAACTGGGAAATGACCAAACATACTGGAAACGAAAAGCGAGGGGAAAAATGAATTCCACAAAGAAATCTCAGCAACATATACTCTACCAGAATCAGAAACGGAGGAGTCAGAAGACTCAGAAGAAGAAGAAGATTTGTAGAAGGAGAAATACAAAAAGAGGAGCGTTCACATTAAATATCACGAACATAATGCGGCAACGCATTCCGTAAACACCTTCACTGCCCATCCCCAATTTTGTACCATGCGTCATGTGGCTCTCACTGCTGACAACAAGCATGATCCAAATCCACCCCAGCATCGGAAACCGAGGAATCAGAAGAATCAGATAGAGACGATTCGAAGAAGCAGAAACACAAAAAGAGGAGCATAAACACTCCATACCACGACACAACGCGGCAACATATTTCACAAAAAGACCCAGAAGAGGCAGAAGTCCAGAAAAAAAAACAGAAAAAAGGGAGCTTAAACGACACAATGCGGTAATGCACCTCACAAATACCTACACCTCCCATATCACATTCCTTTACCATGCGCCATGTGGCTCTCGCTGCTGACAACAACCATGACCCTAATTCAACCCAGCGCGAACGTAGCAGTCCCAACTGGATAACCCAGGAAGTGGCAGCAATGCCCACCGTACGCTGGTAAATCAGTCAATCAATCAGCTGTCATATTCTACTAAATTAATGAAAACACTCAAAATTACTTCTCAGGTAGCAGGAATAATGTATCACCAAATGTTCAATCAAAATTCTATAATTCGTGGTCCATTTCACTTATTGCTCACTTATTTTGGAGACACATGGTAAACATAATTATTATGTCGATGCACGTAAATTTACAAGTTTTTATCAAAACACATTTTGCTGTTTAACATGGACAGCAATAGGATCAATAAAATGACGATTTTCTTAAAACAGAAACAGTGATCATTTTGATATATTGACGCCGAGTCTCAGAAAAATCCAGTTGTTGAAGAAATTCTGAATAAATAAAGTAGTAAGTAAGTAATTAGTAAGAAGCCAAAAAGGTAACTTTAGTTAAACATACCGTTGATCTGTAATGACATCTTCATCTCGTTCACAACATTCTGTCAGACGTTTCTTCATTATTCAACATTATTTTACCATATTTAACATTATTATTCTTATAGACCTCTCTGCACTGTATGGCACGACTGACAGCATCCGGTGATCTCTGCGGTTCCCTGTCAGGAGCACCGCTTCAACAAAGCTCCTTCTCAACAACTCCTTGGTGACATCAGTTCAAAGTTTTGGAAGGAGTCCCTTTTGCCTTTTTCCATCTGGTTTTCCTTGAACTACCAATCATTCTAGATTGTCCTCTCTCCGGTTGATGTGGCCAAAAAATAAGAGGATTCGGGAAAATACGATGTTCGAGAGTCGCTTTGGGGGCCAAATTTCTTGGAGTATCGAACTGTTGGTACGATGAACTGTTGGTACGATGTCTAAGAAACTGGTAACAAACTTCTCCAGGCACACAATCATCAGAAAATAAAAATGTTGTGATATTTTAAGCTTATTTGCTGAAAAACTATAAGTTCTACGAGAAAATGGTATACGATTTTTTTGGGCGGAAATAAATTTTCTATAATAACCTCCATTTTGTTTTCTCTAAGCGTTCTTGAGTTACAGCCAAAAAGAAACGCGTCAATCGCGAGCACAGCCATATTGACCCAGATTCAAAGAAATCCAAAGCTTTATCGAGATGTCAAAAATGAAATTTTTCCTAAATTTCAAAACTCTGAATTGTTTCCACCAACTTTCCTTATAGTACAGTCGAATTGATTTAATTTAATTTCTTTCGAGGACAACATTCTACCCGAAATTGTATTGTTGATTCTTATGTATTATGACCTCCTGATTACGAAAAAAATATTTTTCGCCAAAAATTCTGTGTGCTTCAAAAGTTATATGCACTTTTTGACTAATATAGTATATTCCACTTTGTTTCGATAAAAATTGGGTGAAAAAAATGAGGATCAAAGAAAATTAATTTTTAAAAATTGTAAAAAAGCACTTTCTTTTAAAATAAAAAGAAAAACACACTTTTTTGACAATTAAAGAAAATGAACTCATCCCCTAAAAGTACATAAAATAACGTACAATTGAAAAAATAAATAAAGTGACGTACAATACCTCCTTGATAATTGATAAGAATTAAAAATTTTATTTCGTCCGCCATCTTCGGTGGGCACCGTAACATCCGGTGTCCGGGATTGGTGCATTATATTTGACCATAAATGAGTTTTATTTTTGCTAACTTTGGTGAAATTGCTTCTTCTTATCGAAAAGATATTCAATTTTTATTGTTTCGGCTAATCTTTTTTTTTTTAATTTTTTTTTTATCTATTTATTTAATGTCGGCCTATTTCCGCTACCAGGGCCTATCACCGACGCCAGGAGACGATCTGGAAATTTTGCCGAACCTCTTCCCTTAAGAAGAGTAGGGATCTTTTACTTGCCTAATATTTAATAGACAACCGCCTGCTTTACATCCCCTCCGAAGGATGGTATATCCACTACGTAATCCTCGTCTGAAATTACGTATCTTCCGCGTATACACTGACATACAAGCCGCTAGAAGGTGGGACGAGAACGCTGTATTTCTCAAGATGGGTCACCCATCCAACTACTAAACGCGCTCGACGTTGCTTCAACGGAATATCAACTGACATTCACAACAACAACAATAAGCATTTATTAATGTTACATGATACAATATGCGCCATTCCGGAGTCCGGCCCGGAGTCAGCCAGATAACCACGGCGAATATCGCCGAGGTGGGTGTGAGGCTGGGTGGGGAGGATTCGGTTTGGCGGTGATGAAAATTAAATGGTGAGTTAAAACTCCTGCCTAATGGAAAAAGACTTAAATTTAACAATATTGTGCAACGTAGTACAAGAGGGTAGGCACTTAAAAATAATTAAAATTAAAATTGAAAAACTATCGATTTCGCGCACACGCGAACACTTAAAAATTTTGATTGCTGGCATGGGAAAACAAAACTCAACGAAAAAACCCGTTTGAGACAATTCCACCCTGGTAGTCTTCCTGACGCCAGGAAAGTGTCGTGGATAGTTAAAAGCGTGTAATGTTATGTGAAATTTTGGTTTATTAAGAGTTTATTGGTCGAGACTGAATTTAGAGACAAAAATGGACAAGGAACAAAAAAGGTAAAAACAAACAGAGGGAATAGAAAGGGGTTGGTTGTAGGTTTTGGTGAAGATTAAAAGTGGGGAAAGGAGAAGTTGTCATAGAAGAAAGTGTGGTTAGAGAGGTTGCCGAAAGATAGGCAACGCCTGGTATAGTAGGCGGTGTCGGATATCGAAAAGGATCGCATTATGCTGTCTGATTCGTGTTATGTTGCGGGTTAGCGGACTATCGCCCAGTTTGAATTGATAGAATTTTTGGGAGATTTCTTGGACGTAGTCCGCTAGTGGCGTTATGTCGTGGTAACGATTATATAGATCACTAAGGGAGGTGTATCTGCCCGAATCAGAGATGAGGCGCATAAATTTGTGTTCGAGAACTCGGAGTTTTCTCATTGTCGTGGTCGGTATGCTGCACCACACCGGCGCCGCGCATGTGATGGCCGGCCTGATCACCATCGTATACAACAATTTTTTAATTTGTCCTGTTGAGTCCGCTACTCCTTGCCAGGAACGGATACAGACTCCTGGATATGGAGTAGACCTTGCGTATTGTCTCGTTTATGTGAATGTTGAACGTCAGTCTCTTGTCCAAGTTCACCCCTAGATACTTCACGCACATTGAAGTCGCCTCTACGCTCGCCCCCCATTCGGCTATTCTTGGTGTTTCCTATTTTTTTCCAAGATGGCGGGTTGACCAATACATATCAGACAGGTCTATATTTTTTAAGAATTTTATTTCAAATAAGCCAGAATTTTTAAAATTCCCATCCGATTACTAGTATAAGATATATTAAGCAGAAGTCGAAAATCCGCGAAAGCGCGTCAAAAAGTGCATATAACTTTTGACGCACACGGAATTTTTGGACACAAATATTTTTATCGTAATCAGAAGGTCATAATACATAAGAATCAACAATAAACTTTCAGGTGGAATGTTGTCGCCGAAAAGAAAAAATCAATTCAACTGCACTATTATAATAACTATTTTTTGAACGCTTGAAGAAAATTTCTATGAATTGGCGAATGCGCCGGTAAAAGATATTAAAATGTTAATAAATCCTTAAAGTATATTTATATACATAATATGTCTCATAACTTCCTGTAATTAAAAATGTATTAATTGATGTTTCAAGCACTTTTAATACTCATACAAGCGCTTCAATGGCATGATTGTCGACAATTGTCCTGTATTTGCTCAAACACGCTTTACCAATACTATTTGTACGGTTTAATACCACACAAGCATGTGGAGAGTTAAGTGGATTATCAAATAAGGTAGCATTAGTACCTTTGCGGTAGGTCTCAGGCGGAAGAGCGGCTACCTAAACGATATAGGCGGAGAGCCCTTGGCAAAATTGTACCATCATCAAATGAAAAAATTATATGCGAAATAGAGTCATATTAACAATATGAAACTGCTGGCTTCCCGAAGCATTTCCTGTGGGAAGGATGTTTAGTTAGACTAATTACCGAATTAACTTGGGTATTTCACTACCTTACAGATCATCATGAAATTTGTTAGTTGCAGAAAAATATGTATGCTTTTATAATAAATTTCTCGAGTGACCTTATTTTACCAGAAGTACTCAGGCGAACCACTTCGCGGGGTAGGAGTTTCATTATTTCACGTCCCTTATTTTTGTTTTTAGGTTTGAACTTTTCTATAAACAAAAACATTGGTCTACCAGGCCGGAAATTGCCTCATATGTAGGACAGACTTATTTTTTTTTATCAACATCGTCCATTTGTTTATAATTCAGTAGTAGATGTATAAGAGTATTATATTGTCCAATTAATTTGGAAAATGTGGAAATATTAGAGGATGAAATAATTCTTAGGATGAATTATTGTTATAGGGCGGGAGCCAGGCGGCTTTTTTTGGCACGTCATCGTTTTATGAGCTTTATGATATTTTTATCGTTTTATGGTTGATAAAGATTCACAAAATCGGGGGGAGGAGTCTTCCTGTCAGGTAAATCATGAATACTGTTTAAAAATCAGTGAAATTATGTCATCGTTACAAGGCTCATTTTTTGTATACGTACACCTTTTATGCCTAAAATGAATAAAATAGGGTCGCCAGAAAGTGTGCGACGTCAGGGGGCGCAGCAGCAATCAAAGTTGTAAACAACCGGAGGTATAGCACCTGATCGTTACAAGCTTTTTGTTAGGTTGAGAATGTTTATTTAAATATTTTTAACACAGAAAAAATTCCCAGAAATAAACTTCTGTCAGTATAGCTAGTCAGAAAGAAAATATTTAGAAATTTTGAAGAAAATTTGATATCTTTCGCATGATACAGATTATGTATATATGGTAAGTCAAGAACAGATAAATAAAAAATGGTACAATATTAACAATGAAGAAACAAATAACAACAAGATAAAAAAAACAACACGTATACAAGAGAACACATTATATAAAAGAAAAATAAATATAAATGTCAAAAGTTAAAAAGAATGAACCATTAATAATAGTAATAAAAAAACAGATATAGTAGTTTATATAATATCGTTTAAAAATTCTTCAATAGTGTAATATCCTTTTTGTACAAGGATTTTTTTAATAGTAATTTTAAATTTGCCGTTGTCCATATTTTGGATATTACTTGGCAGTTTGTTATATAATGTAATAGAATTATATTGAAGGGATTCTGTGAAAGTCGATGTCCTATGTAGGGGGATTGTTAAAGTATTCTTGTTTCGAGTATTATACAAATGATGTTCAGATATACTCTTAAAAGTATCCATATTTTTTTTCGTATTAAGTAAACATTTATAAATATAGATACAAGGCATCGTCAAGATTTGTTTGTTTATAAAACTAGTTTTGCAGCTTTCTCTGCAGTCTAAGTTGAATATTAGTCTCAATGCATAGGATGATCGACCCCAGATCAAATATTAAGTGACATGTGTGAGTCGGCTAAAGCATAGTACACAATAGTGAGTCCTACTTTATTCAACATATCTTTTAGTTGAAGTAATGCAAAGTAAGCTTGATTTAGCTTTCTGCATACATGATTAGTATGCTGTTCCCAAGACAAATTGCTGTTTACAAGGGTGCCAAGAAATTTTGAACAATCACTTAAAACTATTCCAGGTAAAGTAACCGTACGTCTTAGGTTAAAATTTAAAAATATGGTTTTATTTACATTCAGCATTAGTCTGTTTCGATCGCACCAAGTGCTCATCTCATTTAATACAGTATGAACTTTTTCAGATAGTTCATCAGCAGTTACCGTAATGATTGTGTCATCTGCATACATGATGGTGAAGCCATTTTTGATAAAATCTGGGAGATCGTTAATGTAAATTGAAAACAGTAGTGGGCCTAAAATATATCCTTGAGGAACTCCCAAGAGAATATCAAAAATATCCGATTGAACTTCACTGCATTTTATACGAAGAGATCTGTTTTGCATGAATGAAACGAAACACTTCAGTAATATACCTCTTATACCAATAGCCTGCAGCTTATCAGCTAAGATATCTTTATTGACAGAGTCGAAAGCTTTTGAGAGGTCAAAAAGAACTGTCACAATATACTTGCCATTATCTAATTCTTTATAAATTAAATCAAACAATTTAGAAGAAGCAATCTCTACCAATCTATCCTTTCTGAAGCCATGTTGGGAATCTGTTAATACATAATATTTTTCTAAAAATATTGTTACTCTATTACTGATAATATGTTAAAAAAATTTAGATATTATACTCAGTAATGATATTTGACGATAATTTTCCAGATCAAGTTCACAGCCTTTTTTAAATACCGGAATAACGGATGAGATTTTTAGTGCATCAGGGAAGTGGCCATTTTAGATTGATTTATTAAATAAGTATAACAAGAGATCAATTATATTTGATGATATACTTCTGATTATTTGTATGGTTCAGCCATCCAAGCCTGACGACTTTTTGTTTTTGAGATTATTTATGGCTTCACTTAGTTCTGATTTTCTAATGTCATAGGAAAAACATTGAATTTACGTTATTTTCAGATACTGTATGCGGTAACGATAAATTATATCCAAAATGTCTTTTAGCATTCATTGGGGCTGTCGTAATAAAGTGAGAAGCAAAACTGTTGGCAATTCTAGTATTATCAGATATTCTTTCATTACCAATAATTAGTGTCTTTGTATTACAATATTCCAAGTTTTTTTCGACCTGTTTTCAGCATTATTTATTTGGTTGTTATAAAAAATTTTTTTAGCGTTTCTAATGTTTATTCTGTGCTGTCTTTTCCCATCGCTATATATGACAAAGTTCTTATGATTGTGGACACTTTTCAAGTTATTATGTAGGGTTCTTCTTGAATTATTTCATCACTTATCCAACCATTGTCCCTGTCGTTATTGATTTTATTTTTTTATATTTGAGGGGACATGCTACGTCAAAACACCATTGTCTCAAGAAAGTATTAAAAGCTTCATTTAGATCTATACTGAGATATAATCCCAGTTAAAGTTGGCCAGACGCACATTGAATTCATAAATGTTTTCTTCTGTAACAATTCTTTTAACTTGGAAATCTTGTCATAATTATTACAAGTGCGCAGCGAGATCTGCTAATAATGCGTCGCATAATTGTACCTTACAGTTTGAGCTCGGAATATTAGTTACTAAGTAATCTAAGGCTGTAGAACTCAGGTGATCATTTATATTATGGAATGTACGAGTTGGTTCCTTTGTGGTAATTTCTAATTGAAATGATTCAAACATGTCACATAATAATTTAGTTGATAAGCATTTGTCAAAAAGATTAATATTTAGGTCACCACACAATACAGTGAAGTCATATTTCTTTTTGGTAACAAAATTTAAAGCTGATGTCAAGTTATTAAAGAAAATATTGATATCTCCATTAGGGGGTCTGTACACACAGCATATTACAGCTTTGATATTTTGCTCCAAAAAAACCAAAATACCACACATTTCAATGTGACATTCTTCTGATAATTCCTTGAATATACACATTTCATTAAAAACTAACTTAGAACTAGAAATAGCATATATTATAGAGCCACCGTAAATGTGATTACTTCGGGAAAAATGCGAAGCAAGTTTGAAATTGGTATGATGAATATTTGAGTTAGTAATCCAGTGTTCAGATATACATAGAATGTCTAGACTCTTTTCAAAAGCAAAAATCTCAACACTATTTATTTTATTAACTAGACTTTGCACATTTACATGAGCAACATTAATAATATTTGATTTTAAATTATTTGTGACATTTGAAACAACCTTGGGTATAAAAAATTGTTTGTACTAGAATTGCACTTATTGAATCATCAGCATCGCACAACGTTGAATTCTCTGCATTAATAACTATACTTGGGAAATTACTGTACACAGGTGCTTCATTATCATCATCTAAATTTGATTCCAGCTCAAATATTTCGTTCGTTTCTCTTGTGGAATTGATGTTAATGCAGGTAGAATTAATATCAGCCGATCCATTAATCTGAATAAACACTAAATTTTTTTAAAGGAACTTAGCACTCGTAATTTATTAATAATTTCATTGCTTAGCTCATTTTTGTTAAAGCTTCTGTGGGAGTCTTTATTTACATTTAATAAAGTTACACTGCTAGGTGTGCATTTGTTCAATTTTGTTATGAATTCAGACAACTTGCTATTAAATTTCCCAGGCAGCAAGGTGCCGTCATTATGACGTCGTTTTTTCGGCATTAATTACGTCAATTTCACCTTCAGCATGACGTAAAAATGACGTGAAAAAGACGGCACAATGTCACAGCCCAATGACGTCATACATATGACGCCAATATGACGTATTGGTTAATCAGTGAATTTTGCGATAAGGGAAGTAAACCTCTCATTGTAATATTTTTCCACAATTATTAATAAAGTTTTTGAAGAAAAAAAAACCGGAATGTGCAGGACCGCGGACCTTTTGACTCGCAACCTAACACAACAACAAAAACAAAACAAATTTATTACGTGTTTAACGAACATAAATGCGCCTCGCCGGATCCCGGCCCGGAGCCAGCCCAACAATCACGGCGTGCATCGTCGTGATAAATGTGGGGCTGGGCGGGGCGGCTCCGGTTCGGCTTAACAGTAATTAAATTGGGAATAGAAATAGAAACTCCTGTCTGCCGCAGGCAGACTTAAGAACTAATTAAAAATGAAAAAACATGTGCCCACATGGGCCTAAAACTAATTAAAATACACTATAAATAACTAAAAACTCACTAGGCAAACGCACTTTTGGAAAATTTTTAACTCACTGAACCATTGAACATCTTTATTTAAACTTGTTTAAAAGCTGTATACCTAGTTAGAAATAGTAAAACAAATTTATTATTACTATGTGGCAAAAATTGAACTAGTCACTAAATACTTCTATTTATTTTTATTTTATAATGATTTATTTCACGTCATTTTAATGACGTCAAAATAATGACCTAAAAGAAACGTATATTTGACGTCTTCATGATGACGTCAAAAGTACGTATTAAATATTACGTCTCTGGTACGTCATTTATTAATGACGTCAAAATAATGACCTAAAAGAAACGTGTATTTGACGTCTTCATGATAACGTCAGAAGTACGTTATAAATATCACGTCTCTGGTACGTCATTTATTGGGACAATGACGTCGGCGACGAAAAATCACCTTTAAAAGACGTCATAATGACGTCACCCTGCTACCTGGGTTTATGAATACTCATATAATTGTTTCTTCTCAACGGAACAGTAGCAATTGAGATATTCGTATTTACACACATTTTCAATTTGGTACATATATCTCTAAAGAGTGGATACTTGTCTCGTTAACAAAAAAATATGCTCTACAGAACAAAATGACCATCAAACAAGTTTTTACACTCAGATATAAGATACCGCATCCTGCTTATTTCAGTCAATTTAATACGATTTTCATCTTCCGTTATATCTCAGGGTTTAGATTTAGATCACTGACAAATGCTCTATCACTTATTTCTCAAGTTGATAAACTCCCCTTAACAAATAAGTATGCTCCCCAGAAAAAGGTGACCGTTAAAAAAATGTTCAAGTGTGTGTATCTTTCGTTATGTTGATAGAAGTCCCTTTAATAAAAAATATACTCCCCAGAGACCAGATATCCGTCAAACAAATTTTTACCCGTACGTAAAAGATAACACATCCTGTCCATATCGGCCAAATTAATGTTATTTCGAGCTTCTTTTTCATGTCAAAGTTCATTAAATGTTCTGTCTCTTCATTGCTGTATTGATAAAAGCTCGTTTAACAAATAGATAATATTCACCAGAACGATACTAAGATGTATGTTCCTTGTAACATTGGCCCATTCACACGGAGTTCCCACCTTAGAGACACCCGGTATATTGCGGTTTAGACATCTTGTACATCTTCATATTTTTGTGTGCTTAATCAGTAATCTTAGTAAGATTTTGTTCAGAAATTATAATAGAACGTAGTTTATATAAAAATAAGAGTTCACACCCTTCTGAGCATCCCCCTGTATGACGGATATGACGGATATGGCCCAATTTAAAAAGGGAGTATTCTACCATACAATTTTATATGATCCAAATTTTAAATAAAAATATTATGTCTAACGGAAGTTAAAAAACCAATGTTTCTATAAAACATCATACTTTACACGCGTATGACGATCACCCTGTATGACTAATTTGATCCAATTTCAATAGGAAGTATTCTACCATGCTATTCTCTATATGTTCCAGATTTGAAATAATAATTTTAAACCTAACAGAAAATAACATATTTAACAGCTATTCGTAGTCGGCAACACCCGACGGCATTTTTTAATCATTTCATAATAGCCTTAGAGATACCGTGTATATTACGACTTACATATCTTGTATAGTTGTCTACGGATTTGTTATGTAAGTAAAAACCGCTGCCCAAGGAATCACTACTTCCACATCCAGATTCTCTATCCAAGTCACTCACAACGAAAAAACTTTGTATGTGGAAAAAATTGTTTATGGAATTTTAATAATATAATATTTGAAATACTCTACCCCAAAAACCCATAAAACGATACCCTACATCGGTAGTGGCGGTGGATGAAGTAAAAAAATATTTTGAGGTTTCTGGTTCTTGTACATACACTAAATCACAATTTTTTTTCATCCCCTTTAATATGGGCTAATGCCAAACATTTTTTTGAGACCCTAGCTTCTCTTGTATATACTAAATACCAATTTTATCGACTCTTACCTGCTTGATTTACCCATTTACCCCAAATTTACCCCAATTTACCCCCAACCCTTCGTCAGAACAACATGAAAATATAATCTAGTTTCAGATCTCGTTAAAGTACATACGTGTACCAAATTTCAAGTCAATATCTTAAACGGTTTCAGAGTAAACGTGCGCACAAAAAAGTTACAGACAGACCTACAGGCAGACAGACAGAACTGTTTTTTTGGCTCAAACTTAAAATCTCGACGTTTCATGACATTTTAAGCCTATTTGAACAATAAAATTTTTTTTTAAATTTTTTTGTCGTTGCTATACTTCCACTGGATGTGGAAATAAAAATGTCGGCGTGTTTGATGGTGTGGTAAAGATCAAACGCGCCGACGTTTTTAGAGTGCATAACAAATCCGCAGACAACTGTACGTATTAATATTGTCATGTGCTTAATCAAAAACCTTAGTAACAAGTTTCCTCTAAAGTTGTTATAAAACAAAATTTATATAAAACCCGAAAGTGTACTCTCCCCTAACGATCGTCCTGTATGGCGGATATGATCAAATTTCAAATTATGTTTCAAACTCGAAATAAAAATTTCAGGCCCAACAGAAGTTATCGTATTTAACCTTGTATTTAACAGATATGGGCCGTCGGCAACACCCGTTTTCAACTTTTATTTACTTCATAATAGTCTTATCAAAAACACGATAATGATGGTTTAAGGTAAAATCGATATATATCATCTAATCTACAAAAAGTTCGTTCCAACATTAGAGACACCCTGTTTGTTACGGTTTAAACATCTTGTATATCTTCATATTTTTGCGTGCTTAATTAAAAACCTTAGTAACATTTTGCTCTAAGATTGTAATAAAATATAGTTTATATAAAAATAATAGTTCACACGACTCTGACGATCGCCCTGTATGGCGGAAATGATCAAATTTCAATAACCAATATAACCAGTACCATATTTTATATGTTATATATATTATCATCTAATCATATTTTATATGTTTCAAATTATAAATAAAGATTTGAAGCCCAATAGAGAATATTCTATTTAACAGATAATGGTCGTCTGTAACGTCCGTTTACAACACTTATTTATTTCATAACAATCTTATTAAAAATACCTCAGTAATATTTGAAGATAAAATTGATATATATCATCTAATCTACGTAAAGTTGATTCCAACCTTAGAGACACCCTGCATATTATGATTTAGACATCGTGTACGGCTTCATATTTTTGTGTACTTAACCATTTACCTTAGTAACATTTTGCTTTAAAATTGTAATAAAACATAGTTGATATAAAAATAAAAACACGCCGCTAAATAGGGAGTATTCTACCATATTATTTTATACATGATCCAAATTTGAAATAAAAATATGTCTAACAGCAGTGTTTACAAGAAATTAAAATAGCCTCATTGGCACCTCCGTAATCGTGGAACCCCCGGATTACTTTTATGCGATGCAGGAAGGTCCAACCTACATATCGATACCAAAATCACTCCGAGCGGACCACCTTATTTCTTAAACATTTTTAATGTCAAAACGTCTCTATACTCGCCGTACACACACATATTTAAAGTTATTCTCAAACTGAACAAACATGGTAAATGCATAGAGCAATCACTCCCTTTCATATGCAGTGACAATGATGTAAACAAAATAATCCCCAAAATATAAGGTTAGTTGCTTTATTCATTGCTGCCGGTTTTACATGAAAAAATATTACATGAAAAAATATTAACGTGAAATGCGTAAGTACTCTGTTACAAATTATAATTATATAATATCCGTCGAATCCGTCTCTGCCCTGTCCCCAAAAGTCCCATGATTACCTATTAATCCCATCAATTTCCAAGATTCCCACAAGACATTCTCCAAGACCACCGTTTTGAATACCTGTTTTTTCTCGCGGGCTCTCGGGCTAACAAGATAGTGGCGTTCTAGCAGAGTGTACTAGATGTCGGAGACGTCGTTTGAGAGCGTAAGACAGTAGGACTGCGTAACCTTCAGGGGTTCGAGGCCTCGTTGGCCTCGACGGTAGTGCGCGGGCTGCGTGAAGATGGGGTCGCGCGCCGGGTGGTGCACTAGCGCAGACTGCGCGGCCCGCTTCTTATCGAGCGAGTTTCCAGTCCGCGCCCGGCCTCGCTGTGGCAATGACCGACCAGCTGCCACTGCTATGACCCTCCGTGTCGCGCTCCTCTGCGTGTTCTTGGCGCTGCTGGGCTGCAGAGCCCATGCCGCCGAAGACTACGACTTTCAGGAAATCAACTTGAACACCTCCACTGTGGTCTTTACTGTTCCTACAGTCCCATCTCTCCATGCCACTAACACCACGCACGTGCAGGAAAAGGACCCGCTCTTTCCAAAAGATCTTTTTACTGCGACACAGCGGCGCCATGGAGCTATCATCCTGCATGTTCTTGGAGTGGTTTACATGTTTGTCGCGTTGGCAATCGTTTGCGATGAATTTTTTGTGCCGGCTCTGGATGTCATCATCGAGAAGCTTGACATTGCTGATGATGTTGCTGGCGCTACCTTCATGGCCGCTGGAGGCTCGGCTCCTGAATTGTTTACCAGCATAATTGGCGTATTTGTGTCCTTCGATGATGTCGGCATTGGCACCATCGTTGGGTCGGCGGTTTTCAATATCCTTTTTGTTATTGGGATGTGTGCAATATTCTCGAAGACCGTATTGACTCTTACTTGGTGGCCTCTTTTCAGAGACTGTTTCTTTTACTCGGTCAGTCTCATTACGCTTATTATATTCTTCAGAGATAATTATATTTATTGGTACGAGGCATTGGTGCTATTCAGCTTTTATATAGGATATGTCAGTTTTATGAAATGGAATCAACCCATGGAACGCCTTGTCAAAAAACTTATCTATAAGAATAAAGTGACCAGAGTTAGAAGTACAGATCAACTTATGCCAACGGTAAGAGCCTCTCTGTGATTTTAGTAATATTTATAATTACCGCCTAAGAGGATAAAACCGTTTCTAGAGCTAGTATGTTAAATTACACAAGCACACAAAAAAGTGGTTTGTTTCTGGGACCCCATTGGGTAACCCCCATATATTCGACGTGCAGAATACGAATCGGGTGTCCGTTTAGCTCCATCACCCACCAATTTTTAGTAAATCGCGAAAATAACCTAAACAACCTCATAAGCAACCTCATAAAGAATTTTATTAAAAAATTGCTGGCCAATAGATCTAAACGGACGCCTGATTCGTGTTCAGCACGTCAAAATACATAGGGGTTATTAGTGGAGTCAAATTAAGATTTTAATGTGAATTGTCTGCTCAGGGAAATTTTTCTATTTTAACGTGTTCAGGGGGTCAACTTAAGTTCACAGCTCAGTTTGGTAGTTTCTGCGAGGTCGGCTTATTATTTATTTAAACAATTTAATTTTTTCCATCGGTTTTCTTTGAATATCCCGAAATCTATAAGTCCTATGGAAAACAATAAAAAGAAGAAAAATGTTCATTTTGAACTGTACAATAAAAGTACATAAACTATAATTCATTCCAATTGTCATTACTATTTTAAAAAATTGAACATTGCAAAATTATGCGTTTTTAAACAAATCACTGTTCTTTCAAACATAATGGATAATATTCATTTAAATTTTAGAAAAATATAGCTTTCATAATGTACAATCACCACTTTAAATTTCAAATCAAAATGATCAGTAAAACGGCTCAAATATACAATTGTTGGTAGAACTTTGCACCCTCGTGAAATCCTGCCATCAAGACCAAGAAATGTGTATGATGGCTCAAATTGTAGCATTCTATAAGTACTTTAAGATCGCAGAGAAAAACATTTTTTCTTTTTCAAAATTAAAATGGGTTTAAATTGCAGTTGTTATAATCAAAATGAAGTCGAAAACGGTAAACGAGTAATGAAAGTAGATTTAAAAAGCCAACTTTTGAAAAAATATAGTGCTCTACTTGCATTTGGAGCTGAGATACATTAGTTTTACGTTTAGGTCACTTATAAATAAACAAATCGATATTTCTTCTTAAAATTTGGGCTGTTTATTCTCCAATGCTTATTATATTGTTTCTGCTATTTGAAGATAATCTAAATCTACAATTGTTAAAATAACATCGAATAACGCGGCTTTGAGAACATAATGCACTTTTCAATTTTTTATAACTTTTTTAATTTTTGTCACGAAAATGGTAAACTAACCTGACTTGAACAACTACTCTTATGTTTATGTATATAATACAGCTTTGTAAAACTTTTAATATTACTGATACAATAAAAAAATATATTTCGGGAGTAGGATTTGATATAATATTTGGACATATTTGGTGATTTTCAAATCTCTAACAAAATCGCTAAAGACTCCACTTTCGGGCCTCTATGCAGTATCTTTTAACAATTGTAGTTTTGGATTATTTTCAAGTGGCAGAGATAAAATAACAGACATTGTAGAATTATTAGTCCAAATTTCAATAAGAAATATCGATTTGTTTATTTATAAATGACCTAAACGTAAAAACTAACGTACCTCAGCTCTAAATGCAAGTAGAGCCTCATTTTTTTTTTAATTTGGCTTTTTCAATCTACTTTCATTGCACCTTTACCATATTAGAATTTGTTTATAACTACAATTTTAGACAACTCCAATAAATTTAATTTTGAAAAAAAAATTCTCTCTACGTGATCTTAAAGTACTTATATAAAGCTATAATTTGAGTCATCGTACACATTTCTTGGTTTTGATAGCAGGATTTCACAAGGGTGCAAAGTTTTAGCCTACAATTGTGGCTAAAATTTGACCCTTTTTAATAATCATTTTGATTTGAAATTTTAAGTGGTGACTGTATTTTATAAGAGCTATATTTCCCCATTATTTCATTGAATACTATCCATTATTTTTGAAAGAACAGTGATTTTTTTAGAAACGCATAATTTTACAATATTCAGTTTTTTTTAAACAATAATAAAAATTGAAATGAATTGTAGTTTATGTACCTACATTTATCGTACAGCTCAAAACGAACATTTTTATTCTTTTTATTGTTTTATAGATTTCGAGATATTCAAAGAAAACCGATAGAAAACACGGTCTAAAAAATTAAATTGTTTAAATAAACAATACGCCGACCTCGCAGAAACTGAAAAACTGAACCAAGAACTGAACTGTGAACTTAAGTTGATCGATCCCCTGAACACGTTAAAACAAAAAAGTTGCTCTGACCAGACAATTCAAATTGCGAATTTTTTAGTCCTAATTGGACTCCACTATTATCCAATGGAGTCCCAGACATACACCACTTTTTTTTTAGGGTACCTAAGAACCTCGTAAACGACTTTTCTTAGTATTCTAGATGTTGAATAGGTAACTTATAAAATATTTAGAGTAAGTGCTTCAATCGTAATACATTTTTATCATTTTACACAAATTATATAAATGTTTATAGGAAGGGAAAGTGCGAGAAAATACTACACAAGTGTGTATGTCATCAGTAAATGAAAAATACGAGGAAAAATAAAATTCTTGTTATTTATGTTTATTTGGGTATATTTACAGATAAAATAGATTATGCATATTGTTGAGCAGTACGCCAAACGTAAAAAGAAAATTGATATAAACTCTATCTGCTAGCGCTAATAACAGTTGTCCCAGATTTGTTTAATATGTACAAATTTTTGAGCCAACTGTTATTATTGCTAGTAGTCATTATAAAGAGCGTTTAAAAGATGACGTCAAGTTGGTTATGTAAATGAAAATGCAGGGCTTTGATTGGTTTCTATTAAGGTGGTATTTTGACCATCCAGCATTTTGATATAAATCGCTTTATATTTTTTTATAGGGTAGAACCGAAAATGAAAACAAATGTCTCTTTCCAGATCAAATGCAAATTCACTAGGTAACAAGTCGAGCGTGTATAGATTTCTTTAAAAGTTCAAAATATAACTTTTGTCAAAAATCACCAAAATCGTTTTCCTGGCTTACTTATAAAAAAGTAGCAAACTGTACAAGTTGCTAAATCTGCATTTGATTTACAATGAGTTATTTACCTTAATTTCGGACTTTTAATTTTATGTGGGATGCCTGGTCAGAATACCACCTTAATCTGTCACGCGATGCATCATATTTGGATATTATTTTCCTTACATAGTACACGAATTAATGCAATTTTGTTGAAATAAAACATTTATTTTTAATAAAAATACAGCAAATTTTCACAAAAGATGCCAAAAGTGTTCATCTTCTTACTTCAGTCTTCTTTTTAACGAAATTTAAAAATGAAACTAAAGTTCACTTATATTTTAATTACCGACATTGTTTGTTTGTGGTGTATGTAATTACCTAATTGTACTCAATAAAGAGCTTAGAACACCCGGATATGATATAAACTAGTATTAAATGTTTTTTTTTCATAATATTATGCTTACAATTATATTGTTTATACTTACAACTGATTATTTACTCCATGAATCTGTTGATACATTTATGATGTTAGATTGTTGATAGAAATAATTTGCGCAAAAGCTACTTGCAGTGATTTTTTGGAAAAACCTCTAATGTTTACCGTTACCGTTTTAAGATTTGCATAATTTTGGAATTTTCCTGAATTACTTGACATAACCATCAGAAGAAAGCATGTATAATTATCATTTTATTTGTTATTCGTTTTATTAGTATATTAATCCCAAGTACTACATTTTTAAAATGCAATAACTTTACCACTCCTTTAACGCATACACTATTTTCCCAGATTGATTTTACAAAAAAAAACTTTTTTTTTCTTATTTTGCGACAGAAAGTTATTCTTGATAAAAAAATATCTGCTTGTTCAGTTGAAATACTACTGGAATTATCAAAAGCAATGCGGGATATACGAGGCATTCGAAAAGTTACTAAGCATTAATATAATCAAGACTCTTATTCTTCATTTTAGATATAACCAAAGGACAGAAAAAAAGTTGCTTAAAATTTCAATTTTATTTCATACTCAAAAAATCATTCAGAGGATAAAAAGATTTATTAAGTGAAACATTTATTAAAAAATATTCAGAAAAAGCTACTAACGTGATGCCTGCCAACTGAGACCAAAAACGGCAATTATTACGTAATTACTTCCACATCCAGTGGAACTATAGTAACGACCTTTTTTTTTTAAATGGTGATTTAGTATGTACTTACACAAGAACCAAAGGCCTCAACATTTTTTTTACTTCATCCACCCCCACCCCTACTACCGATGTGGCATATCGTTTTATGGGTTTTTGAGGTATACGATTTCATATATTATATTATTAAAGTTCCATAAACAATTATTTCCTCGTACAATATTTTTTTCATTGTGAGAGACTTGGATAGAAAAACTGGATGTGGAAGTAGTGATTCCTTGGGCAGCGGTTTTTTAAACAACTTTTCCTTGCACCTTTTGGTTATAGAATTAAAAATAGGGATACTTTTCTCTTGAACTTTTCAATATTTAGTAAATTCCGTATATCCCATATTACTTTTGAAAATTATAATCATGTTTATCAACTAAGCAGACGTTTTTATGAAGAATAACGTTTTGTTACAAAATCAGAAATAAAAAAGCTTTTCGTCTTGTAAAGTAAATCCGGAGACACACTGTATATGGTTGATATTATGTAACTTTGTCAATATGTCGATAATTATAACAACTTGTGGGGTGGTATGGGTTCAGCTATATAAATTTAGAGAGAATTTATATGAAATAAAATTCTAGCCATTACATAATAATTTTATATTTTTACGATATCAAAAATGTATAATCCTCTGAGGGTAGGAATTGCCCCTAATTTTGCAAGCGAATTACGTATCAAAATATTTCTCTTGTACAATAACTTATTTTCTGTCCATACTACGCTCAGTAGTAGTGAACAAGGTTGAAGCTAGGTATACTCTCGATGAAAAAGGTTCGTGTTTTCCTCGGATTGTATGGGAAAATATATCAAAACAAAACTGAATTAAGTCAATAGTATGTGAACACTGTACCTAAAGTTTCTTAAATTGCTATAGTCAAATTATAAAAAAGGCTACTTCCGATTGGATTTTTTATTTTTGAGCAACACTAGGAGTGAAGAAAGTATTGTTTTTTTCTTTACCGGCAGTGTAGCGCAACTCGCTAAAGCATGTTAGTAGCGAGCACGCTTGATCACACTGTCTATCGTATACTGGGTTTGATCCCCTAGTAATACCGACATTACCATTATCGCCGGGCAATGGATGTTGTTTGATTCTTTGAAAATGTGTAATTCCTTCCGGACATGCTTGGCTTTGGACTTGGAAGATGTCTACTACGTGTGGTATTTATGTTTATGTTATCTACTTGACCTACTTTCAAAATCATACTAATTTGGGAAGATAGTGAGGGTCAATAAATGCCCTGCCGAAAGGGCATAGCAGGATAAGCATGTGTTAGCTGCCCCCGCACCAATCGGGTCGAGATTTTGAGCACAAGTTGACAGTAGTGTTAGATGAAATTTCCCAAAATATTATTTTTGGAAAATCATTTTTACGGAAGTGAAGAGAAAAATGGAAAAAAAAATTTTTCTCAAGAACGCATAAACCAATTTTCATGAAAAAAATATATGTTATGGCTTTTGATGGCACAAACGTAAGAAAAAATTATGGAGTCCATTTGTCCTTTTAAAACATATCCAATTTTCAAAGCGATCGGAAGGGTACAACGTATCCAAAATTGATAATTACTGGTGTACTGTGGGCGTACATTGGGGTTTTTCGTAGTTAGTAGTCCCAAAAACGCCTAGAGCCTATCAAAGTTGACCAATACAAATGCATTTTTTTTTAATTTCTAAACGATCCCTCACGAGCTTTTTTGATAAAAATTACTCTGCGTTTGAGTGCTAATGAATAGATTTTGATGAAATCTTGTGAAATGCGTTCGTAATGACGTTAATAAAAAAGTTGAAAAAAATATTAAAGTAGGAAATTATCGGCGAAGAGGTAGAAAACCTTTTTTCACGAGTTTCGTAACTTGTAGAATTAGGTCAAAAATTTACATTTTTTGGCCCAAAATAACATGTTTTTACTCTTGTAAATTTTTTCGAAAAATGTATATTTTTCGAGATATGGCCATTCGAAAATTCATGAAAGTGGGGGAGGGAAAATGTAAAAGTTTCTTTGAAATTGTAGCGTTTTAAAAATATGTAATTTAAAAGTTGAAAAAATTCGGACGTATGCATCGAGGCCTTCTAAACATTTTTTATCTCTTGGAATTTTTTTGTAACTTGCTAATTTTCTGAGTTATAGGCAGTTTTTCGCGATAAATAATGTACTACATTTTTTGCACATTAAAAATTCGAAAATTGAGCGTGATTTATATATTTTATTATAAAAAAATATGAAACCTATATAGTTATAACATTTTTAAACGTTCAATAAAATTTTGAAATTGAAAATGTCAAAAAGCTTTCCGGAAAATTTTTTTTTCACAATTTTTATTTGTTCATGATAAAAGTGGGAGAACTGATTCAAAGGGTGGAAATAAGTTTATATAGTTACATGAAACATATACACATTTTTTTTGTATCAATTTAAATCATTTTTATATATAAATAGAAAAAATAAAATGGGTGTTATTTATTTTATTTTTTCTATTTATATATAAAAATGATTTAAATTGATACAAAAAAAATGTGTATATGTTTCATATTTTTTTATAATAATATATATAAATCGCGCTCATTTTTCGAATTTTCATGTATTTTTTAATGTGCAAAAAATGTAGTACATTATTTATCTGCCTGTAACTCAGAAAATTAGCAAGTTACAAAAAAATTCCAAGAGATAAAAAATGTTTAGAAGGCCTCAAATTTTTTAAAACTTTTTATTATTATTATTTTTATTATTATTATATATTTTTAAAGCGCTACAATTTCAAAGGAAGGGGTAGTTTTTCATGTTTTTCCGGAATGACTCGGTGAAATCGCACTTTACAGAAAAGTTGCAAATAAAAAAAAGTTTTGTATTTCGATGATATATTCACCCGATTTTTTTCAGATTTTTTGTCAACTTTTACATTTCCCCTTCTCCACTTTCATGAATTTTCGAATGGCCATATCTCGAAAAATATACATTTTTAGAAAAAATTCACAAAAGTAAAAATGTCTTGTTTTGTGCCAAAAAATGTAAATATATCGGTTTTTTTTTCCATTTTTGACGTAATTCTATAAGTTACTAAACCCTGATAAAAGGGGTGTTTTCTACCTCTACCGATCATTTCCTACTCTAATCTTTTTTTCAACCTTTTTTTTTTTAACGTCATTACAAATATATTTCACAAGGTTTCATCAAAGTCCATTCCTTAGCACTCAAATTAGAGGTGAAGCCCCCCGTTGACTGGACTATAAACCAACTTCTATTAATGCAGAGTAATTTTTATCAAAATAGCTCGTGAGAAATTTAAAAAAAAAATTATTTGTATTTGACATCTTTGATAGGCTCTAGGCGTTTTTGGGACTACTAACTACGAAAAACCCCAATGTACGCCCGCAGTACGCCAGTAATTATCAATTTTGAATACGTTGTACCCTTCCGATCGCTTTGAAAATTGGATATGTTTTAAAAGAACATATAAGCATTTATTTGTAAGGAAATGGTGGGTGTGCCTCGAGAATATTCCCTAAAAAAAATTCTTTTTATTTTGAAACATTTTTTTCACCACTTCCTTCCGACAAATGGACTCAAGAAATTTTCCTGCGTTTATGCCATCAAAAGCCATAGCATATATTTTTTTCATGAAAATCGGTTTATGCGTTCTTGAGAAATTTTTTTTTCCATTTTTCTCTTCACCCCCATAACTCCCGTAAAAATGATTTTCCAAAAAATAATATTTTGGGAAATTTCATCTAACACTACTGTCAACTTGTGCTCAGTAATTTTTAGTTGCTTTTTGATAGGGAGATATTGACGTACGTAAATTATCCTTTTAATGTGGTGTGTCTGTAATTTTAGCAATATGAAGAATATCATATTAGGGCAACAGTACACAGAAAGAAATTTCATAATAAATAAAAACGTGTGTAATTTTTTGTTGCTTAATACATAAATAATATTCTTTAATCAGACTAAGTTTTGAACTACTGACCCTCACTATCTCTCTATATAAGTATGACTTGAACAATCGGTCACGTAGATAAAGAAAACACAATGCTTCCTTCACTCTTAGTGTCGCTGGAAAGAAAAAATCCAACCGGAAGTAGCCTTTTTGGAATTCCGACCATAGCAATTTAAAAACCTTAAAAACGGTGTTCATATTATTATACTACTGTTTCGGGTCATTATTATTTTCTTTAACCGTTATATTAGGATTATTCCAACACACCACTGAAACAGTTTGAGAATCGTCGATTCCCAAACTGGTTCGGTGGTGAGTTGGAACAAGCCTGTTATAGACGAACTCATACGTGAAAGATCCTTATCAGTAAATTTTAAAAGTGAAACATTCAGTTTAATCAACGAAAATTATTATGTGTTTTGATTCTTTAAGAATAAAGTTTTTCAATTATCTTTCAACAACTAAATCCATTTTACCATATATCCATGTATTAGGTTAAGAAATATAATATGCACAACTTATAATATAAAAAACCTACAAATGTTGCAAATATTCTGCAAATATCTAAGTAACATAAATATTGATTTTTCTCACACTCAGTAATATTACCATAAATAGCAAGCAGCGTCGAGAAGTTGACATGTACATATATTTTCACGTTGTAACTAAACTTTGATATTAACAATAGTTCTGAGGTTATATATACCCACAAGGTGATTTAAAAGTAAACTGCATCCTTTAAGAGATGGGTTGCTCTCATCTTCTTGAATTAGAATTCAAAAACGTGAATTTTCCGGAATTGCATAGTAATACTTCCAGGAAAAAAATACAAATTTTGAGACTAGGCATTGCCTATTAAGTTTATTATTTTCGGTAGTTTGGATTATTTTGTCAATAACTTTTATAAGCTTAAAGATTCTTCACGTGATTAAATAATATTTTAGTCATTATTGCTTTTACGACAAAGAAGTTATCATATTGCTGCAAAGAGCGCACTTTTAGTATTTTCACTACCAAATTTTCCCATTTGGATGCTGATCGAATATTTTCGTCGTATTTTGATGAGAGGAATTCGCTGCGGTTCATTGTAGAATGACTCTGAATAAGTTATGAGTATCCATATGCTATATGCACACATACACACATAAATAATATTATGTATGTACCTATACCTTATCTCAATCAGTTAAAAATTCTTCATTGAATACATTACAGTTACGTTGGATAAATATTAAAATTTTCGATTGGTTATAACTTCTAACTAATCAACCTCATATAATTCCACCAATAGGGAAACTTTCGGATCATCAGCGGAAATCAGACGTATGAAAACTTAGCTTCATCACCAGTAATTAGGTGAATGGTAGTAAATACCGTGTAAATATCGTGGTGTAATAAATTTAAAAAAAAGCACAAATTATTTGAAGAAGCTGCAAGTCAACAGGAAAACAATTGTTAATAAATAGTTGCTCTAAAAACCATGGGAATTTGAAATGGCTGCCATACAAGGGTTCCAGTTGTCATAAAATCATAACATTAAGAAATCTGTCATAAAATGCCATAAATTATTTATTTTGTAATAAAAATCATAAAAAATAGACAGCACAAGTTTTTCATACTTATAACCAGGGAGGTAGCGACAGATTTTTCGCGTTAATATGTATAAAGCTAGATTTTTTCTCATGATAGCTTAGACAGTATCCATGATGAAAGTGCAATTCTACCAATCTATAAGTGTTGCAAAAATGAGTAAAAAATTATACAACATGTTGCAAAAAGAGGTATCGATTTTCTGAAATGTCACAAAAAGCTACTTTTGATTTGTTCGTGCCGAGCCGAATTTTCGAATTTCGCCGTGCAATTTACGATCAGGTTTATCTGGAAGATTTCCTTTTTACGTTGCGACATTATACGGTTGTCCCAATGGCGTTTTTCGAAAAATATGAACGTGTCAAGATTGATTAGATTTTTTTTCAGTTTTTTAATAAAAGTTCGCGCTTAAAATTGAATTGGTGCTTGTTGCGCGGGTGTCACAACCTAACCTGGAATATGCGCAATATCCACATACTTAAAAAGATATACTGCGAATGGTCGACTGCGCATCGATACTGCGCTTGTAACAAAAGGAGATAGAGCACAATGCTATTTTGATATATAAATGTCATTTATAATAATGGTCATTACCTGTTAAATTTCAGTGTAATATACTACTTTAATTTCAGCAGAGAATCTTGGCAGTATTTGAATCAAATAATTATCTGTTATAGATGAGAAGTTATAAAATCAAAATTTACATAAAATTAAATTTTACTTTAGATTTTAGTACTTTAGTGTACAAGCATAATTTTTACTTGAGCATTGTTTACATGTGTTAAATTTCCTGAATGTAAAATATAATAATTATTCAGTTAATACATTTGATTTTAATAAGGTTAGTCTTTTATTTTACCATACCACATAGTGAATGCCGTTTTGGTATAACATATTTATCTAATAAATTTCTGTTTCCATATTTCTGAAAATATGTTATTCATTCTCATTTACTTTGTTGTATATGTTTGTATATTTAATGTTAGGTGGGCAACCAATATATATTAAAAAATATTGTTTTATGAAGTTATGTTATTAAACAATAAACAACAATAAATGAAGTGTCATAAAATTTTGCAAAAGTGTCATAAAATCATAAAAAAAAAATGAAAAGTGTGCTGGGACCCCTGCATATATACTGCATCAAGGATTGCAATTTCCGTTTTGAAAAAAAAAAACTAAAATTGTCAATTTAATTTAATGAGAACTTATCTTCGTCTTTTTCACAACGACGTGATCCTATCAGGGTAAACTTAAACAGGCTGGGTGGGCGACTAAATATGGAAAAGAGACATTTAATCTACGGAACTCTCTTTCACAAAACGATTACTTTTCGCAAACCTGCGAAACCTGCCTATTTATGCAATTGAATTGGATATCGCACCGACGTGCATAATGTAAACATTCCCTAAAACAGTTGACAAAACCGCAGCCTCCCTATAGGGCTCTTTTCCTATTATATGAATTTATCTCTACAACCAAATACCCGATTCTTATAAAAAAATATCAGTAACCCCCCTTTAAAATTTAAATTAAAAACAGACTTATTGCCAGGCACCGTTTCATCGAATAGCGTTCCTTGTATTTTAGTGTTCACTGAATGCATTGATTTTAAGTCCCTATTTATGTGCATTACTCATGGCCAATATTTCTTAATTTTAATTATTTTCACTGATGTACAGTTATATGTATTGCATTAGTTTGTTTCTATAAATATTGTTGTTTTTCTTGTGGATAATTTGAAACATTGTAACTTAGTCACTGTTTAAACATGATTGGTGTAGTTTTATGGAGACCCTTGACGCATACATTTTTTCCTTGTTAACTTCCTAAAAAAAAAAAAAATAATAATAAAAAAAATAAAAGCAAAAAAAAAATGTAAAAAAAAATATAAAAAAAAGTTAAAGAAACTATAAATCAATTCAACTATAAATGAAAAATACATAAAAAAAACATAATAAAATATAAATAGGAAATAGATAGGTAGATAGACAAAGAGCAATGTTAAAAAAAGGGATTTTTGGCCCATCCGTGGTAAAGTGTGGAAGCCATCTTTTTTTTACTGATTTTGGGGTGCTGAAAACGAATCGGTCACCCGTTTTGGCGAAAAATCTCCGGAACACATTAAAAAACCACCCTTATTTGGGGGTGACATTGGAGTTTTGCAGGAAATTCTCTTAAAATACTAAGTTTTGATAATTAAGTAGAAAATCAAATCATCCCTTCAACCCTCCTCGTCATTATTTCACCACCCCCAAGGAGGTTGTAAGCCACTATAACTACTATATAGTTATTTACAGGTTTAAAAAAAAAACAGAACACCTCATTGAGTGGTTGCTATAGAATATAATAATCCAATTACTTCTGGGTATTAGGGACATGTAAACTCTCATGATATGCGAACATATTATGTTCTGCACAACAAATCTAGAAATTTTAAGCTGGAGTGGAAAATTGTAACTTAACAGGTTTAAGCCTCAATAAAAATATAAACAGTTTGCTTTAAACTTTAAATTAGAGCTAAGCATTTAATATTTAATCATTACTTTTAATTTGCTTATTGCTAATTATTTGTAAGAAGGGCTCGATAGAATAAAACACGACATACAGTTAAATTCAATTTACTTAATGATTTGGTAAGATACAGAATGAAATTGGAGAGCATGAGATTTCTCAGAGAGTGAGCAAATCGAATATTGTTCGTCTAATGAACATTAGACAGGTAAATACTCAAATAATGAACAGTAAAATGTAATATATGCGTAGACAAACAAATCAAAATATAGCTGGCCATTAGGCCAATGCTAGATTATAAAGCAAGTATCTTTCTAAACACTATGCAAATAACAACAAAGTTATTAACATTATTTAAACTACAAGAAATCAGAGATATACAAATCAGCTAGAAATATAATCTCAAATTTACAACGGGACATTTAGCCTATCCAAACGAAACAAAAGACAACGCGAAAAAGGCGCAATGAAATATATAGCTTTCTACCACAAGAGCTGTGAAAGTAATTTCCCAACTGAAGGGAAAGTTATTTATTAATCGAAGCACTGAACACTAATGTTGATGCAAAATGCATACGGGGAAGCGACACAAATCACCTGTCGTAAATGACGCAACGGACTTCAAACTCTGGCAGCTCTTCTTAGACCAGCCCAAAAAATAATGTTAAAAAAAGGCTTTTTTGGCCAATCCGTGGTAAAGTGTGGAAGCCATCTTTTTTTTTTTTTTACTAATTTTGGTATGCTGAAAACGACTCCGTTACCCGTTTTTGCGAAAAATCTCGGGAACACATTAAAAAATAACCATTATTTGGGGGTGAAATTGGAATTGATATTAGTCTAAATACTAAGTTTCGATAACTAAGTAGAAAAAGAAGTAAAAAACCAAATTCACCCCTTCCTCCCATTCCCTCACCACCCCCAAGAAGGTTGTAAGCTACTGTAACTACTATATAGTTATTTAAATATTTTTAAAAAACCAGAACACCTCATTGAGTGGTTGCTATCAGAATATAATAATCTGATTACTTCTGAGTACACTCATACGCCTTCTCACCCCTAAAAGGGTGGGTCTCACCTTCTCAGGGATATTGATCGGTTTTAATTCCAAAAAAATATCCTAATACTCGAGTTATCATATTAAAGTGATTTGGCCAATTCAGATCACTCCTCAATATTTCTAATCGAAAGTCCCAAAATAGTTAGTAGATTTAGTATTTGAAGGGGCCATCAAATGAAAAAAGATTCCCATTCTAACAAACAAAAATTATTTTAATACCTAAATAATTTTTTACTATAAAAATCAAACAACATTTTTTAAAGGGAATATTGACACCATTCACTCCCTCCTTGGAGGGGTAAATATTCAGCAGTGATCTGAATTGGCCAAGTCACCTTAGTATGATAAAAAAACATCCAACTGAGTATTAGGATTTTTTTTGTAGTTAAAACCGATCAATATCCCTGAGGAGGTGGGAGAAGGGGTGAGGAGGCGTATGAATGTACACAAAAGTAATCACATTATTATATTCTGATAGTAACCACTCAATGTAAATAACTATATAGTAGGTCGTGAGGGAATGGCGAGGGGGTTGATGGGGCGAATTTGTTTTTTTTTACTTCTTTTTCTACTTAGTATTTATACTAATATCAGTTTCAATGCCACCCCCAAATAAGGGTTGCTTTTTAATGTGTTCCCGAGATTTTTTGCCAAAACGGGTGACGCAATCGTTTTCAGCACCCCACAATTAATAAAAAAGTTGGCTTCCACACTATACCACGGATAGGCCAAAAAGACCTTTTTTAACATTGTTCTTTGATAAGAAATGCAGTACTTACAGTTTGTACGGGAACTCATAGCACTCACAGGTTTATTTACTAGCATAACAGAATGCAAATTCAATAGGCTGTTATCTGGTATTTTAGAACTAGGGAGTGAAATTTGTACAGACAAGTTGATAGATTCACCAAGGCATTACGCATATTTGTTAATGTTTTGATAGCTTCCACTCGAATGATGCAATCTTAACGTTTTCGCCCAAAAATCTCGAGAAAGCATGAATGCGCCGGCTCAAGAAAGCTTCTATTTTGTCCGATAGCCTTCTATAATATAGGAAACGGAACTTTTATGACGCGCAAAAGATTCAAAAAAGATTTTATACTGGCAATATACCGTAAATACAAGAAATAATTTTATAACGAAAAAATTTAAAATGTGGTAAATTAACTAATTACACCCTGTATTATGTAAATTGTTTAATCAATAAAAGCGCTATTATTATTATCGTTAAAAATTTCCTAAAATTTCTAATATAACAAAATTCAAACTAGCTGAAATTCATAGTAAAGAAAACAACTCTTTATTAAATGTAAGCTTAAACGCTTTGGGAAAAAATGGCTCAAGATGTCTTTGTTCCGGTTCATTCCATGTTTAATTTCTGCAAGTTTTGAGTTTTGAGAGTTTTGAGAGCAAGCTCTGTTTTTTTATTGTGTTTTACACATTACATGCACAAATAATGATTAAGAAAATAAAAATTGATGATGACAAGTTTGTTGTTTAGTAGCTTTATTTAAAAAGCGCCTTTCGTTTCAAATTGTGTGAAACATGTTGATATTCTTTGTGAAATTCTGCAAACGCAGAACAATAAACTACTTATTAACTGTATTAAATGGGATTCAAGTAAATACCTGTGTCAGTGTTTGTTTCAAAAAGAATTTTATTGGACTATGTTCATTCCATTTCATCAGACATAAAGAAAATAACACATATTACGGATATAATTTATGCATAGACCTGTATAATAATATAATACAATGTAGTTTCAGACGCAATAAAATTCGAATTCGCTTATCTTCGTAAATTTTACCAGCACGACCAATCAATGATTATGTTAAACAGCTTACAAAGTGGGGGACTAGATGGGAATTTGGCGTGTAAGTTTGAACAATGAAATTGTTAGACCTGATAAAATCAGCTGTATATCTAGCTGTTTAATGCATATTAATTGCATTAGGGAAGGGGACACTAGGGTCTAAGAAAATATATAACTTAAACTTTCCGAATTCCACTAGTTTCCATTATTTGTACATGACTGTACATATATATGGTCAGATACATCTATACATTCCAAATGTAATAACCCACTGTATATTTCTCTTGTTGACGATCATAAGGATCAACGTTTATTACATATACAAAAATAGCTGGCGATAGCAATCTTTTGTATCATTAGTTACAAAATGCTTCAAAGATATCAAGCATTACACGTGATTCAGAAAATATGACGTCACATTTACTTAGGTTACATGAGTTCAAGGTAGCTTTCAACTTTATTCGTTTTGATAAGAATAGGGCAATTAATTAAATCACAATGTTGCTAATATTAAAAAATACACTCACTAAACTTTACCTAATTATAAAACTTTCACTGATTAAACCAATAAATTGAAACAAAATCAATTTAACATACAACAAAATGAGAATATGATGCAAGCTTAACCGAATTATTCGAACCTATGTGGGGCAATCTACATGTAAACAAAGTTTTACGCAGTTCCAATTTAGGTGATCTGAATTATGGAATTTACACGTTGATATAAGTTAGTATTTTCGATGCCAGAATATCACTAGCGATGACCTGCGCCGCTTGAAATATTGGAATTTATACATATTTTAGTCAAAAAGTATAAAATAAAGGAAATTACAGAAAATTACATGGGGTATAACAAATAATATAAAGCAAATCATAAATAAGTTAAATAACAGAAAGTACAATAGGACGGATTGACGATTTACTCTCAATTTTGTGGAGTTACCTGTTCTATGCTATTCCAAAAGCATACCAAAACACACTTCCCCTCCTGTTTTCCTGAATTGTGTCCGATGTGACTCTGGCTTAATCAATAAAATCAAGTTTCGAAATAATTTTCAATAGAAATTTGCATAACTAGTGCAAGTGGCTATCATTTTTTAATTAATTTAATTTAATTAAACAACGATTGGACTGAGCAAAATAAAGATTAGCCAGACTTTCTTCCTGTCACCAGCAAGTATTGCAGAAACCTCTGATAACGCAGCTGTATTCTCAGCGATGTTGATAATTTTGTTAGATGAGCCTATTTTTTCCTAACAGATTATCTAGAACATATATAAACAGTTTAGGTGAGATAGCGTATTCTTAGATTAGATTTGAAAAATGAGCTGGCTGATTGGCCTTGACCACTGTGACCTCTGTGGATCTATTGTGGCACTCCTTGTCTAATTTTACTTAGAGCTCCTTATCCAGCTTTGTCTTTTGTATCAGACTCCATAGCCTTGAAAAAGGCTCCTGGTATAGCTATCTGTCCTTGGTTTCTCTTCGCCAAGTAGTTGGAACCTCAGTCTGGTTAGGCCTTCGCAATGGCACAGCACATATACTGAGGTTTCCTCTTCCTTTTGACAGAATCTGTATGTTGCATTCTCTGCCACGCCCATTAGACTTATATGTCTATTAAGCCTACAATGCAAAGTTAGAAGACCTACCATTATCCTAATAGCCTTTCTATTTTGGCGTAGCGGGTCTTCCGTGAATTTGGCCGATCGTTCTTTAATGAACTTTTTGGCCTGTCTCTGTTGTGAGAAATTCTTCCACCATTCTATCCATTAATGGATATTCATATGCGTGACTGAGCCACACCGCAAAATGGTTTGGGTCATACTAGGGCCTTAGATGCGCCTTCATTATTTCCTTTGCACCTTACTGTATAGCGGCCACTTCAGCCTGAAATATTATGGCATGTATTTCTACCGCAAAATGGTTTGGGACATACTAGGGCCTTAGATGCACCTTCATTATTTCCTTTGCACCTTACTGTATAGCGGCCACTTCAGCCTGAAATATTATGGCATGTATTTCTAGACTTATCAGGATTTTCGTTTTCGACCTTATCCCGTAAATCCCAGCTCCGACTCTCTGTTCTGTCTCAGAGCCATCCGTATGCCGGATCGTTTGCACCGATATTGGACGACCATTTTTTCAGTCCTCTTTGTCTGGTATTTTGATTTGAAAATTTTTATAGAAGTTATACTTTGGGAACATAGTGCCCTTGGGCATTCCCAAAATGGGATCTGCCCTCAGCTCTGAGTATAACTTTTGGTGCTCTGTTTCGTGTTGTTGCCTTATGGGCGTTGCGCCTTGAATTAGCCTATGTACCACTGAACGAGCTTTGTACGCCACATAATAGCCTTATTGCTTCAAGTTGCAGTGTCTTAGTCCACCATACCATCGATCCATAGGTTAACATGAGTCTTACAACCTAGTGTATAAGCAAAGGGTTATCTTGGGGTTTAACCCCCAGTTTTTTCTACACATCTGCCTGCACCTTCCCAGGACAATGGTTGCTTTCTGTGTGACTTTTTGGATATGGGAATTCCATGTCAGTTTTTGGTCGAAAATGACTCCTAGGTATTTAACTTCGCTGGCAAATGGAATTTCCACTCCATTGAGCCTTGGGGGTTTTAGGCCTCCCAAGGTTCTTTTCCGTGTAAAGGTGACGACTTTAGTTTTGTGAGGATTTATGGAAAGTCCTTCCTCACTACACTACCTGTCGACAATGTTTAGGGATCTTTGTGAACGCTCTGATATCGTGTTCGCAAATTGCCCCTTGACTACTATCGCTAGATCGTCAGTATATCGTAGGCAGTAACAGCCTTCTGGAGATGATACTCTTGCTTGAGGGCAGCCTGTACTCACTTTTGCCTCAATGGTAGCCTCGCCTAGATTGGATACTATTATCCTCTTTTCTAGGCTGGCTTTAATCCACTGGCAGAGTACTGTTGAGACGACTCATCTATTTAACAAAGCATTCGTTAAAGATTGCGTTGTTGCGTTATCGAACGCTCCTTCTATATATATAAATGTTGCCACTGCCATTTCTTTTTTATCTAATGACTTTGTCAGTAGCCTATTTAAATCATCCAGCGCGAGGTCTGTTGATTTTCCCGGCTGGTATGCATATTGACACTCACTAAGGGAGTTTATCCTTAGTATTTCGTCTCTAATGTACCTTTCCAGTAGTCTTTGAAACGTATCCTTATACTCCTTGTTTTATAGGAAAAGAGTTGTTTTCTTCCTAAAAAAGTACGTGTATTGTTGTTGCAGAGTAGATGTTTTCGATTAATTCTATATATCTACTTTACATTTGAGCATGCATTCTAATACGTGTTTCTGTGATGTCAGATGCCTATTGCGAGTAAATTTATTACATTCCTCGATGAGACTTTTCACCATGTTAAAGTGGTCACGTGTAAAATTCAGCCTATTGACGGGGATTTTCATTTTTTCGGTTAATCTGTTGTAATTATTCCCACGAACAGTTCATATATTTCAGAAAGGAGACTGTTCTTGAGATTCATAGTATCACCTTTTATAGTCATGAGTATGACCTCTTTAGAGCCAAGCCATGGGAATTAGACCTTGTTCCAGCCATTTATTCAACAGATTTCTTAGTTTAGCTACCAGTTCAGATCCTACTTCCTTCAGTATTTTCATAATTATTCCATCTGGTTCAGAAGTTATATTGTTTTTAATAATTACTTCCACATCCCGTGGAAGTATAGTAACGACAAAAAAATGGGTCCGTGAAATTGGCCCCTCAATTTCAGATATTTTGAAAATCTTTTTGAAAATATTTACTAACTTATTAGTAAGTATTTGTAAGTTGCAAATTATAATTTGTAAGTTAACCCTTAGCAATATATAAAAAATCATATTCTAGAGGCTAACTTCTCGGAAGCCTTACAACTTTTGATTTTGGGAATTTTGTAACTATTTGTAAGTCATGAACCAGAATTTGTAAGTCTCCCCTTTTGGAGATATAAAAAATTATATCTTAGAAGCTAACTTCTAATAGCCCCCGAAATTTCGAATTTTTAATTTTTCTTGCTGCCAATATTTAGTAAGTAATTTGTAAGTATTTGCAAGTCAATGTTTTCGAAAGAATTTGATGCATCACTTAGTCCCTCAACTTTCGATTTTGAATTATTTCCTTATATAAAAAAGGTAGTAAATAATTTGTAAATATTTGTAAGACACAACCTAGAATTTTTAAAGAAACATTTATAGAATTAGCATTTAGTTATTCACTAACTTCTGATATTTTACCTTTAAAATAAACATATAAAAAACATTTACTTACGAATGAATAATATTTTTTTCTTCAAGCGTATTAAAATGTTTAAATTATGTCACCAAAAACAGAAGTAGAAGTAGGACATTGTTTTACTAGTAACAAAATGTTAGTACCGAACGCCACCGTAGTGGACATTGTCTTACTAGTAACATAATGTTAGTTCCGAAAGCGCCACCGCAGTGGGTATTGTTTTATTAGTAACATAATGTTAATACCGAAAGAAACCGGTGGCGCGCTATCCACTAGCCACTTGTCATATTGTGTCAACATGTAAGACTGTAGTTTGAATATTTGTACATTTATGATAAATAAATGAATTTTTGCATTTTAATACGCTTGAAGAAAAAATAGTATATATTACACGGAGTAGAACGCCTTTTTTTGTGTTTCGCCCAGTTTGCGGCTTCGGCTTCGCCTCAGCCGCAAATCCTGGGCTCAACACAAAAAAAGAGTGCGTTCTACTCCTAGTAATATAATATACTATTATTTGTATTTAAAAATAATTCAGTTACTGTACTTACCACTAACTGGAATATAAAAAGAAATGAAATTAAACCAAGTTTTTGTAAAAATGGGCCAAGTTTGAGTGACTGCTTATCCGTAAAATGTAGTAAAATCTGTTGTGCGGTCAAGTTCAACGTTATCGAAAATTACTTAACCTAAAAAAATTAATCCAAAACATAATATAGTCATTATGATTTTTTTATCTGAATTGGCTACCTGTGATTTTGCCATTGTGCATTACAAGATATATTGCAAGTGTTATAAAATTCAACATGGCCTTAGAATGCAATGGCCAAGTCAAGGGAAGCCAACTGAGACTAAAAAATCGCTTATGCTTTAGATTAACTATTCAAATTAAGTAGTTGTCGATAATGTTCAACTTGGTCCAACTGTTTTTTACTGCCAAGCAGTCACTCGAACTTGGCCTTTTCACAGAAATATTTTGGTTGGATATATTTTTCTTTACTATATTTCATATTGTGTTATCTTGATTGCAAACAATTACTATCATTATTATATTTTGTAAAAAAGATGAAATGGTTTCTTCCGAGTGTTACCATGGTTGTCAAATTTGACTTGACGTTTCGCTGATCATGCTGTCGGCTTCTTCAATAGGATTCTCTTCGCTTCTTATTCATTGTGCTACGTTGACCGTGATTGTTTAATCAACTGGTGCTTGGCATCTTCTCGTTGCTTGATCGTTTCAACGAAACATCTAAGAAAGGCAAAACTCCCTCTTGCTCGATTTCCATCATTAACTTGATATTTGGGGATTGGTTATTCGGTTGTTTCAAGAAAACAGACAATGAAGAATCTCCATGTGACCATATGATGAACGTATCGGCAACATAACGGAATCAATATTTTGGTATATCTATATACGCTACAGCGTATGGCTTTTTCTTCGAATGCTTCCATGAATCAGTTGGCTATTATCGGTGAAAGTGGTCATCCCATAGCTGCTGAGTACTTTTGCTTGTAGATATCTCTATACCACAGAAAATATGTTGCTGTTACTTGGGCATAACTGCACCAAATCAGGTATATCTCCTCTTAATCCTTTGTGTACAAGTTAACTGTTTTTTCAATCGGTGTGTTGGTGAACAAAGATTCGACATCGAAACCCACCATGATGTCACTGCTCGTTATTTTTAAACCTTCTAGAATTTCCACAAAATATCCGGATATCTTAACATAGCTGCTTGCCTATATAGGGTTGTGGTATGTTTGCGATAAATCTAGCGAATTCAGTAGGTGATCCGCATGTACTAACGTTTGGTATTAAAGGATTCCCAGATTTGCGAATCTTTGATAGTCCATACACTCGAGATGGTATAGTTTCACTGGTAGCAAGCGACGTTGTTCTTCTACTTGAATTGATGAATTCTTGAGGCTGTCCTCGTTTGTCTTTCAATTATTGACGTAGGATCCTTTTCTAGCTTTGTATAATGCTCTTGAGACAATAAAGACTGTAAAACTACAGCAAGTAAATGTTTTTTATACGTTTATTTTAAATGTGAAATATCAGAAGTTAGTGAATAACTAGATATTAATTCTATAAATATTTCCTTAAAAATTCTAGGTTGTGTCTTACAAATATTTACAAATTATTTATTACCTTTTATATAAGGAAATAATTCGAAATCGAAAGTGATGCATCAAATTCTTTCAAAAACATTGACTTACAAATTCTAGTTTGTGACTTACAAATACTTACAAATTACTTACTAAATATTGGCAGCAAGGAAAATTAAAAATTCGAAATTTCGGGGGCTATTAGATATAAATAATTTTTTATATCTCCAAAAGGGGAGACTTACAAATTCTGGTTCGTGACTTACAAATAGTTACATCAAAAGTTGCGAGACTCCCGAGAAGTTAGCCTCTAGAATATGTTTTTTTATATATCGCTAAGGGTTAACTTACAAATTATAATTTGCAACTTACAAATACTTACTAATAAGTTACTAAATATTGTCAAAAAAGATTTTCAAAATATCTGAAATTGAGGGGCCAATTTCACGGATCCCAAAAAAATTCTTCAAAATTTTTATTGTTCAAATAGGCCTAAAATGTCATGAAACGTCGAGATTATAAGTTTGAGCGAAGAAAAAATTTCTGTCTGTCTCGGTCTGTGTAACTTTTTTTTGTGCGCACGTTTACTCTGGAATCGTTTAAGATATTGACTTGAAATTTGGTATACATATGTACTTTAACGAGATCTGGAACTAGATTATATTTTCATCTTGTTCCGTCGAAGGGTTGGGGTAAATTGAGATAAATTTGGGGTAAATGGGTAAATCAAACAGGTAAGAGTCCATAAAATTGGCATTTAGTATATACAAGAGAAGTTAATGTCTCAAAAAAATGTTTGGCATTAGCCACCCCCATTACCACCCCCACCTCATTATTACAGGGGATGAAAAAAAATTGTGATTTAGTGTGTGTACAAGAACCAGAAATCTCAAAATATTTTTTACTTCATCCATCCCCACTACCACCCCCCTATCACCATCTCCACCCCATACCGATGTGGGGTATCGTTTTATGGATTTTGGGATAAAGGATTTCAAATATTATATTATTAAAGTTCCATAAACAATTATTTCCACATACAAAATTTTTTCGTTGTGAGTGATGTGGAGTTCCACATAATCAAAAACAAATATTATTTTAAAGTGGTTTAATGTAGTTAAAAGGTTTGGAGATAAAATTTACATTAAAACATTACCATATATACATATATATAATATATTATTAATTATGTAACCTAAGTAACGGATTTTATTTTTAATCCTCGGGATCTAGTTTTATGTAAAACAATATAACAAATAATAAGGGAAATAGTTAGGTAACTACACTACATAATACTCCCCCTAAAAAAAAAAAATAAACCAATCAATAAAAATCAAAACGTACTCTTTTAGCCACGAACGGAGCTGGACGATCTGTAATGTCAGCTAATAAATAAGCAGGTTTAATTCTGTCAACACTGACAGTCACTTCTTTTCCCTGCTTAAGGATGGTGATAATTTTAGCAGTACGTGAAATCACTTCGTAAGGACCTTGAAATAAAGGTGTGAAAACAGGTTTAATACGTGCATTACGAAGAAATACAAACTTGCAAGTATTAACATCAGGACTCACGAATGACTTCTGAGAAAAATGATTAGGATTGGGATTTGTAAAATCTAATTTTTTAAAAGTGTCGTGTAACTTATTAATAAAATAAGGAATTTCCGTACGAACGCGTGATTTAATAAAAAATTCTCCAGGGAGACGTAATGCTTGACCAAACACCAGTTCGGCAGACGAACAATGTAAGTCAACTTTGGGCATAGCTCTCAAACCTAACAAAATAATAGGGAGTTCCGAAACCCAATTAACTGAATTTGCTCTAGCTAATAAAGTAGTCTTTAATGAGCGGTGGAAACGTGATACTACAAGTGACTTGGATAGAGAATCTGGATGTGGAAGTAGTGATTCTTTGGGCAACGGTTTTTTAGTAGTGACTACTTTGTTCCTTATTTCTACATGATAAGTCTTCGGATTCGACATTCTATTTTGGTAACTCTTTCTTACAACTACTTAATATTTGGCGGTATTTTACTTGTGTATAGATCTCTATAGTATGTTTGTACCAATCAGAGCATGTCTCTTCTATTTGTGACTTTATTTTCAGTGCCATCTCTAAATCTTTTTTCAATGTTAACTTGGTTCTTAAACACCTTTTGATATTTTTAACTGCTTCATAATTTTGGTGCCATAATTATTGATGCTCTTCCGTATCTCTTAATGTATCAATTTGTTCGGATTTGTCCATTCTGTCCTTGTTTGTATCTAGTTTCAGCTGTATCTTTTTCTAAATTAGGTTTTTCCATTCATCGCTTTTTTTACCTCTTTCTAGCCTAGATTGGAACTTCCTTCTCTGATAATCTTGGTTATCAAATTAGCAGGTTTATTCATATCAATGTTTTCTCCAGATTCTTGACAATTCTCATTTGTTATGGTTCTTTTCTGCTAATAAATAATTTCTCGATCGATCTTACTTTGTACACGTAGGGTCATCTATTTGTTATTTGTCTTTAAATTTATTTTTGTTCTGATAATTCGGTGATCGCTGACCTGAAATAGCATAAGTAGTCAAATTAGAATAACGAAAGTTCAAACAGTTTATGAAGTAAGCCGTATGAATGATAGGTTTGATATTAGGACGGCATTTCAAACACTTCGAGATCCATTTTGGCAAATACAAAACAGCTAAACGATGAGCAAAATTCAAAAAATTGCATTTACAGTAGACCATAATATTATGTGGGTGAATCATCCAGGCCATTCAGTGTAAGATTGAATGAGCATAAGAATTACATTAGGAAAAATGGAATTCAAGAAGATTTGCGAACACGCTTGGGAGAACGGGCATAGAATAAAGTGGGACTTGGTAAGAACTTTAACAATAGAGGAGGGTAGAACTTGATAATTTTAATATTGCTTAAAGTAAAACCATTAATTTATGTTAATAGTTCTGTGCAAGCAATAGGTATCTATGCATATTGAATATAACATGAGCATATTATTAAAGCTTTGTTAATATACACAGAATTTTAAAAAATTTGTAACAAAGCTTTGAGAACGCAAATAAGTTCTGTTTGCGAAACGTCAGCAAAATTCATTATTTTGTATTTTTATTATTTTCCATATCATTTATTAAAAAACATCCTGTAACTGTGCCTTCGAGTTAGAGGTCTCAGGTATAGAGGTTATTATCCAGCAAAATACTGGATAATTGTATTGTTTTGTAGAGTTTACGCATATTATTTTCAGAAGAAAACACATGCTGCAGGGATTTACAGAATTAAAAGTTGAAAAACATTTTTGAAATTTTATGTCTCCGGCAGTAAATTATAACATGTCTATAAACACACTTTTAACTTAAGATGCATATTTATTAAAACATGGAACTTGAACTGGGTTGATGATTGAAGTAATCGACAGCTTTAATGTAGGCGCAATAATTATATAGATAGTGGAATAACTAATTATAAAAAGGTCTAGAATATTATCAGAAAGGTTATTGGCCTCCGAGATTCAAATGGCTACTCAATTAACCGAGAAAATTTCCATTTTATCAGCCTGCATTATAAAATTTAAATATAAAGGAACAGCGATATTGTATTAACTATATTAAATTCTATCCAGACTATTGAAAGTTCGTTGTGCGTAAATTAAAAGGGAATATCGACCCGTGTTTAGAATCTGATCTAAATTTATTGGAAGCTAGCGTTCCGCAAAGACCTCGCTTAAAAATACATTTAATAATATTGCTAATTTTAACAAAACTGTTAAATATTCCGCATCTCATCTGCATAGAAATGACAACAAGCTATATACCAGATGACTGTAAGGCAAGAGCACGAAACATAAATGAATACATCAAATGCGTATTTGATATAATAGTGTCGCGTAAGCATTGCCTCAGCATTATATTCTTCGCCGAATCAATGAATTTTCTATGTAATTGTTGAACACTGATATTTTTCGCAGTTTTTTGAAAATAAGTTAATTTTTTAGGTATACCTGCTAGTGTCAGTTTAATCACCTCCTTGATTGGCGAGAGGCTTGTCAGCATAAAGCCATGAATATTTGTTTTGATTAATTCATACTGCAACACTCATTTAAAATACGGAGTTGTTCTTTATAAAAGGAAGAAGTCTCAGTCTAATCCAAATAATTCATATAAATTCCTCTAAAGATAGTATTTTAGAATGTTGTTGTGTTGAAATCGCTTCCCAAAAACTAATTCAGTTTCCATCTATTATTGACCTTCGTACAATTCCAATTTATTTTTAAGTGGCTTGCTTAGTAAAATTGCTGACAACAAATTAGTAATTATAGGCGGAGACTTGGATTTTATAAATGTAAATTTCAATTCCAATATTACATTATTTAATAACACAGGTTTACAAAAAAAAAATGTCCGACCAATGGGATTCCATTACCGTACCCCGAAGGTTGTTGACGTGCTGAACATGATGCCGTAGTCCGTTTTGCGCCATCACGTCAGGATTTCGAGAAAACTTAACCTAAAAGTGCCAAAAATACCTTTTTCGCCTTCGTTTGTGCACAAATTAGTTCACTCAAACGACCCCAAAAACCCCCGAGTAATACGTTTTGGGCCACAATCTTCAAATTTTGATAAATTTATGGATTTTAGCATTTGCCATATTGGATCCGCCATCTTGGATTTAGAAATTATCAAATTCTGACTTCAGATTTGTGATCAGCGACCTCAAAAACCCCCGAGTAACAAAATTCAGGCTAAAATATTGAGTGAATTAATATGTCCATGAACAAAAAAGGTATTTTTAGCACTTTTAGGTTAAGTTTTCTCGAAATCCTGACGTGATGGCGCAAAACGGACTACGGCATCGTGTTCAGCACGTCAAAAATCTTCGGGGTGCGGTAATTTAATCCTATTGGTCGGACATTTTTTATTTTTTTTTGTAAACTTGTGTAATTTGTTATTGTCCCACGAAATAAATATGATAATTAAATCATATAATAAGAGTAACTGCAGAGACTGGCACCTGTATTAGACCATGTGCCAGACCTATCAGTCATTATAATTTGGGGGGACTGAATGAAACCTTTACCATGGGTTTCTGGGGTCATATGGAGCAAAAAATTCGGGGGGGTCCATCATGGGGAGGTAGCTTTCAAATATGGCGGCCGTTCAAAATGGCGACCCGACTATGAATTTTTAAATTCAATTATCTCGAGATCGGATGGAGCAATCTTGAATTTCTTTTTTTTTTAATGGAGGTGAATGAACGGAATACAGTTTTGTTCCCAATGTTTATGGCCAAAAAAATAGTATTTATCGGTCAAAACTCGAAAAAACGAAAAATAAGGTTTTTTTAAATTTGCGGTTTGCTGTTTATTGAACTAACGATTGGGTATATTGAGAACATGTTCTAAATAAGAGTTTTAGAGAAACATCTCACCTTTAAAATGCAAGAAAGAAATTGAAGATCGGATGAACAAAACCCGAGATATCGAAATTTAAAGCAGACGGGGCGGGGTTGAGCGCATTAACAAAGCGCTCGGTGCTTTGAGCACCGTGAGGCGAGACGAGACGGCCAGCCATATTTGAAAGCAACTAAGAGAAATAAAAATGCTTTATTAATATTATTAATAAACTTGAATTTATTCTTCTTCACTAGAGTCACTAATGCAGCTATAGTAATTGTACTCTTCCTCATCTACTATTGCTTTGGTACACCCCTTGCACACACAGCTCTCGGTGTATTGGATTTGAGTTGCTAAGCACGAGCAAGTTTCTGGTACACAGTTCCTCTTGCAGTAGCACCGCAAAAAGGAAAGTACGCACTCCGGTGCTGGCAAGCCTTCCATCCACTCGACGCATAAGTTACCAGAAATGTCCTTTTCCCACCCATGAGCAAAGAGGTCCGGAATTATGGGCCTAGTTTCCAGACTTCTGAGTCATATTCCGGCCTGGTAGTTGGCACGTTTATTGTGCTATCTCAAGGTGTCTTTACAAGGAGGCATTTGGAAACTCTCAATTTGCCCCCCCTCCTTCCCTCTGAACATCTGGTAACGCAGCTCATCAACAGGTTTCACCTTGCATTTAGGGGCATATAACTGGCAGACGAATTCCTCTAACATCATTAGACAGCACCCAATCTCTGCCTAACTTGCTGAAGGCTTCAATAAATCTTTGCTCCTTTTTGCACAAAAGCTTAAATCCTTTTCCCTGGCCAGTAAAAGCGCTGACTATGTCACAGCCAGACCAGCAATAATACCCGATGAGAGCTGTAACAAGTTGTTTACCTAAGGCAGATACTATCTGGGAAACGTGAATAACTGTTAAAATACTTTGGTTTCTCTTCACAATACATACATTTTTGCTTTTTATGGTTTATGCATAAACCTGCGGCCAAAACTAATACATCCGCATCGTTTGAAAACCAAAGAACTAATTCATATGATGTAGCCGCGTTCCTTGCATGCAGCATCATTCTGGAATCAGCTTCTTCTTGAGTGCAGAACAGCTCAGGAACAGTTTCGCTCCCAGGAGACGTGATCCTGAAGCAGATTTCACTAACTGTTACGAAATTTCTTGGTTTCCAATCATGTTCTTAAATTTCTCCTCTTTCCAACTGTCAACAAAGAATTTTATCATTTTATTTTTGTTTTCACTGCTCCTTAACAGCTTCCTCCAACAAACCACTTTGTGACCACCCTTGATTTCACTGAATTTCATACTTTCAGCGGTTCCTCATTTTTCCCGTTCCAACGATTTGATCGAAATCTCTCGGTAATCATCAAATGTGAGGCGGAAAGCAAAAAGGGACCTCTTGTCGGCGATGTTAATTTTTCAGTACAGTTGAAATTAGTGGTTTGGGTCAATATGATCGATTTTCGGATTTTGTCCTTTACAAGTTGTAATCGATTACAAAACCGATATAATTGAATGAAACACTTAAAATAATCGATAAAGCAGTCAATGTTCAGTATTGTTCAGCCCTGGAAAAGGTACCTCCTGTCACTTATGGAGAAATAACATGGGACCGACAAGAGGTCCCTCTTCATAAACACACTAGTAACTTAAACAAAAAAAAATCATAGAGACATGATTTTTGCACCAAATCGTTCAGAATTAGAGCTTAATTCATTTAATATCAATAACTAAAAATCGGAAATTGCCGACAAGAGGTCCCTTTTTGCTTTCCGCCTCACAAATACTATGTCAATCTACAGCAACTCCTACCTTGAGAAAAGTCGTTGTCAATTCATCAAACATTTTTTATTCTCCTTTGATGGACTGAAGTACAGCCATTGCATCAATTATGCAGGCCGAATCTTTTTCCGGCAGACTGGCAGGGGTGATGTATTTTTCTAAGTGATGGGCAAACACTGATTTTCAAGTTTTCTTCAAAGATTCATCAACATTTGCCAGAGTCCATGGAAATGGTGCCAGAGAATATTTGAACACTTCCTTCATGTCAAGTTTTACTTCCACGTCCAGTGGAAGTATAGTAACGACAAAAAAATTTTTAAACATTTTTATTGTCCAAATGGGCTTAAAATGTCATGAAACGTCGAGATTTTAAGTTTGAGCGAAAAAAAAATTTCTGTCTGTCTGTCTGTCGGTCTGTCGGTCTGTCTGTAACTTTTTTTTGTGCGCACGTTTACTCTGGAACCGTTTAAGATATTGACTTGAAATTTGGTACACATATGTACTTTAACGAGAACTAGAACTAGATTATATTTTCATCTTGTTCCGTCGAAGGGTTGGGGGGTAAATTGGGGTAAATTTGGGGTAAATGGGTAAATCAAGCAGGTAAGAGTCCATGAAATTGGTATTTAGTATATACAAGAGAAGCTGAGGTCTCAAAAAAATTTTTGGCATTAGCCACCCCCATTACCACCCCCACCTCCTTATTAAAGGGGATGAAAAAAAAATGTGATTTAGTGCATGTACAGGAACCAGAAACCTTAAAATATTTTTTTACTTCATCCACCCCCCACTACCACCCCCCTATCACCACCCCCACCCCACTACCGATGTGAGGTATTGTTTTATGGGTTTTTGGGGTAGAGGATTTCAAATATTATATTATTAAAGTTCCATAAACAATTATTTTCACATACAAAGTTTTTTCGTTGTGAGTGACTTGGATAGAGAATCTGGATGTGGAAGTAGTGATTCCTTGGGCAGCGGTTTTTTATTTTCTGCGATATAAACCATTTTACTGAATAGATTTCGGTCGCATCGGAGGATTACTTCTTTGTTTTGAACCTTGGTCGTTTTGCTCATCTTTGGTCTACTTATCTTGAGACCCACTTTCTTATTAGGATTATGAAACCCTTCTCCTTTGGCTAGGCGAACTGTGAACTCTCGATACGCTATTTTCCCCTTGTTTTCCGAATTAATGAGATCATCACACACATATTTCAGTAGATAAATGTACAATATCTGAAGGATTAGGACGAACGAAGTTCTATGAGACCTGTCACATCTTTCCCATCTCTAATTATCCGTGGCAGTGATTTATTTCGCTGGATGATAGAACGCTGCGGAAGCTCTGTGCTCAGCATTAACATAGTACCGTACTACAGCCTGGTTTTTTTGACTGAAACCCTTAGTACGTCCAGCAGTTTGGGTGTCCTTGTTCACAGTCTCTTCGATGGCTTGGTCTACTGAAAAACCTCCATCTACAAAGTATTGGTGAACAAAATTTCATTTCCCAATTTAGTTAATTCAATGAAGTGGTGTGATAGGTAGCGTGAGTAGTTCACCCTATCCAGTGCAAAACACCAAGGCACCATGTTTTCAACCGCAGCTAAGAACAGATTAGTTCGAAGAAAAGCGAGAAGTAGCTCCACTAGGTCTATATATTTCATCCAAAAGGACGACATTGCTCCATTACCTGTACGAAGATGTGTCAAGTAGTTATCAAAAGTCTCTAGAGTGGCTTGAGCATGTTCATCTTGAAGAACAGAGTTATGAGATGCATGGTTCGTCTTACGGCTCAGAGAAGTGAAGCATTGAGAGACGAAAGGTCTAACTCATTTGTATCTAATCCATTCCAAAAACCCAGAGTACAGATGTCGATTTAAAATATCACTGAATCAGCGAAACGGTGATTTTTGAATTTGTATTTGTGATTGGCCGGTTGCAGTGAATTATGAATCGATAATTCACTACAGTGAATTATAAGTATGATTTTTCACCAAAAAAATGCTAATATATGTCATATAATTAAATAGGTGTAGAAAAACCCTATTATTTTAAAATACAGTATTAATGCTCAACCCCGCCTCGTCCACTTTGAATCTCAAAATGTCGGGTTCTATTGATCCGATCTTCAATTTCTTTTTTACGTTTTAAAGGTGAGATGTTGCTCTAAAACTCTTATTCAAAACACGTTCTCGATATAACCAACCGTTAGTCCAATAAGCAGCAAAACGTAAATTTCAAAAAACCCAATTTTTCGTTTTTTCGAATTTTGACCGATAAATACTGTCTTTTTTGCCATAAACATTACGAACAAAAATGTAGTCAATTCATTCACTTACATTTAGAAAAAAAGAAATTCAAGATTGCTCCACCCGATTTCGAGATAATTGAATTTAAATATTCGCAGTCGGGCCGCCATTTTGAACGGCCGCCATATTTGAAAGCTACCTCCCCATGATGGGCCCCCCGACTTTTTTGTTCCACATGAGCCCAGAAACAGCTGGTAAAAGTTTCATTCAGTCCCCCCAAAATATAATGACTTTAGGAGGTCTGGCACATGGTCTATATTGACAACTTTGTTATTAGTTCAAATTTAAATAATTATGATACAAAAACTGTTGACTTTAGCTTTGGGCTATTAATACCAACTTGGAAAGAGAAAGTTGGGTGAATATTTATAATGAAACATGCCCTTATGCAGTATTTGATAATTTTCTAAGTATAATTTTGTATTATATCAAACTGTATTTTCCAATAAAACGGTTTCTTTAATATCAAATTCAATTATGACAAATAATAATACATAGAGGAAATTTTGAAATGAAAAATCGCGTCAGCTTATATAACGAACTAACAAAAAATACACCGTAATTATAAAATTAAATTGTGAAAAATATAACAGTTATAAAATTAAATTAGAAATAGCAGAAAAATATTATCATGACAAACGGATTAATGAATAATAATTATTCAAGAGCTATGGAGAATGTTATTTAAAAACTGCAGGGAAAAGATAAACATAAAAATGTTATACAAATTATTCAGAATAAGAATAATTTTAGACTAGGATGCTGCAAATAATTTTAACAAACAAAGTCGTTTTTTGTGCCACCATTAATAGAAACGGATGTAGGTATTAACTTTAATTAATAACCTTGAAAATTCAAACGCGTGGGGATACTGTGAGATATCAATTATTTTTTAAATGTAAATTTCCTCTATGTAGTTCATTGCTGTACATTTTAACTTTTTTCTAGTCGGTTTAATTTGTCTTTTGTCCTGCTTTTTTAAAAGAAGGAAGAGATTCCAATGATTACGCGAACTACTTAACCGTGAATTGTTAAACTTAACAATGTTTACTGCAATTGTAAGATTGACAAAGAAATGCCCCAGGGTTCTATTTTGGTACCTTTCCTATTCATAATTTTGTACGATTTATCTATTTATAAAAAAAATATTTTCAGTTTAACATCTTGTTTGTTATGCCGACGACACAAACATATTGGTCATTGAAAAATCAGTAAAACTTTTACAACTCTTTACTCAGCAAACTTATAAAATGATAGTTACCTGGACGGAAAAAGTTGTTTCCATTTAAATAGAAATAAGACTACTTATTTACCTTTCTTTGCGCAAAGAAAAACTACTTACGGATCTTTTAATTATTTGCTGCTAATAAACTCACTTCTACAGAAATTAGCAATGAAACTACTATAATCAATTAGGGCATTAGAATACAAATTAATCGTAACTATTCGTGTTACAAAAATACGTAGTTCGAATTATTGCAAAATTAAATTACCATGACTTACGCAGAAACTTCTTCAAACGATTATACGTCCTTATAATTGCCAGTCCGTGTACATGTATTCGAGGTATCATCCGTCATTTACAATATCAAAATAGTTTTCTGTATATAGATTAACTCATTAATATGATACAAGATCCAAAATCATTTTTCAACCTAATGTATATCGAACAACTATGTACTAATTACTTCCACGTCCAGTGGAAGTATAGCAATGACACAAAAATTTTTAAAAATTTTTATTGTCCAAATAGGCTTAAAATGTCATGAAACGTCGAGATTTTAAGTTTGAGCGAAAAAAATTTTCTGTCTGTCTGTCGGTCTGTCTGTCTGTAACTTTTCTTGTGCGCACGTTTACTCTGGAACCGTTTAAGATATTGACTTGAAATTTGGTACACATATGTACTTTAACGAGATCTAGAACTAGATTATATTTTCATCTTGTTCCGTCGAAGGGTTGGGGGGTAAATTGGGGTAAATTTGGGATAAATAGGTCAATCAAGCAGGTAAGAGTCCATAATATTGGTATTTAGTATATACAAGAGAAGCTAAGGTCTCAAAAAAAATTTTGGCATTAGCCACCCCCATTACCATCCCCACTCCCTTATTAAAGGGGATGAAAAAAAAATTGTGATTTAGTGTATGTACAGGAACCAGAAACCTCAAAATGTTTTTTTACTTCATCCACCCGCCCACCCCACTACCGATGTGGGGTATCGTTTTATGGGTTTTTGGGGTAGAGGATTTCAAATATTATATTATTAAAGTTCCATAAACAATTATTTTCACATACAAAGTTTTTTCATTGTGAGTGACTTTGTATAATTTTTATTGATTTTATATTATTTTATGTCCTGACATTTTCGACTATTGCTGTATTTCATATGTATTAATTCCCTTGCAAACGCTATATACTTAATGTATATTGTCCACCTGAGTAGTTTTATTTATAGAGTATAATTGTAAATATATAGCCAGTAACTGTCCTTCTAGCCCAGTACATTTAGATGAAAAAAGTGCGGTATTACGGAAATACTTTGAACTCAAAGAATTTAAATGAAACATTTTGCAACGTACTCTAAAAACAACCAATTTAAAAGTTTAACCTTTAGAAAAGTGTGCAAATATTTGTTTTGAACAAACTCAAGAAATCAAAATTTTATCAAAAAATATTTTGAAACTGCAATAATTCACACAATTTAAGTGACCAAATTACGAAAACATTCATACAGGAGTTTTCGAGACCACTAATTGCGATTTTGAAATTATAATTGGAAAATTCAAAATCATGGATCCAAAATGGCTGATTAAAATTTGAAATCCATGCAAATATCGTAAAAAAAATATATAAATATATTGCACTTATTACCAGGCCTGTCGAGAGTGGGGGGGGGGGGCAATTCGCCTCGGACCCGGACTCGTTTTGAGGGAGGGGGGCGGTTTTGAAATGTTAAAAATTTGTATTATAATTTTTTCTTAGCATATTTTAAAAAATTGTTTTGATTTCGATTTTAGATTTCTGCCCCCCTGCTCACAATTATTTTTTCGGACAAATTTTTTCACTGGGCCCTTATTTTCTCTCCACAGCCCTGCTTATTACAATACACGTTTCAAAATGAAAACGCTCCCATAATGGTAAGAGATGTGAAAGAAGATTGACAAGCAAAGTTACAGATAATGTAATTCTCTACAGAAAAGTCAGTGAGAGTATATGTCCATCTTTTATAGAATGTGCAAGAGAAGCGTACAGGTGTGGCACCGTACAGGTTCATGGAATTTAAACGCATATTTGCCAAAACAATAAAAGATACGTATATGCCGCCGCTTACTTTTTTATGCGAAATTTAATTCTCTACAACTTTGTGCCCATAGTTTTTTCACAGCTCATACCACTTTGGCAGCGTTTTTATTTTAATGTGGGTATTGCTGCCTACGTATATTATATAACTACGCATTGGTAGCCAAATTGAAGCCACCATTTTGAATTTTGTAAATTTCGGAATTTTTTGGGTGTCGGAAAGTTATAGTGTGATATTCATTCCTAATATACCTTTGTTTATAATAACCTTTGTGTTTAACCAGTCTATGTGCCCTGGGCATGAAATGTGCCTATCCTTTTTACTTCCTTCTCTTTCCCCCATCTGTGTAGCTGGCTGATGGGACCCATCCAAGGCCAAAAATTGGAGAAAAAAAAGGTACAGTCTACCTCCACGCCAAATTTCAAGTTCCTAGCTCATCGAGAAGTACCCAAACAATTCACAGGGCTGATAAATATAGTAAGAACTTTGTTGTTGTTTTATATAAAAGTGGAGTGTAACCATGTATGTGCTCGTGATTATGAATTGTTTGTTTATTTCCAATCAGCTAGGAACTACCTTCACTACCAAAAATACAAAAACTTGAAAAATTCAAAATGGCGGCGCCCAAAATTTGAGTCAGCTTGTGATTTTTAACGGTCCTCGTAGCGGAGCACGGACATCTTGATAGTCCCACTTAAAGAATAAAAAAAAATAATAACAAATATAGGCTTCGAAAGAGGATGTTCAGATGTAAGATTCTGGTGATGAAAAAATTTAAACGTTTTTTTCGTGAAAGTTACAGCTATTAAAAAATTGGTAAATTTCGACTTCGACTTTTCTTTCTAATTTCGTGAAAACAATAAGTCAATTATCATTATTGTAAAAAATCCGACACAATATGTGAAAATACACTATTCAAGCTTTAATGTCAGTACCACAAAATGTTGATATCTTATTTATTAGCTACGACAACGTCATTTGAAATTTAATGTATCGGAGGTAGAAATGGTTTTTTCTTAAATTTAAGTTTTTCAGAGCAGCATTTCACAAAATAAGTTTTTTAGTTTTTTGTCACTTCAAACATATAGACTGGTGGTACATGACCAGTCAGGTGCAACGTTTTTAAAATGCATGCCAATCATATACAGTGTGTCACAGGATAGATGTAACAAGAGGTGCAATGGACCAAAAATTTTGGAATTTTGGAATGGTATTTGGGGACTGAGTCCTGCTTGTTGTAAAACTAAAGTATTCAAAAAAATAATTTTATATTCCTGAAATTTGATACAGAGGTATAAAATTGCATTCTAAATAACTTTTCTTCGTGGAATTTTTTCATATTTTGAAAAATAAAGGTACTTTGTTAGTGGTGATTTGTACAACTTTGCTCATAAAACACCCTGTAGAACACCAAATCAAGTCATTTTTGGTATACTTTACAACAAGCAGGACTCAATCCCCAAATACCATTCCAAAATTCCAAAATTTTTGGTCCATTACACCTCTTGTTACATCTATCCTGGGACACACTGTATATGAATGAAATTACCATGAATATGCCAGAAACGCAAATTTTAGGCAGTCGTCGCGTGCAGAAGGGTGTGCAAATGGATTTTTTTGTATTTCTTTTTATTTTAAAATAAATGCCAATAGTGCCAAACGAAAAGCCTTGAAAAAAAATCCAAAATCAAAATCATCCAAAATCAAAATCATCCAAAATCAAGGACACCAAAAAATTTTACGATTTAATGTGCGCATCAAAAGTTGTTTTGCGCGCGGAAACTGCATGTCAATGAATTTCCGCTGGATTCTTTTTCACGGCTTTTCGTTTGGCACTATTGGCATCCATTGTTGCACACTCTTCTACACGCAACGACTACCTAAAATTTGCATTTCTGGCATATTCATGGTAACTTCATTCATATATATGATTGGCATGCATTTTAAAAATGTTGCACCTGACTGGTCATGTACCGCCAGTCTAATATTGTAACATAGTCTTTTCAGAGTATGATCCTATAATATGAAGTCTTTAATAAAAAATTATAAGAATGACATTTAACTAAAATAAGTGACAAATTTTATATCGCGTAACTTTATCTATTAATAGTCTATAATTTAAAAATGCTTTTTGGAAAACAAATATAAACATCAATTACATGGTAATATTGACTTTAAAAGGTTTTTTGATTTTTGTCATTTGGTGTTGCCAATGAAAAGTTATACCACTTATTGTGTATAGCCCAAGATTTTTAGTCAATATATCGCTTCTACCAGGAATTAATTATTGTAAAGCTGAAAATTTGCAGGATTGTAGTTTTGGTCCAAAACAACAAGTACTAAAAAGTTCCCTACTCTCCCCCGTCGGCTTCCCTGTTTTTGTGGAGCAACAAGGGCCTAAGTCGCAGAAATTACAGAGCTGGCTATAAAGTGCACCAGAAAGGTTGTTACTGGTCCGACTTATGTCGAAATGATCATTAAAGTTTTGGAGAAACATATCCGTTCGTACTTCATATGTTCCATGCATATTTTGTTCATGATTTTCCGTTCTATAGTGCTGTCAAAATTTCAAAATTGAAAAAATCCTGAAATGACGCCATCGCGGATAAATGAAGACTCGGAGGGGAAACGTACCCGAATAAACATTTTTCTTCATACTTTGGGCTTTCCATTGATATGTTCAAGGAAGACTTGAAGGACCACCTCAGATTTGAACCGTCTGCTAGACCACCTGCTCTCTTCGATGAGGTGTCGATGCAGAAGACTACAAAGTCAGTTATTCAAACGTTTTTTCTAAGCACTACAACTTAAGAACTTGCTGAGAGTGGGTGTGGTGTGGTGTGCTCGACAGTGGTTACTTTCTTCAGGCCCTTGTTTGGCCTCGTCCCGTCACTTTCGGAGAAATAGCCCAGGCATACGTCAGGTTTGTTCAGAAGCGATTGGGATCATCTATTAGTGTGGTATTCGATGAAATTTCCATCCTAATGCTGAGTCCGGCCACGGGCACTTCAAGCGGACGAGTGTTTAAGATCCAGGAGATCAGGAGCAGTCCTGGTCAACTGAACGACTCCGTTCTCTTCTGTCATACCATGACAGGATGCGACACCACGTCAGCTCTGTACAGAATGGGGAAACAGAAAGCGTGGACGTTCCTGAAGAGGAGATCTGAGCTACGCGGTCTTCTCACATCCTGCATCTGGCAAGAGGACTGTGGACGCCACTGGGGAAAGGTTTATTGTAGCCATTTATGGAGGCAGTGAGCAGGAAACCCCAGCTACGAGTAGTCCGATACAATGAGAGCGTGGGGAAGCAGTCGGTGACAGCCTCCTTTGATTTGGCAAGCCTCCCGCCAACATTCGTTCCGTGTATACTGCCAGGTGAGGGCATTAGGGACTTTTTGGTACGTGTTGTTTTGGACCAAAACTACAATCCTGCAAATTTTCAGCTTTACAATAATTAATTCTGGGTCAAAAATTCTGGGTGAAAAACTAAAATTCCTGAACTAGTAGCGAGCGCGCGCTTGCTCTGTCAAAGCGCGTTTGAATGTCGCGCCGCTGAGTTTCGTTCCGAGCATTAGTTGCAAAATTTCTAGCTCCGATAGTTTTGCTCAAATGAAAAAATGTATTATTCATATATTAAAGAATTGCTATACCCAAACCCTTAATGCATGAAGTAAATTTTAGGCAGGGTCGGATTAAGGATTAGTGCGGCCCTAGGCTAATCATGCATTTGCGCAATCTTATTCATAATGGAAAAAAAATTAATGAGCGGGGCGGGGCAGAATTATGAAAAAAAAAATTGTGTCGGTGGTTTCAGAATTGATGAAAAAGCAAGTTTTCCTCTGAATTCAAAACGAGCGAGGAGAGGTAGAAATATGAAAAAAAAAAAAAAAATTAAACCAAAATTGATAAGCAGGGAGAAGAAAATGGAGAATTTTTTTTCTCTCTCGAAAACGATTGATTAGCAGGAGGGTGGACAAAATATATGTTTTTAATAAACAGAGAGCGCAAGGATCTCGAGACTACCCTCATGCCCTAGCGCGCACCATTTTACGCATTGTCGCCCCTAGGCTATAGCCTAGTTAGCCTTATGGATAATTCGGTCCTGATTACTAACAAATTCCCAACATGCTACTATAAAATTTCGTAGATCTTTCCTGTAATACATATTCTGTAAACACTTTCAATAACAGCATAATATAACATAACACACCGCATATATTAGATACGCACATTCACCAAGACTGTCCGGAACAGAGTTACATATTTAAAAAACGCAGACATCTATTATCTACCAACATTGCCAGTGTCGGAGTTGGGAATCGAATCCAGTACACGATAAACAGTGTGACTAAATGGACTTCTTGATACGTGTTGTTCTGGACCAAAACTACAATCCTGCAAATTTTCAGCTTTACAATAATTAATTCCAGGTCAAAAACTAAAATTCCTGGGCTAGTAGCGAGCGCGCGTTCGCTCTGTCAAAGCGCGTTTGAGTGCCGCGCCGCTGAGTTCCGTTCCGAGCATTAGTTGCTCTCCTCATAACATGCTCTGGTTTACGCATTACCATGTCAATAGAGAAATATACACATTTTTTGTTAAATGAAGTCAAATTATTATATGACTTATTTTAGGAATAAGAGAATTAAAACCCCTTGTGATTCTCATATAATAAGATTTCTTTGAACCAGAATCAATTCGCGAATAGAACACATAACAGGAAATTGACTGCAAACTGTAATAGAAATATATCAATAATAATTATATAACAATACCGCATTTTTGTAGAAATATTCTACTGAAATGTGGAAGAATGAATCGAAGTTAACATGGCTAGCGTTGATTTTCCGTTCGAACCATTAGTCATTATTGACATAACAATTTGAAATTTAAATTAAAACAAATGATCAGCTATCATTTGCACAGACTTTCACATACATTATATATATAAAATTAATCGGTAATAATGAATAACAATAAAGCGAGAACAACAAATTTATTTTTGTTCAACTTTTTCCAAGTATTACGCAAAATAATATTTAGATTGCTTTTCAATTGAATGTATAGCTGGTATTTAAAAGGGTATCATTATAACGAAGGAATAGAACTTCATACGAACAACATTTAATATGCCCTAATAAGGAAATTATGTTTTTTTCTATAATGAATATGTGTACGAGGCGCGTCCATAAAATAGTAATTTTATGATTTTGATTATTATACCTATACTACAGTAAACTACTAGAAGTAAAAAACCACTGCCTAAGGAATCACTACTTCCACATCTAGATTCTCTATCCAAGTCACTCACAACGAAAAAACTTTGTATGTGGAAATAATTGTTTAAGGAAGTTTAATAATATAATATTTGAAATCCTCTACCCAAAAACCCATAAAACGATACCCCACATCGGTAGTGGGGTGAGGGTGGTGATAGGGGGGTGGTAGTGGATGAAGTAAAAAATATTTTGAGGTTTCTGGTTTTTGTACATACATTAAATCACAATTTTTTTTCATCCCCTTTAATAAGGGGGTGGGGGTGGTAATGGGGGGCGGCTAATGCCAAAATTTTTTTTGAGACCTTAGCTTCTCTTGTATATACTAAATACAAATGTTATGGACTCATACCTGCTCGATTTACCCATTTACCCCAAATTTAGCCTAATTTACCCCCCAACCCTTCGACGGAACAAGATGAAAATATAATCTAGTTCCAGATCTCGTTAAAGTACATATGTGTACCAAATTTCAAGTCAATATCTTAAACGGTTTCAGAGTAAACGTGCGCACAAAAAAAAGTTACAGACAGAAAGACCGACAAACAGAAAATTTTTTTTCGCTCAAACTTAAAATCTCGACGTTTCATGACATTTTAAGCCTATTTGAACAATAAAAGTTTTTTTAAATTTTTTGCCGTTACTATACTTCCACTGGATGTGGAAGTAAAATATGTAAAATCTCGGAATAATTTCATATGTATTGATAATTTTACTTCCACATCCAGTGGAAGTATAGTAACGACAAAAAAATTTAAAAAAATTTTTTTTGTTCAAATAGGTTTAGAATGTCACGAAACGTCGAGATTTTAAGTTTGAGAGAAAAAAAAAATTCTGTCTGTCGGTCTGTCGGTCTGTCTGTCTGTCGGTCGGTCTGTCTGTCGGTCTGTCTGTCGGTCTGTCTGTCGGTCTGTCTGTCGGTCTGCCTGTCTGTAACTTTTTTTGTGCGCACGTTTACTCTGGAACCGTTTGAGATATTGACTTGAAATTTGGTACACGTATGTACTTTAACGAGATCTAGAACTAGATTATATTTTCATCTTGTTCCGTCGAAGGGTTGGGGGGTAAATTTGGGGAAAATAGGTAAATCAAGCAGGTAAGAGTCCATAAAATTGGTATTTAGTATATACAAGAGAAGCTGAGGTCTCAATAAAAATTTTGGCATTAGCCACCCCCATTACCACCCCCTCCCCATTATTAAAGGGGATGAAAAAAAATTGTGAATTAGGGTGTGTGCAAGAACCAGAAACCTCAAAATGTTTTTACTTCATCCACCCCCACTATCACCCCCTATCACTACCCCCACCCCGCTACCGATGTGGGGTATCATTTTATGGGTTTTTGAGGTAGAGGATTTCAAATATTATATTATTAATGTTCCATAAACAATTATTTCCACATACAAAATTTTTTCGTTGTGACTTAGATAAAAAATCTGGATGTGGAAGTAGTGATTCCTTGGGCAGCGGTTTTTCTTTATGTGTTATTATTGTAGTAAAAGGTATCGTCTTCAGTTTCTATATGATTCGGATACTTGCTTTTACCCCCAAGAGGTGACAACCACACCTAAATTACTTCCACATCCAGTGGAAGTATAGTAACGACAAAAATTTTTTTAAAAATTTTCATTGTTCAAATATTCTTAGAATGTCACGAAACGTCGAGATTTTAAGTCTGAGCGAAAAAAATTTTTTCTGTCTGTCGGTCCGTGTCGGTCTGTCGGTCTGTCTGTCGGTCTGTCTGTAACTTTTTTTGTGCGCACGTTTACTCTGGAACCGTTTGAGACATTGACTTGAAATTTGGTACACATATGTACTTTAACGAGATCTAGAACTAGATTATATTTTCATCTTGTTCCGTCGAAGGGTTGGGGGGTAAATTGGGGTAAATTTGGGGAAAATAGGTAAATCAAGCAGGTAAGAGTCCATAAAATTGGTATTTAGTATATACAAGAGAAGCTAAGGTCTCAAAAAATTTTTGGCATTAACCACCCCCCATTACCACCCCCACCCCATTATTAAAGGGGATGAAAAAAAAAATGTAATTTAGTGTGTGTACAAGAACCAGACACCTCAAAACGTTTTTTTACTTCATCCACCCCCACTACCACCCCCTATCACCACCCCCACCCCGCTACCGATGTGGGGTATCGTTTTATGGTTTTTTTGAGTAGAGGATTTCAAATATTATATTATTAAAGTTCCATAAACAATTATTTCCACATACAAACTTTTTTCGTGGTGAGTGACTTGGATAAAAATTGTGGATGTGGAAGTAGTGATTCCTTGGGCAGCGGTTTTTTAATATTGAATATATTTGAAAAAGTGCTACTAATTTATTTTTGAAAAATAGGATACTTATGTTTTTGTGGTCGCTGATTACGAATCTGAAGTCAAAATAAAAAAATTCAAAATGGCGGATAATATGGCGGATGGAATTTTTTTCTAAAACAAGTGTTTTAAATAGACAAAATAAATTGAGCATTTAGGTCATGCTATATATTAACGAAAAACAGCATTTATGAATAAAAAAGAGCTATTGAGCAATTACAATAACATAATGACATTTTGTTAAAAAAAATTTGAAAACGCACATTGAATCGGCCATAACTTCTTTATCTTTGTGATATAGAAACAAACAAAAAAATTTTAAAGATTAGTTAATTACACAGGCCGACAAAAAAAAATGTTGTTTTAGAGACGTGACCCTACTTACTACTTATCTTTAGTAAAATTTTCCGCTGAATCCGAAAATGATTCCCCCCCCATACACCCCCAATTCCCCCAAAAATTCAAAAAATCCAAACTGGCCACCTATCTTTGGTAAAACTTTCCGCTGAACCCGAAAATGATAAAAAAAATTCTGACGTATGGATTCCCCCCATACACCCTCAATTCCTCCCAGAAGAAAATTGTTGTTTTAGAGATGTGACTCTACCTATATTTCGTAAAATTTTCCGCTGAATCCGAAAATGATAAAAAAAAATTTCTGACGTATGGATTCCCCCACATACACACTAAATTCCCTAAAAATTCTAGCGAAAAATTTTAGTTGGCTAGTTTGGGTTTTTTTGAATTTTACTAAAGATAGGGTCACGTCTCTAAAACCACATTTTTTTTTTCTGGGAGGACTTGAGGGTGTATGGGGGAAATCCACACGTCAGATTTTTTTTCGAGGGTCGGGTCTATAAAACAACATTTTATTTTTGGGGGGAATTGAGGGTGTATGGGGGGAATCCATACGTCAGAACTTTTTTTTAAAATTCAGCGGAAAATTTGACCAAAGATAGGTGGCCAGTTTGGATTTTTTGAATTTTTGGGGGAATTGAGGGTATATGGGGGGGGAATCCATACGTCAGAATTTTTTTTATCATTTTCTGATTCAGCGGAAAAATTTACTAAAGATAGGTAGGGTCACGTCTCTAAAACCACTGTATGGGGAGAATCCACACGTTAGAAATTTTTTTTTTATCATTTTCAGATTCAGCGGAAAATTTTACCAAAAATAGGTGGCCAGTTTGGGTTTTTTGAATTTTTGGGGGAATTGAGGGTATAGGGGGGGAATCCATACGTCAGAAATTTTTTTTATCATTTTCGGATTCAGCGAAAAATTTTACTAAAGATAGGTAGGTAAGGTCACGTCTCTAAAACCACATTTTTTTCTGGAGGGAATTGAGGGTGTATGGGGGGAATCCACACGTCAGAAATTTTTTTTTATCATTTTCAGATTCAGCGGAAAATTTTACCAAAGATAGGTGGCCAGTTTGAATTTTTTAATTTTTCGGGGAATTGGGGGTATATGGGGTGGGAGGAATCCATACGTCAGAAATTTTTTTTATCATTTTCGGATTCAGCGAAAAATTTTACTAAAGATAGGTAAGGTCACGTCTCTAAAACCACATTTTTTCTGGGGGAAATTGAGGGTGTATGGGAGGAATCCACACGTCAGAAATTTTTTTATCATTTTCGGATTCAGCGGAAAAATTTACCAAAGATAGGTTTGGATTCTTTCAATTTTTGGTAGAATTGTGAGTGTATGGGGGGAATCCATACGTCAGAAAACTTTTTTTTTATCATTTTCGGATTTAACGGAAAATTTTACTAGAGATAGGTAGGGTCACGTCTCTAAAACAACAAATCTTTCTTATTTCTTTCTAGCATGTTTTCACTCAATGTAATACTTTTCGAGTTATTTGACGAGTATTGTTTTGAAATACCTTTTACTAAGCTAAAATTCCAACTTTCAAGTCGTTTTAACTTAAAGACTAACAATTTGTATAAAAAGTTGCATAGAGCATTTTATTCTTAAAAATCTATTTTCTTTCCGTTTTAATGTTTTTATTTTTCTCTTAGTCACCACCCCCTGAAAAGAAGTGGCATCCACCCCCTATAAATTAGCAAGCCACTGGATAATATAGAAACTTTTCGTTGAGGCATTTACTATTAAAATGCCAAAAATGAACGAGATCCGTTTCATCATTCCGAAGTTAAAACCTCTAGTTACTGTACTACTATTGATTTAATGAAATGGGTATATTATTACCGGAGAAAAATTTTAGTAATCATAGAAAGAAATATACAGAATTTCAGTTAATAACACGCTAAAAAAATCTGTGTGTGTATATATGTGTTTCTTGTTAAAGTTAAAATTTTTATTTTAAATTTGGGATGTAAACTAGCAATATGTCGTATTGAAGCTGGGTCTTATCCATCATACAGGGTGATCGACGGAGGTATGTAAACTGTGATGTTTTATGTAACTATATTTTATTATAAATTTGGAGCAAACTGTTAGTAAAAATCATGATTAAGTACACAATAATATAGTGTTCAGATCGAACGAACTTGAAGTAGGTTAGGTGATGTATCAGTTTTGCTTATAAGGTATTTTTAAGAATATTACAATATTACGAAGTAGGTGAAAGTTGCACTCGGACGTTGCCGCAAATACTTATTTATACAATGAAAATAAAGAAATATATCGACCGTGCACTTAATCTCAATTGCACCACGTAAAAGTGAATTCTGCCATATTCGAGCAAAGTATTGATCATATAGGTGGATGTTCATGTTACAGAACATCCCAGAATCGACCTAAGTCGAAGACTAAATGAAAGTTTCGACTTAGGAAAAAGACAAAAAAGAAGGCATAACACGTGGCGCCCTCAAATTTTTCACCTAGAAAAATATGTCATGTCCATGATAGTGAAAGTATACTATGGCCAAGGGAAAGTATACTGAAAATAGCAGTATATTTTTGTTAAGACGGAAATATATTTTACTTTTTCAAAAGTGCACCAAAGTTGGTGGCAATGGCCAATGGCCAATATGGCAAGGGCGTGTAGCGTCTATAGGCAATTACTTGGCAAAAAATAGTAAAAATGGACAAGTCCGGTTTCTCGAATAAAACAAACTTGGATTCATCCAGCGACTCGTCAATTGGACGAGTGCGTTGGATAATCGGTAGAAAGCGATAGTAGGAAAACCAAATATAGGTCTTTCCAAATGAAAAAGTTATAGGGAAAACCACCTTGTGCATAAGTAAGATAAAAAGCCATTTTGCCAAAAAGTCCCTCGAAGGTGAATTCGTGCCACATCCCTTATATTGAACCTATATGAGGACCAGTACGTCGTGAGACAGAAAGTTGTAATAACTCATATATAGTTGAACTCAAATGGAACTGCGTTCTTGTAAATGATATAATCACGATAAGGAACTTTAAGAATTCTAAGTAAAATATTTTAATACTATTTCATGTCAGGCCCAAAACCCAAGAATACTTTCATCAATTTCTAGGGAAGTTGTGTGAATCTTTTTTACCAAATCGATTGCTATCTCACGCTCTCTATTGTATGGTAGCATCAAAAGGTCTCTATAGAAGAGGTGGTCGACCTTGCCCTACTTGGAGAAGGCGATTCTATTCAAATTATATAATTTATTAGATCGGATATTGCATAATTTTAAACCTAATCAATAAGTGGTATTATTTAAACGATTTCATTTTATTGATTGAATGACTTGTTTCAAGTCTTATCCCTCGAGGGTTTTCGTTTGGTAGGCCGGAATTGAGTAAATTGGGTGTCTCATACACCACAAGTTTGCTTCTCAATAGCCCGGTCACATTACGGAAGCTTCAGAGGGATTTTTTTATGAAGACAATTCAGAGATCTCTAAGTATAAAATCCATTAAAACGTTGGGTAAATAAGAAAAAGTGCATCGAGGGAAAAACCAAATTTTGGAGAGAGCGTCGTTAGTAATCTACTGTAAGTGCAACCTTGGCCTTTCTTAGCTAACAAATATCTCATACATCTTATTGAACCTGCCTGGGAGTGGAAGACCCCATACGAACAAGGGAGAACGCGACTGGCGCCCTTAATAAATAAATTTGTGTCGCGTCACTCAGACGCAGCGTGGTAGGTTCTTCTATATTCACAGTAGTTCGACTGCAACCTCTACTGATTACTCAGCTATGTCTAAACTGATTCTAGTTTACTTGTCAATATTTACTTGATCAGAACGGTAACTCAGCGGTCTAAAGCGTGTAGTGTGATGAGCACGCTAGGTCATACTGTCTATCGTGAACTGGGTTCGATCTTCACTAGCAATGCCGGTGGATAATAGGTATGTCTCGCCAGTCGAGGTTTAAGCTTGATATATTGATGGTGGTAGTTAATTTCCCAAGGAGTTTTATAATATAAATCCGTTGAGTTTCTGCTGTGTTTACCTTCACCACCTTATTGTTGTAGAATTATGTGTTTCTTTTAGTGTGTGTCTTCAGTAAGTTGATCATGATATCTGGTCCTTTAAAAGTAACCAGTATGACTGTGTCATGTGCGAACAGAGACAAAGTTGTTCGGTGGTCCTTCGTTGTGGTAAGTCATTGATGTATATGTTGAAGGGATGGGGCCAAGAGACGAACCTTGTTAATGCCGAATAGATAGACCAAAGTGATCATGACACTATCGTGATAGTCCACAATAGAAACATCTCCATATCCGACTAAAATACCCAGCTGACGTTAAGAACACACCTGCATATTTTATAGAAGGCACGCACATTATTACGATGAATTCTTATTTACCATGGAATAGTGGTACAACAAATAAACAAGCTGAAAACATACTCTTCGCCTGTTCACTGAACTTTTTATATAATTGTTACATATTCTATAGGATACTCTTCGCAGTTATTTGTAAATAATGTTAGTTTTAGATATTTTTAATTTTATAGTACGAACTTAGTTGGTAAAAGACTCAGTGTAAAATAAAATAAAAATAAAAAAAAAACTATACCATACCCAATTTGGGTTTCGAACCCGTACCCTTGGATTCCGAGTCAAAAGCGTAAGAACTACACCACCACCTAACAAGTAAAAAAACGAAAATTTTTACATTATAAGAGACGAGCTAAAATCATCTTTCCACGGTTGTGGAAATGTATGAAATGTATATTTGTAAAATATATAAATATTTATATATTAAAATAAAATATCATTTCATCAGATTTCTATTCAATTTCAAAAACATAAAAATCAAAAAAAATTTTTTCAAATTTAAATCATTAATAACATTTTTATTTACTGGTCGATTTTGTTCAAAAACAATAGGGTTCTTCCTCTAACTAACACTAACTTATTGTCCAAATTTCAGTACAATGGGATTTTTATTTCTTCAGTTATCGTGCTTACAAGAAACGTGACGGACGGACGAACAGACGGCCGGACAGACGGACATTTTGAAAGTCGTTCAGAATTCGTTTACTAACACAATGATACGACATTTTTTTGTCTGCGAGCGATATTTACGGTTTTAGAAATGTGCCGATCAAATGCAATATACTCTTCGTTTTCGTATTTGCGAAGAGTATAATAAGGTAAAGTCATTGAATGTACTACGTTTTGATATAATACGAAGTACCAAATATTTTTAAATATTGATTAAAATCTGATTCATTTTTATTAGCAGAAGTATGGTAGTAATTTAGTTATTGCATATTGTGCTTGTTACTACATTTTGAAAAAAATGTAGTATAGGTTTTGCAGACCATCGAAATCCGAAAGAAACGTCGGATCGAAATGAAAGTCATATCTATCGACTCGAGAGCGAATTTAGAAAATTCCGCCCGTCGGTCTGTCTGTCTGTCACGCTCAGCCCCTATAATCCGTTTTCGGATTTCGATGAAACTTGGGTGGTTAATAGGAGGCCTTTCGAAAACCTGCTGGAAGCTCGGCTCCGTTCGGAAACCGGAAGTACCCGATATAGACGTTTCCAAGTTTTTCGGGAAAAATTGAATAACTTGGTAACGGGCAGTCGGATCGAGATATTTCAAAAAAGAGATGGTGCCGCTAGCAACGATCTACAGATAAGTATACGGGAGACAATGTCGAAAAACAAATGTAAATTGATTTTATTTTTACAAAAACTGGTTTTCTCGAAATCGGGCTAGGAAGCACGATAACTGTCCAGGATATCGATCGATTTCGATGAGATTTGGTGGGATCGAAGGTACACGGCCACAAATGAAGCCTATTGCTGGCGGGCCGAATCCGTTGACCGCAAGTATTTTTTCCTAGGCCTAGTATGATTTTCCAAAGATATTGATAACTCCCGAACCGAAGGTCCGATTTGGATTTTCAAAAATGGCGATTGTAGGGTTCGATTAAGTCTATTAGGTGACGTTTGTGAGAAATTTGACAAAACAAAAGCGAATCTACAAATCCAGGAAAACTTAATTTTTTTGATAGATTCTACAAATACCCGACAGTTCCCTAATGAAAATCGAAAATTAAGTATTCCGTCGATCAATCTCTATAACCGGTATAAGGCACGGACCTTTTCGGACAAAAAATCTGAAATAGAGTTTTTCGAAAAATAAACGAGTTATTTACAAAGATGCATGACCACAATATAACCGATGCCCTTTCTTTATTTCAAAATGTAGTTAGCCTTTACTTTAGTCAATGCAAAAAGAAAAACAGGTACTGAATCAACCCAACAGGGATAAAAAGCATATCAAAATGTAGTTTTTAGCTTGTTCAAGTTAGTTTTCTCTATTTTTGCATGGTTCATCGTGAGAGATGTCAAAATATAGGCATCCAATTTCAATTCCTTAAAATAGAGCATTCAATCAGTACTCATTGGATGCAATTTTGTTACGATGAACCCATTTAGAAATTGTCTCTAAATATATGTGTCTTATTAAGTAGGTAAAGATTCGAAATGAGCAACTTAATTATTAAAGTCAATGCTAGAATGAAGTCTAATTAATTTGTTTTACTTTTGATGATAATAAAGCTCGTCAATTAATTGTGTAATCTGACCTTTTGAAAATTTCCCATTGGTAATATTTTTATTTAACTTAATCCGGATTTTATATAAATAGGCAACCATATCCTTTAGGGATGTGGATTAAAAATTAAACCAAACATGTATTTATTCAGTTCAGTATTTTAATCATTATTTACTACAACTTATAATGTTAAATTAAACTATATAGTACAGAAATTGTGCAAGCCGTAACGACATGGTTCTCGAGAGGCCATCCACGTAGAACGCCATTACGAAGTTGAGCGTTATAATGACCATTTGGGGATGCTCGTTACATTTTTATATAAAATTTAGCTTTATTGCTCTACTTGCGGATAGAGCAAAACACTCCGAAATTTAAAATGTAACTACTGGAAAACAAATTATGTAAAAGTACATCAATTTATATAGACTTTTAAATTAGAGAGTTGGTTACAACTACTTATAGTTATTATGAACGTAAGTTTTATAACTTCTACCTTTTTATTTTAAACATTATATAGTAAGATAAACTTGTTCACAAAAAATCTCTATATATAGTAAAGGAAAATAGATTTGTTTTTGATCCATCGTTATGATATAAGAAACATCATTAACGTAATAGCTATTCGATTGTTTTTATTTATTATGTTACTATATTATTATATTATTATATCATTATATTATTATATTATTATATTATTATATTATTATATTATTATATTATTATATTATTATATTATTATATTATTATATTATTATATTATTATATTATTATATTATTATATTATTATATTATTATATTATTATATTATTATATTATTATATTATTATATTATTATATTATTATATTATTATATTTATTATATTCATTTGAAAATTTTCATAAATTACTTTTTATTTACATTCTCTGATTATTATTTTTCGATGTCAAAAATATCAAAATTTTTTTAATGATTTTTTTATAAAAAATCTTACTAGACCACTGGGTTCGCAAGATCTTAAAATAGATTTATCTAAAATTCTATTAAACTATGTTTAATAAAAAGGTATGAGAAACAATTTTTAAAAATGCACCAGAGAATAGTCCGAAAGATGAAAACCATAATAATTTTTAATTTTAAAAGCCACTAAATAAGAAAGGAAAACTATTTCATTCATTTAATAACAGTAATGTTTACAGTTATTTAGTTTGGTTTCTAAATATTTTACGTTTTATTTAAATAAAAGAAATTGTTTTTTTTTTATTTAGTGCTTTTAGAATTAACAATTATAAGAACATTTTTGGTTGTTATGGTAACCACTTTTCGGACTAATTCACGGTGCATTTTTAAAAATTGGTTCTCATAACTTTTTTTATTACTAAACATATTTTAAAGAAATTTTGGTTAAAACTATTTTGAGACTTTGAGAATCCAGTGGTGTCAGATTTCTTACAAAAAAAAATCTCTAATAAAATTTTGCTGTTTTCGACATCGAAAAATAAATAACACAGGCTTACAAAAAAAAGGTCTTGTCCTAAGGTTCTAATCTAACTTTTCTGAAGTATTTTGATGCGCTGTAGCCAATTTTGCACAAAAAAAAATTTCTACCGTGTCACTTTTTCTCTACCACCTCTCTTATCCCCATAAAAAGGCAAATCGGTTGAAAAAAATGAATGTTATAGAGGTACTCCCATTTCAAATGGGTCACACTGTATGAATATATATTACAAGCTTTTATTTAACTTGCTTTTATGTTTGTTAGTTAGTTTGTATATTAGCATGTTTAGGCGGACTCTTGCAAGTCAATTTTGAACCAATTTAGGACGTCCAATTGACCTGAAATATTGCATACACGTGTAGTTCCGGTGACAATACAATAATATGGTACCAAAAAGTGTGTTTTGTTAGTTCTAACACTATAATTTTTAGTTTTTTTTATCGTTGTATTCTAAGAAATGGCGAAGCGTCCGGTTTTAAGTAAAGAAGCGTGCAGCGAAGGGTCCGGTATTATTTTAAGTAAGAATATGAAATAAAATAATTAAGAAAATAAAAATTTTAAAATGAAATGAAATGTAAAAAAAAAACCGCTGCCCAAGGAATCACTACTTCCACATCCAGATTTTCTATCCAAGTTACTCACAACGAAAAAAATTTGTATGTGGAAATAATTGTTTATGGAACTAATAACTAATATAATATTTGAAATCCTCCACCACAAAAACCCATAGAACGATACCCCACATCGGTAGTGGGGTGGGGGTGGTGATAAGGGGTGGTTGGTAGTGGGGGTGGATGAAGTAAAAAATATTTTGAGGTTTCTGGTCCTTGTACACACACTAAATCACAATTTTTTTCATCCCCTTTAATAATGGGGTGGGGGTGGTAATGGGGGTGGCTAATCCAAAATTCTTTTTGAGACCTTAGCTTCTCTTGTATATACTAAATACCAATTTTATGGACTATTACCTGCTTGATTTACCTATTTACCCCAAATTTACCTCAATTTACCCCCCAACCCTTCGACGGAACTAGATGAAAATATAATCTAGTTCTAGATCTCGTTAAAGTACATATGTGTACCAAATTCCAAGTCAATATCTCAAACGGTTCCAGAGTAAACGTGCGCACAACCCAAATTTACCCCAATTTACCCCCGAACCCTTCGACGGAACTAGATGAAAATATAATCTAGTTCTAGATCTCGTTAAAGTACATATGTGTACCAAATTTCAAGTCAATATCTCAAACGGTTCCAGAGTAAACGTGCGCACAAAAAAAAGTTTTTTTTCGCTCAAACTTAAAATCTCGACGTTTCATGACATTCTAAGCCCATTTGAAAAATAAAAATTTTAAAAAATTTTTTTGTCGTTACCATACTTCCACTGGATGTGGAAGTAATTTTTAAAAATAAGCTTTTATTATTATTTGACTGTACTAAAACGAAGAAAAAAAATGAAATTGATTGTCTTAAAATCTAACTCAATATTAACTTTCAAATGAATAAAAAAGTGCAGTTATTCGTGTTTCTCATTTAATTAGAAATATCTCACAGAAACAATTGATATAGTGTATTTATTATATGGTTGTAAACTGCACACACACATCGGTGCATATTAAAATTTTTGTGACGACAACATAAAAAATAGGTGTTACATGCTGACTAAAACTTATCTAAAATTCACGTTTCTTAAATTAATTGCTATGTAAATGTAATACCATGATTTTTTTTGGAGATATTCACCAATCATTTTCATTTCGTTTTACTTCCACATCCAGTGGAAGTATAGTAACGACAAAAAAAATTTTTAAAATTTTTATTGTTCAAATAGGCGTAGAATGTCTGACGGTGGTCTGTAACTTTTTTTTGTGCGCACGTTTACTCTGGAACCATTTGAGATATTGACTTGAAATTTGGTACACATATGTACTTTAACGAGGTCTAGAACTAGATTATATTTTCATCTTATTTCGTCGAAGGGTTGGAAGGTAAATTGGGGTAAACTTGGCGTAAATAGGTAAATCAAGCAGGAAAGAGTTCATAAAATTGGTATTTAGTATATACAAGAGAAGCTAAAGTCTCAAAAAAAATTGGCATTAGCCACCCCTGTTACCACCCCATTGTTAGAGAGGATGAACAAAAATTGTAATTTAGTGTGTGTACAAGAACCAGAAACCTTAAAATATCTTTTTACTTTATCCACCCCCACTACCACCCCCTATCACCACCCCCACCCCACTATCCATATGGGGTGGGGGTGGTGAGGATTTCAAATATTATATTACTAAAGTTCCATAAACAATTATTTTCACATACAAAATTTTTTCGTTGTGAGTTACTTGGTTAGAAAATCTGGATGTGGAAGTAGTGATTCCTTGGGCAGCGATTTTTTATTATCTATTAGAAATGAGCACAGTTATAATTTATCTAATAAATATATGAATTATATTTGGCGAATTTGCTTTGTTTAGGATCCTTCAAATACTTCATTGATAATCTATAAACCATTATAGTGTCTGTAAATATTTTAATCTGATGGACAGTAGCGACTTCTCTTCCAACTCGATAAGATATTATTGATGAACGAATGAATCTTGCTGGCTTCCTCATCTTTAGAAAAATAAAACTTCGGTTTAGTTTCATTTATCTGCAATATGAGCATGTTAGATTCTACCCCATGACAAAGTGCGAGTTCGACAAAATTTCCGGGATACCAGTCTTCAAACGGATACTGATAGACTTATCTCTTGGCGTCGATATTTGGTCTTTCTAGTGGAAATATGTCAACAAAATATAAAATGCCTAACTGGCTTTCAATGTGTTGTATTATCCTATATATGCAGAACAAAACCTTAATTAGTTGTCAAATGATCTCTTTCCTTACAATTTATATAAGTTTCGTAATATTATTCATCCCTGATGTTTCTTTTTAAAACTAATTTTATGACGAACTTTCTTATGTTAATATCGAAATGTAAGTATTGATGCATGATGATTCTATTATTTTCTTGTTTAACAGGTATTTAATAATCATTATTAACTTCCAGTTTATCCCTTCAACTGTTATGATCTTTGTAATTTTAAATTAATTTACTACATTTTTTTAAAATTAAACAATGGATTTTACTTACTATACCTTGATTATATTTTTACATGCACTTGACTTATACTCCTATTACTCCAGTAACATTAGCATTCAATTCGGAACAAATTTGTAACAAGCTAATTTTAGGGGGAATATGTAGGGGAAGATGTCCTATTTAATAAAAATCCCAAAAAATCCAGGTAGCGGAACCCTCAAAAATTGGGCCGCCATCTTGAAATTAGTCACTTTTTAGCTTTAAACTTGAATCATTAATCTCACACTGATTTTATCAAAAAAATTAATCAGATAAAAAGTAAAGAGTATTAAACAAGCTACAAAACAGTCTAAAATTTAATTTTCATAAATCGGCTGATAAATAACTGAGATAATGGCGACTAAAGTTTGGATAATATTCATTAAATTTGATAATTTCAACTTTAACACTAGAAAACAATATATTTTTTAATTATAATTAGCATATTAATTTTTCGCCATACTTCCGTCGTAAGTATACTCTAATTCCTTTGTTTTGTCGATGGTAAGTGACGCCTTGTGTAGCAAATACTTGTTGTCATTGCCAACGGGTCGTTATTTTTCAGAGCGTCCCTAGGGAAACAAAGTAAATTTGGGAAAATTTAAAGTATTAAATATTTTAACTTTTTTGGAAGTAAATTCAGACAAGCCTTACTTGCTATATCTTCAATATCCGACCTAATTTTCAAAAATGTTCAAAGCTATTATTATAGTACAGTCGAATTGATTTAATTATTATTTTTTTTTTTTGGCGACAACATTCCGCCTAAAATTTTATTGTTGATTCTTGTGTATTACGACCAACTGATTACGAAAAAAATATGTGCGCCTAAAAATTCCTTGTGCGTCAAAAGTTATATGCACTTTTTGACGCACTTTCACGGATTTTCAACTTATCTGCCTAATATATCTTGTACTAGTGATCGGATGGGAATTTTAAAAATAGTGGCTTATTTGAAATAAAATTCTTAAAAAATATAGACCTGTCCGATATCTATTGGTCAATCCGCCATCTTGGAAAAAATAGAAAAAAACGAAAATAGCCGAAAAAATCAAAATTGAATCTCTTTTTTATAAGAATAGTATATTGTGTATTTAGGTGTGAAAGCAATACATTCCCGGACGACGATGCAAATTGTTACAACAACAAGCATCGAAGTCCGGGAATGTGCTTTCACACCGAAGTACACATACTATTTTTTCTGAAATCATAATCAATATTATTATAAATTAAGGAATTTGTATTAATGCATAACATTTCTACATCACAATCTAACTGCTTACTAATAAATGCAATCTTAATGTGAGTTGGTTTGTCTGCGTGTATTTATTTACTGCCTAAAATATACATAAAAAACCATACGGGAATGTTACATTAACATTCCCGTACAGTTTTGTTGATTGTTGCTTGGCAACGGATCTTTTCCGGTCTGTTTTGTGATAGTTTCTTAGCAACGGACTAAAACACTGAAATTGTGCATTTTTCGATCTGAAATCGCGCCGAAAATGTGACATTCCCGATCGATTTCAGAAAAAGAGTAATTTCACCAAAGTTGGCAAAACAAAAACTCATTTATGGTCAAATATAATGCATCAATCCCGGACACCGTATGTCAAATAGAACGGTCAAAGATGGCAGACGAAATAAAATTTTTAATTCTTCGTCAATTACCAAGGAGACATTGTACCTATTTTTTTTCTTTTCGATTGTACGTTATTTCATGTAATTTTAGAGGATGGAGTTCATTTTTTTTAATTTTCAAAAAAGTGCATTTTTACAATTTTCAAAAATATATTTTTTCTACGACTGCTTTCGAAAACACAAATAACGCACAGTTGCCATGACTCGAAACTGTCATTTTTCACACGATATGTGCAAAAACCAAAAAAAACAGTCCTGTCATGTTTTTCACACAGTTCTGTCAAAAACAGAACTGACACCTTTTATTTGTATTTTTTGAAGTAGGCTGGCCTATTCAGTTTCATGGCAACCGATTTATTTAACGACTAAACATCAGTTTTGGAGTCTTCAAACCACACCACTTTTAAAGAAGTTTATTAAAAATAGTTGATTCTGTATCCGTTGAAAAAGTATTGTAAACAACACGTTTGAAAATATCTTTTTCGGAACTTGTTTACAATACTATTCTTTGACTCTCCTATTGTTCATCCAATTTTCATAGGAACAAAATGAAATATACTAAAGAAAGTTGAAAAGGAAATTTATTAAGCATATGCATGGTAATAATAATAATATAAGAATATATAATCAATAATCGGAACCAAGCAGTCAAGACTAGAGTAGTATTATTTTTTATGGGTGTGCCGATAAACAGAATAGCACTAAGAATAACGAGCGCATTAGTCGTTTAGAAAAAAATGTTTGCGTAGGTGTTTCAAACACAAGTGACATTATGAATCCTCGATTAGTCAAAAAATATTTCTAGCTAATAGTAAAAATAAGGATAGCTTTATAAAGTTATTGCGCATAGTTAATAGATAATGACTTTAACGTTAAAATATGCAGAGACGACGCCGATACTACAATCGTTAAAACTGCTATTGATTTGAAAACCGAAGACAATCAAGTTATAATAGTTGGTGAAGACATTGACCTTTTGGTTATAATGACTCAACTAGTTTGAAGTCATCATAAAAAAATCAATTTTTACAAACCTAAGATTAATAAAATAATAATTGACAAGCATTATGATGAAAATAGAATTGTTTGCAATTCCTCCTACTGAAGAGCACGTCCCTCGTATGGGGGGACTATTGGATACAGAGTTTAGGGGCCCGCTAGAGATGTTGGCAATTTTTTTTTCTAATTTCTCCCCCCTGCTCATCAATTATTAAGCGTGGGGGGGGGGCACCAGAGATCTTGGTTTCCGAGGGACCCACCAGATATGTTGACATTTCTCTCCCCCTCTCATCAATTATTAGGCGCGGGGGCCCGCCACTAAATTTGGTACCGGGGCCCATGATTTGATGCGGGGGGCCAGCTAAAAAAAGTATATAGTATATAGTATATTTCCAAGTCCAAAAATGGATGGGTTTTGAGCCTGATGTAATGAGTGAAAGTAACACTTCTCCTAAAAATTTACTAAGTGATATTTCTTGTAAATATAAGAAAGGCTGTAAAAATAATCAGTGCAACTGTGGACAATGCAATTTAAGATACACAACAAGTTACATTCATTGCATTGGAGAATATTGCAACAATTCTACACCTACATCTTTGTTACAAGACGAAGCAGGGATTGACATTTAATTCATTAACTCATTTATTAATTTCATTAATATTTTGTTTATGTTTTTAATAAAAATATGTTTTCATTTTATATGACCTTTTACTATACATATTTTAAGTCACCGCAACAGAATAATCAATGCTTAGAGAAAAAAATTATAAAATTCCAAGTCATATCTTATAATCTTTAGGCTCGAACTTTTTTAATTTTTCCGCCACTCGGATTTTTTGGGATTTTTATCTACATATTTAACACTCCCTCCCCTACATATTAACGCTAAAATTAGCTTGTTACAAATTTGTTCCGAATTCACGATATATTTTACTTAATTTTACTGGCCAATATAGACAAATTCTCTTTATCACACCACAACGTAAATTTAATTTAAATTTTTCGATTATACAGAACGCTTAATTAAATAATTATTCAGTAATAGTTGAAAGTACCGACCTCAGACTCAGCAGGGAAAAGTGTTTTCATAGTAGTACGGACACAAAAACCTTGATCAAAAACTAACCAGTGATGTCGGAGTTAGCGCGAGTTTGTTTTAACTATTTTTTTCTCTTTTTAGTTTTTTTGTACATCGTACTATTCACATGTAAAAATTAAAAAATCGTTGGAATGAATAGAATAGAATAGCCATTTATTAATCCAATCGATCATTACAATGATATAGGACAAGTCAATATAAAGAAATACAAATGAGAAAATATTTGCACATTCAAATAGAAAAGTAGAACACAAAAACAAATAAATAAACATTTAAAAACAATTGATTAAAATTTAAGTATTCACTTACGGAGTAAAAAGCATGATTTACTAGAAACGACTTTGTAGTTGACATGAACTGTTTTATATTAGTAATGTTTTTTATATTTACATTTAACTTGTTATATAAAGTTGATCCCATGTAGTAGTGGATTCGATTTGTACAGTTGTAACCTGTGTGTAGAGTATTACAAATTAAAGCCATGTCATGTGGCATAATCATGGTAAAAATTTTGAAAGATTTTATCTGGATTCTTTTTTACAATTATTAATATTTCTAAAATATATAGGCATGGAAGCGTTAAAACTTTCTCATTTATAAATGTGTCTCTACAGGATGCCCTATAATTTAATCCAAATATATAGCGTATATCTCTTTTTTGCAATATAAACACACGGTTCGTTAAATTAGAATGGCCCCAAAAAATTACTCCATATCTAATACGACTTTCAAAGTCAGCAAAATAAAATGTTTTTCTCCTCAACCATTATAGAATGTAATAATTCCGAAATTATTTTTAATAATAGAAAGTAAAAATTCTCACTTTTGAGATAGAATATTCATTCTGAAACACTTGCTTCTTATGTGTTGTCACGTATTGTCATTCTATAACAAGTGCCAAAATGAATATTTGATAGTTATGCTCAACGAAATACATAGATTGCCGTGGATGTCAAAACTGTCAGTGTCAATTCAGTAATTGTACAAACACTATAAATATAAATATTAATACAATGTAATATAATTGTTTCAATAAATAACTTGTTTTGTTCAGATTTAATTGTTTTTTTTTTACTAATGGTCGAGGAGAAAATACAGTCTGTTACTCGGTTAGAATGAAAATTCGATCTAATCCTGGTTCCTCACGTTCGTTTTCCCTCGCGTTCGGAATCTTCCACTCCTATCGAATTTTCATTCTAACCTTGTTACAGAATATACTATTACAGTATCCCTGTTGGTTATCTCAACAAGGATACTGTAATAGTTTAATAGCAAAACAACTATTTGCACACTTGTTACAAATATAGTTAATATGTGATTTCCAGTTATGTATTCCAAGTAATTTAAAATCTTCCACCTGTTGAATAGTTTTATTTTCGAACCGAATAAGAAGGCTAACAATGTAATTAGAATCTATAGAATGAAACTGCAATAAAAAAGGTTTTTCCCTGTTTATTATTAAATAGTTATTTGTAAAATATTGTGAGACTAATAACAAATTGGAATTTAAATTTTCAATTGCCAGAGTTATATCTTTGTCATTTGTTGCAATTATAATATCGTCTGCAAATACACAATGGAAAGATGTTACATGTTGGTTTATGCCATTTATATATAATAGAAACAACAAGGATAGCATAATACTGCCTTGAGGTATACCTAAACTACTGTCAAGTTTAGTAGACTATGCACTAAAATAATCAACAAATTGTTTCCTGTTCGATTTAAGAAGGTTATTTGCCGTGAGCACTTTTAGTAGCGGATTGGTAAACGTATTTTTTTAGGTACAATATTAAGGGGAAGATGTGAGGTGGGTTTTTATTAAATTCTAACAAGGTAGTAAGTAAATTTTTTAAGCATAATTGGTATATTTATACCCGTATTTATTAATTTTAATCATCTCTCGATGATGCCATCTTGATTGGCGAAATGCTGTCAGTGTACTATATAATATTGTTATGTTTGTAGAATCTTATCAAAGGTTACAACACTGGCTATGTACATTTGTTTTAAATATTTTGTAACATTATTTACCTATCGATTTATTTAAAAATAATAGGATTCTTCCTCTGGAGCTAACGCTAACTTACTGTCTAAATTTCAATACAATTGGAATTTTCTTTCGTAAGTTATCGTGCTTATAAGAAACGTGACGGACGGGCGAACAGTTGGACATTTCGAAAGTTGTTCAGAATTCTATGACTAACATAATGGTATTAAATTTTTCTCTAATTGCGATATTTAAGATTTTTAAAATGCCCCGATCAAAAGCAATATTATCTTCGTTTCCGTATTTGCTAAGAATATAACAACTAGTTGGACAGATAATGTTATATTTTTATTATTGTTTGAGTATAATATAGGTTTTTATTCTTTCTCTTTCTTATATCGAAAACCAAACAAAGACCCATATCTGCTTTTCTAAATCAAACACCCACAAAAACCCACCCATATCACCCACCGGTTTTTTTGTGATGGTGGGTTTTTGCGCCAACCCTGATTTAATAAGAAGTAAATACCTTCTTCTTCAATTTGAATAGGAACAATTCACTTGGGGCTACTACACATGTCTAGTATATCTAAATTATCAATCAAACTCGTTAGCGACCTATTTAATGTGTTCAACTCCGAGCGGCGAGGCAAAATTACAAATTAATAATACTTAGACTTACAAATTACATTATCGATTGTTCAAAGTCAACAGAATAAATCTACTAAGTTTATATTAATGTATGGTTTAGGGCAGCAATATAAATTATTAATAAGTGCGTCTCAGAAAATACTATAGCAATCAGAATAAATGTATATTTAAAAATGATTTATGATGAAAATCTTCTGATTTTTGATTAGTCCAATTTTATGTTAAGATGATACTAGGGAAAATGTATTACATTTTCGTATTAGCTCTTAAATATACGTATTTTCTCATATTTGACAAAGAATTATAGGGTGAATGTTTTCTTACAGGAACTCTAATTGATAAAAAACAAATATTATCATATTTTGTGATTTTTAGAGGCATATTATCCCTTAACAGATTTAACTATATATACAAAATTTATGATAAAAACTGTATATAGTTATATTCCTTAAAGCAATGAAAAGTACCTGAAACTATTTTAAAGATTATAAAATTTATGGTTTTTTAAATATTTATAATAAACCGAAAATAAACGCATATTTCGCTCTCACTCTGCAAAATCCTATCCATAAAACAAAGAAGCTTTGTCAAAAAAATGAAAATTTGTAAAAGAAAAATAGTAAATTGACAAATACCATATGAACCTAAAAGTTGGATAAAATATTTTAACATAAAAATTACTGGACAAAATTCTCTACCACTGAGTTTGAAACAAGTAGTTATGACTATTATTTTTTTTTTATTACTCACCTAAAGCTGGTATCTAAAATAAGTAGAAGTTGCCGTCGTGCGTCGTCGATTGATATTACCTATTTGATTAACATTTTGCCCGAATACGGCATAATTCATTTTTACCTTGTGCCATTAAGTAAGTATTCAGTCTCACCAGGAACTGCATCGATCGATATAGAAAAAAGTACGCACCAAAAAACTTTGAAAATTTAGGGAATAATTAATGCCATGCGGCCAATTCAAAGAAAATAATTACAAACATTCGGCACTTCCGCTTATACAGGAAGTCAATACTTACTTGCTTATTTTAAACGGAACACCCTATATATTTCAAAAAGTTTTCGAAAAGAGCGAAACATTCTGAGTAGAAAACATGTAACATACTCTATACCTAAACCCAGCCGTTTCAGAGATATTTGACATTTTATAAAAAAATTTATGAACAAAAATGGTTTTTTTTGCCTTATGGGTTGCGGTGCCAAAAATCCCGCTGTACTGAAGTTTAAGCTTATTGTACCCCATAGTCTCGTTATCCTATTAATCCCGTTCTTCTCCAAAAGGAGAGTGTACGGTCAATGGAAACTATTTCCGGTTGGTCTCCCGAAATACGAAAATACGAAAACCTCCCAGCCACCAAGGCTGGGCATTCACACAGTATGTGGTGAGAAGTTTGCTCATCCTCACCACACATCTCGCATTTTGGATTGTCCTTCACACCTGTGTTGGTTAGGTGTCTATTCAGTGTGCAGTGCCCTGTTAGGATTCCCACTGCACCTGCACATCTCAGCTGTTTTCTGCTCAGCTTTAGCAATTCGTTGGTCTTTGCTTTGGATGGCCCGCCAGTGATGAACATACATGACTGTCTCATCCCCGGCGCGCCGGTCCAATAAAAGTTATGTTTCTAACTCAATAGTTCCTTTACCATTCGTGTAATGGTTTGCAAAAACCTTTAGAACATTACCGCGTAAAAGATCCTCTATTGGTTTCTGACGTGTAGAAAGACCATAAGTTGGCTACACTCCTCAGTTTAAAGAAATTCAATAATAATATACCAACTTTTCAGTTTTTTACGTTACATTTTATCAACTTCAAACCGCGAAAACTTGTTTAAATCAAATGTAACACCCCGCGTCAAAGAAATTAGCCATGATTAGAAATAATCACTAGTCTGTCATTCTTTTATGTCAAAAAATACCACCGCGTTTAAACTATATCCACCAAGATTTTTTAAACTTGTTTATTATTTATGGAGAATGTAATAAAGTAATATCAAGAACATGTAACACATTATTTGCCCACTCCATAAGTAATAACCAAGTTTAAAAAGTCTTCGTGGATGTAATTTCAACGCAGTGTAGTAGAGTAAAATCTGGAAGTAAAGTCTCTTAGTTTTCGAGAAAAAAAAAACCGGCGTAGAACCAAATCAGACTTAGTGGGATTCTTTAGTAAGATAATCGTGTACACGAAATTGTTTTTTACGACATTTTTCGGTGGTCGAGAACTTTTTTATTTCGGAAAAACTCAAAAAAATAGATTTTTAATGAAATATGTTTTTTAACGTCTCCACCGCTATATCTCTGAAAATATTTGCGCTATCAAGCTATTTTTCTTTTAGATTAAAGTAGACACAATAGCGCTTAGATCAACGTCCCACGTGAACCCGATTTATTTTTTTTTAAGTTGGTAAAATAATAGGAAACTCAAACTTGTTATTTTCAGTAGCGTAATTTTAGGCAATCGAGAAAAAAGTTTATTTATGAAAATTTGTATATACATGCTGCGTACAAATTGAAGCCAATAGTTGAAAAAAGTTTTTAGGAGAAAAATTTTTCATGTCCCGTTTATAGTATTGAGTCAACGATTTTTTTTAACGGGCCAAAGTCATATTCTTGCGCGCTCGGCTGTAGCAAGCCTGTCGCCTGCAACGATCTGACGATCCCGGTCGGGGTGTATATAGTAGTTCAACTTATATCAATAGGTACAAAATCAGTAGTGATCAAAAGCATCTAGGGGATCAATATTATTGTTCAATATTTCATGTATTGTACAGCAGTATTGATCATATGTTGTTAATATTATTTGAGGGGGTGGCACTTAAAAATATATATGAAGTACAATTATATTTTAAGAAGAAAAGGTTCTATGCAATTTTTCACATAAATTAATAGTTTTTAAGTTATAACGACTTCAATATTGCGATTTTAGCTTAAAAAAAGGTATTTCTAAACGGCTTTCGTCAAGTATCTCAAAAAGTATTACTTTATCGAAAAAATATTATAGACCAATTACAGAAAGTACAAACTGGGAATTAATTATATTTTTTGTTTATTGATATATTGATATTTAGGATTAATAATTTCGGAGATATTTAAGTTTACATTTGGCATCCAAGTGTTCATAAGATAACTATTTAGAGTGAGAGTTAAATATCTCAGAAACTGTGACACCTACGCCAAGGATACTAATAGATACAATAATAGGTTATTAATTAAGCTCTTAACTATTTTTTTATTTATTTATGTAGCATAAAAAACAAAGAAGTTATGACCGAAGCAATGTCCGTCTACACATTATTTTAATAACAACGTCACCATTTTGTTACTGTAATGAGCCAGTAATTAAAAAAAAAATAATTTCAAACACAGTTTCTCATTAATATACAGCATGACGTAGATGCTCAAATTTTTTGGTTCGTATACAGCACTTGCTTTAGAAAAAATACAGTTTAAACTATAAAGGTATTTTCGATAAAACGTATTTTTTTTTCCTATTCCAAATATCTCAATAAATATTAGTTTTGTTCAAAAATGTGTAGAGACAAAAAATAAGCTCATAAACTAATAATGAATTTCGCTGGTTTATTTATTTACATAGATTTAATAGTTTCGGAGATAATAGTTTACAAATGGCATCCGAACGTTCATAAGACGAAAAATGCAGTTTAAATGTTAAATATCTCAGAAATTGTGACGCATGCTAAGAAAGGAAATTAAAGACAATTAATTGCGTTTTCAAATTATTTTTTACTGGTTTTGTTACTCTAATTAGCCAATAATTTTAAAAAATGTAGCATTACAAATACTCAAATTCTTTTTTGCTCATTTAAAGCACTTGCTTTAGAAAAAAATGCATTTTAAACTTTAAAGGTAATTTCGAAACCCTTGGATACCAAATATAAACTTAAATATTTCCGAAATTATTAATCCTACATCAATAAACAAAAAATATAATTAATTCCCAGTTTGTAGGGTGCTTTCTGTAATTGGTGTATAACGTTTAAAGTAATACTTTTCGAGATACTTGACGAAAGCCGTTTGAAAATACCTTTTTTAAAAGCTTTTATTTTAAGCTAAATCGCAATTTTGAAGTCGTTATAACTTAAAAACTATCAATTTATGTGAAAAATTGCATGGAACCTTTTCTTCTTAAAATTTGATTCTATTTCAGCTCCAATAAATATATATATTTTTTAAGTGCCACCCCCTGAGAGGGGATGTCACATTTTTTTATGAATGATATCTAATTTTTTAGATGACAGTAAGCAACTCCACCCCAACCTAGAATGCCATATATTAATCTAGATTCAACTAACGCTATTTCTACGCGACTAAACTGACCAACGCAACCCTGCATGCGAGGTGTATTAATTGCGTCCCAATGTCGCGTTTAGCGCTGATAAAAAAAATCGCTGTTATCAAACGGTACACTTTAGGAAAAAACATATTGTTTCAAAAACTTTTGTGATTATTAGGCTTTATTTTCTTCGCTGCATGTATGCAAATATTTTCAAAAATAAAAAAGTTTATCGATTGGTGAAGATTTCAATACACAAATTATGTATTTTTAGTTTATTTGATTTTTAGAGAAATGAAAGTGCGAATTGTGCCCAAACCGTTTATATTGGTAAAAGCGCTACAGTGTGTGCTTTAATTTGACACAAAACAAATTTCGGTACCTTTAATAGTTTTAAAGATATGGCGGTGGAAACAAAAAAAAAAACAATTTTCTTTAAAAATACATTTTTTTCACTTTTTATTGATTTAAAAAGTTCGAGGCCACAAAAGAATGTCGTAAAATATGATTTCATATGCCCGGTGACATACTCAAAGGAACCTAATATGTTTGATCTGGTTCTACGCCAAAAAAAAAAAAAACGACACGATAGACTTACGAAATCGCTGCTCTAGTGGCATTTTTTGACATAAGAGAATGACTGACATTAGTGATTGTTTCTAATCTTGATTAATTTGATAGAATTTTTACTAAGAATTCTTGAATTTCTAAGAAAATCGCAAATTTAAAAAGTCGTAAGTTAAACTCCTACAATATCTATATGGGAATTTAATTTTACATAATTTGTTGCAAAAAAATACAGGGTGTTCCATTTGATTTAAACAAGTTGTCGTGGTTTGAATTTGACAAAATGTAACGTAAAAAACTAAAAACTTATTGGTATATTATTATTGAATTTCTTTAAACTATAGAGCGTAGCTCACCATATGGTATTTCTGTATGCCAAAAATATATAGAAGATCTTTTACGCGAAAACATTTCTAAAGGTTATTGCAAACGTTACATTTGTCAATTTTTTTATAAAATGTCAAATACCTCTGAAACGGCTGGGTTCAGGAATAGAGTATGCTATATATTTTAGACACAGAATGTTTCGAAAACTTCGAAATATATAGAGTGTTCCATTTAAAATAAACAAGTTGGTATCGACTTCCGGTATATATTTAGTTGATATTTAACTGACCTGTGACTAAAAATATTCCGCATCTAACTGCATAATTCATTATAAAACCAAGCCAATACGCGATTAACATTTAATAATAAACCAATGTGGGTTGAAATTACAATAGTAAAATTCAATTTATAAACGAGTGGGCAACACGTGCGAAATATAAATAGACAAAAGGGTCCAGTGAAGCCTACGGTAAAGTGGTATCTGTCAGCATCTGGCAGAAATAAACTAAGATTCCCGAATGCTAATAGCAACAATGGCACCATAGTTCTTGTTCTTATTTATATGAGGCAATTTAAAAAGTACCATGACTGGCAGTGGCGGAGAAACGAAAAGAGTCAATACTCGTTCTTCAGCATCTACCTGTGATTGTAATAGACTTACGCAATTAGTAAATGAGCTCAAAAAGAAGTTAGACAATAGTCAATCAAAATGAAAAAATAGAGGACCTTTCCAAATCTTTCTTGGAACTGAAAGAAAAAGTTAGCAATGATAATATGTCAATAATATCAGTGCCTACGTACAGCGAAGCCCTTAAAAATAAAAATAAAGCTAATCAAGAACATGTGTTGTTAGTAAAACCTACTGGCATTTCAAACGTTTCTCTGCAGAATGAGTTACTTAATAAAATAAAGCCGCACGACTTGCAAGTCGGAGTACGTATTGAAAAAACTACCAGAAATGGTGACGTGGTTTTAAAATGTGATAATAAAAGCTCCCTGGAAAAAGTAAAAGCTACTATTGAAAACAATCTAGCTGAAAATTGCTCCGTAGCAGCTCCAAAAAAATCTAATCCAAGACTGAAGATCGTTGGTATTAATAAAGAGGAATACAATAACGAAAATGAGGTGCTCGTGAATAAAATCGCCAAGCAAAATAAAATGTATCATAACAGAAAAGATGCATTCATAAAGGTGTTATATAAATACAAAATAGTGAGTCATAAATTTGATTTAATTGTCGAAGTGGACCCAGTTTCTTACAGCGCAATACTCAGCGAGGGCAGAATAAACATCGGCTGGACTAGGTGTCCTATATATGAACACGTAAGTGTAGTTAGGTGTTACAAGTGTTGTAAATATGGTCTTTTACAAAAAAAATTGCCAGAACAGTTTAGTATGTCCTTTATGTGCTTGTGAACATGATAAAAAAGATTGCAAAGCAGCAAATCTTAAATGTATAAATTGTCTTATTGCTAAGGAAAAATACAATTTAGATATAAATGATAATCATGCTGTATGGGATAGAGATTGTCATTGCTTAAAAAAGATAGAGAATTTTCAGCGGAGTAAAATCAATTACCAATCTAGTAGTTAGTCTATACACATACTCTGTTTATTGCTGACAGTTCTTATTTTTTTTTCTCTTCTATCCCACCTTACTTTACATAATTGTTTTTTTTTCTTTTGGTCTTCTGCCTAAGTCTTGTATATATACACTTCTAATATGACTTGTATACCTGAACATGATGTGATCGATAATAAGGAGCATAATTTATTGATTGCCTACTTGAATACACGATCTCTTATCAGTAGGTTTAATAACATAAAGGACTATATCTTGATGCAAAATTTCGATATCGTAGGAATCACGGAAACATGGTTAAAACCTAATATACTGTTCAACGCAGTTTCAATTAACGATGATACCCTTTTGAGGTCTGACAGAGATGATAGAAGAGGTGGTGGTGTCGCAATATACATAAAAAGTGGGATTAGTCATTTTTCTTTAATGGAGTATATCCCGGTTGGGCTTAGACAAGAAACTGAGCAGATTTGGGTGAAAGTCATGGTTAATAAAAGATCTTTCACGATAGGTGTGGTTTATAAACCACCTAATATTTCATACCAATCATTAACAGCGCTAGACGACAATCTGTTTATCTTATATCCGATATCCAACAACTTAATTTGTATGGGAGATATGAATATCAATGTTTTAAATAAAAATTCTGCAGATTGCAGTTTTATTACTGGCATTTTTGATAACTATAATTTAAGACAAATTGTGGAACATGAGACAAGAATAAGTAGAAACATTAGATCGCTCATAGACATTGCAGCAGTAAGCGACCAAATTCAGATTTGTAAAACCGGCGTTGTTACGCTTCCTTCCGTGTCCGACCATTTACTTGTTTATTTTTGCATTGAATGCCTGCCAGGTAAAAAAAACCACCGCAATACACATGGTGTAGAAATATCAATAATATTGATCGCAATTTATTTAACACCGTTGCTTACTCACTCGATTGGACAATGGTAGAACACTTTGATACCATCGACTCAAAAATCGACTATCTAAATGAGCTGATAACACATGTTTTTGATGTTTGCGCACCATACCGGAAAATTAAAATAAGTAAAAAACCTGCTCCGAGGATAACTCATAATATTAAATTTATGATGAGACTTCGTAACCGCGCTTTTTCTAACTATAAAAAATATATGAGAATTTTAACTCGGATCTTGCAAATAATAAATGGATCAATTATAAGCAGCTAAGGAACTTAGTAACAGCATCAATACAAAAAAAAAAAAAAAAAAAAAAAAAAAAAAAAATAAGACGTGAAAAAAAGGTATAGCGACTATAGCGACTCACTCACTGGAAATCGAGAAGTTCCAAAAACGAGAAGTTTCCATGGAGTCGCTAAGAATCAAAAAGGAAAACTCGATCCATAATGGAGAAGTTTCCATGGAGTCGCTAGGAAAAATAAAAAACATTCGATATAAATATAATAATATCAATATACTAAAAATACCAAAATCACATAAAATATGAACATGTATTAAAAACAAATATACGCGTTAACGCTATAAATTTGGTGTCCAACGTCATAAATATATGCCAGAAGTGAAAATTTTATGTCCAACGTGATAAATATATACAAGAAGAGATTCAATATATCAACTACCGTTATAAATTGACCATTTTATGAAAAGAAGAATTTTCCCGATGAATTTTGAATAGAGGTTCCAAAGTTGAATAGATGTTCCTATAATTTATGGTAATTCGATCAACTGAAGTTGTACATTACAAGTACTGTCATCTGTCGGTGAGTGAGTTAAAGTACATTCCCTTTTTTATCTAAGAGAGTAATCAAACAATCAATCAGTCACAATCGATTAGTTATGCCAAGACAACCTTCAGACGAGGATTTTCCTCAAACCCATTATGTCACGTCTGTCAAATTACCCCCATTCTGGAAATCAAAACCAGAAATTTGGTTTACCCAGATCGAATCACAGTTTTCTGTTGCAAAAATTGTCAATGACAAGAAAAAGTATGATCAGGTTATAGCTAATTTGCCATTAGATGTGATAGATAATATATACGATATAATATCTAATCCCCCGGAAACGGATCTCTATATAAATTTAAAGAAAGTTTTAATTTCACGTTTATCATCGAGTGAGGAAAAACGTCTGAATGATCTGTTATCAGGTTCCCAAATGGGCGATCGGAAACCTTCAGATTTCTATAGATCCATGCTGAATATGGTTGGAGGATTCAGCATGGTTAGTCAAGATTTATTGATAAAGCTATGGAAAAGACGTTTGCCTCAAACAGTATATATTGCCATTACAGCTTCAGGGAAAACAGACACAAAAGAGATTCTAGATATTGCGGATCGGATCTGGGAATCCTGTCAAAATTCTATGGTTGCATTGTACTCCAAAAATCCTCTTAACTCTGAGTCAACCCCGTTATCAGATTTAACTACCACTATCAAAAATTTTTCAATCACTTTCCATGACTCAATTAATCAAGTATTACAAAAACAAGAAATTTTTAATTCTCGATTAAACTCTTTAGAATCCAGACTTTCCAATCAATCCTTCGAGCCTCAACCTTCTACTTCATGCTGCAACAATTGCAAAAGTAGAAGCAATTCACAAACTCGTACCATTAATCGCAATCGTTCACCCAGCCGTAATAATCTTTCCAATAAATTTGATCGTACAGACAATACTATTTGTTACTACCATCAACTTTATGGTGACAATGCCTATCGTTGTGGAGGTGAATGGTGCAAATTCAGTAAGAATTGTAAAAAATCTGATAATTCTCAAAGATGACTGAAGTTTGATAATTTTATGACGTCTGATTTTGACATTTCTAACAGCAAACGTCGTCGACTTTTTATTTACGATAGATCTAACAACCTGAACTTCCTAATCGACACTGGTGCCGATTTATCTGTGGTGCCACGCAATGCTTTCACAGATTTAAAAAAGAATTTTGATACGATATTAACCACGGCTAACGGTTCAACCATTTTTACATACGGTAAGAAATTGTTAAAAGTCAATCTAAACTTACGTAGATTATTTTCTTTCGTTTTCAATATAGCAGACATTGACATACCGATAGTCGGAGCAGATTTCTTGTCTCATTTTGGTTTAGTTGTTGATCTTAAAGGAGCTCGAATAATTGATAACAAGACTAATTTGTCAGTTAATTGTTTTATTAAAAATAGTCCTTTAGACAATTGTAGATTAGATACACTTAAATTATTTCCTTTGACAGATAAATATATTATCTGCATATACAGATATACATGATTTTGGCATATACAGATTTTAAACTTAGAACGAATGCAAGTTCTCGTGATTGGTGGAAAACAATAAACCAGTTGGGTGTACATGATTCTAATTTAAACAGTGATGCTCTACATAATTTTGGTACTTCAAACATGTTTAACAACCATTTCATTAATTCTGTGCCGAGTACATCAGTTAGCAATGAGGACATTATTTTTTATGAAAATAATAAACTCCCAACTATATTAGAAGAAATGTCTTTAACACTTGTGACCTCCGAAAATATTTTGAATGCAGTTAGTAAAATTAAATCTAATGCTGCTGGAGGAGATGGTTTCTCTTTAAATATGATTAAAATGATATTACCTGTTTGTTTGGAAGCAGTTACACATATAATTAATTTCTCGCTACAATCTAAAACAGTTCCCTCTCAATGGAAAACGGCATGTGTTATACCTCTACCGAAAAAAAGTGAACCCGAAACTTTAAATGATTTCAGGTCTATTAGTATTTTGTCAGTTTTTTCGAAAATATTATAGAGGATTATTTATGATCAGATAAAACAACATGTACAAACTAACGACCTGCTTCCTCATACCCAATCTGGTTTTCGTCATGGTCATAGTACTGTTACAGCTCTGTTGGATATAAATGACGACTACTTAGCAGCTATAGATAAATCAATGGTAACTACAGCCGTTATGCTTGATCTTACAAAGGCCTTTGATTGTCTCAACCATGAGATGCTTTTAGCAAAACTGCACTATTTAGGCTTGGCATCAAACACTATAGCATGGTTTCGTAGCTACTTGTCACAGAGAATGCAAAAAGTTAAAGTACGTAACTTGCAAATTTCGGATAGTTTAGTTCTCAATTCGGGAGTTCCTCAAGGCTCAATACTTGGACCAATACTGTTTTCCTTATACCTGTCAGATTTTCCGAAAGTTGTAAAGCACTGCAAAGTGCATTCGTACGCGGATGACACACAAATATATTTTTCATATAGTCCTACATTCGTTGAAGAATCCATGGCAAAAATTAACGAAGATCTTTTAAATATATCCATATGGTTAGATAGACAGGGTTTAAAACTTAACTGTAGTAAAACAGTTGCTATAACTTTCAGATCTGCCAGGAATACTTTTGAAGATAATTTATAGACGGTGAGCAAATTGATAATAAAAATACCGTGCGAAATCTTGGAGTTATTTTCGATAGCCATTTAACTTTCAAAGAACATGTAACCAAAATTGTGCAATCCTCTTTCGCTAAACTTAAATCTATTTATCAATTTAAACACGTACTATCTACATCCACAAAGTTAAGACTTTCAAATTCGTTAATTTTGTCCAAAATTGAATATGTTAATGTCGTTTATGGCCCTTGTCTAACAGAAACGATTACAAAAGGTTTAAAAGTTCAAAACTCATGTGTTCGTTTCTCGGTTGGTGTGCCCAGGCGTGAGCATATAACTCCTTATCTAAAAATGAATAATTTGCTTAATATGCATCAGAGATGGGAGCTCCATCTCATTTGCCTTGTTTACTGTGTTTTAAAAAATGATGCACCCTTATACCTCAGAGATAAACTTAATTTCCGAAATCAACATCACAATGCTCATCTCAGATTCGTAGCAAATACTTTGCATATTCCTAGACATGTAACTACTCTCTTTAAATCATCTTTCTCATACTTAGCAGCGGATTTGTATAATAAAGTTGCCCAGTCTTTTGTGTCATTATCCTACTCTACTTTTAAGAAAAAAGTACAAATGTATTATCTTCAGAATTAAGATTAAGCTTGTTATCTTTCACCGACTTCATTATATTTACGTATGTACTAGTGATAGCTTCCTTTGTAATGTTCTTTCTTATCTTCTTTATCTTATAAGGTATTTTTTTAGGTATTCTTTATAATAGTTAGGTTAGGTTATAGTCGGATATAAATGTCATTTTATCCGTATTCTAATTTTTATGGATTTTATGACGATTGTGTTAATCAATTAATTATCTGTTAGGTAAGATAATGTACTGGCCCTGGTTGGCATTTATAGCAGCTTTATGAGCTGACACCCCGCCAGGTTAAATAAAGGCATTTTTATTTATTTATTTATTTATTTATTTATTTATAAGCGGAAGTGCCGAATGCTTGTAATTATTTTCCTTGGATTGGCCATACTGACATTAGTAATTTCCTGAATTTTCAAAATTTTCTGGTGCGTACTGTTCCTATATCGATCGATGCAGTTCCTGGGTGGGACACCCTGTATATATTTTTATTATTCAACTCGTTATTCAAATAGATATTCGCAGTCGGCAACGCTTGACTGTAAGTTTTATTCGTTTCACAACAATCTTATTAAAAATACCTTAATAACATTTTAAAGTAAAATTTATATAGGTATCACTTAACCTACGTAAATTTAATTCAGACGTGAGAGGCACATTGTTGCGATATCTTTGTGTTTTGAGTCTTAATTAACATATCAATCTAAGTTGTTAAAAAATGGTTTATATAAATGATTATGTAAATAAAATGACAATTTACACGCCTCTAGCGATCATCACGTACGAGAAATATGGCACAATTTCAATAGATAGTATTCTACCATGATGTTATATACGTAACTTTGAATTAAAAATTTTAAGTTTAACAGAAGTTATTATGTTTAATAGAAACAGCGGATATTTTTTGTTCGATACTGGATTTCAACGTATTATGAAACGGATTTCTGTACAAAAATTTTGTGTGCGATAATTATTTAAAAAAATTCATTTGGCTATAAATATCTCTATTTGATATTCAATTAAATAGGTACCATAAGCGAGTTTTGATAAGATAAACAGCAAAAAAATTGAAATTGTTATTCTTCATTTTGTATTTGCTATATATTCTGTACTCATTTAAATAATTATGGATTCCACAATCATCAATAAGTGGTACAAAATGTCTTTAAACTCCTATATCATCTCGTTCGTCATATTTATAAAATTACCTACTTTAACAGATGTATAAATCATTATGACTTCACACCGTCACTGGTAATCAAGTTTCCTTCAATGCTGATTCCTATTGATGTTCTAGGATTTCCAAATGGCTCTGCAACCCCTAAAGTGCTCTTTTGTTTTGCATCCATCCATTTATTCATGACTCGTAACACAATTAGTCTTTCTCCTGCTTCGCATTCATCTAACACGGATACAATACTTTCCCTGGTCAGTATAATGCTATGAACTCCCACTTACATGCCAATCTACATACTAAACCTTAGTAACCTCTTGAGAGCCCTATATATAAATTCTTCCTTTTTATTCGAAATCAGACACGATCCTTCAATATTCTAGCTACACTTAAGCCAATAACTTTTAAAAATAAATATCTTGTATTTCTGCTTACATCGTTGTTATAAAATATTATTTTGTGTATTCAGCAGATAACTTTCAAAAAAATGATTTGTTCCATTCATATATCATTGATCTAAATCTGACCAAGCTAGAATATTAACAAGGAGTCCCCTTACGAACCAACTTGTTAACTTCTTTCATACACCTACTATTAGTACAGTAAGTGAAGCTTTTAAATCCCAACCCGAAAACGATGTAATGAATTTCCAAATGATTTTCTTCAACGTGCTTCATAAAGTATGTAGATAAGAATCTATATTGTCATTTTTGCTGCTCTTTAGTAAGGGGTGATCCCCACCCCTTCTTGGGGGTTGTCGCAAAAACAAAACAAAAAATACACATAATCTGATAAAGAATCAAATTATGAGAAAGAAAGGTCTTATACACTTTTTTGCTAAAATGCATATTTTTCGAATAAATTGCAATTTTCACCCCCTAAAAATCATCCTAGACGTTTTTTTAAAATTACTCGAAAAATGTGGACTTTAATTAAAAAATGCAAGGGTATAAAATTAAAGCTTTTACACTATGAGAAAAATTGTAAAATTATAAAAACTAAAGATATTAAAATTTTCTTTCGATTGAAACGTATTACGACCTTTTATGATGAAAACTAAAAAAGTTACAATCAAAAAAGTAGCGTATTTAAAAATTTATGCGCCATTTTTTTTAGTCTTATTTCTCTAATTTCTTATTAATTCGAATTATTTAAAAATTCTTCTAGATATTGTTAATGCATATTATTACTAACATGCTCAAATTTTTTAGAATTTTTAAAATAATTATTTTTCACTTTGTACCCATTTTCAATAATGAAAATTTTCATAATTTTTTGAAAAAAATCGGATTTTTGGAAATTGCTCAGAAAATATTGTTTTATAAAAAATGGTAAGAATACAAAAATGAAGCTTATACAAAAAAGAAAAGTTTTTTTTTTAATTTTCCTACGACAAACTCTTCCAGAGATATAAAGGTTTAAAGATGGCGCTTGAGCGCATACGCAAGAAAATTATGTATTTCAAATTGAAATATCTCAAAAACTAGAAGGTTGATAAAACATGATATAAGAATGAAATGAAGCTTATAAAAAAACCAAAAGTTTGGGTTTTTTTTTTTTTCTACGACAAACTGTTCAAGAGATATGACAGTTTGAAATATTGTTGAAACTTTTCAGTTTGTACGCGCATGTTAAATGTCTATAGTAGGTAGAGAAACGAGCAATAGCCGTCTATTTTTTCCAAGAGTATGCAGAAAAAGCGAGTTGCATTGCATTTTAGCATGTTTAGACTGCAGATTAAAAATATTATTTAACTAGTTTACTTAATTGTATTAATTTGATTTATTTAAAACAATCTGTAGTATTTTTAATAAAATTAGATATATTGCTATACTCTTTTGTGGCCATTCTTAATCCACCATTTCTTTAATAAATTTAGACCTCGTAATCACATTCAGCGACCTAAAAAACATAAGTATATGGATGTTCGTCAATTTATTTGTAACATTAGAAAGATTATTAATTTTTCAGTATTTAAGGGTGGTTCCAACCCTTAATATTTTCGTCTTTTCAATGTTTTGACCTCATAATCATAATTAGCAACCTCAAAAACATAAGTATATGGATTTTCGTGATTTTATTCGTGAAATTAGACGACAATAATTTTTCAGTATTTAAGGGTGATTTCAACCCTTAATATTTTCGTCTCATAAGTTTTGACCTCACAGTCATATTCAGCGATCTCAAAAACATAAGTATATAGATTTCTGTTAATTTATTCGTAAAAGTAGAAGGGTTATTAATTTTTCAGATTTTAGAGGTGGTTTCCACCCTTAAAAATAAAAAACAAGTAATACGACAATATAGATTTTGATGTATGTATTTTATAAAGCATATTGCAAAAAAAATTAAGGAAATTCATTTCATCGTTTTCGGGCCGGGAATTTGACCATTTTGTCTGCTTCGCTTACTGTACTATATATCTAACATTCAATATCTGATCATGATCAGACTTAGATCTTCAATATATAGAAAGAATGGTTATTTTCTCGTTTTTCATATTGAATGTTAGATATAGAAGTTAACAAGTTGGTTCGTAAGGGGACTCCTTGTTGCTATTCTAGCTTGGTCAGATTTAGATCAATGGTACATGAATGGAACGAATGATTTCTTTGAAAGCTGTCTGCTGAATACCCACAATAATATTTTATACGTTAATTTCATTTTCAAGGAAGACGTATTTTCCAATATAATTCAACATAATTCAACTGGGGTATTCTGTAACCTACCTCAGCAGGGCATTCGACTGCGTTAATCATAATTTCTAAATAAACATGGTATCGAAGGTACAACTTACGCTGGTCAAGGCTCCGCAGCAGTTGAAAGGCTGACGGGGACGAGGTCGGGGCAAAATTTTAAAAAATATTAACAATAATCTTACTCCTACTTACCTATCTACCCAGTACATTATTTCCACGTCTTTTTTTAAATCAAATATAAGAAGACAGCTTTTAACCTACATTTCAATACAAAATTGTACAACCTGATGGACATATATATTCGAAACTCATTTTCACCTTGGTAGAGTCTACATTCTTTTAAAGTTTAAGTAGCTGCAGTACAAATTTTTATTGATCATGTTAAAAAAGAACAAATTTATATTTAGATTTGAATATTCGTCGTTTTCGTTTCTAATTTATGCTAAATTGAAGTCACGAAGGAAAATGTATATTTATAAACTCCGCCATAAAAATTCCTAATTTGAACTACAGAGTGGATAGTTTTATCTGATAGCAAATAAAGATGAAAATTTGTAAAAATATTTTGTTTAAAACGATTTGCTAGATAAATTTAAAATGTGAAGGTGTGAGTTCTAAACTCAACTTTTCCACTTGTTTTGTTTAATTACAAATAAAAAATTACATATTATTCTTTTTGGTCCTTCATTTGGCTTTGTTTTATAAATCTCTCTTTGAATTTAGCAGTGTGTAAAATATGATTGTTATTTACGATGCAGGTATTAAATGTGACATTTTATTTTGCTAAGAGGCAACTCAGTGCTCTCGTTCTGCAACCCTACCAGCAAAATAAAATCAGTATTAGCCCATATATCATACATATCATACAATATTTTTTGACAATTAAATAAAAATAATGATTAAAAAAATGAAATTTTGTTTGTCAGTTTGGACAGTTTTCTTAGTGTTTATCGGGTATTTTGCCACTTCTGTAAAAATATTTAAAAATTTTAATTAAAGAAACCGCTGCAGCAAATGGATCAGACAGAACTGCTTTTTAATACTTCAGATGAGTACAAAATACGTGAGATAAATAACATATATTTATTATATTTTTACTTATTACTTCGTCTCTGAGTAAGTATGCAATAGACGTCGAGAATGAGAGGGAGTTTGCGCAAACTCATGATGGTGTTAAAATACTATTTATAATGAAACTGATCGACTAATTATTATGAAATCCAATGAGGTTCTTTTCCGAGATGATTAAACAGAAATTCATGTGAATGCCTTAAGGACAGACCTGTAGAGTATTTCCGCACATATGTACGTACAGATTAACTGGCGGGGACGTGGTAATTTTCAATAGCCATTTTATTTTAGAACATAACAAAAGTTCAAAATGGTACCATTTTTTAGAATAGCATTTTCCCTTTTCAAAAAGCTGTTATTAAAATCGATTCTTTGTAAAATTAACCACGTTAAACTACTTTTATATGGTTCTAGTGTGTACCAAAGTGCAAGGCCCCCGTTTTCGAGGGCGACCAATACGATAATAATAGTCGAACTACACCTAACCCATTTTTCGTTGTCAGGCATGCGAGGACTTGTTGGATGTTTTATTTTTGAGGAAACTCTGTGAAATTTCGCAAGCAGACATCCTAACGACCCCCGGGGGTTGAAACTGTTATAGAACCTCCCAGAATCGACCTAAGTCGAAGACAAAATGGAATTTCGACTAATTCATCTAAAGGCATTTTTAAGCATAACATACAAGTTTGGAAGGCTTCGGAGCCGAAAAGTAGCACAAGAGGATTGATATGAGTTCGTTCAAATGTAAGGCACAACCAGGTGAAAATTTGAAAAACACCGAATTTTCACTTAGGAAAATGTTTTGGTCCATGCCATGGGAGTGAAAGTATATTGTGGTCATGGAAAAATGTACCAAAAATAAAAGTATAATTTTTGGTCAATAAAAAAGAAACAATATACTTTCACCCCCCCACTTTTCAACCTCTTCACAAAAGACAATGGATATGAAGATATAGTCATCAAAAGAATGAATATAAAATTTTAAGGATACGATGTACCAAATAGGGTGAAACCGACAAATGCGACAAAGGCGTGTAGCGTCTATAAACAAAATAGTAAAAATGGACAAGGCCGGTTTCTTACATAAAACAAATTCGGATTCATCCAGCCGCTCGTAATTTGCCCGAGTGCATTGGATAACACAGCCCCACAAAAAAAATAAAAGTTCTGTACCAGAGACATGAATACATAGATTTTGTGTATTTTTTTATGCTGAATCCAAATCCGCGGCCAAAAATATGGGTTACCCAGGTAGTTTTTTAGTAAAACGCAAAAACATCCCCTAAAATAGAGTGATACGGTAAAGCTTTATAATGAAATGCAAAAATTTGTAAATACTTTGAGAAAACATTTTAAAATAAGATTTTGAGCATGAGAAAGAAATATATGCAAATTAAATCCATACCCACCCCTACGAGGGGGTTAATTCCACCCCCAAGATCAAATAACGAATGCTATAGTGCAAAACAATGTGAAAAGCCATAGCCTCGTAGTTTTTAATTCCAAATATACAAATGTAGGTTGACAAACAATATACCTAAAAAATATAATATAATCTTATTTTTAAGGGGCTTGAAACCATCCCTGCAGACCTAGGTATTTCTTACCTCTTTGAGTCACATATTTTTCTATTCTATGGTTTGGTCTAAATTTTGTTACCGTGGGTTTTTGGGGTCGCTGATTATGAATCTGAAGTCCGAATCCGAAAATTCTTGAATAAAAGATGGCGTATCCAATATGGAGGATGTAAAAATCGGAAAAGCATTCAAAATTTGAAGATTATGGCTTAAACTTGTTACTCGGGGGTTTTTGGAGTCGCTGATCAAGATTCTGGGGTCTTAATTCGCAAATTCTTAAATCCAAAATGGTAGACCCATTATGGCAGATTAAAAAGTACCATAAAAATTAGTATTTACCACCCAAAGAAATATATTATGAATGTTTTAAAAAATTGAGGCATTTGAGTAAAAATAGACAAATATCTAAAAATGAGAAAGAAGGCTTAAATGTGAAAATGAGGACGAATGAAATAGGAACGATTTGGAGCCAAATATATAAAACTGATCATCGTGGCAACATCGTGGAAAATGATAATTTAGAGCTTGAAAGTACCCCTTTCCTAACGAGTTACATGAGTTGGGTGGAAAATTCGAATGGCGAATAGTACATTATTATTATTAATCTTATGACCACGTCGGGGTAGCTGTCAGTTTGAAATCTGTCAAAGTTACGTTTACTCCCTTTGACATCTGTCAGTTTGACATCTATCAGTTTGACATCTGTCAAAGTGCCGTCTATCCCGTTTGACAACTGTTGGTTTAACTGTCAAAATGACGTTTATCCCGTTTGACATCTGTCAGTGTGACATCTGTCAGTTTGACATCAGTCAGTTTGACAGCTGTCAGTTTTACTGAACCTGCATGGGGACCAGTATGTCGTGAGACTGACCGAAAGTTATCTAACTCATGTATTAGTTGAACGCACTTTTGAACCCCGTTCTTGTGAATGATATAATTACAAACGAGAACTTTAAAGCTAATCACAAGCGAACCAAAATTTTTAGGTAAAATATTTTTATATTATTTTCAGTCAGCCATAATAGAAACCTAAATGGGTTCATTTAATTCTGGGTAAATTTCATGAATCTTTTCTACCAAATCGATTGTTAGCGAACGCTCTCATTTGTATGGTAAAATTTACCTTGCCTTATTTGGGGAGGTGATTCATTTTCAAACTACATAATTTATTTGATTTTCCACAATTTCATTGTACTTATTTTATCATAAATGATATTCCTTGAACTTTTGCTTATTGTTAATATGACTTGTTGTAAGTCTTATTCCTTGAGTTTTTTCTTTCGCAAGACCAGAAATTGAGTTAATTGGACGTCTCATGACTCCACAAGTTTGAAGCTCAATATTCTGGTTACCTTACGTAAAGTTGACAGGGATTTTTTTATGAAAACAAATCAGAAATCTTTAGGCATAAAATTCATTATTATTAGGTAAATAAGTAAAATCCCGTCAAAGAAAAATCAATTACTATCGAAAAAGAGAGCGTCGTTAATAAAATCTAAGGTAGTGCAACCTTGGCCTATTACTTGCTCTATCGAATTGTATCTTATCTCGAACTGGCTTAGGAGTGGAAGAACAGAGGAGAACGCGACTGGCGCCCTTAATAAATAAATTGGTGTTGCAACCAGGTGAAAATTCGACTCAGACGCATGGTAGTAAGTTCTTCTACAAAACCATCCCTCCCTCAGTACCGAAACATGCGGGAAACATCCAAGGGCTGGAAACATGATACTGATATTATTTAGCCTCCCACCCACAACCAACTACCCCTAAATACATAAACCCACCTCTTTTCCCCATTTTTCGTCATCAGGCATGCGATCGGGGGTGTCCCAATACCTACAATAGTATTATTCAAATAAATAAATGAATCCAATGAAAATAAATATATAATAAAAAAGACTAAACACATACAGGACTATATATACATGCGCATAACCCGTCGTATCAAACTCCTCTTAGGTTGCAATAAAAAATTTCTCTCCCTAGAATACAATGAGCGCTTGTGATCTCACTATAAGAAAATCCGATGGCTTTGGGCATGCAAGGGTACTTTTTGAGGACTAAAAGAAAAAGTGATACCACGGTCGTGTTCTCCACCTACCTTCTTTAAAACCTTCTGTTTGTGGGACACTTCAGGATTGAAGGATGGGATGATTTCAACCCCCGGGGGTCGTTAGGATGCCTGGTGGTTAATTGTTTCTTCAAAGAACCCCCGATTCAATAAGTCCTTGCATGCTTGATAACGAAAAATGGTGTGCATTTAGTTGATTATGGGTGGGACGCTAAATAATATCAGTATCGTATTCCCCGCCCTTGAAAATGTGTAGAAAACAATTTTCAGTACGTTTGGATGTTTTTTGCATGTTTCGGTATTGAAGTAGGCCGTGGTTTGAACCCCTGGGGGTCGTTAGGATGTCTGGTTGTGAAATTTTATAGGATATATTGTTTCCTCAAAAAAAAAACCGATCCACCAAGTAGGTGTATTTCGAGGGAGGCAGGGACCGCGCAACTATCACCATCGTTTGGCCGCCCTCAATAACGGAGGGGGGAAGGGTAGCCATGTTTGGTCGCTGTCGCTACCCTTGCACTTTCGGGGTTTTTGCAACTTTGACATGGACTACTCGCTGAACGAGAATAGAGCACACATATAGCGGTGTGTGCAATAATGGTGGTTACGACATTTTCTTGTTGAAGAATAAATAGAAGTTTGCATTGCTATTTAATAGTGGACAAATAGTAACATCACAAAACCTAATTTATATTTTTACTGGAGAGAATATTACATAAAAGAGTTGTGTTTCACAGTGAAGAGTAATTGAAAATATGTTCTAGCAAGACTCTTTTTATATTAAATACAATCCGATAAGCTTGACTCTGGATTCTTACCGTGACTGCATCACGTAAGTAAGCCTCGAGGCGGCAACATTCCCAGGATATTGTGTTTTCAGGATCGAATTGTATTCTAGCTATGAGCGTCCTTTGTAAGCGAGCCAAGAGTATCCCTGCTTTCTTTTCGTTTGGCCTTTCTGGCGCTCCGGCTTGTATGTTTCTGTCTATTTTAAATTAATTTATCACTTACGAATCCAATGTAGGAAATATAACCATTAGTTTTGCTTTTATTAAAGTTATACTTTGGAGAGCGGCGTTTCCTATTTCACGATTCATAAGAAGAAAACGTATAAGAGTGATAAGGATTAAGATGATAAATTATAGTTGGCTGGGTTTGCATTACTTGATTTAGGTTTAGGGTTTGTTTTTGTTCGTTATTTTTGTTTGAAATACAGCAGGACTTGACGTAACCCAGTAATTGTTAGGATATATCGGTAAATTGAAAGACAGAGGGCGTTAATAATTTTTGTATGACTGTGTTATTAATAACCGTATGCCAGAAAAATGTTGTAAAACTATATCTAAAGAAGCCTTTTCTTCTTTCTTCGACAGTGGTTATTCATTTTTATTTCTGATACGATCCAGCAAATATGCCAAAAAGTGAAATGGCGTTAGAGCTTGATCATATTTCCTTTCAAATATCTGACATTGTTTTAAATTTCTGTCCTCATTTTCAAAACTATAAAATATGGCACTTTTCCCTTCCTCAACTATAAGGGACAAACTGACACTTTTTTGCTGAATTCTGTTAAGTGTTACAGAAATTGGTTTCAGCAATTTTAAAGTCTTCAGCCATTCTCTTAATTTGAATATTCGACACTCTCAAAAATCAATAGATCAATGTTATGTTTTATTTGTGTTAATATCAGATTTGCAACAACTTGGGCCATTCAGTGACATAAACTTCTTTCCTGCCTCGACCGGAGGCGCACTCAGAATTTTTTTCGGGGAAGGGGTTGCAAGAATGTAAAATACATTCTTGCACCTAATACACATAATTAAATAATACATTAAAACATTAAAACACAGTATCCAAACTATATTAGGTGGATAAGCAAATATAACACCAGAAAAGAAAGAATAACATTTAAAAAAGGTACCCAATCTAATTTAACTAATCTTTAGTTTTTTTTTGGTTTTTCTGCCATTAGAATATCGCGACCGATACGAAATAAATTACTAAATTAAAATGTATTTTATTATTATATTTAAAATAATATACATACTATTCTACTATGGTAGAATATGGTATGGTATGGTATTTCTAGTTTATTTCGGTGGGGGGGAGGAGAGGTTCTAACCTCCAAAACCCCATTTTTATACATCGCGCATCAACGTTCAGTCAGTACAGTTTTTAAGCGAATTTTCAGTTTTAACTTAATTATGCATTGAGATTTTTTATTGTTTATTATGAAAGTACAATATGGAGAGTAAGGGAGTCAAATTAACGTTTTTACTTAATAAAATTTAAAAAATCATGATTTTTTTAAAAACAAATCAGCGAGTTTTTTTTTAAATCATGATTTTTATCAACAGTGCCTATATGCCCAAGCATTTGGGAAGTCTATTAATTTAGGCCAGAATATGTTTAAATTGACCATATTTCTAATATTATATTCATTATGCTTACTTAGTGAATTATATAACAACTTCCCAGATGTGAAATTAAAAGAAAAAGAAATTAAAAAAGAACACCTAAAAAAGTACAAAGCGGAATACAAACATCAAATAAGTATTACTAAAAGTAATTACTATGATAATATATTACACAAAAATGGAAACACTCCAAAGACTTTCTGGAATATCATAAACCAAAATAGGCAACAAAATAAAAAAATCTTTAATACCGAGTTAAATGTAGAAGACATGAATAACTATTTCATAAACGTAGCTGAAAATATTACACAAAACTTACCTGTAGTTAGCAGTTAGCATAAATACAGTACGTGATGTAATTAATAAAATGAAAAATAAAAGTAGGAAAGATCACTACAATATGTCAATAAATATAATAAAAAACATTAAAAACCTTATAGTTGTTCACCTTACTAGTCTAATCAATCAATGCATTAGCGCAGGTGTTTATCCAGATGTCCTAAAGGTCACAAAGGTAGTACCAATTCATAAAGGAGGTTCTTTAATTAACAACAACTTTCGACCTATCTCTCTTGTTCCTGTAATATCAAAAATTTTCGAAACATGTTTAAAAAATCAAATAACACACCATTTTGAAGATAATAATTTATATTATTGTAAACAATTTGGTTTTCGAGCAAAAATGACCACAAATGACGCAATTATTTACTTAATAGACAAAATTGTCAAAGGAAATGAGAATAGGGATTATATCAGGGATTATATCGGGGTAACCTTTTGTGACCTTCAGTGTGTTTTGATTGTGTTTCTCATCAAATTCTAATAGACAAATTAAAATTTTATAAATTTGACATGATCAGCTGCAACTTAATAGAATCATTTCTAAAGCATAGACAGCAGTACATAAGCATAAGTAATACTAACTCGACATCCCAGTACATAAAGAGCGGAGTGCCACAGGGATCGGTCTTAGGACCAACCCTATTTTTAATTTACGTAAATGACCTAAGTAAGTCTGTATCTGATGTTGACTTGGTATTATTTGCAGACGATACCACACTCCTGGTATCAGACAATAAATTGGATGCTGTTCAAAGGCAAATAGATGAAGCTAAGTTAAATGCTTTAGAATGGTTCTCATCAAATAAATTGTCACTAAACGAGCATAAAACTACAAACATGATTTTCAGTCATAGGCCAATTGAAAGAGAAAAAGTAAAATTTTTTACTCGCTAATAGTGTCCCATATGACTTATGGTCTGATAAACTGGGCCCGTGCCCCGCAAGCTAACAGAATTTTCGGGTTACAAAGGAAAACTCTCAGGATAATTACAAATCGTGGATATAGAGAGGATGTAAGAGATAAATTTATTGAGTTGGGAATTTTAACATTTCCGTCATTATACATTTTTCGTTGCCTGATATATATTTATAAAAATATAAACCAATACAAGAAACATGAGGATATTCACAAATACAACACAAGGACTCAACATAACTTAGTGATAGGTTTTAATAGGCTTAAGTCAAGTGATTGTGGCTTTAATTGTTACGGCACTAAATTTTTTAATAAAATTCCAGATTGGGTGAAGGCCTTACCAGAGGCGAAATATAAACAGTTAATAAAAAAATTTTTAATAAAAGAATGTTTCTATAGTATACATGAATTTTTAAATTTTAATGGCACTGAAGCCAAAATAATGGACAACAATTTTATATAAATTTACAGTATATTTTATTGTATATATTTGTGTATGTGTACAAATATTTTGTGTGTATACTTGAAATATTTTTAATCATTTATGTTATTTTACAATTTACTTATATTATTGTATCCTATATTATATATTTTATATGTGACATTGCATAATATTATGACAATTTCTATATTTCTATATTTGACTTGTGTAAAACTGTATTGTTAAAGCACCAATAAACTTGATTTGATTTGATTTGACATTATAAAAATTTTTAGAATTAGTGTAAGTGTTATATTACTCGCCCCTGTATTTATTTACTAAAATAAAGGCGTTTATTTAGGTATTTGTTTAATCATATGTGTCAACTTCACATTTTTAATTTTTATTTGGTAACTCAAAAATGAAACTTTACATATGTCCCTATATATTCTTCACGCAATATTGTTCCATTTTAGCTCAACCAAAAACAGCAGATTCACACATCATTTTTCCTTGTGCTCCATTCACTACGTACATAAATAACATCGCGACCACGCGTATAAGCATTACCCCATTTATGATATAACCGAATGCACAGAGCTAATGCAGCTGGTGCAGCTGTATTCGCTACATTTAACCAACTTTAGAAATGAATAGAAACCACAAAATTTCGTTGGATAACAAAAACGCCGAACTCTTTGAAACATGCCGACAAATTCAAATGCGTGGTGGCAAACAATAGCAAACTGGTCTTGTAAAATATAAAAATCATTGGTAAAACCAAAAAATTGGTAAAACCGCAAGTTGTGTTATACAATAATTGCTATGCGTACAGCATTAGTTGATGGATCAAATTTTTATTATTTTTTAAGTTTGTAGTTAATGTTTTATTACTATTTTCCAGTGAAGAAGTGGCAATATTGGAGATTGAAGACAAGGTAAACCGGTGGAGAGCATAAATGTAAAACTTATTTAATGCTTTAAAATCTGAAAAGCAACTATAATTTGATTTATTAAATGAACAAATGTATTTTACAAGAATCGCTAATAATGATAAAAATGTATACCATTACGATTTATAATGCAGGATTATTAGCGTTTGCACTTTTCACTTCTGTCAGAGAGATGTCGTATAATGATGATAAACTGTTAGTACTAATAAAAAATATATGTAGACCCTATTTTTTTTATGTTTGCTCTTTCTGTAATAATATACTAATATATTAATTACATAAAAATATTATATTTAAAGTATAAGAAAATCAACGTCGAAGTTTCAAATAGAAAAGTTGCATCCCTCCATTATATTTATTTTTTTCCGACCTACTTGGTATCTATTTCGAAAGATAAAAAAGTTTCCCGCGTGCTATAGTTATCTCTGCAATTTGTCACACTTTATCGACACAGCCTTAGCAAAAATCATATAGCACACCACGTTATGGTTATGCTCTGTCCTCGATTAGCGAGCCAGTACCCAGTTTCGCTGGTAGGAGTATTTCTACTTGCTTAATTCTGCAAGGAATGGATTTTACTTACAGTTTTTTGAAAAAGGAAGATGCTATTTAAATTTATTTGAACGTTTATTAAATTCTACAATTGCTTTTGAAAATTGCCACAGGTTTCAGTGAATTGGTCTGTACGTACGTATATACGAAATCACTCTACAGGTCGTAACACCTAACCGGGCCACTTTAATATTTTTTAACCACTTCCTTCTTCTATTATCAAAATAGAACTCTTTTAAATTTCGTAATGATCCGTAGAGTAAGTTTTATTATTATAAATAATTTTATTTAACACCGTCACATGAGTTTTCGCCGACCATCTGTTCATATGGATAAATAAAACAATTATTATTTTTTTTACTAACGTAATATTTTGTCGAACTCCTCTATACATTTCTTTAAATATACTTACAGTGTGTCCCAGGATAGATGCAACAAGAGGTGTAATGGACCAAAAATTTTGGAATTTTGGAATGGTATTTGGGGATTGAGTCCTGCTTGTTGTAAAACTAAAGTGTACCAAAAATGACTTGATTTAGTGTTCTATAGGGTGTTTTATAAGCAAAGTTGTAAAAAACACCACTAATAAAGTGCCTTTATTTTTCAAAATATGAAAAAATTCCACTAAGAAAAGTTATTTAGAATGCAACTTTATACCTCTATGCCAAATTTCAGGAATATAAAATAATTTTTTTGAAACTTCCCATTTTTTGCGAATTAAGAGTTGAATTCATATTTAAAGTTGTGTAGGAACAAATGTTAATCATCTCAAAAAGTAGGCTATTGGTAAATAAAAAATTGAATATACGAGACGTAAGAAGGTATAATGTTAATCGAACTGATTGTAAAACAAGAAACAATTACTAACAGAAGATTAATGAGGTTTAAAAATTATAACAAGTTATAAATGTCAAAAACATAACAGATTCAAAAATTAATTATTGACTAATACAAAACAATGTTTACAATTTTTTTTATTATTCGACGTAGCTACCACCCACATCCACACACATTTCGATCCTTCGCCTGAAGTCCTTAAAACTGTTTCGAATATGATCTAATGGTATGGAGTTTACGGCATTTGTAATTCTCTGCTTCAATACTGCTACATCGTTAGGAAGTGGTTCCGCGTAAACCAACTGCTTGAGGCGACCCCATAAAAAGAAATCCAATACTGATAGGTCTGGGGATCTCGTCGGCCACTTGATCGGTTCATTCCTGGCAATCCAATTTTCTCCAAAATTTAAATTCAACCACCGATTAACTATTTCTGTGGAGTGGCCAGGGCAACCATCATGTTGAAAATGAACTAAAGGCATATCTCTTAAAATATTTAAATGTTCTTCAGAAAATCTTTCAAGAAGCTGTAAATAAGTGTGCTGGTTTAACCTTCTCTCAATGAAATAAGGTCCAATAACTCCAACGTGATAAGAAACGGCACACCACACATTCACTTTTTTATAATATTGTCTTCTACAATGAATTCTAAAATTTGGATTTTCAGAAGCTCAAAACCGACAATTCTGAGATGAAACAACACCATTGGTTGTGAATGTGGATTCATCTGAGAAAATTATGAAATGATGAAAAAATCTCTCTTCCATGATTTTTTCTCCAATGGTCAAACAAAAATCCAACCTACGGCCGTCATCTCCCTCTTCAAGCGTATGTTTATAATTTGCTTTATATGCCCTAATTTTCTTTGCCTTGTAAATTCTTTGGAGTTCAGAATTGCTAATATTAATAAGAGCTGATCTCTTTCTTAGTGGCATCCTAGGATTTTCTATAACAGAAGCATGAGCTATAATAGCCCCAACATTGTCTTCATCAGATGCTTTTATTTTTCTTTTCATGTTAAGAATACTACCAGTAGCCAGAAACTTTTTAATTATTCTCATAGCCTAAGTACGTGACAAAGCAGTGTTTGGAAATTTCAAATTAAATTGGCTTACCACTTCTCTTAGCGAGTTTTCACCGCCAATTCCGTAGCATTGCACAATATAAATTTTTTATATTGTGAGTAACATTTTCACTTAATTTTTTATGCTTAGTTCGTTAATTTGACAGAAATTAAGGATAATATTGACTTCGTTTGACAGATATGTCAATAATAAATGATAAATGTGTATCCACTGCTTTTCTCATAGCCTACTTTTAGCTTCTACGTAACTTTAAATATTAATTCACAATAGTATATTACATACCGAGGTGGAAAGTGTTTCATTGTTGTCGAGAGATAAGATAGTTGACCGAGGCGCGCAGCGGCGAGGTCAACTAATTCTCGAGACAGCAATGAAACTTTTCACCAAGGTTTGTATACTATTTTATTCACAATCATTTCCCTTAATGAACGAAAAGTCAAAAAAATCGTTTAATAAATTTTTAAATAGCATTTTCTGTGAAAAATACAGGTTGGCAAATGCTCTTGCTAACCCGAAAACGGGTAAGAAGGTGGTTACTTTCCAACCTGAAATGTTAAAATGTCACTTTCCAACTTGCAAATGTCACATTTCAGTTCAATTGTCAAATGAAGTAGAAATGTCATACTTCCCAACTTTTGACATGTAATTGCATGCAATTTGATTATTTCTGTATGATTGTGAATAAAAAATAATTTCTATGGAGTTTTAATTGAATGGTTCAAAATAAAATACTAATTTATTGAAAAAATGGGAAGTTTCAAAAAAATAATTTTATATTCCTGAACTTTATAGAGGTATAAAATTGCATTCTAAATAACTTTCCTTAGTGGAATTTTTTCATATTTTGAAAAATAAAGGTACTTTATTAGTGGTGATTTTTACAACTTTGCTTATAAAATACCCTGTAGAACACCAAATCAAGTCATTTTTGGTATACTTTAGTTTTACAACAAGTAGGAGTCAATCCCCAAATGCCATTGCAAAATTCCAACATTTTTGGTCCATTACACCTCTTGTTACATCTATCCTGGGACACACTGTATAAGTAGTAAAAATCAGACCAACAGCAACCAACAGCTATTCTCCGGACTAATGCGCCGCCGAGCGCTGGATTACAAATTACAAGCCTGGCCGCGTTAAGTGCAATAACTATTTTATTGGCACAAAACGCTAAAGCCACAAACCACCCATACATAGACTTTCAACTTATATGGAAGCAAATGGAATCACTTTGTACGGTCACGTGATGTAAGTGTAGTTGCGCTTCCAACCCAGAGATGTCGCGCTCTAGAGTAATTTTATCAATAGTGTTGGTAGCAAAAAAAATAGTTGGCAGCGACGTGGTGTCACAAACGTCAAAGTTATGGTCAAAGTTGTTTATTGTTTGGAAATGGGATATAAAATGTTGTGTTATTAATTGTGAGGACAGTATGATTCATAAGCATCGGTTCCCTCATCCATCTAAAGACCTCAATAGATTTTAAAAAGTGGTTAAGAGTAATCAACAATCCACTGTTTGTCATCGACATTTTGAAAGCCGGTATTATTTATGCGGAAGGTGCTTTACAATGGTGATCTAATAAAACACTTTTTACTTTGTTTTTTATCGCTAATGTATTGTAAGTAAACTTTACTGCAGTTTCAACATTAAGCGTTCCATTTTGAAACGAGGATCTCTTGTGAAATGTGAAATATTTGAAAATGACACGCTTAGTGTTGAAACTGCAGTAACGTTTAGTTACAATAAATTAGTGATAAAAAATAATGTAAAAAGTGATTTATTAGATCATCATGATTAATTAATTATTTCAAAGAAGGGCTTCCACTATTCAGTTTTAATTAATATATGTTATTCAAACCTCTTGAATCATTAATTTTATTATCCAAAATATTTTGTTTCTGCAGCATAATTTCAGTGTCTTTGAAACTGTGCTAGTCATATTTTGATATTTAATTATCAAATGTGGCATAGTACTGCTTTTAAAAGCATTTAAATGAGATTTAAGATTATTTAAAACTTCCCGCCGGCCGCCAATATAGCTCCGCTTGCGCTTCCAACCACCAGAGGCGCTTCAGTTTTGATCCCATTTGAATGTACGGCAGTAGAACGTCTATAGGTGTGGGTTGTTTGTGGCTAAAGCTTCGATTACAACAAACACCAGCTGAAAGACTTGTTCCTACGCAAAGGAGCTCTCGTGTCAGCTACTCCACACCACTTGCAAACTGCAGTTTCGAACTGTTGGCTCTCATCTGTGCAAAGTAGGTCCGGAATGGCTGTAACGAAATCCTCGATCATTTTTGGTACATGACGAGATTTATAAATCCACAACATGCAACAGAAATGGTAGGCTCCATCTAGCAGCCGATGTCAATTACAATCGAAGTAGCAGTAGACCTGACAGCGCTCGGCGGGTCGTTGGTCCAGAGAATAGCTGTTAGTTGCAGTCTGGTTTTTTATTCCTTATATATTTAAGGAAATATATAGAGGAGTTTGACAAAATATTTTGCCCTCTAAAAGCATACCTACTATTTAATTTTTCGTTCAACTAGCTCTAACTCAAAAACGGAACAATAAATTGGTCTTAAATTTTCACTATGCCATCACTACACATTTGTTAAAAAAATATGTTAACATATGTATGTTAACACATTTTGTTACTTATTAATGTTTGATATTTATCAAACATTAGTAAGTGTAGAAAATTTGATTTTCTTTATAAAGTTGTGTCGGTAAAATGTGAAAATTTGCAATTGCATGTATAGCAAGCTAGAAACTTTTAAATCTTTCGAAATAAATACCAACTACATCGAGAAAAAATGAAGGTAAATGATGAACGTAACTTCTTTACTTCAAACTTTTTTTCTGGGAAGAACCGTTTTCGAGAAAACTGTATGTGAGTGACTGCTGACATTTTTCGTCATTAAAGAAGTTTTGCATGTATTCAGTCCATCATTCTACCTTGTCTTCAATCTCCAGTAATACCACTCCCTCACTATTGGTAAATTGTTTATAACTAATTAACCACAAATTTAAAAAAACAACTAGACTAGACATTATAGCCTTCCGCGGATTTACTGAACTTTTAATATAATGGTGTTCATTCTATAGGATACTCAGTTTTTCTGTAAATAATGTTAGTTTTAGGCATTTTAAATTTTATGATGCCAAACTTAGTTGGTAAAATACTGGTCAGTGGAAAGAAAGATAATTATGTTGAAACAATTTGTATCTTGAACCCACGACCCTTCGATTTTGAGTCAAAAGTTTCACCAATTATGCCATCACTGGTCATAAATTATATATCCGTAAACTTTAATATAGGTTATCAACTGGAAAATTGCATCAAATATTGGATATTATATTATTGTGAAATGCCTGTTAGTAAAATATACAAATAATTATATTAAATAACATTTCGCAGGATTCCTATTCATTTCTCTAGCTAACATTAATTTACTGTCAAAATTTCGTGCTTACATAAAACAAGCTTGATCCATTTTTACCATAAATTGAACTAGCTTTAAATTTTCTCATTATACAAAAGTTCTTTCATTCTACCTCACACGAAAAAGTCCAACGACATTAAATCTGGGGACCGTGCAGGCCACAGAATGAGTCCACTACGCCCGATTCACCAACCGACATGTTCGATCTATAAATTGGCGTACTATCAAACGGTAGTGAGCTGGACGTCTTTTATATTTAATGCTACTGGACAGGATAAAAGAACTTGTCTGCAATGAGAAAATTCAAAGCCTTGCTCAACTGATTGCAAAAGTAGAGCAAACTACCCTACAATTACGAACAGAGATAAGATTAAGGACCACTACATTTGAAATAACTCGAACACGGAAGTGTCCTTTAAAAAATGTTTTTGAAACAAAGCCTTGTTTTGTTGATAAACCCACACATTTAATTTTCTATTAAATGAAAGTATTGCTGATTGATATTATTTTGTCTTTTTTAGTAACTGACAAAACTTGATGGTATGTATGATAATACCAATAAAAGAAGATAAAATAGAAGAGTTTTCAAAATAATTGTAATAAATGACCTTTTAACATTTTTTTATAAAACTTTGAAATTCGACAGTTAAATTACCATTGCAACTATTTTTCTATAAATATATTTTTTATTTTTCTCTAACCACCACAGACTTTTTCTTTTGGAAGTTCATATATCTCTGAAAGGTAAAATTCAGAACATGAAAAGTTAAACTTAGTTCGTAATAATTACATGAATGGTAAAAAGTGGAGATTTAAAGAAAAAGTACAAAATCGGCATTATAAAAAAAACCGTAGAATTTGTTCAGGATTGGCATCACTCTATCAAACACTCTGTATAATAACATAGCCATTTATAAGGGAAATGTTTGCTTACGCTTAAACTTATAAATCACGCAAGTGAAATCACGTAAAAAGATTAAAAGCATTGCAATAGAATAAAATATATTATGTACAAAAATATCTAGAGAAATTATTCATCCAAGTGAAGAAATAAAGAACAAATCCTAATCAAATGCAAAATCGTACCCAAGAATGTATTCTAGGGTTTTCTTAACGTCTATAAATTAGGTTTTAATTTTTTTAATGAAAAACACTAACTGGAGGAAAAAAATTGTATATTGGATCAATAAAGTTGTATAACGCTATGAATGAGTAAGGAATGTTACGTTGAAATAGGGCAGTGCAATATTAAGGCATAGTTAGAATATCTCCAAATAACTTGGGACAAAGAAGTTTATTAAACAAAATAAACATACTGAAAAGTGAAATTTAACAAGTCTCTAGACAACGCAGCTCAACACATTTGTTTGAAACATAATCAAACTTCGTCAACTTGTAAATAAGATGACAACAAAACATTTGCAAAACTTGTAACTGTAACTTTCTACTAACATAATTCATTCATAAAAAAATAAAAAATTGCAATAATTGATTATAGGAGTACCTATATACCTTAGCCGGGAAAGGAGAATAGCAACGTTAATTTGATGAGCCAACCAATTTGGCTGAGCTAATTTTAAGGTAATGTGATGTGAATATTGATAGATAATATCAAAATCTTGGTTGATGAAATTAGTTTCTGCATCTATAATCATAATCGCTCTTTGCATATTACCAGTAGTTGCCATTCTCTTCAAATTTTACAAGTCGAGAATTTGTGTAGTCATTGTATCTAAATGTCTCACTCAACTAAAATAAACTTGGAAATCCTTGCACACAATAAATATTTTTCCTGGCAAAGACAATAAAACAACAGAGGACTTTAAGGGCCACTTTGGCCATTGGGCACGATTATTCCCTTAAGCAGTCAATTCACAAATCTTAAATTGAGTGTATTTGCACACGTATTTATTTTGTAAAGAGGATATGGACCGGGAGCCTGCTGACCACTAATTGGGTGTCAAAGGTTTGCTCCCAAAATGCGTGAATTGTTATTAATTTGGGGCAGTCGAGCACAGAAATGACCCTTTTTTCTGGGGCAGCGGCGTACAGCTGACCTCCAAAGTTGTGAGAAATATGACTTGTAAAAGTAAAAAAAATGTCTTAAGTACGAAAATATATTCGCCATCTTTGAAAAGTGGTGCGAAGGTGTTGCCTTTCACGATAATCGACGGCGTATCGGCTCTTTCTACCTCATGTACTAGTTACCCTTGTAATTCGATGAGTATCATAAAGGGTCTAGCCGTACTTCCATGGCGAAACTGCCCCCGACAGGAACCTATATCGTAACCTATGTTATATTGTAGAGGGCGCTAATAGTAGTTGATCGAGTAGATATTAGCTCTATATCTTAGTTAATTTAGGAGCTATTTGAAAAAAGTGTCCGGAGACGACTTTTTTTCAAAGCGATATATCTTAGTTAATTTTAAAGCTAGGAAAATAAAACTAAATGGCAGTGTTATGGTACACTTTTCAGTTTATTTTATAGCATTTCCTATGGGTCAAGCCTAAATAAAAGTATTTAAAAAATGCAAAGAAAAATTTTGTCACTCGATTTCTATTAGATCTAATTGTATTACCACTTTGAAAAAAATATATAATAATTGTCTATGTCTTGCCTAATAGCATGCCAGTTTCATTAAAATCCAAGAGGTGCAACATATCGAAAAAAAATTTAAAGTAAGTGGACCGCCACCTTACGACCACTATGTTGACGCTTTTAATTTGCATTACATTTCAATAATCTTTGGAAAAGTTGCGTTTTGACAGCTCATAAAAAGTATATCAACGGTTGGTGGTGTCAACTAGCCTATTACAATGTTTTTTTGATCTACTTTTATAGTGACTGTAGTCGGTCTCAGTTAAGAATGCAGTTGTTTTCGTTATGAGCGGAGCACAGTTTACACAGGATATGGGAATTCCCAAGTAAGCGGGCCCATGGCCGACTCAAGCCAGTTGGTACATAAAATAAAAATTAACGGTTTAAATTGGCTTTTGTTTGGCATTTGGCTCTTTTATAAATACATTGAAATTATTTAATTCATATTGCAGCATATTTTGTTTAGATTAATGAAAGCTCATTATAGATGTAAATCCTCTAAAAATGTCAAGTGTTATAAGAAATAGGTAAACCTACTACTTGCTTGTGCTCGATATCAGGCGAGCTGTTCTTGTCTCTGCCGTTCTGAACTGAATCTTGATCTTTCTCGCGCAGCGCACATCGCACATCGAAGTTTATTTTATTGTTTTATATTTATGAATATTAATACAAAAGAAATTGTACTAATTGTTCATATATTGTTCGGCTATTTCCTTCCATTTTTATTAAAATCAGACTGCTCTAGTTATATTTATCTCTTTTGTTACAAATAAGGATTCACAAACACGGTATCGCCTGTGCTAAACGCTGTGCGATGTGCGAAACTCAAGTTGTTGATTTCATCACTCTCATTTAAGAGCATGGTTCTATTTAATTTTATTGTGCGATGTGCGAGGGGCGTTGACATGGCCACTCTCATGTAAAATAATGGTTTATTTAATTTCAGTGTGCGATGTGCGTAGTGCGGTGCTATGTGCGTTGTGCGGTGCACCGACGTGACGACGTGGTCATGCACTTACACGGAGGTTATGCTATTTGTGTACACTTTTTAGGCAGGTATATGAGAGAGATCAAAGATACAGTTCAGAACGGCAGAGACAAGAACAGCTCGCCTGATAATCCTGATATCGAGCACAAGCAAGTAGTAGGTTTACCCATTTCTTATAACACTGACATTTTTAGAGGATTTACGTCTATAATGAGCTTTTATTACTCTAAATAGAATATGTTCCAATATGAATTAAATAATTTCAATGTATTTAAATTTCAATGTATAAAAGAAAAGTGCCAAATAAAAGCCAATTTAAACCGTTAATTTTTATTTTATGTACCAAATGGCTTCAATCAGCCATGGGGGGATTCCACTTACTTGGGAATTTCCATATCCTGTGTAAATTGTGCTCCGCTCATAACGTAAACAACTGCATTCTTAACTAAGACCGACCATAGTCACTATAAAAGTAGATCAAAAAAATATTGTAATATTCTAGTTGACACCACCAACCGTTGATATACTTTTTATGAGCTGTCAAAACGCAACTTTTCCAAAGATTAATTAAATGTAATGCAAATTAGAAGCGTCAACATAGTGGTTGTTTAAGGTGGTCCACTTACTTAAAAATTTTTTTCGACATGTTGCACCTCTTGGATTTTAATGAAACTTGACACGTTGTTAGGCAAGACATAGACAATTATTATATATTTTTTTCAAAGTGGTAATTCAATTAGATCGGATAGAAATCGATTGACAAAACTTGTCTTTGCATTTTTTAAATACTTTTATTTAGGCTTGGCCCATAGGAAATGCTATAAAATAAACTGTAAAGTGTACCATAACACTGACATTTAGTTTTATTTCTCTAGCTTTAAAATTAACTAAGATATATCGCTTTGAAAAATAGTCGTCTCCGGACGCTTTTTTTCAAATAGCTCCTCAATTAACTAAGATATAGAGCTAATATCTACTCTATCAACTACTATTAGCGCCCTCTACAATATAACATAGGTTACGATATAGGTTCCTATCGGGGGCAGTTTCGCCATGGAAGTACGGCTAGACCCTTTACGACTGGCTATCAGAAACTTGGTAATTATGAACCTCCTGAGAGCAAAAATATATTCGCCATCTTTGAAAAGTGGTACGAAGGTCTTGCCTTTCACGATAATTGACGCCGTATCGTGGCTTCCTACCGCATCTACTGGTTATCCGTGTAATTAAATCAGAAACTTGTGTGCGCGCGTGCGTGTTTGTGTGTATGTGTCACATGTACGGGAGAGAATAATTAGAACTAGAAGAGAAACTAATCAGAAAAAAAACAAACTTTACTAGAATTAAAATAAATAATTCTAGTGAAACCAGGCGCTTAGACGTTTCAATATCCTCTAGCTGGCCCTTGTACCACTTGTCAAAGATGGCGCACGTATTTTCGCAATGAGGAGGTTCATACTTACCAAGTATCTGATCGCCAGTCGTGAATTTATAACATTCATCGAATTACACGGGTAACCAATATATGCGGAGGGAAGCTCCGGTAATACTTCATCAATTATCGTGAAAGACAAGACCTTCGCGCCACTTTTTAAAGATGGCAAATGTATTTTTCGCTCTCAGGAGGTTCATAATTACAAAGTTTCTGATAGCCAGTCGTAAATTTATGATACTCATCGAATTACAAGGGTAAATAGAATATGTGGTAGAAAGAGCCGATACGCCGTCAATTATCGTGAAAGGCAAAACCTTCGCACCACCTTTCAACGATGGCGAATATATTTTCGCACCAGGGGGTTCATAGTTACCAAGTTTATGATTTCCAGTCGTAAATTTGTGATACTCATCGAATCACAAGGGTAACTAGACATGCGGTAGGAACAGCCGATACGCCGTCAATTATCGTGAAAGGCAAGACGTTCGCACCACTTTTCAAAGATGGCGAATGTCTTTTCGCACTCAGGAGATTCATACTTACCAGGTTCCTGATTGCCATTCATGATTTTTGGGGGTAAATTAAGCAATTCCTCCAACCCCCATGCGTAAACCTATGACTTATTTGTGACTTTCTTACACCTTTAGGGGCCTGCTGTACACCCCTGCCCACCAAAAAAAGGGCTGGCATGGTCATTTCTGTGCTATACTGCCCCAAATTAACAACAATTCACACATTTTGGGAGTAAACCTATGACACCCAATTAGTGGTCGGCGGGGCTCCTAGTCTGACCAACTAACATAAATACCTAACATATTACCTATAGGTCAGTCTCTAGGTCACAAAAATTTCATAAATAGTTCAAACAAAAGGTTTCTTACCTTAAATTGATTCATTAGGTTGTCATTGAAAAATCCTTAATTTATGCTACTCGAACAAGACATTTCTAGGGAGGAAAGTTACGAGAATATGATTTTCCGCGATTTACGGCTTTCCCATTAAATTTACAACAAAAATGGTTATGTATAAAATTAAAGCTTAAAAGATTCTCTACGAAACAGGTTGTATATAATTTTATTGGCAGATGCATATTTTTACCAGTATTAGCATCCAAAGTTGAGCTAAGCTGCTCGGTGTTCAAATTTTCCAACTTCCGTCTATGAAATTGAGTTTAAAAGAAGCTATGAAGCTATTTATGACTGTTTTATTTAACCAAGTCGTCGTCTCTTCCTCGATGGTCTGTACTACTATTATCATCATTAGAATCTTCACCATGACCATCACCATCACCATTATTAAAATACTGAAGTTTAATTTCAATTGGATCATTATAGTCAAGCGAGTCCTCCTTTTCAACTTTAATATTAGTGTATGATTTTCGAAAACTTCCACAGATTATTGAACAGTAATGTCTGCAAGCTTCTTGATAGCCTTTTCTGCATTTGCAGGAAACTTGGAGAAAGGGATTTTGTAGCAGGATCATTTGATATTGTTAAAGATGTAAAACCTTTTTTGATTGTTTTTCCAACCCCATTACAATGAACTTTTGAAGTTACTTCACGATTATTAAACCTGGTGAAAGGTCCACAAAAGTTGCAGAAATTGCAACGCCTCGCCTGTCTAGGGACTATGGGAGCAATGTGCTCGTGTCCCACAGCAGCTATGGAGGCAATGCTGGACTTGCTTCCTCTGTATTGGCATGAAAGGAAGGAGGCAGCACTTCAGGCTGCATCAGGCACTTAAATTCAGACCAGGCGACCTTGTTGGTCACTTAAGGTTTCTGGAGCTAATCCAATTCGAATCCATGACCAAATCCACTGACTCAATGCCAATCAAGCATGACTTTGACTGCCCGTTTGATGTGCTAATTGAAAGCCGTCAGGTGGGCAGGGTCGGAGTACTGCGGTTGGAGAAAGAGTCATACATCTGGTACACAGATGGATCCAAGAAGGACGAAGGGGTTGGTCTGGGCATAGCAGGGCCTAAATGCAGGCTATCTAAAGCCCTTGGTAACACAGCAACCATCTTCCAGGCAGAAATCTATGCTATAGATCAATGTGCCCAGGAATGCCTAAATAGAGGCACTCGAAGGGCAAAGATCTATATAATTTCGGACAGCCGGGCAGCATTAAAGGCTCTCAGGTCCTATACTTTCGAGTCAAAATTTGTCTGGGAATGCAGACAATCCCTCAAGCAACTGGCAAAAAACAACAAGGTTACCTTGATGTGGGTGCCAGTGCATGAGGGAATAGAAGGCAATGAATTGGCCTCGCAAGATAAGGGGCTGAAGCCTCATTTTTTGGACCCGAACCGTTCTGTGGCTTATCTAAGGGGCACATAACGGAGTAGGTCCTAAAATCGGAAAAGGAACGAAAGAAGTCCTACTGGAGGAATACTCCAGGCCAAAGACAAGCGAAAAGGTTTATAACCTGTTCAACAAAGAATGCTACAAGGCTTCACGAACTTGGAAAGTCCGACCTAAGGCTGATCGCAGGCCTTCTAACTGGCCATTGCCCCTTGAGACATCATCTCAAGAACATAGGCATGGCAGAAGGTGACAAATGCAGATACTGTGAAGCTGCAACTGAGACTGCGGGACATATACTTTGTGAATGCAAGGTACTAATCTGTATTAGGCTAAAGTACCTAGAACAGGCGGAATTAACGCCTGCAGACATAGGGAAATTAGCTCCCAGGAAAATCGCAAGCTTTGCAAAAAGTCTTGGAATCCTGGGCAACAGCTAGTTGCAGGGTAATTCACAAAAGATCTTTTAGATCGAGGTGAAGAAAGGCCAACCCAGGGCCAGGCGACCTCTTAAACAATCTAAAATCTACAAGATCCACAAGCAATGTTAATACCGCTGCTTCAGTTCGCGCAGTGCGATATCTGTAGGTTTCCTCTTCAGAGATTTTGAAAAAAAATCTGACCTGCTATCACTAAGTGAGATGTTATCGAATGTGATTACATACACAGCTGTCATGAAAGATACTCCTGCTGTAGAGATCAAAATTATATTCTTCAAAAGTTTAGCAGTTTGTTGCATTGTTACATTTTTTCAAACGCTTTAACAAATTTTTATTTCCCTTTCTTAAAAAAGGCTGAGGTAGTATCGCAGCCACTGAAGGAATATATGTTTTGCAATAGGGAACTTGTCCAAAAATAAAATCGAATTAAAATACTCAAAATCGTAAAAACTCCATAGACAACAACAAAAAAATCTCTTCCAGAAATATAAGCGATTAAAATCTGCCTGATTTTACTCAGTCTTGAAACCTGACGTCAGAGAGAGAAAGTCGGACGACGATGTGAACCGACATCGATTCTGCTTTGGCCTCGACAATTCCGCATGCGCTTGTGCATTTGTTAGAAACAACTAGCAGTGAACACAACTTAACCTAAAATTTAAATACTACTCCGTGTAAAAGCCTATAACCAGATACGTATTCGTTGGAAAAATATCTTCAATATTCGTTGATTTTGAGTGATATTTGTTATTTTTATATAAGCTTGTGTGGTAAACATGTTAGTTAAAAATGACTGATGAAGGTTTTTCAAAAGGACAATCAGACAAGTTGCCTAGTGAAAATATGTTTATATTATTTATTATATTCATACGTTAAAAATACTGAGAGTTGGAAATAAACAGTACTTAAAGAAACATGGCACTCTATTCAATAGTAAAATAAAATAAGGTTTAACACTGACCTGTAATCTGTAATACCGTGTGTGTAGTCGCGGGATAGGCATGGGGAGAAGAATTACAACATCGCGCGTGCCAGCTGGCTGCAATGAAATAACAGAGCTGGAATGCTCCACCAACGGACGAATTTACGGCTGCCGGTGTTGTCAAATCTCTCGCGCTACGTGAATGTACTTGCCTAATGGGAAATTACACGCACGGTATAATATCTTATATAAAAATTCAATTCTTGGTATTTTGGCTATACTTAATGTATTTACATTAAAATGATTTTCACATACATAAATGGCGTTGTTCTTTTCAGAAATATTTCCTATACTATTTCTTCTGCATACTATTAGCCATTTTGATCAGAGATTTTTATCTTAAGGCACGCGAATAAGAATTTTATGTGCTGATTTGATAGTTGTATTATTACACAGTGATAGATACCATACAGTATTTATAATAAGTATTTTCCATTTCTCAACACAAAACAGAATCATAAACCAAACAAAATCTTCAAAATACGCCGAATAGCAGACGTGAATACACAACACAACGTTTTCATACAGCAAACGTAAACACGAAAATTAGGTTAGGAAGTGTTACTATGTGACAAAACTAAAACGCAAATTAGTCTCAAAGTCAATCGCCGCGCTGGCCAGTCTGAGGTACACTACTCGAGATTAGTTTTCACGCAGTGACATCACAGTGCTTTTCACGAGAACTTTAATTACTTATTGCAAAGTAAGTACTGCTATTTAAGAGCTGATATTCGGTGTGGAGTGTTTTTATATATAAACACATACTTTAATGAAATTAAAAAATGGGCATGTTCTACTAACATATTTTTATTATAATAGAAATTAGCAGACTTACAGTATACTTGCTGCAAAAAGGCTGTTACATAGAAGTAGAGAATTTGAGGGCCGCCCAGCTTAGCTCAACTTTGGATGTTAATTACTGGTAGAAATATGAATCTGGCGATAAAATTGTATACGACTTGTATTGTGGTGAATTTTATGAGCTTTAATTTTGCATGTAACTATTTTTGTCGTAAATTCAACGGGACAGCCGGAAACCGCAAAACACCATATTTTCGGTTCTGGGCCTCGTTCGAGTGGAATAAATTAACGACTTCTCAGTGACAATATAAAATTAACCAGTTTACAATAGGGAACCTTTTGTTTGAATTATTTCTGCTACAAAACACCCGAAGCCCGGTCTACTACTACGCATATTTCATTTCACTTTTTACGTATAACGACATAATAAATAACCATGTTTCCTGTTCTGTACTGTGTAAAAATGTAAAACATATCGTGTGTCCACGGATGGAGTGTGGAAGAGGAAAACTTTTTAGTTCTTGATTTCACGAAAAAAAATAATTCTTGATAAAAAGTTTACTTCACCTCTTTTCGATTATCCTTGCCAACTCTACAGGGTTAGCTAAAAACTTGATTTGATTATGAATAATTTTGAAATATTTTGAAAAAAATATTTTTAAATTATGTATTTATAAGATAATAGGGAAAAAAATCATAAATAATATTTTGTTTTGTGATTCGTTTCATAGCAGCAGACCAGTAGTCATTGATAATGAAGAAAATCTGACATTTCTTTAGATACTAAATTGTTATAACTGTTGTTTAATTGGTGAGAATCAGATCATTCTAACAAACAAAATAAGATTCGCTCATTTCAATCGATATTCAACCACGCCTTAGAAGTTAACGTTGATTCAAAACATTTAGACTTTTGTTTGTGGATCGAGACGTTTTGTTGAAAACGTAATATTTCGGATGAGGCAACCTTTTGCACTAATGGACCAGTTAGTATGCAAAATTCTAGATACTGGAGCAGCGATAATCCAAATTTTCGTATACAGTGTAGGAGACAATATTCGAAACAAGTCAACGTTTGGTGTGCACTCGCATACTCTGGAATCATTGAACCAGATTTTTTGAGCAAAATTTAAATCAACATTCAACATCAATATCTTCACAAATTCAATACCTATTTTCTGATTTATTTGAACAATTTACTCCTAGCAAGTTTACTAAATTGCACATCCAACAAGAACAATGTCAATCTTATTCCACTTTCATTCTGATACCTTGGCCACCTAAGAGCCTTGATCTCACGATCATGGACTCTTATTTGTGGGGGTACCTTTAACAAAAAGTGTACGTACACGATTCATAATATCTGTCGATCTTAAAAGATAAAATAAGAGAGGCTATTACAGGTATACCACTAAACCAAATTCGAGACGGTTACCGGGAGTTGAGAGCAGAACTGAGTGTAGAAGTTGGTGGCGATACTATTGAATCCAAAGCCAAGGCTGTCCGGAAGAAATAAAGCATACATCCATATTCCCCGACATTGTCGGTGCCGGGGCTGGGGCTGGGGATCGAAGTTTGTATGCGATAGACAGTACGACCAGCATATTTGGCCCACAATACGCTTTAGCCGACAGACAGACTATGCGGGTTACCGCTAAGTTGGTATTTGGTATTTGGTTGGTATTTTTCATAAAATTATTCTTATACAAAATGGAAAAATCTTGATTTTTAATATGGATATATCAGATCAAAATGATTTTTTTCGTAATATAATATCGTCGTTGTCGTTTTAATATATCCTGTGTGACAATATGATGAAAATTAAGATATTAATGAAATGACATTAGTCTATTTGTACTAAGTATACGAAACCTCCTATGTGTGGTGGGCTTCATAGCTTTACGATAGGCCATTTTAATTTATTCTATGTGTTTCGTTGTTTTTAATTTCTCCTATGTGTAGCAATAATTTATCCTATGTAACCAAAATAAGCAATGAATACATCCTATGTACATATAGAAGCATTAAACAAATGTATACCTAAAAACGATTCTTCTAGTTTTTATCAAAACTATATATCATGCACATAGGATGTATTAAAACGACAATGACGATATATAAAACCTCATTTTAAAATCATTTCGAAAATATTTTCAAAATATTTGGAAATCCATAATAAAATAAGATTTTTGGCTAACCTTGTACAGAGTCTCTGGTGAAGCCGACTTTTTCAACAAGAATTACTTCTGTATTACTATATGTACGCATATACACACCTTGCTTTACATATTTCCTTCAGGATTCTTCATTCAAAAATCGAGGTAAATATGAATTCCTACAATGTCAGATTTTAAAATAATTAGAGCAGTAACTGCGGTCTCTGTAATGTAGGCCTGAATAAAATGAAACACAAAGGGGTTGTAATGACCATCATGCTCTCGGGTAATACAAAATAATGATCATAACTTGATAATTAACCTGGGTTACCTATTATGCTGCAGATGATTTTAATAAAGGAGTATTTCTTATTACATTGCTTGAATATAGTCCAAATAGGTTAATAGCAAATGTTTTTAGAATTATTCCATTATTCAAAGTTATTACGATATATTTTCTCCGAGTTGATACACGTCTGAGAATAAACTGATGACATCACAGTTCAATAAATCTATATGAACTTCTCAGTGATTTCTATTTTCTTACTTTATGCTTTATATTACCTTCTATACCTCGCACGTATCTGGAGTTAAATCAAGTTATACATTGGGTTGCTAATTTTCTATACTTAACATTATGTCTTAAACAGTGAATATGGTAAGTTTGTGAATTTACAAAGACTATATTTTTATATTTGATATTGTCGCGGATAGTGGAGCATTCTTCCAGGTGACACCGGTTTAATCAAAACAGAACCAAATCGGGATATACTCGATGATCACATTTGCTCTCTCAATTTGTACCCTGGCAAATGCAGCGACATCATGATTTACTTGCTGATATAGATAGAGTCTGTGATATGACTATAACAATAACATGTTGCGAATGTCTTGTCATTTTCATGGCTATCTGCAATTTTGAATTTAAATGTAGATAGGTACCTTATTAAAATTATCTGTTGGCGCTTACCTTTTAAAAATATTTTTACTATTATGAAGGATATCGTTAAGAAATCATTATTGGTCAAAAAATTAAAGTTTATGAGTCATAATTTTTGATTAATAAAAGAAAATAGTAAGGTCCCATTAAAAAAAATTTCCATAGGGAAATTAAAAAAAGTGATACTTTTGTGACGAGTCTGCAGGTATTTACAGACGCAGGCAATTACAGACGAGTCACAACAAGTGGCTTTTACTCCGGATAAAATGTGCTATTTTTTCTTCAAACGTCGCACAGTGGGGTATTTGGCCGATCTAGCTGGCCAAAATTATTTATGTTATTTAATTGGCTCAAGGTGCGTTTTTTTAATAATTCATGACATTTTAAGCAGCTGAGAATACATTTTATGAAGGAAAGTGTGACCACTGTGTTCCAAAATTATTTTATTATTCGTTTTATAAAAAATTACAACTTTAATAAGTAGGTACATAAAAATGATTAGTCGGAAGATGATGTGTGCCATGATTCTTCATCAGATAGTATGTCCGCTTCATCTGATGACTCGTCAGGTTCAGCTGTGTATGGGCTCAGGCGTATTGGTTCAGCTGGGAGTAACATTTCCAAAGTCTCTTTTAAGAAAGGTTTCGTTTTCTTCCTCGGCGTTGTCCTCATACCAGATAGAAGAGGATCAGAGTTTAGCAATAGTCTGTTAAGCACGTCTAAATTGCAGGATTCTCTAGAGGACTTTCTCGCAAAGTTTTGACGATATTGACGAAAGTGTTTGTTTCGTGCTTCAGCGGCTTCTTCTGAGAGCTGGCCTATAGGAAGCAGTGCATTTTCAATAACAGTGGCACCATGAATTAAAATTTTGTGCACCGTAGGTGTCATCGGATGCCATGAGTACAACTGGACATAAAGCTTCGCAGTGTCCATGGCATATTCTGAAAAATTTTCAATGTTGATTTTATGCCCACTGGATATCGTTTCTAGAATAACTTTAAAACGATATATTAGATGAGAGTCAATGCCTGTTATTTCAGACGCGACATCTGAATCTACGAAAAATCTTCGACTGGTGTTTCCATCATTGGTATTACCAAAGCCTGGCTTTGGCACGTCTACAATCAAACCAATTCTCTTTCTAAAATCCTCTTGAATCTTCAACTTTCTTTGCTGGACAATATCTTTCTCACTATTTGATTGCAATCGCCATTTTTTAATAGGTAATTTATAGGACAGGTGCAATAAACTTTCGAATATACGGATCCTAGCATGCAACACCGATAATCCAAATTTTACTGTCTCGGCTTTAATTTCTTTCTTCGCAGTTAAATTGTTAAAATCTTTAGATGTTGCTCCACAAATGTAACACCTCATCGTCGATGTTGTTTGTGTGGCGGCATTACACACCTTAGCGTCAATCATGGTGAGCATCATAGTGTGTTTGACAGCAAAATCTTTATCTGCCAATGTCAGTTTCGTAGCTTGTAACGAATTTGCTGAGTTCTGTACGTAGGAAATTTCTTCATTAGTAATGTCGACAGATTCCTTGACAAATCTAACTCTGATAGGACGACAATAACGTGGCGAAGAAGGCGTTGGATTCTGCCAGATTATCTTTTTGTTTGTTTCACAAATTAGTTGTAGTGGTACAAACGAACTCTGAAAAATGTTTGCATCGGAATCAGAATCATTTTGGAATTGTTGCTTAAATTGTCTTTGCTGTGATCCATCACAACCCCACTTGTAAATTAACATGAGTGTGCAACGTTCTTCTTCGTTTAAAGTTTGTAAAACTTCTTCTAAATATGACAGCAATCTCGTGACGGTATGGTCCAATAGATTTTGCAACTTAATTTCAGCACAGGTTGCAGTCACTTGGCATGATTCTCTATCCGGGTAGCAGTCCATTTTTGCCCTTTGTAGTAAACTGTAGCATGGAAATAGCTTTTTGTTAGTCCTTCTGATTATTTCGTATTGTCTTCTGGAAAGATCTGCTTCCACAAACATAGCCAGTGCTCGCAATGGTGTCAACCGTGCAATGCCTTTTTTCAAACCTCTAGTGTATACTCTCTTGTATTTTGTTGCCCGTTTTGGAGAATTGGTAATTTCCTTGAGAATTCTGGAGGCATCCAATTTCATTTGAGTAGCATAAGTTAGGGTTTCCGTATCTATGTTACTACGTAGATCTTCTGTTTTTCTCCTCTTGCTTCTCTCACTTAAAGCGCCAAATGTCTTCGGTGGCCGTCCAAATCGCATAACTACTCTTGGGATTTCAAATGTCCCTTGTAACCAGTCATGATTTTTTTTCAAGAAATATGTCCTCTTTCTTGTGTGCTGTCGTCCATCTTCGTTTAATTTCGGACTTGACGTATGAAAAATTACGCTTTATTGCTTTTATTTGCTCTTCTGAGTAATCGTCATAGCTCAACAGATAATTTTCGACGAACATCAATTTTTCCTTAATAGTGGGTAAATTTTGTTGCTGCATCATGTTAAATAACTCTCTTCGAGTCATTATTTTGATCCCTGATGGCCCTAGAACAAAGTTCAAACAACTTAACACAAATATATAATGTAGCTGAAAATCCACATTTTCGCCTATCATATTAACCAAGTTAAATCTTGGAGAACCACGGGATTCCGCGGCTGTTTTTTGCCACATTTTTTACTAAAAACCTTTACCTTCATGTTCTCATAAAAATAATTATCGGGACGCACCCTGAAGTACAACAAATACTTTTAAGTTTGTTAAAATTAATTTAATAAATAACAAAAAAAAATGCCATTTTTAAAAACGCTTTAACTTTTTCAAAAAGAGAACGATCACAATGAAATATTTGAAACTATATTCACACTTACCCGCTCTATCACAATCCATAACTATTCACTTTTAAAAGTATTTAAAAAATATATAATTCACCGTTGAAATTATGCTTACGCAAGAACACCAAAGAACGATACGTACACTTCAAGAGACGATCAAGTTCTAATTAATCGGACGCACTTGTGATTGCACGGAGGGGATGGGTAAGGGTAGTTTATTGTTCCCTGCCTATTCAGCTTTGTCAAGTAGAAATTTATTTCTACCTGAAATGAATTTTAGGAAATCGAGTTTTGGCCAGCTAGATCGGCCAAATACCCCACTGTGCGTCGATTAGCTATAAAAAAAATAAAGATAAGCGTCAGAAAAAGTTCCTTTATCTACTCTTATTAGGTTATGTACTAATCAATGAACTGCTTTTGAACAATTAATAGTATTCATAAACAAATAGCGTGAGTTATAATGAGTGAGTTATTATAAATCACTAGGTACAGAGTAGGGTGGCCCATCTCTATAGGGGGTGAATTTTTTTTGCGTATTTTTTAAGTCTCACCCCACGAAAATATACTATTATACTAGGAATAATTTATGTCAAAGTTTCAGATAATTCGGTGAACGGTAACCCGTGCCGCATTCAGGTAGAAATTTGTAGATAAGATTTTATTACGGTAATACACTTAAATTTTACTTAAAATACAAATATCTACCTCTTTTCTCATAATGTTTTATTGGTGTAATTATTTTCTAGAAATTATTTGTTTTGGAAGTTTGGAAATATAATGCACCTACGGTAGGTTTTTATGTCAGTTTGCAATTGTGTTTTACAGTGGTGACATTATAAGTTCTAGCATACGTTCCTTTTTGAAAAAACATTTAACGATGGCTGATGTTAGATCTTTACGAAAGGATACTTTCATTTACTTAGTTGGACACAATTCGTCACAAATCATTGGCAATAAATTGCCGTCTAATAGACAAGTATTACAAGTGCTGTTTTATAACATTCGTGAAGTGAAGCTAAGTGTATATGAAAGTGCTAAATTAACAATAAAAGAGGTGTCAGTTTTTTGGGATAAAGCTCGCATTCCGACACGTCAGGATTTTCATTGTGTTAAACAACTAGATAAACTTTATGCAGAGTGGAGGAACTTACAAAAATCGGCTAAAAGGGCCAGTGCGGGAGTAAAGAAAAAAATTTCGTTGAAAAATTGGACGATCTTTTTGACATTTCTCATGCAAATGCATTGGAGTTGATGAAAATAGATGAAGATAAGCAGTTTTTAATTAACCAAAGAAAAAAGGGACGTCCTGGATTTATGCATGGTATTGATTACCAACTTGCTTCTCAAGAAAAATCAGCTGAGGAGAAATTACAGAAATTATACGAACGAATGCAACGAAGTCAACAAGAAAAAGCTAGATTAGAGGAAACAGTCACCTGTCCATCATCAAGTAGTAATTCAGCCGACTCCAACGAAAATGAAGATGAAATAATCGAAGCCCAGGAAGAGTTGTTACAAGACCAGCCTGGCCCGTCACAGCCAAAAAAGAGGAGACTGTATGGAACATGTAACATCATCACACCAAAAATAGCCGCTGCATTTGCTGCTTGCAAAATAAGCGACAGGTATGGAGTCCATATTTTGACGGCAGTAGCAGAAGCACTAGGACATGACACCATATCTTTGTCCATCAGCAGAACCATACTTCAGCGCTCTAGACAACGCATCCGCGAAGAAAGAGCTGGAATATTAAAAACTGCCTTCGGTAATTCTGAATTTCCGGCCCCAGTCATCCATTGGGATGGAAAACTTTTACCTTCTCTCGCTGGAATGGGAAATATCGATAGACTTGCTATCTTAGTTACTAGTGGAGATATTGAACAACTACTTGGAGTACCAGCTTTGCCCAATTCAACTGGAAGAGAACAGACTGAAGCAGTTTATGATGTGCTTTGTGAATGGAATTTGGACAAAAACGTAATAGCTTTGTGTTGTGATACAACAGCATCAAATATGAGTTATATAAATGGGACAGCCACACTATTGCAACAAAAATTAGAAAGAGATATTCTATATTTTCCTTGTAGACATCATATTTTTGAAGTGGTTTTGAGTAGTGTGTTTGACACAAAAATGCCTTTCTCATCTGGTCCAAATGTGCCACTATTTAAACGTTTTAGGGAATTTTAGCCTAAAATAGATCAAAATAAACTAAAAACTGGATTTCAGGTATCAAAAATTAAACACATTTTACAACCAGTTAAAGCCAAAATTGTAAAGTTTCTAAATGCAGCTTTAACTTTGCAACAGCCTCGTGATGATTATAAAGAATTTTTAATGCTTTCTAAACTTTTTGTTGAAGAAGAGCCCACTCACACGACATTCTATCAACCAGGGGCATTTCATCATGCACGTTGGATGGCCAAAGCCATTTACTGTCTAAAAATATTTTTTTTCCAAGATCAGTTCCAACTAACTAAAAAAGAAAAAAATAGGTATTGAAGATATATGTCTCTTTATTGTAAAGGTTTATGTAAAGGCCTGGTTTACAGCGCCATTTGCTAGTAAAGCACCGCTTCATGACTTAGACTTTTGTAAAGAACTCATTAATTATCAAAATATTGACAAAGAAATATCTCAAGCCGCAAGTAGGAAAATAGTGAACCATTTGTGGTACCTTAATTCAGTAAATGTTGGCTTATCTTTCTTTGATGACGATATTTCAGTTACCACTAAAAGAGAAACTGTTAAAGCTTTGAATAGGAAAGCACCAAATCAAGAGGGTATTAAACGACTTATGATTAGTAACATTACTGACGTTGAAAACAAGGAAATTCGGGACTTCATATGCGAGAACACTAAACAGTTTTTTCAAAAATTAGGTTTGACTATGGAATTTTTGGAAAATGATCCAACAACATGGAGGGAAAATGAAAGTTATACCCGATGTTTCAATATTGTAAACAAAATTAAAGTTGTAAATGATGCCGCTGAGAGAGGAATCAAACTTATTACTGACTATAATGACATTTTAACAAAACTGAAGACCAAAAACAGTTTTTACTTCAAGTTGTAAATGATTATAAATCACAGTTTCCAAATGTAAAAAAAGAAACCCTGTCGCATGCTTTGGCCTAGTGCAAAAAATATTGTTTTTAGTCTTGTAGATTTAGGATAATATTTGGTACTATGTATGAAAAAAACGTTTCATAATAAAATACACAAAGATAAAACGAGAGTTTTATTTCAAAAACTTTTAGTCTAGTTTTCTTAGACTACGAATTTACAGTAGTATGACACATGTCATAGTCACAACAGATAATGTCTTTGATATTTGTATGACTTGATTAGTCATTCTAAAGATAAATGTGGCTGATTAAAAAAAAAAACAATGCATCAACCAAAGAATGTAAATAATTTCATTTACTTTTATTATTGCATAATAATGCATTCTGCTTGCCTTCAATTTGCCTCAATAAGATTTTGAGGGGACTGTTTTTTCTTCAAATGGAACCATTTGCAGGGGTGAGAAATAAAAAATTTCGATTTCGAAAAAGATGGGCCACCCTAGTACAGAGCCAATCGCCTATATCTTCATGCCTAGCCTGTCCAATCGATGTAACGCGTGACACGAGGGTGGCTCTATTCGAGAAAAATTCTTCTCCGATACGGTGAAATAGAACGGTCTATTATTATTGAGGGGAGGAAGGTGATTTATCATGTTTGAATAGTTTCGACGTTTTCAAATCAAGTTAAGTAATAATTGTGCCAAAAATGATGAATTCCGTTAGTGAAGGTGAACTAATATGTACACCACCAGAATGAAGACAAGTAGCTAAAGATACAATACATAATTTATTACCCAAAAAATCGCAGAACAAATATAAAAGTGTGTACAAAAATTAAATTTTACAGTTAATTTTATTAATAAATAAACTGAGTAATTTAAACAAAATTTTCTCAATTTAATATTTATTGTTATAATCATAGATAAAGTATAGTATTCAACTTGCGGTAATGGTAATAACTCAGTTGTTGAATTACAGCACTCGCCTGCGGCTCGAGCTGTAAACTTCATCTGCGTGAGTTATTACCTACATTACCGCTCGTTGAATAATATGCAATTACCTGTTAATGGCAACGCAGCAGTCTAAAATGTCAAACTTTAATGTCATGAAATGAGTTAAGAAATGTCATATTTTTCTGACATTTGAAGAAAAACAATTTTATAATACGCCGTGAGAAATAATACAACCGCTGAGCACACTTCCGTAAATCATTCATTTACCAGAGATTCACCCATTTGGATATTGTTGGTAATTGTCCAGTGAATAAAAAAAAAAATGGGTGATGGTGTGTGCGAGTGGCCATTTTGGAAAATCGACGCCATCTTTGATTCTTATTGAAAATGCACTACATAGGCATGTGAGGTGTAATTTTACATATTTTTTAGGATACTGAACATGTTCCTGATAATATAAATACTGAAAAGTGGTTACTAATCATTATTTAGTAAGACAGATACGAATCAACATCTTTTATTTCTATACTAAAGAGATTTACATTGTTTTATAACATAAAATGAATAAATCAATGACATCACTAGTTTAAGTATATGGCATGACTAATATATAACAAAAAACAATGTATGACTATTTATATCTATAGTTTTAAACAGCAGACGTAATAGTTTACGTTGCAATATTACAATACTTATTACGACAATCAATAATGGCTTCACTTCTGCAATGACAGTAAACGCAACAAGATATTCCATTTGAAAAACATAAACATGAATCTCTTGCACACTTTAGATATGGGCAACTAGGCACAAGTTCGTTACTGGGAGGAAACAGTGAAGTTGTACATGGGGGCTGTAGACGATCACCTACATCATCTTAACCAAACTGTATAGAATCAAGTTGCATGATGTCATCAATTAAACATGTTATATATACATGTGTGTTGTAGTAGGCCCTTAAAATGTGTGATCTAGTTGATGCACTGGTTGGTCGGAGGTCTTCTATGGAAATATTTTTCCCATGTGTGTAAAGAAACTTCGTAATTCGTCCATTGTTTTACAAACTGATCCCTTTTCGAAACTTATACAAGATATTTTTCTGCTAATTGCATCGACTGGTCTATTACTTTACTCGCATGAGTTCCGAAGTTTGTGAGAAATGATTCAGGTTTACTTGCCATTCCAGCATGTTTTGTACCTACTTTGCCAGTGCAGTCTAACCTAGTTGGGAAGTGTAAAGTAAGAAGTACATGGCATATTGCAATTCGTTCAGCCATTATATGAACGGGAACTTGGCGCATCGTAGCTGCAACAACTAGACGAATCCACAATTCCTTCAATTCAAGATTCTTGAAAGTAGTCCAATGATTTAACAGAAGAACCATATGTATCATTCGATAATACCATCACTCTCTGATTTCCTCTGCTTGTTGCAGGTTTAATATGGGGCATAATACGGAGATCTGCCTCCTCTAACATGGCAAATTGTAGTTCTTCGTAGGATTGTCTTAAATTGGTTTGCTGTATGGACATGCATGTGGTTGGGTTAGGAAAAGATGTTGCACTATAGAAGACCTGCATATTTGGCCATATATTGCTGCATTTTTCTAGTAGATACGATTTGAAACAGCCTTTAGGTTTGACTTTGTTGGAACTAGAAAACCAACATTTGTCTTTTCGTACAGGACTAGGTGTTGTGTTTTTAATGGAATAAAGGTTGATTGATTCACATGTGCCACGACGAATTCGCTTGAAACTCTTTCGCGTCTTATCGAAGTAAGAATCAAATATGAAGTCAGCCATCTGTTTCGGTTAATATCTTTTCAAGTTCTGAGGTTACTGTGCCCTTGTTTGCCTTTGTAAAGAACCTGTTTTATTGAAAAGGAAAAAATTGTCAACGATCTCATACCTTAACAGTTCATTAATAGGGTAACCTCTCTCTCTAGCTAGTTGAATAGTTTGCTTCTCTTTTAGCAGTCTTGGTTTTTACAGTCTGTTTCTCAATGAGGATGCTATTAAGAGGTGGTAAATTCGTCCTATGGATGGTATCTGCTTTCTTATCAATGAATCTTTCTTTCCTAAATGTTTCGTACGCTTCATTTGCTAAAGTGAAGACTTCAAGTAACTTATTTTTCACAGCATCTTCAACTGTCTGTTCCGTAATAATGTTTCTGAGTTCTTTTACCCCTGGAGAAAGTTTGTTTTCGTTATCGTTTCGTTTTCGTGTAATGACATTCTTCATCGTTTTAATCTTACTTTCCATATTATTTAATATAATTGATGATGACTCATGGTGTTCTCTTAGTTCATAATTCTCTGAATAAGCATTGATAACATTCCTGTAAAATGGTTTCCATATCCACTAATAATTATTTGACTTAATGGGTATGGATTATTTCAGCTTTATATATTTCAATTTTTGTTGAAATGTTTTTTAATGTCTTCAACATGTTCAGCACCCTTAAAAACATATAAAATGACACCTCACATGCTTATGCAATGCATTTTCAATAAGCATCAAAGATGGCGTCCATTTTCTAAAATGGCAACTCGCACAGGCCATCACCCATTTTTTTTTCAATCACTGCACGATTACCAACAATACCCAAATGGGTGAATCTCTGGTAAATTAATGACATACAGAAGCACTCTCAGCAAATGGGCTAAAAGGAAATAGATTCGGTTTCCGAAACACCAGAAAAATATGTTATTTTCATTTTTATTTTTTATTTATTTGTCAAAAAACGCCCTCTAACTCCTCCTTTGACATAAAAGTCAAAAAGCGTAGAGGTTATTTTCCAGTAAAATACTGGATAATTATATTATTTTGTAGATTTCACGGATATTGTTTAGAAGAAAATATGTGTGGTAGAGCATCCCAACAAAAAAAAAAAAAAGAAAGAAAATGCCACTACCAACATTTAGACAATCTTGAGAATTTCTCCTTACCCACTTCCTATAAAATATGACATACGAACACCGCTTGTTCTGCATATACGGAGAACCCGAGATACATACTTTATAACCCGTTTTTAAAATATCCATCACTTGATTGATAGGTTATTATCGATTTTTAAAGCCTAATTTACACTGGAAAATATTACTGCTAGCAAATATTTATATTTGAAACCAGCCAACTTGCCTTTACATATAGTGTAGATGATATTGCCACTAATGTAACGAACGTGAATCTATTCTATTACTACATGTAAATAATTTGTTGGTTTCAAGTACTTGCACCTAGTAAACTTACCATGTACATTAGCCTTAAATGCTTGGATAGCTTCCAGTAACGTTACTTGCAACTAAATTATATTCTGCACACTTCCTGCTTTATATTCCCCTAGAGACAGATTCCTTAATTCCATAATTCGTTGATCCACCAGTTCGTTTTCCGATTAACCGTATTATATTTAACCATCTGCCTTATATTTGGAGAAGTAGAATCCCATTATAGTCATCCAAAGACGCGCAAATATTAATTCGAGAGATGTTGAAAGGAGTAGAAGTTGCAGTTGTTTTGGCCGACTGTAAATACCTATTTGACTAATATTTTGCCCGAATGCGGTACAATTCACTTTTATATGGTGTCATTGAGTACACATCCAATATCTATTTTATTTATGTGGCTGAAGACAGAAACGGAATCAGAAATGAGAAATGATTATTTACAGTGGACCAATGGAGTAATGTACATGAAGTTAAAATCTTTATTGAGAAGGGTTGAGCAGCTAAAGCTATCTAAAAGCAAAACAAGGATTTTAAGAGGGCGAAACACCCCAAAAACTATAAACTGTAAAAATAAGATAACTATTGTAAAACAGCTTTTAACACTTTTATATTTTAGGGTATGATAGAAAAGAGCATTTCCAATATTGCATAATTTTGATTTAACGAAAAACAATTTAAAAATAATATAAATATTGTAAATTTTTTAACGCTTTCAGATTTTGGAGGATGATAGAAAAGACTATTTCCAAGAGAGCATAATTGGGACTCAATAAAAGACGGGGGGTTAAGAGGGTAAAACACCCCAAAAATTATCTAAAAATAATGTAACTATTGCAAAAAAGTTTTTAACACTATTTTAGAGGGTGATAGAAAGGAGCATTTACAATATTGCATAATTTTGATTTAACGAAAAACAGGGGATAAGAGGGTGATACACCCAAAAACCATTTAAAAATAATATAAACATTGTAAAATTTTTTGGCGCTTTCAAATTTTGGAGGATGATATATAAGACTATTTCGAATATAGCATAATTGGAATTTAATGAAACACGGGATTTAAGGGGGTAAGACAACCCCAAAAACCATCTAAATATAATGTAACTATTGCAAAAAAGTTTTTAACACTTTCATATTTTAGGCTGTGATAGAAAAGAGCATTTTCAAAATTGCATAATTTTGATTTAACGAAAAACAGGGGATAAGAGGGTGATACACCCCAAAAACCATTTAAAAATAATATAAATGTTGTACATTTTTTTAACGCTTTCAGATTCTTGAGGGTGATAGAAAAGACTATTTCCAAGAGAGCATAATTGGGCTTTAATAAAAAACAGAGTTCAAGAGGGTAAAAACTATCTAAAAATAATATAACTATCGCAAAAAAGTTTTTAACACTTTCCTATTTTAGGGAGTGATAGAAAAGACCATTTTCAATATTGCATAATTTTGATTTAACGAAACATACGATAAAAATCATTCAAAAATAATATAAATATCGTAAATTTTTTTAACGCTTTCAGATTTTGGAGGGTGATAGAAAAGACTATTTCCAATATGGCATAATTGGGATTTAATGAAAAGCAGGGTTTAAGGGGGTAAGACAGCCCCAAAAACTATCTAAAAATAATGTAACTATTGCAAAAAAGTTTTTAACACTTTCTTATTTTAGGGTGTGATAGAAAAGAGTATTTTCAATATTGCATAATTTTGATCTAACAAAAAACAGGGGATAAGAGGGTGATACACCCCAAAAACATTTTGAAAATAATATAAATATTGTAAATTTTTTTAATGCTTACAGATTTTGGAGGGTGATAGATAAGACTATTTCCAAGAGAACCTAAAAAAGCTTTAACACTTTCCTATTTAAAATAGGAAAGTGGGTGATAGAGGGTGATAGAAAAGAGCATAATCAATATTGCATAATTTTGATTTAACAAAAAATAGGGGATAAGAGGGTGAAACCAAAAACCATTTAAAAATAATACAAATATTGTAAATTTTTTTAACGCTTTCAGATTTTAGAGGGCGATAGAAAAAATTATGCAATATTGGAAATGCTCTTTTCTATCACACTTTTTTGCAATAGTTACATTATTTTTAGATAGTTTTCGGGGCGTTTTACCCTCTTAAACTCTGTTTTTTATTAAATCCTAATTATTATGTTCTCTTGGAAATAATCTTTTCTATCACCCTCCAAAATCTGAAAGCGTTAAAAAATTTTACAATATTTGTATTATTTTTATTAGTTTTTGGGGTTGTCTTACCCCCTTAAACGCTGTTATTTATTAAATCCCAATTATTCTATATTGGAAATAGTCTTTTCTATCGCCCTCCAAAATCTGAAAGGGTTAAAAAATTTTACAATATTTATATTATTTTTAAATGGTTTTGGGGTGTATCCCCTGTTTTTCGTTAAATCAAAATTATGCAATATTAAAAATGCTCTTTTCTGAGTTTAGGAGGAGTACATCCCATTTCACTATCAGTATTATTATCCTACATTTTCTATAAATAGAAGCAAGGGACAAACACAAACGACTTTGACATTTGTCGTCTGACATCAGAATTTCTTGTTCATTGCCTGCTTAATAAAATCATAAAATGCTATTTAAAAATTTAGTAAACGATTTTTTTGGCTTTTTGTTCTTTAAGGGAGATGATTGTGAATAAAATAGTATACATACCTTGGTGGAAAATTTCATTGCTGTCTCGAGAATTAGTTGACCTCGCCGCTGCGTGCCTCAGTCAACTATTTTATCTCTCGACAACAATGAAACACTTTCCACCTCGGTATGTAATATACTATTATTTTAATTTATTAACATTAATCGTAAAAGAACAACTGGAAATACTTATAAATCTATTATTACTAGTTAATTCTTCAGATATGTTATTTAAGTTGACAATTTCTATATCTATATTTGATGATAAAGTCTTTTTTTGCCGCAACTGTCACAAATTTCTATAATTGTTTTTATTACAGGGAAAGATTGAGAAAAATGACTGTAACTCCAAAAAAATTTGGGCAGGCTTTAAACTTTGGTTATAAGTTTAAAATAGGTCAAAGTTCACGAAACAAAAAGTTCAGGAGTTTTACGAATCCGCGGGAACCTACAGGGGGGTGAAAAGGGGTATATTTAATTGAAAATCGATTTTTCTCTATTTTCTTGGGAAATATGGCATTTACAAAAAAAAAAAAGTTCAAATAAAAATTGTTACTGGCAAAAATATCTTTAATTTGGTGTTTTTAAGAAATAACTACCAAATTGTTTTTTAACATTAATAAAAATATGTTACTAAATAAAAGAATGTATCGATAGTGAAAAAAAATTATGTACTTTACATGGGAAATAAGGATTTACACTACCTCGACTGTCTGATTCCCTTGCTGACGTTCGGGATTCAAACCACAGCCACGGTAGTGTAAATTTCCCTTACTTCCGTTGTAAATTTAAATATGATTTATCTACAATGGACACATAAAGTAGGCTTTTTGCTCACATTTTGAAAGTGCAAAGTTAACGTTTGCCGAGGAGTTGTGAATAATGTCACTTTGCCACTCGTTTCCCATGACAATGAGTACTTTTACGCTCGCTATGACGCTTCTTACGATGCGGGAGCTATATGGCTTTTTCGGAAACTCATCGTTACAAGTATTTTCTATGCGTCTATACTTCTGGCATATGTCGGCCCGTCGAGTTGGCCATGGTTCATGCTATAAAATTCAGTGAAATTATGTCATCGTTACAAGGCTCATGTTTTTTGTGTGTACATATTTTATGTTAAAAATTAATAAAATGAGATCGCCAGAAAGAGTGGGCCATCAGAAGGCGCAGCCAGGAAGGTCAAATTTGTAGAAAAACGGAGTTATATCACGTGATCGTTACAAGCTATTTTTTTAGACTGAGCATGTTTATTTAAATGTTTTGAATACAGAAAAAAAATCCCAGAAAGAAACTCCTGTCAGTAAGGCTAGCCAGAAAGGAAATGTTTTTGAACAAAATTTGATTTTTTCCGCAATATTTCTTTCTGGCTAGCCTTGCTGACAGGAGATTCTTCCTGGGAATTCTTTTTTGTGTTCAAAACGTTTAAATACATGCTCAGCCTAAAAATAGGCTTGTAACAATCACGTGATATAACTCCGTTTTTTACAACTTTGACCTTTCTGGCTGCGCCACCTGACGGCCCACCCTTTCTGGCGATCTTATTTTATTCATTTTAAACATAAAATGCGTAGGGTAAACTGGTCCATAGTGGGATACATTTTTAAAAAAATATATTGGGCTTCTTGTAAAATACTTTTATTCATAATGGACATATACAGACATAGATATGCATGTAAGGAAACAAATTAATAATAATTGAAACTAATCCTTAAGGTATTTAAAATTTTATTTAGCACATCCCACTATACACCAGTTGTTCCACTATGGACCACTGTATGGTTCATAGTGGGAATCATAGTGGTCTATAAGGGGATTTTTAGTAGAAAAACTGTTAGTCCATCTTAAATTGTGAGAAATCTATAGTAAACACAAATTGGCGAGCAGCCCGTGTCGTACTTCCAGAAATGTAAGGAGGGGGCAGCTTTAATACAATATCTTCTGCTACTATGGTATCCTCGTCGCGTTTATCTGGGAATACAAATTTATCAGCTACAATTCTCTTCAAAAAAGAAATATTGTATTCTTCTCCACTTATCTTCACAACCTGAGCAACATAATGTTTCATGGATTTCTTTGTCATGTATCTTACTACAACATAATCCTCCTCTTCAATAGATGAATCTTGAAATTCTGAATATTTTTGCTTAAAATTGATGACAACTGTGATCTTGGATGTCTCGGCATATTCAAATCTGTAAAGAATGCAATTTTTTAGCACGTCTTAGCATATCCCAGTATGGACCGCAATATATTTTCCCACTATGAACCACCATGCATTGAAATAAAAATGAACACTATTTTATCAAAGTGGTGGGACTAAACATAAATGGAAGTGGAAGCAACATTGACGTTATGGATGTCTTAGATATTCAGACTTAGTTCTTGTTAAAAAAAGGAAATTTCAATGAACAATTTGAAAAAATATGAACATGCCAATTAAAATTTTTAGCGAATCACTTATTTCAAATATTTGTAACTACACCACATAAAACGATAAAACACTGAGTGACTTCTAAGAGCTGTTATTAACATAGTATCTACACTCAAATATAGCTCTACCACAACGATAAAATAGTCATCAGAGCGAAATTCCCACTATGAACCGTGTATCACTATGGACCACTCTACCCTACACACAAAGGAAATGAACCTTGTAACGATGACATAATTTCACAGATTTTTAGACAGTGTTCGTGACGTACCTGACAGGAGGTGCCTCGTCAGAAGTCGATTTTATGAATCGTTAACATCCATTAAACCATAAAAATATCTCAAAGTTCATATAACGATGACATGCCGAAAACTCCACCTAGCTCTCGCTCTATTATACACAAGTTTGGTCGGAACATTGACAATGTATTTTTATGAAATAATAATGCCCCAAAACTAATGTTAGTATAATGAGAGTTGATGCAAGGGTAACAGTTAATTAGTTAATTTATTTGTACGCAGAATACGTACTTTATTATTCCTTCTATTTTTATATTTTCAAACGATTGTAGATAAAATTATGTGTGTAATTCGAGCGCAAAGTGTCATTGTCGCTCTCGAGTGTTTGACGTGTAACATCTTATACTATCGAGCGAGAATTTGCACTTTGCACTCTTAATATATAAATAGCTATTTCGGACTTAAAATTCAAGATTTTTAAATAATTTTGAATAACTTTTGTTCGTGATATTTTGAGATAAAAGATGCCTATGATTTCTTTGTTTTTTTTTTCGATTTATTTTGGTATTGGAGGTGGCTTTGCATTTGAGAGGGGCGATTATTTTTTGGTTATAAGTAAATCATAATCTGTTTTATTTTTGAGGAAAATTTAGTTGAAATCAGATAAAAATTATCTTTCTTAAATTGGATGTACTGTATGTACGTATTGAATACGTTCATGATTTTTAATAGTATATTACGTAATTAGTATTGTAAGAAGCATATTACGCACGAATGGAAAAGTTCCGCATGATGCCGCGTAGCGGCGAGTGCATATTTCCACGAGTGGGTAATTGCTTTACAACTCGAATTATGTACTATACTTTACCTACGATCATATTTATTTATTTATTTAGTAAAATCTGGATTTAGTTTACTAGTCAACAATATTATTCAACAAATATTATGTCAGTTTTGACAGCGTTTGAACATTACGTAGGCGCATTTGTTTTTTTAAACCCCTCATTAGCGATATAAGCCACCTATAATTGCGTGTCCCGTGCGTTTTGTTTACCGTGCGATTTGTTTACAGTGCATTTTATTTACAATGTGTAAAATTCAACTTGTTTTTTACTATTTACAGAAGTAATCGTAGGTAAAAAATATATTATACTAACTTGGAAACCCGAGGCGACTTAAATCTCAAAATCATTTATTATATTATTACATTTTTGTAATTTTTTTCTTTTTTACATTATAACATCTTTTTGGAACGGTTATAAAATCGTGCGAAATATAACAAAGGATATTCTGAAATTAGAAAAAAACAGATTTTCCTCAAAAGAACTTACGCACGAGCCGGCTATGACTAATCTGCGGTGAGCTAGGGTGTGGATTTCCACAAAAAAAAATATGAATACTAATCTTGGGAAGGTTAAGCCAATTTAAAATAGATATTGACCAACAAAATATTAAGGTGTTTTCGGAGCGCCACGTAGTTTAAATTAACCTGAGGTAATTGGCTCCTGACTAGGAATCTACGAAACTCGAATTCTTTTAAAGGAAATGTACAAACTAAACAAAATTATAAGTTGTATTTAAATTCGGTGGAATGAAACCAATGTATCAATTTAATTAAATGATGCATATATTACTGAGCAGAGATTGGGACATAGGATTGACAGATATTATTAAATTACGTTGATAAAAGAGAAATTATAATACGCTGCTAATTTTTGTTGAACTAAAACTCCCAAATGGGGACTTAACTCACGCGAGATAAGTAATATAATAAATTAACCTAATAACTCAGTAGTATTCCACTGCTTTATGTTATTAATATACAGGCGCTGAAATAATAAAGATCTTTATTAAGGGCGCAGAAAAGTGCATCACGAAGGAATTGTAGGTTTTCCAAATATTTTATAATATAACGTAATATATTGCCAAATGTGATATAAACGGAGCGGTAGCAATATTATATTACTTTTACACAGAACTTTGATTACTCTTGAGTTTTAAATAAACTATTTTTAAAATAATTAACTAACTATGTACGTTACGCGAACACGTGAAATAGGTACCTACACAAATAAATATATCAAATAAATACACAAATATGAACGTGATTAAAGGCAATTTGGCGAAAGATAAAACTTCGTAATTTAAAAATAAAAAAGAAGGAATAATAATAATCAGTGGATCTGATCTCTGCAGTTGGCATTTACGTGGAAGGTCGGCCAGCTGGTCGCAGGTCTGGCGCTCCAGCGGGTCGAGGGCAGCGGTGGAAATTAACAGCCGAAAAACGCTGCGAACTGATAAGCCGGACCTACGAGAACGTCTAGCTGCTATCTCCTATCTTTCTCGAACCCCAGTGAACATTTAAAATCAGATCCAAAGGATTATTATGGAATTTATTATTATCTCCAATTGAATAAAACCAAAGCAAAAACCTCTAAAAATAATTCCCACAAACGAGGATAAAATAACTAAATAAAATGTATGCATAGCTCTAGATGTTGTTGAGGCGTTTCAAATAAAATTTAATGCACGCAAAATTATATTCCGTCAACCAAAAGACGATTTTCGTACCTCAGACGAAATTAATCCATATGGAAAAATCTTTTTAATCCGAAAGAATTCGACTAGTGTTTTCTAAACCAAACCAAGTCACTAATAAATTTTTCACAATTTTGGAATTTGCACAGCAGATATTAACATATAGCCGTTCACAAGTGTAATGCCTCCCTTCTCTCTTATCAATTAAAATTATTCATCGCGCATGGATGAATTAGCTCTACCATTGTGATTATATGATTCAAATTTAATTAATAACTAATTTTATAGAAGTAACCTTTTAAAATAACTAACTTTAATTGAACTAACTTATATTATTTTTGGGCCGTAACAAAATTATAACATTTTTTGAAAAGTATGGTCAAAATCATTCTCATTTTAATTTCGCATTTGCTTCGATTTTTATATTTATAAATTACTTTGAAATAATAAGGAATAAAAAGAGGTAAAGTCAAAAAAGGAAGGAAAATCGCGCCATATACCGTAAAGAAGAAACACCAAGCAGCTACGGACACTTTTTTCTTAGTTATTGTTGCTCATCAGCGTAGCGTAATACCAAAAAGGATAGGAACAATAATTGTTTTTGACCCTACTAATTCCTTTTTTTTTCCATTTAACTCGCCAGGTTGAAATGGGCAGTCCACATAGGGCCTAAAATTAGGCCGATCTAGATATGAGTGCATAAATAAGAGTACTGTGTACTGTACTTTCAACCTTCAATTTATTGTTCCTATCGGTCATTTCCAGATCCTTTTTGATGCTACGCTACGGTGATAAGGAACAATAATTCCGAAGCATGTGTCCGTAGCTGCTCGGTGTTTCATCTTTAGGGTATATGATGCAATTTTTCTTCCTTGTAATAAGAACTTTCTCATAGCTATGCTTTTTATACTTTACGATTCTTATAATCCTCGTTAACATTTAAATCTACTAACAAAATTGTGATACTTTTCTCTTTAACAGATTTCACAATTAAAAAAAAGGAGGTGGTTCTCAATTCGACCCGTATGTTTGGTTTTTTTTTAATTTGTTCAAATATTACTCTGGACTGGCTTCAGCAATTTCTATTTCTATCTTTCTTAAACTCTTAGGTAAGGCTCGACGGTGGCGTCATATAAATTTTATCATGCTACGTCTAGTGTAAGACGAGCAAAAATAGTCGGGAATTGCCGAATGCGCCAGTGACAAGAAAAATTTAATTTTGTGATAGAAAAAATCGAATCTCATCGGAACTGTATTAAAATTACTAGTTAGGCGTTTCAGGAACAGCTGATACCGAATCCGATGTCAAAATAGCGAATCCAATGTGGTTACGATAGTTGCAATATTTTTGCAGATTTACTTTGTGATTTCAGAATTTTCTGATAAAGAGCCTAACGCTAAAATTTAAAAATTCAAAACGAAGAATATTTTCTTTTACTACTATATGTAGAAGCGAAATAAAGAGGCCACTAAAATAGGTATGTGAAAAATAATATCTATAAAAAAAAATTGAGCCGCCTTCACAAAGGATCGCTAAAAATTATGAAATAAAATTTCACCATTATTGCCCAGTTAATTGAACTTTATTACCTAATATCAGTATTGAGGTTGGTGTCAAAGTGAGCAAACGAATTCAAACGTATTTTTAAAAGACTTCTATATTACGTAATATAGTTCAGTTAACTGGGCAACGGTGAAATTTCCTTTCAGAATTTTTACCCATCTCTTTTGAAGGCGGTTCGATTTATTTTTCAATTTTTTTTTTTTGTTTAGTATTCCCAAAAACAATTTAGTATAGCGACAAACACAGTAAAAACCCTTAGAAAACGACTATTAGTAAACCAGTTTTGTCATTTGGTATACTGATTTCTGTCATTAAAACGGCTATTTTTCCGCCAAATCAAAATGTCTTCCGGTTTCAAAATGGCGGCTGTTTTAGAAAATTTAAAAGATCGACGTTTCTAGCTAAACTATTGATTTTATGAAAAAAAGTTGTTAAGAAAAATGGTTTCGCGTTCAATTTTGAAGAAGAAAATTCTTATAAGTTTTTTTCTAAAATTAAAATTCAGACCTACGCACAGTGGGCCAGAATCCGAAAAAGCTGACCAAAACTCGAAAAATGGAGTAATGGTTTTGAAAATTTTCCCTTGGGGGTTTTTGAGGTCGCTGATTACAAATTTGGTAATAGTTTTTTCAAGAACAAAATGGCGGCTCCAATATGGCGACAAACGTTTGAGAAAAATAAGGCATTTCAATTGGAAATTGGTATTCGGATGTTTTCGAGGCCGCTGAATACGAATTTGGTAATAATTTTTTCAAAAGCAAAATGGTGACTCCAATATGGAGACAAACGTTTAAGAAAAGTTAGTCATTTCAATTGGAAATTGGTATTCGGGGGTTTCTGAGGTCACTGATTACGAATTTGATAATAGTTTCTCCGAGAACAAAATGGCGGCTCCAATATGGCGACAAACATTTGAGAAAAGTAAGGCATTTTAATTGGAAATTGGTATTCGGGGGTTTCTGAGGTCGCTGATTACGAATTTCAATTCAAATTAAAAAATTAAATTAACTAATTAATTTAAATTCAATTTTACATTCTTTTGGGCATTTTATAAATTCCAACCAAAAAATAAATAATTTTTCAATAATTATTTTTGACATAACAAAAAACTTTAATTTTTTCAAAAATTGTTTATAACACATCAATATTATAAATGGAATTTTTATGCTAAAACAACACTATAAACCAAAGTTAACGCGTCGCTGTATTTTGCACTGTGTCAGAAAAACGATCACAAAAACAATAGTGGCTCCTAGAGGCAGCCAATTTTTACACTTTTTACATTTGTAAATTAAAATAGTAATTCGAAGCAGTTACCGAGCGAGGGCCCGACGTCGCGTCGTACGTATATTTTCAATTTAAGACCTCGTACTTGACCAAATTATTACTCATTACTTCCGAACCGGGTTGAATCGGGTTCTAAATTTGGTAATATAGTTTGAAAAAACTATAAGAAATCGACCAGTAAAAGAATCATGCTTGGAACACGTTGCGCTTTTTTTGTAGCTCAAACAAAAGGTACCCATTAATTTTTATTTCTTTATCTTTGTAGAACCCCGTTTAACACAATTTTATGACAGAATGTATCACATTTCACAAGCAATAAATGTATGCAAAATAAAATACTTACTTTATAGATTATCTTCCTAAAATTTTACTATGTTTTTGTTGAAATTACACAAATTACAGGAATATCGAATAGTACATTCGAATGTGGCAAGTAACTATTCACAACTGTACGCTAACAGAACGTTGTGTTTCTTAGGGTGTATCTGGTAAAAATGAGCAACAATACGGTTGGAATTTGCGGTACGTAATGAACTGAACATTTCTGACTACAAAAATATTACTTTGAATACAATTAAACCTCTTTCGAATTTTGGACTTTTGGCCAGCTTTTTCGGATTCTGGCCCACTGTGCTACGGGGTAAAATATCACAAAGTCAGTTTTTTCCGATATTTTACAAAATACGCAAAGTAATGTTCTATACTTGCCATAATAATTATCCTTAGATCATAAAGTAACAATCAGAGTTGAATTATAGAATAATTTAAAAGACAAGGAAGCATAATATTTTAAATCTCAAAATTGAAAATGAAACAAATATTATACCGGAAAGTAAGTACAGCTGCCTAATTTACGACTGCCTTGCCTTGCTTTAGTTCATCTACTTTTGCATAAAGAAGTTTCGAAATTTGAAGAATATTAAGAAAAAGTTTGTCAGGCATATATTTAACATAATATTGTCAAATTAAAAGCTAAACGTGTCGACATAGTATGGGATGTGAACAAAAAGGACAGTTTAAAAAGTCATAGGAGAGAAACTAGAGGAGTTGGAGTAAGAAGGTAAGTCCGTAGTAACAATATACTACCAAAGAATTGGTCAGAATTTCTGAAAAACGCTGAAAATAAAACATAATTTTCTTTTTTATTGATAGTCCGGTTGCTAAAACCAATACCATAAAATTTTGTATTCAGTTTTTTTTACTGCTGAATAAATACAAGGACATTTTAAGCTTCAATAAAATGAATGATGACTTGTCACCCTTGGGCAACTCGATATATTCAATATGGCGGCTATAAACTACCTTAATTTTAAAATGATCTTTTCATGCAAGTTTGGTATTTTTAGGATGCAGAGTTCAAAAATACCATTGAAATTGTATTAGGAGATTAGTATAAGAAAAACTTCATTTCTCAAGCATAAGCAATGTAATTTGTATAATATTAATGACAATTATAACATGGTAATTTCTCTTGGTATAAAAAGAAAACATTCATGAATCAAGACTGACAAAATGTTGTCTAGATAGAGATCAGCCCTTTTTTTAAGGCTCTTCAAGATCACCATCAATTAAGTCTTCATCCCATTCCACTTCTACTTCAGCAAACTGTGTGAAATCATTGGAACAGAAAGTATTTGTGCATGAACAAAACATGGTGCATGGTAGGCTGGCACTCCTGCAACGACATCGATTGCTCTTGCAAGGCACAAGAGCACTTAATCAATTTCATAATTTCTGGTGGTGCAACTTGAATATTCTCTGGCAAAGTTGTGGGTAGCAGACGCCTCGAGTTTTGACCCCTATAGAACCCGTGACGCAGTGGATCCAAATCTGGTGAGTTTTTCCAAATGTAGGTTTGTAAGTGAACTCGCTTAAGGTTTTCTTCAAATGCTGAATTTGTTGGTGGCAGTGAGCACAGTTTCGGTAGTTGTGATTTCGCACTTTCAACTTTGTCAGATCACAGTTTGACACAAGCCTCTGTAGTTATGTTACACTTACTTGCTCCGTAACATGCAGCAATAAACTTCGATGCTTGCCACTTTATGTAAGACAGATCAGCATGTAGATCTCCAACCAATGACAAGGAGTGTCCCCTTTTCAGAACATTAATGGCTCTATTCTTCCCAATGCCAAGTCACATGGCAGTGATATCACATCCAGTGATAGCATAAAGCGCTAGCATTATCAGGTATTATTTTCTCGTGTTTAATAGCAGATGCTCTAATATCAATTAGTGTATAACCCTGGACAGGTGATTCCATCAGAATTGTTGCAAATATCCTCTTAAGGTTGTAGAAGTACAAAAAAAGAAGAAAAACATCTGTGTCCTCTGATGTGACGACAACCTGCTTGTCTTTATCATCAGCAGCCAGAGTAGCTTGCTGTAAAAGAATCGTATCTGCTTCTTCGTGAGTATTTCTTAGTGCCTTCGTTTTACTTCTGTACGACAAATGTCGTAAGGTTCTTCTTGTGGACTTGTCAAAATTAGCCTGTATTTATTAGTCTTGTTTTTTTAAACGATTCGTCACCAACAGTGCTACTGCAAATCAGTTCAATCAATTGCTTCTTGTTTTCATTGGAGCTCAAAATATCTCTCCGTGAAGACAGAGATATTGTATATATGAGTACACGAACTCTGATTACTCCTGTAGATCTTGTGCAGTCTTTAGTACTATACTCCTTGCACCGATCAAAAACAAGGTGCACATTTCCATGCCGCAAATGTATGCTTATAGATGTTTTGAGTACCTTTATGAAGTCCTCTTCCCTTCCCTTTCTGACCACTGTGCACATCATAACAGTGCAGCCATCAATAACGATAGATGTGTTCTCAACACCTTTATTTCTTGTTGAGCAAGAAACCCGGAAAAGTTTTTTTAAGCTGAGATTTGCAGATCCTCATTTCTCCAGAGTCTGTAAACATTGACGTTGGTATAGGTGAAAGTTCATGGGAGAGAACTCCTAAAAAACCATCCTAAAAAAACACATAGTTTGACATACCAAACTTGCATGAAAAGATCATTTTCAAATTAAGGTAATTTATAGCCGCCATATTGAATATATCGAGTTGCCCAAGGGTGACAGAATGTCATCATCAATTTTCTTGCAGCTCAATATGTCCTTGTAATAATTCAGAAGTAAAAAAAACTTAATACAATAATTTTGGGTTTACATAAAATATGTAGTTTGGCAACTGGACACAAATGATACAGCAATATCTTATAACTTTAATTCTGTCGAAATTGTGTCAACTGTTGACGAAGAAATTGCGAGAAATAATAATAATACTTCTTTTTTTTTCTGGAAAAGGAAAAGTTACTGCTTGGAAGGCATGGACGATGTGTCCAGAAGTAACAGAAGTCTTCACGTTCATTTCGAAACCTCAAAAAAATATTCCTGATAAAATTTTAAACTTATTCCGACGGTTTGTTGTTTCAATATACTGCAATACTTCTACCTGCACTGAACTAAATCAGTCCCGAAAAGAACTGTTTGCTTCCAAGAACAGGACAAAGCCAAAGCCCCCTTCAAAGGAGGCTTTGGAGCAACACATTTTAGCTTCCAAAGTGGGCACATTTGGGGACAGTCTCTGACATCAAATTTGATTTTGCCTAATCTTGAAAAATGGGGATGATGCTTGTCCGAAAATGTTTGGCTGCCAAAATAGTGAACACTTTTGGAGGTATCTAAAGCCCTTAGTCAATTAATTCAATGTAGTTGCAAAAGAGGGTGCATTGAACCCAAATGTGGTTGAAAAAAATCCAGCTTGCAATGCACGTTACTTTGCACAAATTGTAAAGGAGAATAATAATAATAATAATAATAATAATAATGTTTATTTATGAAAAAGTACAGAAAGGTACAAGAAAAATAGACATAATATAAACATAATTCACCACAAAATATCTCGAAAGAATATTTGAGCGTGGGAAAAAGAGTACCCTAGTGAAGAGTACAAAATTGTGAATGGGAATATAAATAAACATAATCTAAACATACTAAAAAATATTAAAATATTAAAAGCCTGTACTAACAGATAATAAAAATAAGTAATTAAATAGTAACTAGTATCTAGTAACAACTCACTACAGTGTGAGAAAAATCTATTTTATTTTGAATATTAAATATAATATATATACAAACACCTGTACACAATCCCGGACATATTAATTGTTCTTTAGATCAATTTGTTTGTGGATTTCTGATCTTGATAATTCGATTATATATTTTTTACATCGCTTTTTGAAAAGAGGTAAAGATTTTGCATTTTTTAAGTCATCTGGTAGGATAGAGTAAATTTTAGGAGCTAAATACGCATAGTTTCGTTGTCCTAATGATTTTTTCATGAATTGAACAGTAAACTGCTCACGATTTTTTCTAGTATGATACCCGTGAGGTATAAGTGAAAGTGTATCTTTATTTTTATATTGATATAGGCAAATTGCATAATAGAATAACTGTCTGGCATCAAATAAATGGCTCTCTGCAAATAACTCGTTAGTTGAGTAATTCATATTTTTGTTAAACATTATTTTTAAAATCCTTTTTTGAGAAACCTCTAAATTGTTCATAATGGTTTTATTAACCCCACCCCAGCCAAGTATACCATAAAATAAATGTGATTCGACGATTGCATGGTATATTGTAACTAAGCTGGTTTGAGGCACAATACCGTGAAAATATTTCATACAGGGTATGATGCATCTTAGTTTTTTTACCAAATACTCTATATGAGCATCCCATTTTAGATGTTGATCGATGAATATGCCAAGGTATTTTATTTTATTAGTCCTAATTATTTCAGTAGTGGTGTTTATATTGGGGATTAATAAACTATTGTAATTAGGTAAGCCAGATTTGTATGAAGCAAAAGGTAGGAAGAAGGTTTTTTGCAGATTTAATGTGAGTATCTTGCTATTGAACCATTTCTTTAGCGTTGTAAAATCAGATTCTACTTTTTCTTTTAGCTCATTCCATGATTTGTCTTCATAGTAAACTACCGTGTCGTCAGCAAACGTTATTATTTCACCCAGGGTGCTTTGTATGAATAAATCGTTTATGTATATGATAAACAGCAGAGGTCCCAAAACTGTGCCTTGGGGTACTCCATATTCTGGCGTTATAAAATGGCTTCTTGTTCCTTCTATCTCTACACACTGCTTTCTATCAAATACATAACTATTTAAAAGTTTTAGTTCCCTTCCTCTTATACCTATGCCTTCAAGTGATTCCATTAGTAGAGCAAAATTGACCGTATCGAAGGCTTTTGCTAGGTCCAAGAAAATTGCTAGTGATGGTAACGACTTATCGATAGTGGTGTATACTTTATTTGTTAAGTGGCAAATAGCATCTTGAGTGGATACATTTTTTTGGAATCCATATTGATTTTTAGCTAGTATTTGGTATTTTTTAACATAACTGTCCAAACGGATCTTCAAAATTTTTTCAAATACTTTAGCGAAATTTGTTATTATAGATATAGGTCTATAATTTTGACTTAGTAGTCTGTCTCCTTTCTTATAAATAGGTTTTATAACAGAAGTTTTAAAGCTGGTTGGAATATGACCTGTAGAGAGAATTAAATTAAAAATGTAAGTTAAAGGTTCTAGTATGCAATTTGCTATTTCTTTTATTGTCTTAACGGTAATGTTGTCTATGCCTGCGGATTTTTTATTCTTTAAACTTTTTATGGTATTTTGCACTTCTAATGTATCCGTGTGTAATAGATAAAACGAGTTCAGTAAAATTTTTTTTTTAGGAACATATTGAGCATCACGAATTATATTATTTGCTAGTTGTATTCCAGTATTTACAAAGGTGTTGTTAAATTCGTTAGCTATATCCAATTTCGATGTTAAAAGTAGATTTTGATTTTCAGAATCTTTTATAGAACATATTTTGTTAGTATTACTATTTTCTTTTATTGAATTCACAGTTTTCCATAAATACATTTTATCATGTTTATTATTTTCAATTTTTTGTATGTAATAATCTTTTTTTATTTTAATTATAAGTTTTTCTAAATATTTTTTGTAATTATTATATTGTACTTTTATTTCATTATCCAGTGGATTATGCTTCATTTTTGAATATAATTCCTGTTTTTTGTTAACTGACCTTACTAGACTATCATTTATCCATTCTTTTCTTCTTATCAATTTGTGTTTAATTTTTTTAAAGTTTGTGCAGGAAGCGATATGATCATTTAGTATTTTAAGAAATGTAACCAGTGCCATTTCAGCGCAATTTTGTGCATATACTTCATTCCAGTTTAGAGAAATTAATTGACCATTTAATTTTCTGTAGTTAATAAACTTTTGAAACTTTATTTTTGGTTTAATTTCATTTATTCGTTTATTTTCAATTATTATTTGTAGTGCTGTCATGTAATGATCGGTAATATCAGTCTGAATTACTAATGGTAATACTAATTCGATGTCGTGATTAGTTTTTAAAAATATGTGGTCAATACATGATTTAGAATTTTGCTGTACTCGAGTATATTCATTTATTGTAGAAGAAAATCCAAACTCAGATAATATGTCTAGGTATTGACTGGCATATTCCGTGTTTTTCATTATATCTATATTTACATCTCCGATTATCAATCCATAGTCAAAGTGTTTTGTATTATGTTGTAAATGATTATATAAATCTATGTTAAATTGAGTGGGATCCAAGGATGGCGATCTATATAGTGCTAGAATATATATTTTTTTGTTGTTAAATGTTAATTGAAGTTCAATTAATGATATATCATGGAACATTATGATATCAAAATTGTATTTTAATTGTTCTTTTATATACACAACCAAGCCATCGTTTAAATTTAGGGAGCCATTATTGTACAGAATTTTATAGCCATTTATTTGATGTAGACCTAGGTTAGTAATTTTATGTGTTTCTGTTAATATAATGCACTCAAAAGATTGATCCATTTGACTTAACTGTATTTTTAGTTCATCCAGGTTTTTTTGGATGCTTCGTATATTGCAATGCAAAATCTTAAAATTTGGAAGATTTGAATTTATTTTTAATATAACATTAGCCTCCTTGACTGTTTCAGTTTTTTCTGTTTTAATTGTATTATATTTAAAATCGCGAATATAGTTATCCATTTTATACAATATTCCTACAAATACTTAGCAGCAAAAAATAACAAATATATAGGATATAATATACCAGTAGTTACAAGAGTGCAACATTCAATATCCTGTTTAATTTAGTAAAATATTTAATTTAATTCAATTTAGGATACAAAAACTAATTAAAATTTAATAAATTATATAAATCTATGTAAGTAAAAATCTATGATTTACTATTTTGGGATGGTTTTTTCTTTTGCAGAGAATAAGTTATTTGTTTCTGGTTTGCAAGTCTCACTTTTCTTTTGTCCATGTAACGTGGCAATTCTCTCGGAAACTTTTCTCTTTTTTGGTAATTTTTCGCCTGAATGAGTAATTATGTTGTTAGAGAGATCATCTGCGTTTTCGAATACTTCATCAAATATATTGCGGTTTTGAGTTTCACATGGCGTAGACGGGGCACTATTTCGTAAGGTATGTAATATTTTATTATCTGTAGGATTTCTTTCCTTTTTCTCTTGGTCAGTCCTGTTCATTTCTTTTAACTGCTCAATCGTATAGACATCTTCTCCAACGATTGATTTTTTTCCTTTAATTTTGGCAAGGAGATTTCTAGATCTGGCATCTTTGAGATGATTTGTTAAGATTTTTCTATCATTACGATCTTCGGGGCAAAGATCGTGCGCTATAAAGATGTTTGTGTTTTTTAGTTTAGAGGTATTTTTGAATAAGGCTTGTTTTTTAAGGTAGGAGATGAATTCAATTTTGATCGGCGGTATGGTACTCTTATTAATCTGATATAAGTTGTTTATATCACTTTCACAAAGTTCGGATTCCAGTAATTGGTTTAGCTTATTAACAACGAAATGGATAATATCAACGCCCTGAGGTACAGTTAGGCCAAAAATGATGCAGTTATTTTTCCTGTAATTTCGCTCTATATTCAAACACCATAATTCCAGCTGATTGTATTTGCTTTCTAATGTCGATATTTTATCAGATTGTTCATCTAGCCTATCTAATATTTTTTTGTTTTCAGTCTTAATTTCAGCTATGATTTCTTCCTTTATTAAAATCCCTTGAGTTTTTATTGCTTCTGACAACTTTGTAAACAGCTCATCGTTTGTTAATTGAGTCATAATAAATTAGACAACTCTTTTTAATTAGCCAGTGCTATTTACTAGTACAATATCGGTATAGTTTTACTTTCAGTATTTTAGTTCTAAATTAATTTTTCCAACTGATAGTGTATGATATCCTTTAGATAAAAATATTTCTTATCAGTATTCACAGGAATCATAGGTAAGATAAGGCTGTTGTTTACTTCTTTTTTATATGAGTATTTAATTTAATTTGTTAATTTCCAACGGAAAATTATAATTTCTATGTAGTACTCACAGGTCAAGATGAAAGCAGTAGATTTGTATATGTTTTCAGTTATTATTTAGTACAATTCACCTGAATTTAAACAATTTTCCAGGAGCAACACACTATTTGATCTGTTTGGTTAGGCTACACACACACGTATGTATAGAATGTAACTAACTTCCAAAACTTTACTTACTTTTATTAAATTATTTTTAGGTTGAAAAATAATGTGTCTTCAGTTTCTTGTAAAGGAGTACTCAGCAAGAACATTATAATTATTGCTTTAGATTGTAAAATATACATAAAATAATTTTCCAGCATTTCTCCGTGTAGCAGCTTAATTTTTTTATTCAAATTTTAATGTAGAATATTTTTCTTTTTTCTGTGACAGTAATTATGTAGTTGAAAAACTTTAATTTTGAATTATAAATAAAAAGTAACTTTTTTATATTTTTCTATGTACCGCCTTTATTTTTGGCTGCATTAAACTGTTTTATTCAGAATTTAATTTGGAACAATTTTTCTTAACAACATTTGTTTGTAACATCAATAGTTTAGACAGAAAACTCGTTTTTTAAATTTTCTAAATCGGCCGCCATCTTGAAACCGGAAGCCATTTTTATTTGGCGCTGCTCGGAAAAATAGTCGTTTTAATGACAGAAATCAGTATACCAAATTACAAGATTGTTTCACTAATAGCCGTTTCTTTCTGGGTTGCCGCTCCACTAATTTAGCAATATCATTTGCAAGTAAATGTACAAATTCTACAAACATTAATAGTAATTTATTACACCTTACTATTTAGTAGATATATGTAGATCACTGAGTGATAAATTTTTGAGGGACGTTATCACGTACACTAAATCGAAATATTATATCATAGCATGCAAAGTCATACTGCCACGTTCGCATTCATGTCTGTCACATTGCACCCCTTACAAACGATCCAATTTTTAACATGCTCTACATTCGTTACAGTTTAAGATATTTTGGTAAACTCTTCTTTAAACCCATTCGCTGCGACCCAAATGGGCGGTGCGCTATCCAGGTGCGCGTTCTTTTCAAGGATGCAATTTATTTTTCTTTACATGTTTATATATTTTTTCGTATATTTTTTCACTTGTCACAGATCCGTGGCATGCGCACCTGGAAAAACATTTTTCATTCAATGCTGACTGTTACACATCTGTGACAAATAAAAAATATATGAAAAAAAATTCTCTAAAACAGTCGATAAATGCATGTCACTGATCCGTGCCACGGGCACGGCGACCTCGTCTCGGATCCATATCATACACAGCGTTTTATTTTAAATCCACATATTTTCTTTCGAAAATATTATTTAATAAATCTAAAAAAATTGCAACAAAATAAAGGAGCTATTTACAAGCATAACTGAAATTTACAAATATAACTGAAAATATATATTTAGGGCAATGAGACAAATTCCTTTTCTACCTTTCTTTTCTATTTTTTAACGTCGAACGCTACAAGTTCTATCACCGATGCCAGAAGACGAGAAACACCGAACCTGGAAATTTTATCGAACTTCTTCTCTTCTGTCGAGGAGTAGGAATCTTTTACTTACCTAACATTTAATAAACAAAGGACAGACTTCCTTACATTCCCTCCGAAGGACGGTATATCCACTATGCAATCCTCGCCTTAAATTGCATAGCTTCTTCTTATACGCTAATATACAAGCCGCTAGAAGGCAGGACGAGATTGTAGCGTTTCTACGGACGGTCACCTCTCTCAGTATTAACTACGATGAACGTGGAAAGGTTCATCTTAACATTTGTATTTTTCTTATAGATCGATTTATTTTCAGAAAATCGCTAATTTGTAAATTACTTCTCATCTTATAAAGTTGAAGAGAGTAACAAATAGGAGTCTCAGGGTGGCACCATCACATTTTTACAAGTTTTTATTTAACTTGCTTTGCTTGTTCAGGATTACTTTTGCAAGTAAATTTTGAAACGACGTCCAATTGAGCTGAAATTTTGCATACACGTGTAGTTCTGATGACAATACAGTAACACGGTACCAAAAAGTGTGTTTTTCAGTTTTAACACTGTAATTTGTTCGTATAGTCACTCACACATTGCATTCTAAGAAATGGCGAAGGAGCCGGTTTAAACTGAAATATAAAACTTTATGAATATACGCTCGCCCCTATATCTTCTTGATCTTTCAAGATACGAATTTCAAAGTTGGGCACGTCAAATAATAGCTAAATATGCATTAATTCAACTGATTTAGTTATCATTTTCTATCGCTTCCGGTTTCACCGGAAATGATGCTAACTTTGGATTTTTAAATGGAACATCCTGTATATATTTACATTTTTTGATTTAGGTCATTTACATACAAATATGGTATATTGAGATAATAGTTATTTATGTACCAAGTTAGTAAAGTGAGTCTTTATCGAACGAGTCTGAGATTATGAGTCGAGCGAGTGAAGCGAGCGAGGCGAGTAACAGGTGAGTTCGATAAAGACACTTTACTGACATGGTGCATACAAAATTTTATCGCCAACCGTAAAAATTTATAATTTAAAAAAATTGAGATATCATAACTTATCACATTTTATTATGAAAAAGTAAACAGCAAGTACAGAACAAATCTACTTATTTTTTGTTATATTAAACGTGAACGTACACCCTGACGTATTGTAAAAATTAATTCCTGAAGTCGAAGGAGTGTCAATTGAAAATATTTGAGGATTATTATCTATGTTAACAATATGTAAATCTTCTTTAGTAGAACTATCATTGGTAACAACTATGTTGTCAGTTTGACCGTCGCCTAAAATCGTCTTTGCGATTTTTGTTTCATTGAGCACAGATTCTTCAACATAGGACTCTGCAATCGTGTCGCTTTTCCACCCTCCGTGACGTTTTAAATTTTCTTTACTGCCGCCTGCGTTGGCAAAGAGAGTGGCGAATGTTCGACGGAAACAATGTCCCGTATAAAGTGATGGTTCTGGCAGATGCAGATAGTTGGCAATTTTGCTTGGTACACTTCCAATAGTATGGATTCCAACTGGCTGAACTGTGCATTTACCGTTTCTGTAGGTTAGGAAAAATCGATCGTGGGGCGTCTGCTTAGGACGCAGAGTGGTGTACTTATTAAATAATTCTATGGATTTCACTTTTCTTTCAAACTCTGCAGTGATCACAGATAAACGAGACTTGTTGGTCTTTGTTTTGGGTATATGAATAACCAGAATTGTATCTTTGAGCTCTATGTCATCTACTTTTAAATTCAAAAGTTCTTCATTACGTAAAGCCCCAGCAATTCCAAACATAACACAAATCTAAAATAATGACTACATTATATCAAATTGGTTTTGCAAAGTTTCACAAATTACCTTCATCATCTAGTAGATTTCATCCGGTGCATCTAGTAAAAATTTAAGTATTTCTTCTTGTAAAAGGGTTTTGGGTTTTTTTGGAATATGATTTCTTCCTTTTTGTTTTAAAAAAGCCGTAAGTTTTCTATATTCACTAATGTTAACGTCTTGCTTTGCTGAAAGGGCTGCTTTAAGCATGGAATAATACGACCACATTGAAGAAGGACAATACTTCTTTGATAAATCGGAAAAATATGCCAGTAACACGTTTTCACTGTATTTTTTTATTTCGTGTTTCTTGAACAATTCCATAAATATGTCGTACTGACGATTATGTTTCTACTGATTTTTGTGGCAGAAGTTCCAAAGACGTCTCTAATGACTTCTTTTGAATTTCAGGCGGCGTGCACTGTATATCTTCCATTATTTTTTATAAATAATCCGCGAGAAAACTTTTATTGTGGAGCTGTGACAGGCGTGAGAAGCGTGACAGTGACAAACGATTTCTGTTTAATGTCAAAGTCATGGCTATGTTAATAAATATTTGCGGCAGGTAAAATACCTTATTTTACAGTAAAATAAAGTGTTTGTTTACTTCCGAAAATCGCTATGGTAATGTATGGTTTTACTGACGGTTGGCGATAAAAATATTTATGAACAAATTTAATTTTTTATCCAGGCGGCCGGAACTCTAAAAAATATTTTGTTTTTCTTCAATAAATAATATAATCAAAAAATACAATTATGACATTATGTCACATGACATTTGTGTTATGGGCTCTTGAGAATTCTGGAAATCGTTTTTCCGGAATGATTTTTTTTTAAGCGCCATATTGTCTCACTACGTTATTCAATTAAACATTTTATTACCGATAACTTGGTACCAAGCACTCTACTATTTCTTCATATTATAATACATAAAAATATATAATATTGATATCCAACAATTAAGTCTGAGTTGTAAAAATATCTCCGATATCCTGATTAAGTTTATTAGAGCAACAAACTTAAAAATATAAACTTAAATTACAAACAAATTTTGTGGCTAAAGAACTAAGTCCTTTGCAACGGTTTCATGCGGAGGTGTTTCAGTATTGAAGATGTCTTTTAGATAATGAAATTAGATCTCCAAACTTTCACTTTACTATATTATTTTCTGACGAATGCCGTTTTACAAACAACGGTATGTTCAATAGAAATAATTTGAAGCTCTGGGTGCAGCAAAATCCAAGGCTCTTGAGGCAAGGCAATTTTAATGAACGGTTTGGTTTTAACGTTTGGACAGGCATTATGGGTAACAGAATCATAGGTCCCATATTTTTGTATGGTCCACTGAGAGTAAAAAGATATTTAAGATTCCTGAGAAATGAAATTGAAGAGTTTTTTTGGCATACATTTACCCTTAAATCAGGACCAGTTGAGTATTTACAGCAGAATGGTGCCCCGCCCCATAATGCCAGAGTAGTTGTACAATATGTTGGTCATTTCCGTGATCAATGAATAGGAAGTAATGGACCAGGCATGTGGTCAGCGCGATCACCTGATCTAACGCCGTTAAATTTTTATTTTTGGCTCCACATTAAAGAACGTATGTATTCAATAGTAGCAACTACATTAGAAGATTTGAAAGATCGAGTTAGGAGGGAAAAAATTCTATAACACAGGAACATCTCACTAATGTGATGGGAGAAACTTTGGCAAGAACAAGACTGATAGTGTAACGGATTCTTGCTCATGTAGCTAGTTTGGAGTTTAATACAGCGTCCAGTTTAGTTAATAAGACAGCTCAATAAAAATTAACAATTTATTTTCTTCGAGTAAAATTCAACAGTATTTCATAACATACGTCTCGGTACAGGTTAATGATCTTACAGGTCCGTATCTTTTACGGTTAGCATCACATAAATGAGAGAGAGAGAGGAGGCGAGAGTGTAATGTGACAATGCGGTGATTAGTTGCTACTGGGATGGCATCGGGCATCTGGCCAGTATCGTCGACTCGAGTAGTTTCCCAGCTCAACTCGCTGAAGGAGACCTCTAGGTCGGACTCACTCGCTCTGATTCTGGCGGTGAAACGACGCCGGGGAATGACGAGCAACTCAAGTGGTTCCAGCTTACCTCGCTGAAGGAGCCCTCTAGGACAGATCGCATTCGTTCCGTCGTGTTTGCGTCGTGAGATGCACAAAACTGTAATCTGTCCAGATCACCTCGCTGAGGACCAATTGTCAGAAATGTCCACTCTGAATTTGTTGATTTAGGGCTGGGCTTTTATATCCTCGCTTACTGGTGACGTAGAGCTGCGTATAGATTGGTATCGGGTGCAAATCCGTACCTCTAGACGGGAGTTTGGTAATTGTCGTGCCGTGTGCACATTGGTATCGGGTGTAAATCCAGAATCTTAGTAATGGAACATGAATTTATGAATGTTTCATTACAATAGATATCGGTGGTCAACACTTTGATCAATTGTTATAATTTTTTTTAGATAATGCGATAAAATTATTACTTAGTTTTAATTCGTTTAATTCTTATTTCTTTCATTTGTTATCATTTATCATAATTCACTTATGTTATTTTCACGAATAAACAGTGGAGTGTGGAGTTATCGGTAAGAAAATATTTTATTGAAATAATGTAGTGAGCCAATATGCCGTTTAAAAAAATGTGTTATTCTCCAAAAACGATTTCCGAAATGTTTAGGAACCTATAACACAAATGTCATATGATATAATGTCATAATTGTATTTTCTGATTATTTATTGGAGCAAAACAAAACATTTTTGGGATCACAACCGCCTACATGTAAAATTAAAGGACAAGGGTAGATAAGCTATATAATTTTCGCCCACTAATTTCATAAAAAACAAAAGTTCTCCTTAAAGTCATTAAGCGTTATTTATTTATAGTTGAACATATGATCTTTATGTTTCTATATGTTTTACATTTGAAAAACAGTAGGCCATAGCAATTTCATTTCAAAGTGGGCATGTTTGCAGTTTTTTAGTAATTTTTGACCTTTTTCCGAAGTTTAAATGTATATTTCAGTTAGATGAGCTCGATGAAACAAGATAAACTATACCTCATTTCATTGTTGAGCCTTTAAGTTTTTAAATAATGGTTAATTTATATTGTTTCATCGAGCGCTTCAATGTATAAAAAACAAAATCGTTTCCGCGGGAGTCGTAGTAGTGTCGACGTTGCATGCGAATTTAAACGTGTCAGCGCTCAAAACCACATATTGTGGTATGTATTGAATAAAAATATGTTTATCCATGACCATCGTATAATCATTGCATACTACATTTAGCAATTGTCAAATAATGATAGTAATTATTCCAACCAAACGTATAATGAATATAATCTGATTCTAACACATATTTAACCAACCAGGAACTAGTTGTTTTCATTCTCACACACCTTTGACCAATCAGGAACTAGCAATTTTCGTAAGGAAACGGCGAATCATTTTTCCATGTTTTCGTGCATATTTTCGTATTTGACGTTTAACACGTCAACGTTTTACAGTAAATGAACTTTGTTTTTTCAGTTTTAAACGATTAAAACAGTTAAAATATGCGATAGTCGTGGATAAATTATAGTATTCAGTTCGCATATAATGGCTATTACACACTCGGATGATTTACGACACGCCTTCGTCTAGTGCGGCAAACATCACCCCCGCGAGTAATAGCCATCATTATACGCTCACTGAATAATCTACTATTCCAAAGAACAGTTTTTTATTCCTCGTCAAGACATATACTACTCGGAAAATATAATGACATACAACATGGCCGATGGGCGGAAAAAGGCCCTTATCTACCCTTGTCCTTTGCTCATAAAAATGTCAGTTAGTAATATTTGTATCTCAATATGCCATAATTGTATGTAAAATGACCTCTTGAATCCAAAAATGTAAAAATATACAAGGTGTTCCGTTTAAAAGTCCAAAGTTAGCATCCTTTCCGGTGAAACCGGAAGCGACAGAAAATGGTAAATAAGTCGAATTAATGTAAATTTAGCCGTCATTTGACGTGCCCAAATTTGAAATTCGTATCTTGTAAGATCAAGAAGATATAGGGGCGAGCGTCATTTTGTGGTCACTCGGTATAAGAATATAACACTAATTCAGGTGTAACTAAAAATTTAAAAATTAAATTAAGTGTAAAAAGAATTTTTAAAACCAAGCTTTTATTGTTATTTAGGTGTACTAATATGAAAAAAATAAAAATAAAAAAATTAAATGTATTGAAATCTTGTCACGTGAATAGAAATTAAAAAAAAAAATACTTACTTAGATACTTACAATATATGTCAAACAAAATTATTTCCTGTATGAACTTCTTGCACGCGACAAGTTTTTAAGACAATTCATTTTTTTTATTGTTATTTTTTTCGTTTTAGTACACAAGTAATAATGGAATCTTGTTTTAAAAAAAATTACATTTAGTTCTTTGGTAGTTTATGTTACAAAGTATCGACCTGACATAGGTGAAAACTACTCGCAAGAATTTCCCACGTAATCCAACATGTTGCCCTAAGCGCCTACACTAATGTGTTTCTTCCCACCCAAGAGTTTAATAAAAATGCTTTAGAAAATTAAAGCTGTATGGCTCAAATTAAAATTTAGCAACAAAATTATAATACTATTTCATTTCATTTCGAAAGTTACCCGATAATTTGGCTAGAGAAATTAATACGAATAGAGCATTGTAGAATTATATAAAATATATTTTAATAATCCTATATGCTGGTATTCGAATTAACTCGTCGTGCTTTGTTATATACGTAATGTAGCTAAGCTTTATAATCAATAAAATATCTACCGTGTTTAATATAAAACGAAAATTAATGCAATTAATTCGAGTGTTTATTCGATTTTAATATCAAATTTTCTATAAATGTAATATTTAGTTATTTGGCACGCTATTCAATAGGTGACAAATATTTATAGAATAGGACCTAAAACTGATTTAATCACCTGACTGTGAACAAAGATAAATCTAAGCTATTTAAATAGTATGCATATAAGTGAACGAAACTAAACCGAACTGAACTAATGAAATGCAGTTTTAATATATAATACAACTAGTAAAATGCCTGTGTTCCGCTATGGGATTCATTAAAAATCATAAGTTGACTCAAATTTAGAACCAAATTGGAGCCACCATTTTGAAAGGACAAGGGTAGATATGGGTCTTTTTTCGCCCATCGGTCATGTCATATGTCATTATATTTTCCGAGTAGAATATGTCTTGACAAGTAATAAAAACAGTTCTTTGGAAAATAGTGTTATTTGACGAATTTGTAATGATGACTATTACTCAAGAGGATGAGGTTTATGGCAAGAGCCGAAGACGAGTGTCGTAATTCGTCCGAGTGAGTAATAGCTATTACACGCGAGTAGAAAACTATACTTTTTCTACGTCTACTCAACAGGAAGTTGCGCTTTAAGGTAAATTTCCCGAAAATAATAATTGTGACGAATGGTGAGATTTTTTAGGAAAAAATGCGAAGACGCAATTTGTATCGGCCATAACTTCTTTATATTTTAAGCAGAGAAAAAAGGAAGCACTTTTAGCTCAATCGATAATCTTCAATTTAGTTTCTTAATATTTTTGGCACAAGTGTCATAGTTTCTGAGATACTTAACTTTTAAAAACATTTAACGCCATTTTTAAACCTCTATATCTCCAAAAAAAAACAAAAAGTTACGGATATTTTAAAAACGGCAAATTATTTCTCAGTCTATGAACTTTTCCTTGGAGATTTTTATTTTTTAACTAGAAGTGATACTTTTCGATTTATTCGACAAAAACTGCGTTGATGCGCCCGTTTTCGCAATATGAAAAGAAGGCGAAACACGAAATCTTTACACATTCAGATTTTTTAATCTACGAGTTGAAAGGCCATACTATGTCAAGAATTGCATTTTAGCCCAGTCAACGTAGGTATTTACCCACAAAAAAATTGCAAACTGTGTAAACTTTTTTGTAATGAGTTCGTGAAAGTGTGTAGAATAATATCCTGAAAAGTTTATATTTCGCTCGGGTGCAGAACATAAAAAAACTGAAAAAAAATTTTTTTTTTCATCAATTTTCTAAAAATTTTGAAATTAAGTCAAGCTAGAAAAAAATAAAACATACAGATGGGTAGATAACGTATTTATGAACAAAAAATGTCCTAACAAAATTTATCGTTAAAGCCACGGTTTTCCGGGAAAAAAATAGTCAAGTGTAACATTATAACTCGGAGCGAGATCCATGCGTGCACGCGCTTGAATACGCATGACTGTGACACCGACGCACTGAATTACATGTCACTAAATCAGAATTTGTTCAATCCATATGAGTGTTGGTTCATTTAAAAGATGGAAATTGTAGCTGTCTATGCTTTTTTGTTTTAAACAATACAAGCAAAGGATGGATGGGAAAAATATACGTCATGATTATTATGGTTTATTACGTTGTAGTAACGAGGATTAAAAAAAAGTACATCTCATATAATTTTAATTTCCTTGCTTGATGATTTTTCTTGATAAATATATGTATTGGAGGCTGTAACTTGTCGAGAAATTGATCCATTGGAAAAAATAAAATATCACTATTTCGGAAAAAATGTATATTTTTCGAATGTTCAAACACAAAATCGTTTACTTGCATGCATTTTTTCGAAAATATGATCAATCAGATCATGATAAGAAATTGCGATTTTCACGATCCTATCCTTATAACTATGAAAATATTTTTGATTGTTTTGAATACATATTCTGGAACTTTTCCAATACATTAACAAATGTATAAGGAATCCATTGGATATAGCTGAAATGTGGATAGGTGTACCTGTAATAAATACAATACAGTAAAGGCACGTAAAAATTCATGCTAGCGATTCAACGGGTATGTGTGGTGTCTGTGTATGCATTGATAATTGTATATTTTCTCTCCATACTCACTATTTATCCTCCTGTTCACTAAGAAAAATGTTTAAAACGTGTAATCAGAAAGAGAAAAAAGCTTTATTTTACTCGATAGAACAGCTAAGAATTATGTTTTTAAATTTTTAATCGTCTTCTGTGATTTCTCCACAAAAACTATTGAATAATGAAAATGAACTCTTGTGATTGGTTCTAGCCCATTGAGTAATGAATTATTACACACGGATGTGAGTAATGAAACCCATTACTTGTTCAAAAACATATCTATAATAAGTGCATTATTTAATTGTCATAGAAAAGTATTTTTTTTATTCAATACACACGACAATATGTAGTTTTGAGCGCTGACACGTTTAAATTCGCACGCAACGTCGAAACCACTACGACTCCCATGGAAACGATTTTGTTTCTTATGTATTGAAGCGCTTGATAAACCAATATAAATTGACAATTATTTAAAAGCATAAACACTCAACAATCAAATGAAGTATATATTGTCTTGATTCATCGAGCACATCTAACTGAAACATATATTAAAAGTTCGAAAAACGTCAAAAATTACAAAAAAACTACAAACATGCTTACTTTGAAATGCCATTATTACGACTTACTGTTGTATTTCAAATGTAAAACGTATAGAAACATAAAGATCATATATAACTTTTCATTTTTATGAAATTAGTGGGCGAAAATATATAGCTTATCTATCCTTGTACTTTGAAAGTTTTTAAATTTTTTGACAGTCGTGAACACGATTTTCAAGTTTCTAGCTCATTGGGTAGTATCCAAATAATTCACCGAACAGACTTAAGTGTATCCCTAGTTACTCTCAATTTCTATATATTAAGGCAGAGTGTAAACATTGTTTGACCAGTCGGTGAGCTAGTAGTTTAAAATTTGGCATGGAGGTATTTTTCCGGACAATTAACAGATAAATGTAGGTATATATATGTACGTACGCGAAAACATACATTGTTACAATTTGATTTATATACAACAGACACATAAAATGTTAAATATACCTACAGCTGTAAACTGAAACCAATAGACAACGGGAAAGAACAAATAATAAATGTAGGCTAAGCCGGAATTTGCATATTGGCAAAGTTGTCTCTGAATAAATCCAAAGAATATATAAATTATGATATATACTATTCATTTGCTGGACACAAGAAATATTTATTTATGTTTGTTCCTGAAAATAGTAAATAAAATATATTTTATATTGTTTTGCCTACGGCGCCGTTCTGCTAATTATAAAGATTCAACGTTCTTAAAATATACCCACAGTCGATGTTATCATGTCAAATTTTGTATGAGAAAATCATTTGTACCTATGGATTTCTAGACTATCTAAGAAAAATTTAGAGGGTGGTTCTTGATGGGTAGCTAATAGCGGGATAAGTCCATAGGCCTTAAAATTTTGATATTATAAAAAATGACGGGTCCATTTCACACTTTGTATGCCCATATTATAAACTGGTCACTATATTATTGATGCATACTCAACATGTAATCTAAGAAATATAATATATAAATACCATATATAGTAGACAACCTCCAAATCCAAAGCCAGGGCTGTCCAGAAGAGTTATACATATGTAAAAACAGAGACATACATCCATAGCCACCGACATTGTCAGTGCCAGGGCTGGGTCTCGAACCTAGTGCACGATAGGCAGTGTGACCAGCACATTCGCCGCACAATACGCTTTAGTCGACTGACCTACCGTGCTGGATTTACGCTTTCAAAATACGTGGAGTTTCTCATGACGAAACCTTCGAATCTATAACGTTCTGCGACAGTATAATCATGACACAAACGTTCAATGAATAGTCCCTCAAATGCCCTTCGTAATCACTCTGTTGTCTTCCTATGAAGTAGTTTCCACAATCAGCGAAACATTCGAATATTATCATTCGACGAGCGTTTCGTCAAACATGGTTTTTTTATTTCTATTTCTGTGATAAGGTACGGTACCGGATTCAGTGTCGGGGCATCCAAATGATAAAAAAAATAAAGATACTTAAATAGTAAAATGGCGAGACATAGATCGGTGAAGTTAAGGCACGCCGTTTGACTCTGGCACTTGGATGGGTGACCGTATCTCATCTCGCCTTCCTGGTTAAGTAGTAGAGTAGCATTAGCTAAACTTCGCCAGGATGTGAATATAAATAAGGCAATTAAAGAGAATAGACTAATGAAGATGAAATTGTGTTATCATTTATGTTACCTTCGAGAAACCGTTTATCAAAATTGTTACATATAGATATAGATATTTATTGGTGTTAAAACATTTACAAGAAATATATCACAAGTCAAAATTAAATCTAAATAGATATAAATTAATCATGTAAGAATCGCGTATATAAATAAGTACAATATATAAATATAATATATAAACATGAAATAAAAGCATAAAATAATCTAGAAATCTATAGAATTTGAGAAGATAAAAATGTAAACTACGAAACCACGATAATAAGGAAAGAAAAACGTTTATCATTTAAATATTATGTGTAACAACTTCAACAATTTCGTTTTTCTCTTTAGTGTCTGGTAAAGTTAATCTTCTCCTTGAATGCACCAATTTACATATATTTATGTTTTCGTGTTCAATTTGCTTTCACTTGAAATAAAATTCCTAGAATAGAATTTTCTTTATCACATTCCTATGAATTTAACTTAGATACAGTACATTTGTGGTACTTTAGATTATCAGAGCCATGATTCTCTAAATGTCAGGATCATGCAAAAAAATTTGTTGATACTAATGCCACTCTTCTCAGTAATCCCTTCAAAACAGGAAAATGTATTTACTGTATCATATATTAAATAATTTTCTATTAATTATAATAAAGCTGCTTCTATAATAATTGTTATATTATAGTGTTTATAATTTGACTAACTTAAAATTCGTAATTACTCCTCTCTTCGTAATATAAATTCTTCGTAATGTAAAACCTTTTTCCCTGTGAGCAGTAAATATCAGGTTGTGGTAAATGCCCTAACCGAACGCATTTTTTAAATAATCATCGTTGATTTTTTTACAGAAGTCCGTCCCACAACATGCTGAACTCAAATATTAAATAAAAAGTCTATGTGTACGTGTGTGTGTGTGTGTGTGTGTGTGTGTGTGTGTGTGTGTGTGTGTGTGTGTGTGTGTAGGTCGTGTCTTGTAAACTTCTGTTAGACCTAAAGTTTTAGTTTATTTGGAACACATACAAATTCGCATATGAGAATATTTCCTTTTGAAATTGGGTCATATCCCTATCATATCCCCTTCAATAATATTGAAGCTTGCCTCCACGCTCTGGTTGTGGGCGTGCAATACGGTAGAATTTTTCTCTTGATCTGGTGTTCCAGGCATTAAGATTATGGGTTATTTTCTTGTTTGCTATTATTAGTACTTGTGAAACCAATACTTGTACATCGAATTTATATAATTGGGCACAGCCAGTCTATTATAATTTTAGAGCAAAAGGTTTTGATTAAACACACAAAAATATGAAAATGTACAACCAATGTGAAAACAGCAGCCAAAGATAGCAGCTAATTTACACGATCATACCCGAGCGATACCATCGATGTATAAAATACGAACCTAAACAAAATTTAAATTAATACAGACCGTCAAGAAATATATGGGTATTTCCTCATTAATAAGGGGGGGATATGTTACCCCTCCAACTGTATCAGACTTGGCAAAAGTTGGAAATTTGAGACATAAGTTGGCAAGGCAAGGAATAATTTAGCTACTCAGAAAAATTCTGTTTATTAATACTAATATACTGCTGTGAAAATAATTTCTCGCAACGCATGCACAAGGGTATAAAACGAACCCCTAATGTAAATAAAATTAATAACTTACAAACCGCATGTAGATGGGACTTGCCAACTACTCAGAAAAATACTCTTTATTAATAGTAATATTCTTATATGAAAATAATTTCTCGCAACGCATGCACAAGGGTATAAAACGAACCCTTATTATAAATAAAATTAATAACTTCTGAACCGCATGTAGATGGGCATTTCCAACTACTCAGAAAAATACTATTTATTAATACTAATATGCTGCTGTGAAAATAATTTCTCGCAACGCATACACAGGGGTATAAAACGAACCCCCTAATGCAAATAAAATTAATAACTTCTAAACCGCATGTAGATGGGACTCGCCAACTACTCAGAAAAATACTGTTTATTAATACTAATATATTGCTGTGAAAATAATTTCTCGCAACGCATGCACAAGGGTATAAAACTAACCCCTAATGTAAATAAAATTAGTAACTTCTAAACCGCATGTAGATGGGACTTGCCAACTACTCAGAAAAATACTCTTTATTAATAGTAATATTCTTATGTGAAAATAATTTCTCGCAACGCATGCACAAGGGTATAAAACGAACACTTCTTATAAATAAAATTAATAACTTCTGAAACGCATGCAGATGGGCATTTCCAACTACTCAGAAAAATACTATTTATTAATACTAATATTCTGCTGTGAAAATAATTTCTCGCAACGCACGTACAAGGGTATAAAACGAACCCCTAATGTAAATAAAATTAGTAACTTCTAAACCGCATGTAGATGGGACTCGCTAACTACTCAGAAAAATACTGCTTATTAGTACTAATATACTGCTGTGAAGATAATTTCTCGCAACGCATGCACAAGGATATAAAACGAAACCCTAATGTAAATAAAATTAATACCTTCTAAACCGCATGTAGATGGGACTTGCCAACTACTAAGAAAAATACTGCTTATTAATACTAATATACTGCTGTGAAAATAATTTCTCGCAACGCATGTACAAGGGTATAAAACAACCCCTAATGTAAATAAAATCAATAACTTCTAAACCGCATGTAGACGGGACTTGCCAACTACTCAGAAAAATACTGCTTATTATTACTAATATACTGCTGTGAAAATAATTTCTCGCAACGCATGCACAAGGGTATAAAACGAACCCCTAATGTAAATAAAATTAATAACTTCTAAACCGCATGTAGATGGGACTTGCCAGCTACTCAGAAGAATACTGCTTATTAATACTAATATACTGCTGTGAAAATAATTTCTCGCAACGCATGCACAAGGGTATAAAACGAACCCATATTATGAATAAAATTAATAACTTCTGAACCACATGTAGATTGGCATTTCCAACTACTCAGAAAAATACTATTTATTAATACTAATATGCCGCTGTGAAAATAATTTCTCGCAACGCATGTACAAGGGTATAAAACAAACCCCTAATGTAAATAAAATCAATAACGTCTAAACCGCATGTAGATGGGACTTGCCAACTACTAAGAAAAATACTGCTTATTAATAATAATATACTGCTGTGAAAATAATTTCTCGCAACGCATGCACAAGGGTATAAAACGAACCCTCATTATAAATAAAATTAATAACTTCTAAACTGCATGTAGATGGGACTCGCTAACTATTCAGAAAAATACTGTCTATTAATACTAATATGCTGCTGTGAAAATAATTTCTCGCAACGCATACACAGGGGTATGAAACGAACCCCCTAATGCAAATAAAATTAATAACTTCTAAACCGCATGTAGATGGGTCTTGCCAACTACTCAGAAAAACACTCTTTATTAATAGTAATATTCTTATGTGAAAATAATTTCTCGCAACGCATGCACGAGGGTATAAAACGAACCCGTATTATAAATAAAATTAATTAACCTCTGAACCGCATGTAGATGGGCATTTCCTACTCAGAAAAATACTATTTATTAATACTAACATGCTGCTGTGAAAATAATTCCTCGCAACGCACGTACAAGTGTATAAAACGCACCCCTAATGTAAATAAAATTAATAACTTCTAAACCGCATGTAGATGGGACTCGCCAACTACTACAGTATTTTTCTGAATAGTTGGCGAGTCCCATCTACATGCGGTTTAGAAGTTATTAATTTTATTTACATTAGGGGTTCGTTTTATAATCTTGTGCATGCGTTGAGAGAAATTATTTTCACAGCAGTATATTAGTATTAATAAGCAGTATTTTTCTGAGTGGTTGGCAAGTCCCATCTACATGGGGTTTAGAAGTTATTAATTTTATTTGCATTAGGGGTTCGTTTTATACCCTTGTACGTGCGTTGCGAGAAATTATTTTCACAGCAGCATATTAGTATTAATAAATAGTATTTTTCTGAGTAGTTGGAAATGCCCATCTACATGCGGTTTAGAAGTTATTAATTTTATTTATAAGAAGTGTTCGTTTTATACCCTTGTGCATGCGTTGCGAGAAATTATTTTCACATAAGAATATTACTATTAATAAAGAGTATTTCTCTGAGTAGTTGGCAAGTCCCATCTACATGCGGTTTAGAAGTTATTAATTTTATTTACATTAGGGGTTAGTTTTATACCCTTGTGCATGCGTTGCGAGAAATTATTTTCACAGCAGTATATTAGTATTAATAAACAGTATTTTTCTGAGTAGTTGGTGAGTCCCATCTACATGCGGTTTAGAAGTTATTAATTTTATTTGCATTAGGGGTTCGTCTTATACCCCTGTGTATGCGTTGCGAGAAATTATTTTCACAGCAGCATATTAGTATTAATAGACAGTATTTTTCTGAATATTTAGCGAGTCCCATCTGCATGCGGTTTAGAAATTATTAATTTTATTTACATTTGGGGTTGGTTTTATACCCTTGTGCATGCGTTGCGAGAAATTATTTTCACAGCAGTATATTAGTATTAATAAGCAGTATTTTTCTGAGTAGTTGGCAAGTCCCATCTACATGCGGTTTGGAAGTTATTAATTTTATTTACGTTAGGGGTTCGTTTTATACCCTTGTACGTGCGTTGCGAGAAATTATTTTCACAGCAGAATATTAGTATTAATAAATAATATTTTTCTGAGTAGTTGGAAATGCCCATCTACATGCGGTTCAGAAGTTATTAATTTTATTTATAATAAGGGTTCGTTTTATACCCTTGTGCATGCGTTGCGAGAAATTATTTTCACATAAGAATATTACTATTAATGAAGAGTATTTTTCTGAGTAGTTGGCAAGTCCCATCTACATGCGGTTTAGAAGTTATTAATTTTATTTGCATTAGGGGGTTAGTTTTATACCCCTGTGTATGCGTTGCGAGAAATTATTTTCACAGCAGTATATTAGTATTAATAAACAGTATTTTTCTGCATAGTTGGCGAGTCCCATCTACATGCGGTTTAGAAGTTATTAATTTTATTTACATTAGGGGTTAGTTTTATACCCTTGTGCATGCGTTGCGAGAAATTATTTTCACAGCAGTATATTAGTATTAATAAACAATATTCTTCTGAGTAGTTGGCGAGTCCCATCTACATGCGGTTTAGAAGTTATTAATTTTATTTGCATTAGTTTTTTACCCCTGTGTATGCGTTGCGAGAAATTATTTTCACAGCAGTATATTAGTATTAATAAGCAGTGTTTTTCTGAATAGTTGGCGAGTCCCATCTACATGCGGTTTAGAAGTTATTAATTTTATTTACATTAGGGGTTAGTTTTATACCCTTGTGCATGCGTTGCGAGAAATTATTTTCACAGCAGTATATTAGTATTAATAAACAGTATTTTTCTGAGTAGTTGGCGAGTCCCATCTACATGCGGTTTAGAAGTTATTAATTTTATTTTCATTAGGGGTTCGTTTTTTATACCCCTGTGTATGCGTTGCGAGAAATTATTTTCGCAGCAGCATATTAGTATTAATAGACAGTATTTTTCTGAATATTTAGCGAGTCCCATCTACATGCGGTTTAGAAATTATTAATATTATTTACATTTGGGGTTGGTTTTATACCCTTGTGCATGCGTTGCGAGAAATTATTTTCACAGCAGTATATTAGTATTAATAAGCAGTATTTTTCTGAGTAGTTGGCAAGTCCCATCTACATGCGGTTTAGAAGTTATTAATTTTATTTACGTTAGAGGTTCGTTTTATACCCTTGTACGTGCGTTGCGAGAAATTATTTTCACGGCAGAATATTAGTATTAATAAATAGTATTTTTCTGAGTAGTTGGAAATGCCCATCTACATGCGGTTCAGAAGTTATTAATTTTATTTATAATAAGGGTTCGTTGTATACCCTCGTACGTGCGTTGCGAGAAATTATTTTCACAGCAGCATATTAGTATTAATAAATAGTATTTTTCTGAGTAGTTGGAAATGCCCATCTACATGCGGTTCAGAAGTTATTAATTTTATTTATAATATGGGTTCGTTTTATACCCTTGTGCATGCGTTGCGAGAAATTATTTTCACATAAGAATATTACTATTAATAAAGAGTATTTTTCTGAGTAGTTGGCAAGTCCCATCTACATGCGGTTTAGAAGTTATTAATTTTATTTACATTAGGGGTTCGTTTTATACCCTTGTGCATGCGTTGCGATAAATTATTTTCACAGCAGTATATTAGTATTGATAAACAGTATTTTTCTGAGTAGCTAAATTATTCCTTTTCTTGCCAACTTATGTCTCAAATTTCCAACCTTTGCCAAGTCTGATACAGTTGGAGGGGTAACATATCCCCCCCCCCTTATTAATGAGGGAATGGGAATACCCATATATTTCTTGACGGTCTGTATTAATTTAAATTTTGTTTAGATTCGTATTTTATACATCGATGGTATCACTCGGGCATGATCGTGTAAATAAGCTGCTATCTTTGGCTGCTGTTTTCACATTGGTCAAAGGACCAGGGTCCCGATTTGCCAAGTCTTCTAGACAATGTCCCAAGGTGATTGCATTTGAAATATCCAACAAATACTGTTGGTCTCTGCTCAACAAATTCCTGTCTATATCAGGAATTGAACAATCTATGGGTTCATAATCGACCACAGGGAGTTTTTCACAGCAAGTGAGCTGCTGCCCGATTGGCCCACTAAAAGATTTAGGCCCTGAAGTTTGACCATCAATATGTTGGAAAATGTGGCGAAAAGGAAGCTCATTTAAATTCAGGGGGCATATGCAAATATTTTACTGATGGACAAAACATGTCTTTCAAGCAATCCAAACATCACGATATTTATTTGAGGAATTACTTAAAGTTGTCGATTCAGTAATAATACGAAATGCGTTCTTTGCCCACCACAGAATGTTCTGTTGGCAATGTTTGTCGATGAAAGAAAACATATTTGGGAGCTTGGCTACAGAAAGATCTTAAAAGCAAGACAAACCGTCCCAAAGAAGAAGACTGTTAGAAATATCGTACCACCGAAGATAAACTTTCAAGCTTCCGATTACACTGAAATCATTAATTGACTTTAAATGTGTAGTAGATATAAAAAAAAAAAAGTAAAAAACACAGTAAGCCAAAGAATCCTACTCATAGAGTACACATATCTTTGACTTACTGTGTTACCTATGGAAAATGTTCGTAAATAGTTGTAAATATAATGTAAATACAACACCCATCAATTAGATGGTTGGTTAGGTAGGGTGTGGGTGGAATTCGACATGGAACCACCTCCACGTGGTGAGTTTTGGGTCATTTTGTTCTAGCAACACTAGCGAAGAGTTGCACAGTGAAAATTGCGAAAAATTGATAAATTTCTATTTTTTCTAAGACATTGCGCGATCGGAAAAAATTAGATTATTGATCAGAATTTAATTTATTTAGGTTATTGAAACAATAAAACAAGTATAAAAAACTAAAGCATGTTTATTTTAAAAGTTTTAACTAACAGAAAAAAATTACAAAAATATCATGATTTTTGCAATTTTTCATAAACTTTCAGTACGATGCGCTAACGGAAGATGTTAACCGATTTTAATTTTCTTTGTGCCGTTTTTCTTTTTATTACAATAGGCAACTTTTCCGCTGTAAAGCGTTCCGAAAAAAAAAAAAAAAATTATTTTTTTCGACCCACCCTACTGTTCATTTCTGCCAAGAGTATAATAAATTCACTTTACACCAAATATCGATTTGTTATATAATTGACTTGTTCATTTCTTAATAACTGTTAAAATGTGAAGTAAAAATTACTTTAAAGGCAAACCTTGAAATTAGTTTGAAACACAGCTTAATACGCCCAACTTTCTACTCAAATATTCTTACAGCTTTACCCAGAATTACAGAGACTCTTTCCTATTATATGTTTATTGAACAAACATGTTGTGGTTACTCACGTCAAAAAGTAAATACAACCGGTGGAAACTTTTCTACTGATAAATTAGACATAAGATATCTTAATTTAATTTTTAAATCAAGACACAGCCAGTACAAAAGAAATTAAAAGATTGTATCGATTTTAAAAGAGGTTAGAATTCTATTTTTGTTTAGTTAGAAATATTTTAATATTGAAATCTAACGTACAGTAAGTGAACCTAGTTTTTAAAGTAAAAGTGCAATAGGTAATTACCTTAATTGAAACCTAAGCAATGCTGCATTTAAATGTTTCGCTTTGGCACAAAAATTGTCTTATAATCTATATTATATAAGCCACATTTAACTTTTCGCCTTCTGTCTTCTTCTTATTTACAACGTCTTGCCAGCGTCAGTTTTTATTCACAACGTAGGTTGTGAACTTTTCGGTAAGGCTGATTTTTTTTATCGGTCCTACAATTTAAAAATCGCCGCTAATGGTCAGCAAACAGCAAACTGTAGCAAAATTCGAAAAAATCCATTAAATCAAAAAAAGAAATAAAATTTGAGAAACCTGATTTTTTTAAATATACGAAAATGAATTGGTTCTAACATTTCTGTGACATCAAAAACTGTAATATTTATTAGAGAAATGACAAATTTTTGGAAAAATTGATGTAAATTGAAAATTTTAAAGACACAATTCATAAAAAATAAAAAACGAATTAAATATGAAATAATTTAAGTTTTAAGATATTCGATTTTTTTTTTTTTAATATAACTATTTGTACATTATAATAATATTTTCATCAAAATCATCGTCTTCATCATTTAGGACAGTAAATTCACAGTTAGTACACGTCTCCACGCTGCACTCTGTGCGGACTGAGGTGCAATGCAACTCGATTTTTTTGCATTCCCAACTTTGGCCGCAACCTGTTTTGTCATTTTGTCTATAGACTATAGACTAGGTTACTCATACGTTGAGGAATTTTGTTGTATTTGTTTATATCAATATGTTGTATTTTATTATTTCTATCGAAAAGTGTATTTTTTTGAAAGGAAGTATGATTGCCTTAGATTACATTTTTTTAATCGCAAAAAAACCTTAGCAGGTCTGTTACTGAATGCTAGTTATTTAATAGTTTAAGAGTGTACAAAAAGGAAAGGTGTATGGAGGAAAGTTTCGTTTGGGGTGGAATCGATTCGATATTGATATTAAACAATAATAAAAAAGTCAGTTTTTTTGTTCAGAAATAAATTAGGATCGAAAACCGGCCTTATGGACCCTCCTCATTTTCTCAGCTTTCTGAAGGTGTAATTTTTATTTATTTTTAAAATCTGGTAATACTTTTTATTTCGCAGTGGTATGAGCTTTTAAAAAATTTACATTATTTTCGTGCTTCAACAATGATATTGGAAATACATTAAAAAAATTATTTTAAGAAAATTTCATAAGCTTCAATTTAAGTTCTATGAAATTTTGTAAATTTCTGAAAAAATGCATTTTTCAACGTAATTTTGTTTTATGTTATAGATTGAAATAATTTGAACGTAAAGATACTATGGCATATTTAAAAAAACATAGTAATTTAAAAAGATAATAATTTACAGCTCACAAATTAACAGTTGTATTTTTTATACTATTTTCATAAAAATTTTTAATTGTTAAAAAATTGTTAATGGCTAAAAAAAATTATGGATTAAAGATAAATTATCCTTTCGGACGGCATTTTGAAACTAATAGTGTGTTTTCATTCCTAATTGACAAATGTTCATATCTCATTACTTAAACATTATGCCCAAAAATTGCCAAAATGAGTGTTTTAGCAGTGACACAAAGGTAAATTAAGACTCAAGTTTGTGCGAATAAATGGCTGCATAAATAAAATATTATTTCTAAACTGCCTAGTTGGGGTGTACAAATGAATAGATGATAATAAATTTCAACAGTCTAACAGGTTGTTTAAAATTTTGTGTAGTAATAGTAAATCAGCAATTATTCGCCTATCGTAGAGAGATACCAATTTAAAGTGTAATAATAATAATAATAATAATAATAATAATAATAGTCTTTATTTCTCCGTTGCGAAGAAATTATATATAATTAAAAGTGTACAATAAAATCAATATAGAAAACGTCACATGAAAAATTAACAAACAGTTAACAAAAAAAAAACAATACAATAAAATATATAAAAACAGAAGAACATACAAGACATCTTGTAGTTAATTAGAGAATATTATTTAGGTATTATGCAAATTACAGCTTACACACTTTTTTATTTATTATGAAAATACCTACTTTCTGTATATTGTTGCCCTAATCTGGGCACGCTAATATACTAGTTAGGTAAATACTTTAAAACACTCATTATTGGAGAACCAATCAAAACAACTACTCTTCTAGCTAATACTGACGAAGTATTGAATTACATGATAGGATTCTTAGCATTTTAAAGAAAGTAGGTATTTTCATAATAAATAAAAAAGTGTGTAAGCTGTAATTTGCATAATACCTAAATAATATTCTCTAATCATGATAAAAGCAAATAAATAAAAATAATTTATTGTAAAAAATCTTGTAGTTGATCATATAAAACAAATATGTTAAATTACAAAAATTCATTTATCGTGTATCAATTTTTATCTAGTAATATTTTTTTTAAGTAGCTTTAAAGTTTTATAGCCTTATAGATTTATAATTATTATGACCTTTCAGGTAAACTGAATTTCTTTGCCAAAAATTTGAATATTTCATTTTAGATATTTTAAATTCTGCTTATGTAACCGACATATTGTGGGTTCCAAACCTATGAGACAAAATTTAGTTTACTATGTACAAATGCATAATAGAGAGATATAATTGAATTCGGATTCTTGAAGTTTCTAAAATTTCTGATAATAAGTCCCAGCATTCTGTTAGCCGCATTGATCATCTTATCTATATGTGGTTGAAAAAAGCATTTTTTATCTAATATAACACCTGAGTCTCTCACTTCACTAAATGTCTTGATGTTTTCTCCATTTATATTATAATTAAAATTTATAACATTATGTTTCTTTGTAAAAGTTATTGAGCAACTTTTTTATTGTTAGCAATGATATTTTTTATGTACAATAAGCACTTAGTCTATTTAAATCACTTTGAGTCTTACCGCAATGCTCTATTGAATTTATTGCAAGAATTAACTTTGAATCATCAGCGCACATTAAAAAATGCCAAATCATGAAACTTGTGTTTATATCATTAACACAGATATTAAAGAGGAGCGGTCCAAGGTGGCTTCCTTGAGGAACGCCATAAGGTATATTAAAAGGATCAGATATACATCCAAGAACAGTAACTATTTGTGTTCTTTAAGAAATGTATCAATAGATCCAGCGCAGAATGTTGCCCCGTATACCAACTTCAGCTAACGATAACATCAGTTTTGAGTTGTTAATTCTATCAAATGCCTTGCTGAAGTCAGTATACACCACCGTGTATCAGGCGTCAACCTGAGTCCGATTATCCATAACATTACCTATATATTCTGAATAACAGATCAAATTACTTTCAACAGAACATTTAGGAAAAAACCCATTTTAGTTTATAATTAAATTCTTAACTTCACTTAGAACAGTATTACGTACAAATAATTCTAACATCTTGGCAAATATAATCAATTTACATCCAGATTCTCTATCCAAGTCACTCACAACGAAAAAATTTTGTATGTGAAAATAATTGTTTATGGAACTTTAATAATATAATATTTGAAATCCTCTACCCCAAAAACCCATAAAACGATACCCCACATCGGTAGTGGGGTGGGGGTGGTGATAGGGGGTGGTAGTGGGGGGTGGATGAAGTAAAAAAATATTTTGAGGTTTCTGGTTCCTGTACATACACTAAATCACAATTTTTTTTCATCCCCTTTAATAAGGAGGTGGGGGTGGTAATGGGGGTGGCTAATGCCAAACATTTTTTTGAGACCTTAGCTTCTCTTATATATACTAAATACCAATTTCATGGACTCTTACCTGCTTGATTTACCCATTTACCCCAAATTTACCCCAATTTACCCCCAACCCTTCGACGGAACAAGATGAAAATATAATCTAGTTCTAGATCCCGTTAAAGTACATATGTGTACCAAATTTCAAGTCAATATCTTAAACGGTTCCAGAGTAAACGTGCGCACAAAAAAAAAGTTACAGACAGACAGACAGAAATTTTTTTTCGCTCAAACTTAAAATCTCGACGTTTCATGACATTTTAAGCCTATTTGGACAATAAAAATTTAAAAAAAATTTTTTGTCGTTACTATACTTCCACTGGACGTGGAAGTAATAAACGAATAAATAAAAAGCGACCATTCTTGAATTGTAGGGATTTTAGTATTTTGAATTTCCAACATTTAAAAAGATAAAAAGAACATTAAAATCGGTGCATTACTGACCAGTTCCCAAATAAAACTGTAACAGCCCTTCACTAGCGTGAACAAATCATTAACTAGTTGAATTGATACATTTGAATATGTGTACAATAATACATTAAAACTTTATTAGTCCATTGTGTGACGGTAAAAATAGGGTATTACCTCTGAACCTCCTCTTCAAAAGTTATATGTTCCTGATGTGTGCCTTTTGTTTTTTGGGGGTGAAAACTACCCCTTCTTGGAAAAAATTTTAAAAAATTGATTGAAATAATTTTAAATATGTAGAATAAACATTATTTCATGTCCTGGAATATAATTTATGATGTATTACAACGTTTCAACCCTCTAAAACTACCCCTTGTGACCAAATTTTAAAAAAAATTAGTATTCAACAGCTTGAAATGTTTTAATGGTGCATTTATAATGAATTAAAATCCCGTCACTGTTTATATTACAATTTATGATTTATTGCAACATTTTATCCATTACAAACCGCCCTCGTGATAAAATTAACTACCATATTAACTGAAGATTAAAAACTCAAATTATTGAACGAGCTTAAAGGGGAAAAATAAAAATGTTACTTACATTATAATAGCATGTTTTATTACTGAAAATCTATGGATCATCAGAAGAACTATCATCACTATCATCACTATCGACCTCCTCCTTTTGGTCTGTAATTGGAGGACAGTTTTGACAGTTGTCACCAGAGCATGTTCCGCATGTTGCATTACAAAGAAGTTCAACTTTTCGGTAGCTACAAGCTCCGCCGTATCCTTTTTTGCAATTACAAAATACCACATTGAGGAGTTCTTCCGGTGCAGCATTTTGATTGGTAGTAAAAATCCTTCATTATTAATCCATCCCCAATCAGTTGGACGAATATTTTTTTCCCAAGCCACATCTGGGTTTGTAAATAAACCCTCTTAATGTGCTCATTCAGAGCATCAACTGTCGAAACAAGGGATGATAATCTCACAGCACTGTTTTTAGTGGTAGCCTTAATAAAGGAATCATAGCGCATCTGTTCGAGAAACGCTGATAAGTCTTCGACATGGCTCTATTTTTTAACTGTATTTCCTTAGCAGCTCCGTACAGTAATATTGTGCAGTACCTACCGGCTTCTAAAATTTTTTCCAGCTCTAAAGTACGATCATAAAATATCTCCATAAGATTGAGATTTCTATAAGATCGAAATTTTTTTTTGCCTTTATTGTAGAACGCGGACGTTGTATCACACCCAATAAAACAATGCGAAAAAATAATTAATTTTGCACTGTTTACATGTATTTATAAATGCTCCAAAATTGTCGAGAATAAAACAATTTACATGCTCCGAAAATTTTACCGAAAAAGGGCGGTTAGTTTTTCAACAATAACTTCCTTCATTTTAAGCCATTCAGTCGTTCCAAAAACCATTTTGCAGAGAATTTTAAGAATGTAAAGTTGAACTTCCGTGACGTATTTGAGATTTTTGAGTTTAAAGGGCTCGGGGAAGGTGGTCCTCGCACTCGAATGCAAACTTATAAAGGTGTTATCTCAATTAATTTTTATCCTAGAGGAATTTTTAAAAAAAGAATAAAATTTTCAGCAAAAAAAAAACGTAATTTTTGTACTGTAGTGTTTTTTACTTATCTTCTTTAGTTTTTGAATCGTTGTGAAAAAATGAAAATTTTTTAAGAAATTTCAAAAATCATTTCAAATTTGAATCAAACTTTTTTTCAAATCTAGGCATCCCAAACCAATCAAACTTCTAGAAGATATTGTTAATACTTAAATACAGTAAATTGTAAATGGATTAGGTTCAATTTCAATTCTTGCGGTGAAGCCATCGGTTTTATTGCTGATGTTTTTTCGGAAAAAACGAGACAACCATTTTATTTTCATCATAACTCCGTTAGTTTTTATGCTAACGACTTTTACCAAAGCTCATTTTAAAGGTCTTTTCACGTACTTTTAAAAATATCTTATATGTTTTCCTCCAAAAATCCGTTTTTCGGTTATTTGACATTGAAAGTTTCAAATTCAGTTTTCGGCGAACAAAAAGTCACTTTCAACGAGCCTTAACTCGGTTCGTATTACATCTACAGAAGTTAAAAAAAAACGACGATTAGTTATTTTATAAGCTTCATTTTTGCTTATAATAATTTTTTTGATAAAACGTAAGGTTTTCGAGTTATTCGCGAAAACTCGTTCTAAAACATGCATTTTTTATGCATGTTATTTTAGATAAAAAATCAACATTTTCAATCACGATTAACTCAGAAAGTATTGACTCATTGAAAAAGTTTTATAGAACACTTTTTGCTTAGAATTTATTCTCCTATCGATTTCTGCGGTTATTTTGAATGTAATAATTTCCACCCCCTAGAAGGGTAAAAGCCCCCGGGGTAAAAGCATACGTCGGCACTATATAACTTTTGTTCCTTGTGCCATTCCCTAATTACTGTCCAAATTTCACGTCAATTGGTTTTGTCCGAAAGAATTCTGATCGAAAAACCGTACAACATTGGACTATATCTAGCACCGGCGCATTCGCCAAATACTTAAGTCCTGTTAGTGGGAGAAATAAAATTAGCTGCAGTTTCGCAAATTCGGCTTGTGGTATAGCCTTATTTATGACATTGGTGAGGTATCCCACTTTCCATGACACCTCAATACATTTTAAATTTATAAATATATTTCATTCTTTGTATAGATCATTAGCTCCATTTTTACAAACTAAAAAAGAAAAAATTCAAATATGCTGCCGATATGATAGAGAAAACACAAAAGTTAGGAAGCAATTAATGTTCGAGTTATAAAATATAACTTGTTTTTTTTCCTTACTAATTTACTATTATATTCTGCATTTACCTCACAATAATTGTAGAGAATTTTTATTGAAAGGATCGCTGCGAACAATAGGGCTTGATTAAAAATACCTTAATTTAAAATGTTCGCTGTTTTTGTTATAAAAATATATCCTAATTAGTATTTGCTACGATAAAGAACTTTTAAAGGTATTTAGAGAAATAATCTACTCTTCTAAAAATCTGTTTGTTAAGTTAAGGTTATTATTCTTGATGAAATTTATATTATCTAGTTAAAGGCCGTGGCAGGTTAAGATAAGTGTCCGTGCCTCTGCAACCTTTTTGCGTGTGGTTCCTTCCAGTGATGTATCTTTGCGTAGGATACTACCACAAAAAATTTTGACTTCATAATATCTGGGAAACTAAGTTATTCAGTTAGAAAACTAGGTTAGTTAGTTTTCTGTTACTTATACAGGGATTTATCATATGCAAGGTTTCTTGACTATATTCCGAAACCATTAGTAAAACTGTTTGAATTATTCGCAGAAGATCATCAGTGTTACAATAAATAAGGACAGTGATGAAGACGACTAATATTATCATATATCATTAGCATACCATGTTTTTTTATGATGTATTCTTATTAATAAACACATAATTTTTTTATCTATTACCGTTTCGATGGAGTTTTCTAGAAAATATATAATTATTGTGAAAAATATATCTCGTTATTTCAAAAAAATAAAAAATTTTTCAATACGTGTAATCCAAGCAGTTGTTTTTCATTTATATATTTATATATATATATATTGAGTTTCTAACCTCTTTTTCTTTATTTGTTGCAATTAGCACGTAAGTTAGTACATTATTGTTAGTGTTACCCTGGTGTTATAATTTCTGAGCTCACGACACGGGGTGTTTACTGAAGGGGGTGTAAACATGTAACATTATCTTTGCCAATTTGACTACGTTAGCTTATTGTATAGTGTATAATTAATAAAAAATATCAGTAATGAATTGTCTTTGGTAGATTTACAATATATGTGAAATACGAACAAATTGGTTCACTTGATTAAAAAAAAAATTTCTTTCGGATTTTCGAAAAAAAATTTTTTCACAGATATCATGAAGTTTTTGAGGGCAGCAGTTTCTGTGGTAGTATTTTACGCAAAAATACATCGCTGGAAGGAACCACACGCAAAAAGGTTGCAAAGACACTTATCTTAACCTGTCATGGCCTATTTACTGTAAATTTCATTAAAGCTGGAACTATTGTAGCTTAAAACGTATTCATGAAATTATAAAGAAAATGTGATTTTTGCTTAAATATATTAGTAACTTCCTGGAAACATATTCGTTTCATTCATTTTCACCTTCCATCTGCCTCATCTTTTCTAAAAGTTTGTATTGTGTTCCAATCTGACAAAACTAACCTATACGAAATTAGATCAATATGTCCAATAATAAAAATGTATGGGATATAGCTGTGAAAACTGAGAGGGTATCCCGTACAGGATGAAAACAGTTCGCTGAGTTTTTCAAATCTCTCTTGTACATATTATCATTTGTTTCAATTTTAAACATTACCTTAAACTAGTTTGGATACTAACATACCGAGTGACAACGAAATTAGCCCCGTTCCTATTTCTCGACTGAAGTTACTGATTTTAATAGACATTTGCAATCGGCAGCATATGGTTATTATATGAACTTTCATTCGTTTCGTAATAATCTTCAAAAATTAAAAATATCGCAATGACATTTTAAAGCAAGATTGATATATTGTAATATATGTAAAGTTTATTCGAACTTGAGAGACAGACTGTATAGTGTATATTGTCTAGGATTAAATATTTGAAATTTAGGAATATAATTTGTGATAGAAAAAGCCATATTTTTCAGTCAGCTTCATTAAATAACTGAAGTAAATAGCAAGTATTACATATTAAATGAAAAGTTAGCGTTAAAGTAAAAATCATCGATTCAGTTTTGTTCTCGTTTAACATTAAATTGTGTTCAGGCCAGTATTGAGTGGTAGATTATTATGGCACTCAATAGACAGCAATACGTTAATACCTTTTTATTATGTAGTGATGGTGTCGTCTACAAAAAGGCCAGACTTACTGAAATGGTATTACATGGCAAGTCATTAATAAAAATAAAAAAAAAAAAAATTACTGTACTACTACGTGATTACTAAATCATCTCAATTGACATAATTTAGTTTTTTTTTTATTAACAAGATTTTAAAATTAAAACCAAATGAGTTTCTTGTGTACAAATTACGCTTATGCGATTTTACATAAAAAATGAATAAAACAATAAGCAATTTGTAAAAATTTCAAAAGCCCCATTTTTTAGTTTTTTTTGTAGATGTGCTTTGCTTCTGCATGCTCGCTCGAACAGAAAACCTGCAACATAACTTGCAATCTTTGAATTTAAATTTTTGTTAGCAATCGATGTTAAGTGCGCGAAATAAAAAAAAACTTACTCATACACACATGTAGATTTAACACTTTGCTTCTAATATCTATCTAATATCTATCTGTAACACTATTAAATATTTTGTATTGGTTCTAAACTAACGTTAAGTTTGTGGCAATATAGCAACCAAATGTTAATTTCAAAATATGTTATGGCCGATATTCAGTCAGAACTACTGAATATCGCACATAATGACAATCACGAGTACTAACCGCCCGCATTTCTAGTAAATTTTTCTAAAAATGCGACTTTCTTTAAGAAAAAATTAAAACATGTAAAAATTTTACCACTTTTACGAGTACGTATTACCCACTTTTAAAGTACCTATGCACGCATATGAAGTGTGAATAAAACATGCATGCATTTTCATGTGAACTTAAAAAATAAGGTGAGCTCCTATAAGTGTTAATTGGCTTTTATGCTAAGCATTATGTGCACTGTATTATCACATAAGAAAGTTTAACTAGCTGAGATAATTTATTAATAGTTATTAAATACTCGAGTAAGTGTACAGCTGGGGAATCAATACAGTTTAAATTTTTATTAATCTAATTACCGGTTTCTGAGATCGAGAAATGTGTATTTATGTTATTTTATGCAATCCAGCCTCTGACACACCTAACTGTGTGCAATGGGGCGTTGCCATGTTGAAAGGTGAAATTATCGCCAGGAAAGCGCAGCGTAAAATTACTATTTCCAAATATTTCTTAGTCCAATGCATTTAGATTTTTTTTCGGAAATTCTCTGAACTCGCTGAAAATTTGAGTTTTTTGAAATTTTTAAGAATATCTCAAGAATAGTAGAAAAGATTATCCGAAAAGTTTACCCCTGTGTAATTTTTTTTATTTAACAAATTAGATGCATAAATATGGATTTTTGTAAATAATCTTGTTAATTTAATTGTTTTCGAAAAATGATAAGAGGACAAAAAGAAAGAGGAGAAAACCATAAACAAATAATTTATATCCCATTTTCTTCATTTTAGCAAAACTATTAGAGCTAGAGATTTTGCAACTAACGCTCGGAACTGAATTCAACGGCACAATACTCGAGGGCGCTTCGACGGTGCAAGCACGCGCACAGTGCTCAAAAAGTGATATAACTTTTGACTGATAAGACCAATTGTCAAAAATCAAAAAAAAAACATTTTAAAGTCGATATTCTCATATAATTGATGTATATATTTGATTTCCTAAAAGCTTTTTAAATTATTAATTATTAATAAATAAAGTTATGAGACATGAAATTTGTCAATTATTTTATTCAAACAGATGTGATTCTTATATTATTTTTTTTACTAAACGACTTTATATTATAGGGTCTTCCTGTCGAAACACTGAATTGTAATCTGCATGATGTGAAAAAAATTAAAAAAATTTAATTTGTAAAATTCTGAAAGACGTAAGTTTAAAAAAAAATCATTTCCTCCTTTCATACATTAAACTTCAAATGGCGCTAACGAAGTTAATAAATAAGATATCAACATTTTGTTAAGCGAGCATTAAAGCTTGAATGATGTACTTTCAGTTGTTATGTCGGATTTTTTATAAGAATAACAATTTACTTATTCTTTTCACGAAATTCGAGAAAAGATCGAATTTGAACATTGTATGCGCTAAATTTATCAATTTCTCAATAGTTGTAACTTTAACAAAAAAAAATTCGTCAATTGTTGCATGTATCACGCAAGGATTATACAGTAGTCGTGGATAAACTATGTTAATTCCGTCGCTGTACATTAATCTATCAAAACTACAACGAAAGGAGAAGTAATAGTTAAAAATCCTCCGATTTAAGAAACCTAAAGAATTATTTGAACAAAAGTCAGAGCTTCATTTGACTATACAGAACGATTCAGATTTTATTATAAGAATTTATGCGCCCTTAAAACTGGAGTATTTACACAAAGCTTACCTCTTTTATTTAATTATTATTTTTTTATATTGGATGACAGTCATGTATATTTTTTCAATTAAAATATATTCAGGTATGTTCCGTATTAAGGTGGGAGGTTCGGTGAACGTAATTGGGAAATTTCTCCAACATCCCTGAACTGATTCAAAAAAAAATTTTGATGGGCTTTTAGAGACAACTTTATAGAATGGTACTGTCGTGAGCAAAATTAAATAGGACAAGTCTTATAACGTATTTTTGCTAAAATCTAGTTGTGTACATCTAACTTTAATTTTTGTGACATTGTCAGTTAGTTGTCATAATTCATTGGAAGTGTGCCAAACTAATATGCCCCATATAAGTGACTTAGTTAAAGCTGGAGTTATTGCTAAAGCAGAAGATGGATGGTCAATGAGACAAATTGCACTGCATTATAACATTAACAAAAATTCTGTGTTTAACATTTTAAAGAAGTGGAGAATAAACGGTACGATTAGTAGAAATCCTGGACAAGGGCGACGAAGGATATCAACTCAACAACAAGATTTGCAATTGGTAAATAATTTAGTACAAAAACCGTTTACTAATGATTATTGTATAAGGTTATATAATTCTACGCCAAACAGACTTATAGAAGTTATAAATAGAAATGGTGCAATAACGAAATATTAATAGTTAGTTTCTTGTTAAGTTAGATATCCTTTGTTGCCCTGATCCAGGATTTCTACTAATCGTACCGTTTATTCTCCACTTTTTTAAAATGTTAAACACATAGTTTTTGTTAATGTTATAATGCAGTGCAATTTGTCGCATTGACCATCTTATCTTCCGCTTTAGCAATAACTACAGCATTACAATAAAAAATAAAATAAAAATGTTAACTGTTTTATTTCGGCTACTCATTACGTGTTCAAATAAAGACAGATTTACATTAGAAAAAAATAGTTGTCCTATTTAATTTTGCTCACGACAGTACTAGGCTATTGAAAATAAAAAAAGAAAAAAATTTCTCGTGCGAAAATCAAAAAAAATTTTTTTTGTTAGTATCATTCTAGCAAGTTCTCTCTAGAAGCCTATCAAAGAATTTTTTCAATCAGTTCAGGAATATAGGAGAAATTCTCGAACTACGATATCATTTTCTTAAGCACGACACCGACGCCCTTAAAATTAACTATTATGAAAATTCATTAAATCTGCTGTTACTGATAAGAACATTATTTCATCCGTTTGAACAATTAATAATTTTGTAATTCATTATTTTTTTAGAGTGACTCGGTATATTGTTTTTCATTATATGATAGTAGTGTAAACCACGTTCCAAATATTATTTCCCTACGTTGTTGTTAATTATTTTTTAGGGTGACGTACATTCTTCATTAAAAGTATGGCAAATTCCTTCCTTGATAATTACCCGCTAACCCTGTGTTGCCTAGTGAATATCGAGCGAAACTACCTCACGTAAACGTGCCAGTGAAAAATCAAACTTGCTTCTTCTTTTTTCATAGGCCGAGCATTGATCTCTCAACACTTGTCGCTTGTTAACTACTTATTAATTACATGCCAAATGTACTCCGTCGCAGTCTTCATTAATTATGTGTTATGTATTATATTTTTATTAAAAGTGTAGTAGGGTTCTTTCTTGATAATTGCTTTAACTACATGTGCAATATTATTCGGATCTATTTTCTTTGAATTATTTTTTTTAGGTTATCCGCCTATTTTTCACTAAAATCATAATCATTTTTTCGTTGGAAATAGAGGCAACCACATATTACTTTTCTCAGTCAAGTAGTTTTGCCTATATACCGTCAACAGACAGGCAGACCGACAGACAGACTGGCGGGATTGAATGTTCTTCATTTTCGCAATCTCTACAGTCTGAAACATAAAAATCCGAAGATTACAATACTTAATACTTCCCTTTGGTAGGCGAAAGAAGCAATTATAATGAAATTCTAACAGAATGTGGGAAAACAAATATTAGTTATGGTGTTATTGAACCCAACTTAGAACATTGTAATTATTTAAAGTTCTTGTCGTTACCCTGTCTCTATCGGTTTTATTTACGTGAATTTCTTGCATTTTGCTGACTGGAAGTTTTATTTATTATCAGTTGTTATATGTGGTTTTATCCAGAGATGGGTAAAGGAAACTTTCCATTTGAAAGTTCCCGGAACGAAATTTTGAAAAAAATTAAAGTTTTCAATAAAATATTGGAATATTTGATTATTTGAAATTCCGGGAAAGTTTCCTTTGGAAACTTTCTGAATATTCAAATATTTTACTCAAAACTTTAATTTTTATCAAAATTTGTTTTTTTTTTATTTTTTTTAAACTGTTTAACGTCGGCCTATTTCCGCTACCAGGGCCTATCACCGACGCCAGGAGACGAGCTACCCCCAACCTGGAAATTTTGCCGAACCTCTTCCCTTAAGAATAGTAGGGATCTTTTACTTGCCTAACATTTAATAGACAAGGGGCCGCCTGCTTTACATCCCCTCCGAAGGATGGTATATCCACTACGTAATCCTCGTCTGAAATTACGTAACTTCCGAGTATACACTGATATACAAGCCTCTAGAAGGTGGGACGAGAACGCTGTATTTCCCAAGATGGGAGCCCATCCAAATACTAACCGCGCTCGACGTTGCTTCAACGGAATATCGACTGATATTCACATTGAAGTCGCCTCTACGCTCGCCCCCAAAATTTGGTTCTGGAAACTTTTATATGAAAAGTCTCCTTTAGCCATCTCTGATTTTTATCAAAACTTCTTTCCGGAAACTCCCGAAAATTTCCCGGTAACGTTTATTCGGAAGTTTACTTTACCCATCTCTGGTCTTTTATATCAACATGGTGTAGCAGATACCAGTGGAATGCGAGTAAATATTTATAAATTCATTATTTTTAATTCATTTCTCAAAATTTTTTGGATAAGATCTGAATCACCGTTTATAGCTGAATTACAATGATACAGGTAAATAACAATTTCATTGTTAATTTCTATTAGAATTCTTCTCCAATACGGTGGTTAACCATGCAAATAGTTTAACCATCATAGACCTGTAGAGAATTGCTTTGTCTGTTGTGGACTGAAATATTTGATTTCCAGTTGTTTGTTAATGCTGTATGTGGTGAATATACTAAAAAAAACTACAATTCTGTATCTACACCTTAAACACTGTTGCCAAATTTATTATTTGCAGCATTTAGAGCTACTTCCTAAATTAAAGAAACTTTAATGCGCGCAGCGCAGACTTTTCTTTTTCTGGAGGTTATAAGAATGTAATTTATAATTAAGAGTAAGCAATGCGACAGTATGTGGAGCGGGTAGTAATGCATGAAATGAAAGGAAATCTTGACAATAAGGAAATTTGAACTAAAAATTTTCTTCGGCAATCCTATAGTATTCTACAAAAGCGTACTTGAGGCCACGGCGATATTTCAACATAATAAGTCGAAATTTCAACTTAACACGTACAAGGTGCAAATACCAGGCAAAAAGATGATCTTTATGTGCCCTTCAGTAAACTAAATGTCTCTGTAAATTCACCCAGTTGTCTTGGACCTAGAGTTTTTAATCGCTGTGGAAATAAAACATTGCAATAAACTTTCACTAGTTAGAAAGAAACTTAAAGTTTTTTTAGTTAACAACACCTTCTATAAACTAAAAGAATAATTAACATGTAAAGTGCTCTATGATTTACTTCTTTTTTTTCTTCTCTCTTTTAGATATTAAGTTTGACTATTCCTATACAATATTGTATCATATTGACATAAAAGGAAAATAAAGTTTATTATTATTATTATTGTTATTTATTATCACTCTAAAAACCAAATCCAAATTCTGTTTGAAGAAAACTTCTAAATTTTGGCCTTAAAAAAATTTCAGTTTTGAAAACCAAAATCCATTTGCATTTCTTGATAATTATTGTAGCGACATTGTTTATTTTAATGGAATATCTTTTATAATTCGTAAAATAACTAATTTTTTGTTTAATTTGAAATTATTTAATTGCATGATTTTCATTATTTTTTCAACATAATTTTGGTCACATTATATATTTCAGATATTATTTATATGTAACTGTCTAAATATATACAGGGTGATTCACCAAGTAGTTGATTATGAGCCCCACATATAAGGTGTTCCACTATGAATGTCTACCTCTATAACTGCTTCAATAGTCGAAAAGTGCACGTGTAATTTTTATTGGAGATTTTAGATGTGCCATTAGTTTTTTTAATGTTCTACAAGTCTGTTATTTTACAATAACCACCCTATTTTGAGATACATTAAATGAAAAATAACGCCCTAGGGCATTATAAAATTATAACACAACCCAAAACAAGTAAATTATGATAACGTTGTTGACAAACAAAATGCGTTGCTATGCAACGGCGGCGTTTACAAACAATTTTGATTTTTACTCTCTTTTAAATAAAAACGTTCTGAACATAATAGATGTCAAATTAATAAATCGTAAATGTAAAAAAAAAAATTCGAATTAAATAACAGACTTGTAGGACATTAAACGTTGAGGGCACCACGGGAGTTATAGGAGTTATAGGGAGTTATAGGGAGTTATAGGATAATGACGCCCTCGGTCTACGTACATTCCCTCGGGCCAGAGGCCCTCGGGAAGTACACTGCCGACCTCGGTGCGTTATTATCCATATAACACCCTTGATACCTTGATGTTATATTTCATACCAACTCTTTTGTAACATAAAAAGTGCAATTGTCAAAGTGGCCCGAGAATGTAGAATTTTTGTACGATCTGGAACTAGCAGTGTCGAAGTTACTTGAGATAATCTCAGTGGTAGATTCTCTCAATGTAGTATGGGTGTAAGTCTTCACGCCGGCCACCAGCGAAGAATTCGTCAATCTGGAACATTCACTATTATCTATCTACATATCCCCGTGCCACCGACGAACTCTTCCAGCCTCCTAGTCTCATTAAACTTTCTGAATTACCTCCTCCATCGGAGTGAAGTGTTGCAGCTGTACACCTGAGACAATGACCTGTATATGCCTTTGCATCAGGTAAATCTAAATGCGTCGCAATCCTACAAGGTATACTCCCGAAGTGTTTTTACTCACAGCAAAGACTAAATAATATAATATATAAAGACGCGACACTACTAGCAATTCCATTCCCAAATCCCAGTTGTGACATTTGACCTCGAGTATTTAATTTGGAATCTTCGTTTGGCAACTCGGCCAAACTCGGCAATGTAGACCCAAACTTCTGCGGTGAAGGTCATCAAAACTGTGTTGGCTCTAAGTGATGTGTAATCGAGTAAAAATTTTCATGCATGTAACAAATATATACAAATAAAACTTTACATATTGTATAAGGAAACATGAACGAGATGACACAAGGCGATGAAACGTTAATAATATTTCATCATTTCATGGTTTTTATATTGTTTGGGAATGTCTAATTCAGTTTTTACAGTATAATACATCTACGTAGAAGCCGTCTCTGGAACATCTGACAAATATTCGGGAAAGCTAATCTGCTGACGCATGCGTAAAGAAACTACGGGATATTTAATTCCTTTTAATTCGGAATCTTGTGTCTCTCTCTCAAGAAATGAGCTTCTCTTTTCGAGTGTCGCGTCTTTATATATTATATTATTTAGTCTTTGCTCACAGGCTGAACTGTACATCGTTTATTACGAAAAGCCAAAAAAATCTATCATGAGACGCTTTGCCAGGTCGCAATGATATATAATGTCTTATCAACTTTAATGCACACATTTTACTTCCTTCGATAACTAAAAAGCTCCTTGCCTGACTATTTTTGCTCCGGGGAGTGTCAATAAGTATATGCGTACTCAGGTCTGGGACGTCAGTAAATCGCATCTTTACAAGCTCGTCCCTTCTACATGCTCCGAATACACCAATGGCTAACGTAACCTTATCCAGCAAATGTTTTTCAGTCGGTGTTTCTTTCAGAAATGTTAGAACGTGTTCACGGGTCAAAACCTTCGATTTTTTCGGTTGATAATTTCTTCCAATTTGTTTCAGATATAGTTGTAATATCAAATGTCATTACTTCTAATCTTTTTCTTAACTATCAGTTCTTTCCGTAACACTGAAAACTTTGTCCAAAGCGAATTAGGCGAAACTAACTCAGACAAATTTTGAAAATAAGCCATCATAACGGTTTCATTGATAGTACTCACAGAATTTTCTCTCAGCCATTCCTCAAAGCGGCAGAATTCTTTCTCATATACCTTCTTGGTTTTATGAGGCACAAATGCCTCGGCTGATTTTGCAGCCTTTAGCAACACTTCTTCAGATAGATTATCTTCTTCTAACATTTTCACTACAACACAACCCAAAACAATTAAATGATGATAGCGTTATTGATAAACAAAAAACGTTGTTATGCAACGGCGGCGTTTACAAACAATTTTAATTTTTACTATCTCTAAAATCAAATCGTTCTGAACATAATAGATGTCAGATTAATAAATCGTAAATGTCAAAAAAAAAAAATTCGAATTAAATAACGGACTTGTAGGACATTAAACGTTGAAGGCACCACGGGTGTTATAGGATAATGACGCCCTCGGTCGACGTACATTCCCTCGAGCCAGAGACCCTCGGGAAGTACACTGCCGACCTCGGTGCGTTATTATCCTTATTATAACACCCTTGATACCTTAATAACTATAATACAACCGAAAAATAAACGAAGTGCAGAGGAAAATTTTCTTTTATCAACTTTTTTTTTTCGCCGTGGCCTCAGTGCGCTTTCATAGTATTAATTTATTTACAAGAAATTACTAATCTCTATTTTAGTATAATGCTGTGGTAAAGTCTTGAGAAATTTAGCATTTCACAGTGATATCCACATCGCATGCACGTATACTATAAATCAATTATTATAATCGCACTGCTCTCGTATCGCCTATTGGTCACTGTTATTTCTAGTTTATACGAATAACTTTCCTCAATTAATGTTGTCTAGGATATCAACTCTATTCACTGGTAATACTACTCTCTTGTATTCTGACCGCGACATTGCCAATATGCTTCAACATAGAGCTTCAGGCAAGAAACTGATTCACCTTTAATAAATTTACACTTACTTAGCCAAGAGAGGATTCAGAGACTTATAATATCCTCAAATAAAAATGTATACAAAAGCGAGCACGTTACCCTCCTAGGTGTATATCTAGAAGATAACCTTAGCTGGGTAAACCATACTGATAGATTAAATAGAAGGCTCTCAAGTACGATTTTCTTCCTTAGAAAAAATACATTCTTGAATTCGACATTCTAAAAAATACTTACATCTCTCTTTTTCATTCTAGACTTTCCTACTCTCTGGTTCTATGGGGTAAGTCCCACCAAACATCAAAACTTTTTCGACAACAAAAGAAAGTTATAAGAATATTTGCAGATGCTAAGTTTATGGAACACTATCAAGCCATTTTCATGAAACTGGGCATTGTGCGCCTTCCTTTACTTTGAATTTACTATAAGTCTTGTCGAGATCTACGGAAGTGTGTCAGCCTCTCTACGTAGTTTGATTACCATGAGAACATCATGCGTGCCACTGGACTTGATAGTACCTCGCTATAAGTTAGCTCTAACCGTTAGAAACTTCCCAATTTTGTATATAATCATTTATCATCTCATATTAAGCAGTTAAACTTATTATTCTTCATAAAGAATGCAAAATGTTTTTTCTAAAGTAATGTTTTTGCTCCCTTGATAAATTTTTCAGCACATCCTATGGTGCCAATTCACACTCGAGTGTTTAAATGCTCATATTTGCAGAATGTTCTTAGACTCTTCATATTTTTGCTTCTATATTTATTATGTTTTTGTGCGACAATGTGAAATATTTATACATACATGTTTTTTGTATAGTTTAATTATATTTTATTTTTAAATTTGCTGCTTTCCAGCTACTTCTTTGACTTTCTGCAAATAATAAATTATGTATATTGTACATATAGTGGTCAAATAAAGATTATCTAAGGCGCCTCACGTCCCTATGTCGCGTCGTAGTATTTTGACCTTACGCACGTGTACTACAGTGCAAAGAAAGTACTGACGAGAAACTATTCATTTAGATGAGAAAATTAGAGAGTAGTCGCTGGCGCTTTCGAACATATAAGGGAAAATAGAGGTCGTCAATAGTTATTTGTTTGTACGATGCATAACCTATAAACAAGCTATAATCCCCGATTCTCTTGGTTGGTACAAAATAATGACGCCTTCCGTAAATGGTGTTTTCCAATTTGGCGTTTAGTTACATTTTCGTATCGTTTGCGTATTGTTTACTTCCGTGTTCTATTGTGTTTTTTGAGTGTTTACTACTCTAACCTTTTGCTTCTTGCGTTTCTTGCCCATAAGTATTCAAAACAAACATTCGCATTGTTGGAAGGGAAAGAGAGAAGCCACCTCCATTTTCCCTTATATGCTCGAAAGCTAGCTCAGTACATGCGCAAAATTTAGGACTGATCTAATTGTCTTGCTCACTTTTAATAAATGATATAAAATACTAAAAATGGTGGACAGAATATGAAACCGAATCAATATAACGTTATATTTAAACAAACTTTGTCACAAGATTTAATAGAACAGACATTGAACATAATAAATATCAAATGTGCAATTTTTATTAATAGTGTTTAAATATTAATCTTTTGTGTAATGTATAGAATAAGTAGAAAGAATATGATAAAGGTAAAACATGATAACGTTTTTGTTTTGTGTGTTATAGAATTAGGAAAAATACAATATGTGATTCGGGTTTGTCAGTAAATTTATATGTATATATTCAAAATATGGAGGAGAAAAGGTACTTGTTTCTGAAAATTTTTAAAATATAAGCAAACATGGAAACAATAAGGAGTTAGTTACAGGAACTAACTCCAATACCAATATTGTTATTTGTTACAGTTTTTAATGATTCCAGAACTTAAAACTGTAAGTGAGATTTTAATAATCACCAAAAGTCTGGTCTAAACGCTTGTAAATTGCACTTTAACTCTAGAGCATCTCTTCCAATGCCATTAGCCTAACTACTTTCTCTTATCTGTATATTCTGTTTTGTGTACTAAATGTATGCTTCATTGTTTCCAGCACCAAGCGGCCGCTCAAGCTCTGGTGAGTGAGAATTAAAGCTTACTTTCTTTCTCACCTTGCTACATGCCTTGCTTTATGCCTACTCCCTTGATATGCTCCTGCTATATTTTATGTAGTCCAGTCTGTATGTCCTGAAATAATTAGTGGTAATGAAAATGAATTTAACATAATACCGTCTACTCATACCGCTTGTAAGGGGTCTATCGTGTGGATGTGTGTAGTAAGTTTGTTGTCCTGGTGGAAACGCCGCCAACTCTGTTTTTTTTAAATATCTCACTTTCTGTCAAAGTTATTTAAAAAAATATGTACATAGTCTCGCAGAGCTTGAAATTCTCTATTATTTTCATCCCTTTACTTATCAATAAGCCAACCTACATATGTTTCATCGACCTAAACAAAGCCTTCGACCGCGTCCAACTGACAGATGTCTACAATAGACAAATCCCACAGAACCTGATAAAACTATAGAGAACATATACGCAGCAAACCAAATACAGGCAACACGACAACTCACCGAATCAATATCGGTTGGCAGCGGTATTCGTCAAGGGGATTCATTAAGTCAACTTCTCTTCAACATCATCATGGAAGAGATCATACATATTCGCTTATTGAGAGGATACAAAATGGGAGAAGAAGAGGTAAAAATTCTGTGCTATGCCGACAATGCTGTGCTGATTACAGAGAACGAAGACGACCTAGAGAGACTCCTACACTAATTCAACCGCACAGCTACATCCCTTAACATGATCATATCTCCTACAAAAATAAAGTGTAAGGACAACACCTAAAACACCATTGAGATGTAAACTAGAGGAAGATTGAGAGTCATTCAGCAGAAAATGAAATTTAAGTATTTCGGCGTGGAACTCTCGAGCTATGGCGATGTTGAGACAGAGGTAAACAGTGAAAGCAACAAGAATAGCAGGGTGCTTAAATAATACAATTTGGTGCAATAAAAACATAGGAGTTGAAGCCAAGACTAGAATTTATAAAACAACAATAAGACCTATTCATAAATATGCAGCAGAAACTAGACCAGAAACACCGAAACTAAACGACTATTAAAAACAAGGGAAATGAAAGTACTCAATACGCAGAATTACTGGTAAAACGCTTTCAGACAGGAAAAGAAGTGAATCAATAAGAAATACGTGTAAAATAGAAGCGTTAATGGCTGGGCATCAGACAGAAAAAAGGAGTGGCATGCACGCGTAAATAGGATGAACGGCAGGAGAATAGTAAAAATTGCCCATGTTGAATCATCACTAGGACACAGGAGCGTAGGGCGACCTCGAAAAAGACGGAACGACAACCTAAATGCAGAGAAATAGGCAAGTTGATGATGAATAAACAGGCGATTCGCCTAGAATCAAGAAGGAAGAAGATTTTTTTTTTTCGTAGGATTAATACTTTACGATTTATAGGAGGAAGATAAAAATGAATGGATTGAAAAATGTGTTTGTCATTTTTATTATTATCTTTCTTACTTAACATAGGAAAAGCAAAATTCATCAACATTCCTTGTGAGCATGAAGAGCTGTAAGAAACACTAAATTGCAGCTTGAACATGTAGACTCTAATATTCTTGCTTGTTTGATAGCTTTGTACGGACGTAATAAAGCTGAAAAATAAATAAATTGTTTACGCTTCAAACGCTTCACCAAATCAATTCAATACTTTTCCGCGTTACTACCAACAGATGAAGCAACATTACAACACACTTATAGTACCTACATATCATCAAGAGCAGACATGGCTCATATTTGATAAAGACTCTGAGAAATTGAGTTGCAACAAAACCGACCCTTGACTTGAACTAGTTACCAACACAGCCGATTCGCACCACCAGAACTGCTGAAATTAACATCTTGTAAATGTAAGGCGAAATATGGAGCAGCTTGTGGTTATCGCAAAGCAGGCATGAATTGTTTTATAATGTCACATATGTATCTGAGAAACTTGCGAGAATGTACCAGATGCCACCAACCTGCTTGAAGGGAAGAAATATGTAAAGCGGACACTGGGCATATTGAAGATGAAGAAATTACAATTATGGATTGTGTCAAGGAAGAAATAGACGAGATTCAACTAAGACCACCCAAAAAACATAGAATATAATAACTCACTTAAAAGAGTTAATACATTATAATGAGGACAGACTGTGGATTAGGCCTCTTGATGATACCTATTTTTAACGTAAGGCTTACTAAAGGTCAACCCATTCATTTTCACGTTTTTCGCTTTATAAATCGTAAAATGTTAATCATACGAAAAAAAGTAACGATAAAATTATAGAGAATTTCAAGCTCTGCAAAAATGTGTGAGTATTTTTTTCATAACTTTTTCATAACAAGGCGGCAGCGTTTCCACCGGAACAACAGAGGTCAGAAACTTACATACACACTCGTATATGTAAGTCTAGAAGCCCTCAAAACGGCACGGCGTTAAATTCATTTTCACTGAAAAAAAAAATTCCTACAGGCTGGAGTAATGTTATTGATTGATGCACCAGGTCCCATATTATTTTTTCTTGTAAGCATTTTTGAAATAGTTATAATTTCTAGAATTGTATTTTATAATAAGCATTGTGTTTTCAATATAGATACGGTAAGTTTTTATTTATCTAAAATACTGCATACTTATTTTGTTAAAATACATAATATATTAGCATAAGCACACTAACCATGCTTATTGTGAGGTGCCTAACCCCCCCCTTTTTTTTCAGGTTAAACAGTTATTAAAAATAATAGCAACAAAATAAGTGGACTTTTATGCTTTTTCGTCAGTATCTTGAACAGTTGAACACTAGTAAGCGAAATACGACAAATAAATATACTTATTTTTTTGGTAGAGCATACAATTCTCTAAAATAATGATTATAATGAAAAAATCTCTACCATTGATAGTTAAGTTTTTACCGGTCGCCAAAGTCTTAAAACTGCAGTTCTAAAGCTGCTCTTCTTTTTAATTATTTTTTTGTAACTTTATAACTTTTCACTTTCATTTAAAACGCAATTAAAAGATCACACATCATCTGTAGACTCCATAAAACAGTTTCCATATCACAGCAGATTTTCTAGATCTTTTTTTTATGTTGTTGCTATATACGATAATGATTTTTTTCTACGACTGTTAAAAAACTACTTTTTTTCATTATTTTCAGTGTGTCGTCGTTCTTTTTGGGGGATGTTGCCGGCGCGTTAGCTAACCGGAATAAGAGGCCCTTCTGAAGTCCCCGAAGAGAGACCAGACCGGAACCGCTTTTCGCATTACATCCCGCGTCCACTGCTGTGATTGGGAGTTCAGGAGTGAGGTCTCGATGCCTTGTGCTTGAGCCTTGACACGTTTATTGCTCCTCTCGTTTCTTTTGTCGTAGCACAGTCTCTACGAATTTTGATACTGCTTCCCAGCAATGCTTGCAGCGCAGTATATTATCCATAATGTTGTCGGTTGTCAGTTGGGTACCCACCGTCACTTCCAACGAGGTTCTTTCCCGAATACATCTGCTGCATTCGAATAACGTGTGGTGTGCATCGTCTTCGGGTTCCATTTCACAGTAGACGCATTCTTGGTTTTCTGTTTTTCCCATCTTATATTGATAGGATCGAAAAAAACCATGTCCGATCAGTAACTGCGTTAAGTGGTAGTTCACCTCGCCGTGTCCGCGGCTTAACCATGTACTTATCCGCCCTATTAATCTGGCTGTCCACCTTTCTCTGGATTCGGTGTCCCAGCGTCATTACCTCTCATCCATGATACGAGATCTTTCTTCCCTCTTCACCCTGTCGCTGTCCATTTCCACCTTCCTGAAGAAGATTATCTTGCACTCTTGTGCAAGTAAATCGATCGGAGGTGTTCCGGTTATTACCAAGACCGCAGATTCTGATACCGTGCAGTAAGCGCTCACCACTCTTAACGCCCCTCTTCGCTGCACCACATTTTCGGTATTTCTCGATCCGCAGTGCATCTGCCCAGATCGCCGCTCCGTTCAGTGCGTAAAACATATATTTACGGTATTTGTGAAAAAAGTAAAAAGCATTAAAAAAGGTTATATTTCACTTTTATGTATAGCCGTATCCATAAGTGTATTGAAAACAACTGAAGTTATGTCGCCATCTTCGCTTTAGAAAGGTTAAATTATGAGTTTGTGTTTTGACGTTTAAGCTAATTTTGAAATGTATTTGACTAAATATGGAAATAGGACTGTCGTAGAAGAAATATTGAATTAAACTCTTGCATAAAGTGCCTTTTTTGACCTGTGGGATTGCCGCACTTACCCACGGCTCGTGCATCAAACTACCCATTAATAAAAAAAGTACCACTTTATGCACTTATTGCATAAATTACTATGTTATGTTGTCATAATTTTCTGTGGTTTTTGGGTTTTAGATAGCATCTTTGACAATTTTCGTGAAATTAATCTTGTTTGCAATGACATTTTTAACAAAAAAAAAAGGTATCCATTATTTTTCCTGAGGAACAAACTCTGATTATTTAAAGCACGAAGTCATGTCAAAGTCAAAAAATTAACGTCCGTTGTACAAAATATGTACTAAATATGTTTTTCGTGGAGGATTTTCTCACAAACAAGATACATATCTCGATAATTGTCTATGATAATTCTAAAGCCGAAAGCCGCAAAAAACTATGACAATAAAAAAAGTAATGTGTAATAATCGTAAAAAAAATAATTTTTTTTTTCAAGTAAGCTTAAAATGTCGTGAAACGTCGAGATTTTAAGTCTGAGCAAAATAATGTCTGCAACTCTTCTTGTGCGCACGATTACTCTGGAATCTTTAACTATATCGATTTGAAACTCGGTACAAATATGAATTATAACGATGGAACTAGACCAGTTGGAGGGTGAGGGGGGTAAATGTGGCTAAATGAGGGTAAATATTTTTAAAAAAAATTTTTAACATCAGCCACCCTCACCGAAAATTTGGAAGTGGAAGTAGTGATTTCTTAGGCAACGGTTTATATATAATCAGAAACAACATAAATAAAAAAAGTCTAAAAAACCTGTTGTGCTATGAAAAGTGTTCTCTGGAGTTCACTTTACAGATGTGGGATTTTTTTCAGATATTTAATTACATTTTAGATGACCGAGAAGAGTCATACACTGTCAACTGTACCGTTTTTTTTTATTGTATTCGCTACCTACCAAAATATGTACGTACCAAAAATGAACGTACTACTATTTGCCATATTTCACTTAGTATCCGAGCTACTGACGAAAAAAGATGAAAAGTTCCCTTATGGTGTTGCTATTACTGTTAATAACTTTTTAACTCTAAAAAAAGAGGTACATACCTCACATTGAGTATGGAACTCTAAAATGTTTCCATTTTTTATGACCGTGGCCTGTGAAGACCAGTGTCATATTCTAATATTTCGTATCCTTGCCCTGTATAAGGCTATTGTGAATTACTGTTAGGACAGAACTTATACAGCATTTATAGTCTAGTAAAATTAGAGTTTTTAATGTAAATAGCTCAAAGTAATGTTTTATTGCTAGAATGAGTCACAAATAGAGTACTATTAGATACCAAAAGTTCGAGCAAAAATATTTGTGACAACGCTCCCAATAAAACGTAAAAAAACACGTTTTCTTGCAAGTATCTCTAACACTATTAACTTTACTGAAAAATATACATGTAGCAAATTTAAAGATTATTATCTTTCATTTAAAACCAATTTCGTCTCATTTCGATAAAAATTTACCGAGATAGAATTTCTTGAAAAAAACTGCGTGTTATTCCATGAATAGTTTATAATATCTTTTGGTGTTTAGATGAATGCTAACCAATGGAGAAAATTATTGCGATTCTATAACCTATTAGTTGTAGCGGAGGATTCATTCATTCATTAATTTGTTTTGAAAATGCAATAATACAAATTGATCTCCAATTGCTCTTCATGACCTTCTAGATGCAATACCTGGTTCAGATTTGTATTTTTTGAAAATTTTGTATATCTAGTTCCCAAGCGAGATGAAACCCTAATATAGGAATGCTTGAATTAAAACCGACCAATCCATTACCATTTTTTTTAGTTCCTTTATTTCTCCTGCAATTTTTCGAACTATTTCTTTTAAACTACCAAAATTTTCAATTTCACTTTCCCCAAAGCGAACGGCAGCAACTTTTCTACTCGTTCAGCGTCAGATGTTAACTTTCTGTCCTAACTGGCAGCGTTAAAGAATACTTTCAATGATCGTAGGAGAGCAAAATTGCATCAGAAAAAATTTAAAGAAACAGATAATCTCTATAGTAAGAAATAAGCATATAATAGGAAAGTAACTGACATATGCCTGTATTTTACTTCCACATCCGGTGGAAGTATAGTAACGACAAAAAAATTTTTAAAAATTTTTATTGTTCAAATAGGCTTAGAATGTCATGAAACGTCGAGATTTTAAGTTTGAACGAAAAAAAAAATTCTGTCTGTCTGTCTGTCTGTCGGTCTGTCGGTCTGTAACTTTTTTTTGTGCACACGTTTACTCTGGAACCGTTCGAGATATTGACTTGAAATTTGGTACACATATGTACTTTAACGAGATCTAGAACTAGATTATATTTTCATCTTGTTCCGTCGAAGGGTTGGGGGGTAAATGGGGGTAAATTTGGGGTAAATAGGTAAATCAAGCAGGTAAGAGTCCATAAAATTGGTATTTAGTATATACAAGAGAAGCTAAGGTCTCAAAAAAAATTGGCATTAGCCACCCTCATTACCACCCCCACCCCATTATTAAAGGGGATGAAAAAAAATTGTGATTTAGTGTGTGTACAAGAATCAGAAACCTCAAAATATTTTTTTACTTCATCCACCCCCACCCCACTACCGATGTGGGGTATCGTTTTTTTATGTGTTTTTGGGGTAGAGGATTTCAAATATTATATTATTAAAGTTCCATAAACAATTATTTCCACATACAAAATGTTTTCGTTGTGAGTTACTTTAAAAGAAAATCTGGATGTGGAAGTAGTGATTCCTTGGGCAGCGGCGGTTTTTTTTATATTCAAACAGGGGATGAAGAAATTCGTTTCTTAGAAGAACTATTATTAGTTTGTTTCCTAAAATCACGTTTTTCAGTGACATATAGCGAAGGTCTTTTTCAAAGAGTACGGAGAGCAAGTTGTCACTTTTGGATACAGTTCTTTTGATCTTAGTCCTATATCGTTCTGAGGAAAACTGCTTTGCAACACTACGTAACATTTTGCAGTTGACAAATATGCTATGGAAATAGTACTTCTCCTCTTTTAGAGCCTTGTGGGGCCTCTGCCTTAAAATAGAATCTCCACGACAAACATTCAGGCATAGTTTGTGACTTCTGGCTCCTACCAATAGCGACTTAGAGTCCAAATATCTGAAATGAAGAAAATATATTAAAATAATCGTCCAGATATAGGTATATACATTGAAATATAAAAAATAATAAACACTTACCTTAGATATAGTCGACATCTCACGGGTGTGGTGCGCCACATAAATAGGGTGAATACTGCACTTAAACTCCATGCAGTACCATTTGGCACAGTTGATTCTTACACCAAGCAGATTCATGTTCGATGAGAATGCGTCAACATTTTCCCTTCAGAACCAAAATGGTGGCCATTTTTTGAGAAGAAAAACTTTAAACTGCAATCAGTTATATTCGTTCAAGACATAAGTGTGGAGTATAATTTTTGTTAAATGATATCTGATGAACATGAATATGGTGTCTATTTTCTAAAAATTAGAGGCTTAGACAAGGTAATTTTTTTCAAAAAAGTCCGCCATCTTGGTTCCAAAAGAAAAATGTTGAAGCGTTGTAATCGAAAATAAATCTGCTTGGAGTAAGAAACAACCGTGCACGATGGCGTGAAGTTGAGATGAAGCGCAAAGGCATTTCAATTATTACAACCAAATCAAAATCGCAATTTTTAATTTTTAACTTTTGACATTGGATTCGGCATTAGTTACTCCTAAAATACCAAAATGATTCAATTACGACGAAATTTGAATTTTTTATCGCAATATTACATTTTTCTTCTTGTGGGCGCATATTCCCGAAATTTAGAAAAAAAAAATTTCATTTTCCTTATTTTGATCGCCCTACCCTACACCTAGCTTGACAAAATTATTAAAGCAATTTTTTGTAAGAAATAGTGCATGTGAGTTTGTCACTTCCCACGCTATTGCATTTAATTTAGCATTAACGGCGGCTATATTTCCAGATTTGTGGAAAACGGCCCAAGCGTATCCCATTTTTAAGACTGATGATCCATTCATAATAATTAGTAATTATAGACCTATTTCAGTCCTATTTAACCATTTCAGGATGGCAATGGTTTTAGCACGCCACGCTGCACAGACGGCAGCGGACTGCGCTTGCGGATTTGTCTGTTTGCAGCCGCGAACTATAGGGACTTTTTAGATATGTACGGCTCCCAAACTCAACATTTGTATGAATTTAGGGGAAATATCAATAAAAAAATACTAATAATAGAAATAAAACTTTTATTTACCAAACATAAAATATAAATATATAAAATAACAAAAAAAAAATATGTGTAATAGGCGAATACGTATGTTTCCAGTAATTAAGTGCACCTCTTGTCGTGCGTAGATATCCGGTTCCCGGCTGCACATCGCGAAAAATTCTTGCGGATTCGTCCTTTTTCCGGCGCGAAAGGATTAATAGCCTGCTGGGCGTGAAGAATTCAATTTTCCATTCTGCATGGCTTCATTAGGAGAAGATCAACACTGTCTAACTTATTTCTAATTACACAATTTATTCTGAGAATATAGACTATACCAGCCAGGTCGATGCTATATACACAAACTTTTCAAAAGTCTTTGACCACATAGGCCATCCAACTTTATTTGAAAAATTAACCACATTTAGCGTTAATAATTCCACTATTTTATTATTAAAATCTTACTTTTTTTTAATCGCCTTATTTATTTTCATGTCCTGGAATTAACTTGTGGCAGTTTTTTTGTCGATGATTAAAATATGTACAGTAATTTCACTAACTTGGAGAATTGTTAGTTTTCAAAATGCACTAAACACAATAATTAATCTGTAGAGTAAATAAAATGAATCTAAATGCTGCTAAGTTTCTTATTCGCGTAAAAAACCCTACATGCTTCCATTACCGTATTCATTAAATATATCTAACAAGTGTAAAAACTATCAGGAACGTAGCTGTTGAGTTCGATAATAAATGATCTTTTACAAATCATAATATTATGTTGGGGCAATTGATAAATCTAAAGTTACTATATCTATACTATTCAAAAGCATTTGATAGTATAGATCATTCCTTATTACTAGCTAAATTAAATTATTATGGCCTATCAAATAATGCCTTGAACTGGTTCAAACATTATTTAAATGGTCACCTCCAACAGGTTCAATTTCAATAGAAGAAGGAAAAGTTTTCTCTAATACTGCTGACATAACTGCTGGTGTACCGCAGGGGTCCATTCTTGGACTGATTTTTATTATTTACACTTCGGATATTATACAGAAAATCAAGTCAAAGGTTCATTGCTATGCAGACGATCAGCAATTATATTGTTTTTTTGCACCTGACGAATTCCAATTCGCAGTTAAACAATTAAATAGTGACCTAGAAAATATAAGTAAATGGTCAAATAAAAACGCCGTGTGCCTAAATCCTTCAGAGATTACTGCTATGTTAATTGGACCTGTAAAGCAGTGTGAAAAACTAAATGGAGAGAATAAATTATTTCTTAATAACATTTGTTTAAAATTTTGTAATAGTTGCAAAAATCTTGGGCTCACTATAGACAAAAATTTAAATTTTACTCCGCATGTAATAATATGTTAAAAATTGCGTATGCTAGGTTAAAATCCTTATATAAATTTAAATTTGTTGTTAGCACTGCAGTAAAATTAAAACTAACCGAATCTCTCATTTTATCCCTTTTTGATTACTGTGATGTAGTATACGGACCATGCTTATCGGTTTATGATGCACAAAGGATACAAGTATTGCAAAATGCCTGCATGAGGTTTGCCTGTAATGTAAAAAGAAGGGATCATATTACACTCTCCTTTATTCTTGGAATAAAATGGATATTAGAAGAAATATACACTACTCCTGTATTGTTCACAAAACAATAAAAACTAATAAACCAGAGTACCTTAGATTTAAATTGGTATTTCGAGGATAAATACATAACCGAAATATGCGAAATGTTCATTTATTACATGTACCTCAGCACTCCACCTCTTCGTTCTAGGGATCTTTTGCATACTATTCCTCTTTCATATATAATCAAATTTCATCAAGAATAAGAAATATTGTTATTTATAATACCTTCAAAAAAGAAATTAAAGAATATTTCAGTAAGCATTATCTTAAAATTTGGAATAATCATTGTCAGTTGCCAATCTCTTTTTTTCTTACCTCGTTTTGTTTTGTTTCTTTTTTTTACTACTCTCTCTTTTTGTTTACTACTTACTACGATTGTTTTATAATTCTCATAATATTTTAGTTATTTTAAGAGTAAACGTATCATTTTCAACTCTGCAATTTTTACAGGTTGGGCCTAAGCAGCTTTTGGCTGAACCTCGCCTTAATAAAGTCAATTTATTATTATTATTAATATAAGCAACTTAAATTCATCGACCCTAAAATCGCTTGACTTTCTTCTTATTTGACAAATATCGCATCAACCTCTTGGGTTATTAGCGAGGTACAGTGAAAAACATAATTATACATTTAATTACAATACGTATGTAAAATTTGTAAAATATTAAATTTCTGAAATTACGTTGATATCTGACACAATAGTCCAATCAATGAATGCCCAAAAGGGGATTGTAGAGAACATTTTGGAGGGGAGAATTTTTCTCTTCAGGGATATGTTGGGGGTAGTCAGGTGGTAAACATACTAAAAGTCCCCGCCCCTAGCCCCGCCGCTTCAGGGGGGAGGGGTATGGAAAGTTCCTTTTTTCAATTCTTCGCTTATAACTCGGAAGCGATGCGTGGTATGGGAAAAGGTAATCTATGCAAAATTAAACGTCATTAAATTTTCCACAAGAATGTTTACATTCATTTTCTTCCTATATGTTATAGTTTACGAGATGTTCGCCAGCAAAAATCGATAATTAATAAAAAAAAAAACAATTATGTACCTTGTACATTTCTATCAAAGCGGTTTACCGTGGTCTGCTAATAAATCACAGTCACAAAACAATCTTTATTTTACAACACTGGATGTATTTACTAACGTAATGTCTTGTCGAAGTCTATACATTTCCTTAAATATACAGTGTGACTCACTTAAAATGAAGATACCCGTATAACTTTTTCATTTTGTTTACGATTTGAATCAAATTTTACTCAAGTATAGAACAAATTAGGATCTACTTATGAACAGAAAATCATTCACCTGCTATAAAGGCAAAGCCACCTGCGGTACCAAAATATGCTGAAAAAAAATAAAACATTTTGAATGTTAGAAATTCTAAAAAATGCATCCAATCGGCGCCACAAACGTACATACACCAAAATTTTATTTGATTATTGATGGGGGATATCTCATACATAAGCTCATCTGGCAAAGGGGGTCCTCGGTTTCCGTAATTTGTGGTGGCTACGTAAAATTCATCGTTCGTAAGATTACAAATCAATATGACTTTATTTTTTTTTTGCGAGGAGGGGAAACCCACACGGGCTGCCCATCTCTACTTCGAATGGGTCTGAGTGTCAGCCTTAAACTGACTAAAACCCCTCCTCCCAGGGCTCGTCAGTAAAGAAAACTCCGAGGGCACTGCAGCCTCCTGGGCTTATTGTGCTCTCCCTGTTTTTAGTTTACACTGTCCATTTGCACTGTCCATTTTAAATACTCCTGTATCACTGACAAGGTGATACAGGTCTGAAAATGGGCGAGTTATGATGGTCTTCGGGTCTGGTTGTATTTGCCCGTAGGTATTATAACTCACTCTACCCATTTTTCCTGTGCCGTTGGCTGCTGGTCTGAGAAAATGGGCAGAGTGGTAGTTGCCAGGTCCATTGTCTTTCCCTGTTGATATTATAATCTGCAGTCGTATAATATTCTTTGTCAGTAACGGGTTCGCTACGCGGCGTTCCTCACTGGTCACCACCCCAGTCAAGGCCTCGTCGCGCGCGACGTCGCTCTACTTCGGTGCTCTGTTCGGCAACAGTCTCGCCATGCGGTGTCCCTTGATAGCCCATAACCCCGTCAAGTCCACATCGCTAGCGACGTTGCTTCACTTCGCACCTCTGCATCACTTTAGTGAGGACCGCTGTAGCCTCCTCATTGTGATGCAGTTTTATCTGGAATGGACCTATTTTCCCATTCCTTCAACCTTTTGAAGGTTGATCTTCCAGGCTATGCTCCTTGTCAGCAACGGCCTCGCTACGCGGTATTCCTTGATGGTCCGTCACCCCAGTCAAGTCCATGCCGCTTGCGACGTTGCTTCACTTCGCACACCTGCATCGCTTTGGTAAGGACCGTTGTGGCCTCCTTACTATGATGCAGGTTTATCTGCACCTTCAGCTGGAATGGGCCTATTTTTCCCTTTCCTTCCTGAGGGTTACTCTCCTCTAGCTCGGGAACCCAGACAAGAGGCTCGGGGGCTTTGGAAGGTCCTTGGTGTTGACCGAACTCACGGACCCTCTACCCCCAGCTCCTTCATCTCCAGCACAGCGCTCGTGGGCTTTGTGATGGGAGGGTCTGCACAGAACATGCTGAGGAACCCCCTCCCTCTCCACGAGTAAGGGGAAAGAATGATCGCCACGCACGGAGCCCCTTACATACGTGGAAGGCATTTATACAACGGGGTGCGCCTGTGCCCCGCGACGTGGTTTTAGCCGGGGTGGACTGGGTTTTTAGCCCTACCCAATAGCAATATGACCATGTTAGCTCTACTCCTCGCGGAGTCTGGCCGTTCTCCTATCCGCCACCTGGAGACGCGCCTGGCAGGTGCTCAACCCCCACCCTCGTGAAAGGATGGTACCAGGTTTATGGTAGCAGAGCGTGGTATATGACTTTTAATCTTTTTCCTCATATTTTGGTACCGCAGGTAGCTTTGCCTTTATAACAGGTGAATGATTTTCTGGTCATAAGTAGATCCTAATTTGTTCTATACTTGAGTAAAATTTGATTCGAATCGGAAACAAAATGAAAAAGTTATAAGGGTATCTTCATTTTAAGTGAGTCACACTGTATATTTAAGGAAATGTCTAGATTTTGACAAAATATTACGTTAGTAAATACGTCCAGTATTGTAAAATAAAGATTGTTTTGTGACTGTGATTTATTAGCAGACCGCGGTAAACCGCTTTGATAGAAATATTCAAGGTACACAATTGATTTTTTTTTATTAATTATCGATTTTCGCTGGCAAATATCTCGTAAAATATAACACATAGGAAGAAAATGAATATAAACGTTCTTGTGGGAAATTTAATTACGTTTAATTTTCATCGTTTCCGAGTAATAAGCGAAGAATCGAAAAAAAGGAACCTTTCCACCTCCCTCTCCTATTGAAGCGGCAGGGCTAGGGGTGGGACTTTTAGTATGTTTACCTCCTGACTACCCCTAACATATTCCTGAAGAGAAAAATTCTCCCCCCCAAAATTTTCTCTACAACTCTTTCATTGACAGGACTACAAATGTTATTAAGTTCTGTACTTTAAATCTGTTATATAAAATTATGCTTAGATCTGCCGAGATTTGTTTTTGGATCTTTGGAAGTGGTATTAGGGACACTCTAAGATATGTTTCACTGTTAGTTTTGTCTGGCAGATGTCGCACGTGGGTTCTTCAATTTTCTTGAGAAGGTATTCATGAGTAAGTCTGGTGTGACATATCCATAGGCTGGTCAGGAGTACTTGGTTTCTTCTTCCGTTCGGGACTAGGGACCTTGATTTAAGTGAAACTTTGATTTCATTTAGTTGAATTCTTCTCTGTCGCCATTCATTTTTCCACTGTTATTGTGCAAGTTACGTGCCACTTTACATATATATATGAATATCTGGTAACCACCATAGAGTTTACAGAACAATGGAGGCAGGAGTCCCCCAAGGCTCAGTGCTGTCCCCCCACTTGTTCTCCATCTTCACATCCGATCTACCCCGGACGGAGAGGACCTCCATGGCCCTCTACGCCGATGACACAGCCCTGACTGCCAGATCCTGGAGTGCCAGGCTAGCCACCAGAAACCTCCAGGAGGCGGCCACCCTCCTAGAGGACTGGTGCAACAGATGGAAGGTAGCCGTCAACGCCGAGAAGAGCAAGGCGGTACTCTTCAAGAAGGTAAGAAAACAAAACCCCACAGGTCACGTTTCCATGTTTGGTGAGGACATCCAATGGCACGACTTCGCCAACTACCTTGGCGTGGTCATGGACAAAGGCCTAACATGGAGACTGAACACGGAGGCCATCGTCAAGAAGGCCAGGAGGACGAGAGCCCTAATCTACCCGATGACGGGTAGACAGAGCAGACTCAACCTGAGGAACAAGCTCACGCTTATCAGGTCCCTCATCCGGCCTCAGCTGACGTATGCTTCGGTAGCTTGGGGCTACCAAGCAAAGAGCTACCTACATCAGATCCAGAGAGTGGAGAACGTCGCCCTCAGAACGGCAGTCGATGCACCCTGGTTCATCCGCAACGAGGACATCTACAGGGACCTGGAATACACCCCGGTCACTGAGATCATCAAGCAGAGAGCCAGAAAGATGTACGCCCTTGCCGAGGAGCATGGGAACCCACTAGTCAGGGACGCAACTGACTATGACCCAGCAGATGCTCCGAGGCACAAGCGGCCGAAGGTGCAGCTCCTGGATAACGGGTGAGTATGAGAAGCATACCACCAACCGACGATCCACCCCCACGGAAGAGACATGACGATACCCAACCACCCACCCAAGACCCTGCGGGTACCGGACAAACAACCGTCCAGTATCTGTAGTCCCCCTAGCTCCGGGCAGACCAAAAATGCTACCAAAGCAGTTAGGTCTGCCCTTCCTCGAGCTACACAGCTCATCCTTACCCTACCGATGATCCGGATGACAGGATGCCTCTTGGCATCTTGTGTACCGGAAGTCACTCCCGCCACAAACCCAAAACACCCAACAGACCGATGACTACCCCCCGGGGGGCAAACAAGCTGGCGAAGAGCAGAAGACGAAGAAAGAAGAACGCCAGAAGAGGCCTTAGCCAGCAAGGTCCAACGAGCCAGGACCCAGGGAGGTGGACCGAAATCGTCTGCACCGCTCACAATTGTGAGTGGGGCCGACGTAAAGTAAGTTCGCCCGCCCTGCACGAGGCTGGTCCCCGGTCTACAGCGATGTACTGGGGTAAAGGGCAATAGTCCTGCCCGGCCCCAGACATCCGAGACCGACATCTTTAGCCAAGAATATTGGCGCCATAGAGTTTAAACTTGTGATGGCGTCTCGTACAGACCTGTCGGCTTGCTCGTAACAAATTGTAAGAAGTTTAATAATGTCAAGAAATTCTTATATTACTGTTTCATAATGTCTAAATTAAATTACTGCAGTTTAATATGGCATCCGCATTATGCAACTTATAAGAGTTCTATTGAGATTGTATAAAGATAGTTCTTACATTCAATTTAGATGCCTGTTATCCTGAAAGAGTTAAAGATTATAATTTTTTACTAAGTAAATTCAATTTCAATAGTTTTGAGCAATTTTATTGTTTTAATTTGTTGTAAGTATATTAACAAGTGCTATGAGCCATTTTATATTAAATCGGCCCGGTTCATTGCTTCTTGTAAAATTTTAACAATTTATTTTTCAACATTGAAATTTTCTGCTATTTTCCTTATTATCTCTGGTCCTAGTAATCGTATCGCAAAAATAAAAACAACAAATTGTTTCGCAATAAAATTTTGAATAAGACTAGGTCTGTGAAAGAACATTCTGGAAATTTGTTAATTTGTAAAAAAATAAAAACCACCAAAAATTGCTTTTTTCTAACAATTTAAGAAATATGGCGTAATAATGCATCAATTTTAACAAAAATTGACGGAACTATGGGCTTTATTAAACTAAATCTTTAAATATTTATTCAAAAATAAGTTTTTTTCTGTAAACTAACCTTGATTGTTTTATTTATTGTACATCATTCCTTATATTAGTTAATGAACAATATCGAGACCTGAAATTGGCTCTCTATTTTCATTATTGAAAAATTTTTGAATGCGAATCATTTGCTCGTGATTGCTCATCGGTTTCTTTCGTTTGCTTGCTGCTTAAAAGATTTACCCACTTTTGAATATCATCATTAATAATGACGAGCAAACAGAGACAATATAGATGAGAAAACGCAAGCAAATTGGGCGTTAATTTTTTTAAATCAGTAGAAGGGAGCTATTAATTTCAAATCTCTTTGTAAGTGACAACGAGCAAACGAAAAGAATAAGTAATTATGAGCAAACTACTTACATTCAAAAATGTTCCAATTTCGAAAATAGGGGACCAACTTCACGGAGGTAATTCTACTAATCTATCTTGATGCATCTAGTTCTTTTATATACTTTTTAAAATTGATATTGGTAGATCTTGAACTTGACATGGATCATATGAATCTTATGATTTCGCGAAATTATTCATACTTCTATATATATTCTTAAAAATGTCGATCTTAATTGGCCTTACGTGCAAAACTTATTTGAAATATTGCCCATTTGCTTATCACTCGGCAAAAACTGCTATGTAAAGTGTACAGCGGAAATATGAACTTCATTATATCACGGAATTTCTATATTCATTAATGTTTCATAAATATTTTATTAGACTTGTCACGTTTTGTGTGATGCTTAGTAGTTATTAATAATAACACTTTACTTTTTATAATTTATTAACTGAACTAAACAATCTTGCTTATCACATTAGCTCAGTGTCAACTCGGTCTCTGGCCATTGCCACCTTTATATAACTAAACTAACTAAAATATCATAATCATGTGACAAGACTATATTTTTTATTGCATTTTAAATTTGCCGCTATTTAATGCCCCTTTCTCGTTCGTCGAAAATTCAACATGAATGCAATTGGGAAGGATTTCGCTATTGGTTGATCCCGAGGGCTACTCATAAGCATACCTTATTTCAATTTGTTTGTTGTTCTTATGGAACAGTCGCCTATTTTGCATTCTTCCCTACTGACTAGATTCTCTTATGTCAACCAGTTTCGCACCATTATTAGACACTTCTTGAAATTTATTTTGTCCAGATATGGTTTCTTCTTTTTCTAGAAAACTGAGAATATCTTGCATTTCTTCTATGATGATTAAATCATCTGCGTATGCTACTAGTACGATCAATGTTTCTCTTTATTAATATTGAGTGTTTTTTTATTGTGCTTTGTTTCACTTGATTTAATGTTACATAATAAATAATTTTCATTATTTATTGGTTTTTAGACAGTAGTCTGAGATATAAGCTCGTTGCATTTCCTAACGAAAAAAACTTTTAAACTTTGTTATTGCAGAAAAATATAACAATAATAATTAAAAAAACTTCATCTTATATTTTGGACTTCCCAAGCTCCAGTCCAAAATTCAGGTTAAGAAAATTGATTTTCGTGTTCAAATTATTAAAAAAAAAACACAATTTCTATGCGAAATACCCCTATTATGAATAAAAAAATTTTGAGGTAATAATCGAACCGCCTTCAAAAAATACCTCTAAAAAGTAAAAAATAAAATTTCACTCAGTTTTGCAAATACCTGTCTGCCTATTAGTGGAAAGTAGCAAGGAGCTGTACCTTATTACCAAATATCAATTTGAAGTCAGTGCAAAACGTATTTTTTTAAATTAATAATTTCTTTTTGCACCGACTTCAAATTGATATTTGGTAATAAGGTACAGTTCCTTGCTAGTTTCCACTAATAGGAAGACAGGTATTCGTAAAACGGAGTGAAATTTTATTTTTTATTTTTAGAGATATTTTTTAAAGGCGATTTTTATTTAAAATTTCTTTTTCAACTTTCTTGGTAGCTTCACATATTTCAACCTGGAGGATAAACAAATAATACATCATAACCTCACTTTAGTTCCTTATAATATTCTTTTAGTACACCAGAGTACATAATATCAAATAGTCGTTTACTCTTCGGTTTCCGCCATTTTACCAGATTTCAAGTAAATCTACAAAAAATTTGTTGGTACTATCGCATATCATTTAAAAATCACCATGCAATGAAATCGTCATCATTCACAGCATTGAAAACAACGACATGAGCGAGAGCATGTTGTATAATTTGTTCGTAAAAGCAAATTGTTTAGCGGGCGCGTTTCTCAATAAACGTCTGAGTTCATACTGTTGTAAAAAACATTCTTCATCTGTTTCACCCCCATGCAAGACTCTCTTTCGTTGCAAAATGGTATATGAGATGATAGGAAGATATAATAATGCCCCTCGTAAAAAATTATCATAATTATAAATCGAGAACTAAGGTTTTTAATTGATGACACCGGCGACTCCGCCAAAACTTCGAATTTGCTCGTAATAAAAAAAATTCCAATTTTTGTTCACTTTACACTAGATGTAGCTTGATAAATTCAGTGTGGGATTGTAGAAGAACGCACTACCGGGCGTCAAAATGACGCGACACCAATTTATTTCTCAGGGGGCGCCAGTCGCGTGTTATCCCGTTCTTCTACCTCCCAGGCGGGTTCGAGATAAGATGCACTTCGATAGCCGAATAATGGACCAAGGCTGCACTACCACAGATCGGTAACGACGCTCTCTCTGGACCTGAATTCCCTCGTTAGGGGTTTAGGTACCCTTTGAAATTCTGGATTTTAGCATAAAAAAATCCCAACCGAAGAATTTCTCTGCGGAGGGATTAATTTTTGTATGCGGTATCCACGTTTTTATCTGTTAATAACGGACTCTACCCCTCAGAGATTTCTCAAAATACGCATAAAAAAATCCCTATCGAACCTCCGTAAGGCAACCAGAAGGTCGAGTGTTAATGTGAGTTAACTCGACACATCCGGTTTTCGATACGAAAGTTCCAGGGATTATAGACCGTCAACAGACCTCAAGATCAATTAAGAAACAATAGTTTAAAGAATCCGTTTATTTAACAAAAATGGTTCTACAAAATTCTCAAGATAAGAATCGTTCCTTCCCCAATCGAGGTAATGGCTTTCAGACCATGCAAGCGAGAGCGCTTACGCTAAGGATCGATTAGGTAGAAAGATTCATGCATACCTTCTCAGAATCAAAATGCGAGTTTTTTAGAGAAGTCTGAGATTATTTGTAATTCATAATTACGGCTGACTGATTTTAACTTAAAAAAGTTTTATTAAATGAATTTAGTTTCGCTAGAGACTACTTAGCTTTAAAGTTCTTGTATCGTGGCGGTTCACGTACTCAAACACATTCGTGGGGACTTACAACTGCATAAGTTTAATAGCGTTCAATCAGTCCACAATTTACTTGCTCCTATGTAGTTGTTCAATATTATCGATATGGCAGCAATCCACCTTCGAACGACTTTTAGGCAAAATTGAATTTTTGGTTTCTTATGCACAAGGCGTTTTCCTCTATAACTTTGTCATTTGGAAAGCCCCGCTATAGGCTTTCCTACCATCGCTTTGTCGGGACCACTCAACGCGCTCGACCAAATTGCGAGCCGCTGAGTTAATTCAAACTCTTTCTATGCGAGAAACCGGCCTTGTGCATGTGCATTGATTTTTATCAATTTTTGCTTATCGGAACTACACCGGCTTTGTCAAAATCGTCTATTTTGCCTTTTGGATGCAATGCGTCGCTAAAATTTTATGCTTATACTTTAGAACTGGGCTTTCAATGACCGTACCTCAAAGGTCAATGTCTTTGGTGGAGGAATAAAAATGAAAAATATCTCAAAGTATATTTTCGTAGTACTTTTTAAACTGGCTTCGTGGTACTAGTCCAACTTTAGCGTACTTTTGAAAAATCAATTTTTATGCCAAATTTCGACGCAGTTTTGAAAACTTAATGTGCAAGTGAAATTTCGGCGTACTTTTGATAAATCGATTTTCAAGCCAAATTTCAACGCAGTTTTGAAAAATTTATCTGCAAGTGAAATTTCGGCGTACTTTTGATAAATCGATTTTCAAGCCAAATTTCAACGCAGTTTTGAAAAATTAATCTGCAAGTGAAATTTTGGCGTACTTTTGATAAATCGATTTTCGAGCTAGATTTCGACACACTTTTCAAAAGTATTATTTTCCTAAGTCCAATTTGTGGTACTTTTGAAAAAGTATATTATTCATAAATCTTTGTCATTATATACTTTTGCTCTCATATCCTGAACCAAAAACATTTTTCCTAAGTGAAAATTCGGTGTTTCTTCGAATTTTCACCTAGTCATTTCCAACGCCTTATAGAACCCAAAGCTGTCCCTATGGACTGATCTGTGCCTCTGCAGACTCTTAAAAATGTCTTTAAATGAAATTTTTGCTTAAGTCGAATTTTGATTCTGTCTTCAATTTAGGACGATTTTGGAGAGTTCTACAACAGGATCACCGCTGGGCCATAGCCTACAGTTTGCAGCAGGTTTGACAGACATCGCTTAAGCTACGCCAGAATAATCATTGAACAAATATAAAAAAAAAAGAAACATACATACGGGTTTCAATTGAGAACCTCCTCCATTTTTAAATTTTATGAAATCGGTTAAAAAGAAGAAAGAGTGCTAGTCTATTATTCACTATCCACTAAATATGTGCGGTTGGGCCTTCGTGTGAAAATATGCGCTAATTTTCTTTCCTCCGTCATTTTTTCAGTAATCCCTACTGTTACTGTAATTACTTAGGTGCTTAAAATAATCGACATAGCAGTGCAGCGAAATAAAATATCAGTCTATTTAACGTAAGTACCTGGATTTGCTACTAATTACGGTTTAGCCTTAATGGTGCCAGCCAGCTGCTGACATTAAATTTCACCAATTACTCGTTCAGATTTTTTATGACATTTGGTAATTTCAAGGGACACTTTTCCTGTGTGTCCGGTAGTCTATTCAGGCTGTTGCTACATATTAAAGTTGGATGTGGACAACCAAAAAAAGGTAACTGTATACAGGGTGTTTTTAAAACATATTCATTTATTTTAATCTATAAAACTCATATTTATCCCTTCAATCTCGACGCTGACAAAGCAAGTTATTCACTATGTTGACAAGTCTGCATAAAAGGATCAAGTTATAAATAATACTAAAAATGAACATAAACGAAGCTGATATTTTAATTAGTGAAAGTAAGTGATAGCTCTCGATTTAAAGTGACCATAGTTCCTTTAATATTACACAGCCCGCATAATGAACCGTTTATCAAAAATACGTACAGGGTGTCCCATAAGTAATTGTACACAGAGCAATGGCAGATTCCTTACGTCAAAATATTACGATTTAACCAAACTTACCTTACTCCAAAAGTTGATAATAACAAAGATACAAGGTGTCAAAGTTAAATTTTTTGTTTCTTTTCTTTTAAATAATTTCTTTAAAAATTTAAATATTTTAACAAAATTTGGTGACTTGGGGTTTTTTGAGGCGAGGGATTCAAATATGTTCATAGTTTTGCTGTTGTTTGTAGAGGGCGCCACCTACGGTAGTTTGCGTGTCGTTTATACGTCATATTTTTTTTGGCGATTTTTTAAAAATTTTTTAAAATAAAAATTCCTGTTTTCCTGTCATTTTTACGCAAAAAATGCATACTTTCTAAATGTCGCTACGAGTAACCGTTTTCGAGATATTTGGTTTTAAAGAATTCAATGCAACCAATTTAAATCATGATTTAGCGATGTACGATTTTTCAAAGTAGGCTTTGATTAAAACAAAAACAATATGTTAAATCGCTTTTGCCAGTGGCGTACAACATAATTGATAAACCCCTTCACCCCTCCTAAATTACATATTACGTCACTGTGCGAATATCAATTTCAACTACTTAATTCATATTTTCCAATGTCTTATACGTAACATATGCACTCTTGTTAAGAACCCATAAAGTGGATAATTGTCGAGATATTAACCATTAAGGAGGTAAAAACACAGTACTTGATTAATTAGAATAATCAGTCATTACAGCAAGAAAATAAATTTTATTACATAATAATATTGCATAATTACTTTAATAAATTTTCAAAATGCGCTCCACCAACATCGATACATTTCCTTATTCTTTTTGTTAAAGATTGTCTAACTTTAAAAAATATGGCAGGTTGATTTCTAATAAACTGTGCGGCATTTTGTATTTGTTGCCATAATTCCTGTCGATTATTAATTGTTTGGGAATAAACCAATGTCTTCATATGTCCCCAAAAGTAAAAATCCATAGGATTGAAATCAGGGCTACGAGCTGGCCATCGAAATTCACTTCCCCTTCCAATTCACCTATGAGGAAACTGCAAATTTAAATAATTGCGGACTTCAAGGGAATAGTGAGGTGGAGCTCCATCCTGCATAAACCATAAATTTTGTCTTATGTTTCTGGGCCATGTATTCATTTCATCATAAAGTTCAGTTTGCAAGAAGTTCAGATATGAAGCACCATTTAAGTTTGGTGGTAATTCATATGGCCCCAATAACTGATCTCCCCTAATTCCACACCAAACATTAATTTTGAATTCTTGTTGAAAATGTGATTCCCTAGGTGTATGTTGATTTTCCACATCCCAGTAATGGAAGTTCCTCCAGTTAAATACTCCTCTTCGGGTGAAAGTTGCTTCATCCGTAAATAAAATATTTTCGATAAAATTACGATTTATTGTTTGTTTATTTTGAAGAAATTGTGAAAATTCTACACGTGCGGGAAGATCCCTAGGTAACAAATTCTGTACCGGAATAAAATGAAATGGTCTCAAATCTTCTTTGTGAAGTATTCTAAATATGGAAGATTTACTTACTCCAGTAATTGCAGACAATCGCCGTGTGGAAAGTTCAGGATCTTCAGCAATTCGAACTAAAATTTCATCCTCCTGATCGGCGGTAATTCTTTTTGGACGCCCTATGTGGCTCTTGGGACGAAACTCGCCACTTTCTCCTAATCTGTCATAGATATTTTTAAATGTTTGATGGTTTGGTAGGGTCCTGTTGGGATATAATCGTAGATATGTACGGCGGGCACGTCTACCACAACAATTTTCTTGTGCGTAGACGCATACCATATCTCGCATTTCACTGTTTGAAAAGTTGTGACGAGGCATGATTAATCCAAACAAATTTAAAAATTCAGTGATTATCTATGTACAACAATTGTTAAATTGCATTTATTAGCACAACAAAATTTTTAGGTATGACATTTAAAGAGTAATTGACACAAGCCACCTAGATTTGGATACAACAATCGTACATCCCTAAATCATTTAAATTGGTTGCATTGAATACTTTAAAACCAAATATCTTGGAAACGGTTACTCGTAGCGACATTTAGAAGGTTTGCCTTTTTTACGTAAAAATGACAGGAAAATGGGAATTTTTATTTTAAAATTTTTTTAAAAAATCGCCAAAAAAAGTATGACGTATAAACGACACGCAAACTACCGTAGGTGGCGCCCTCTACAAACAACAGCAAAACTATGAACAGATTTGAATCCCTCGTCTCAAAAAACCCCCAATCACCAAATTTTGTTAAAATATTTAAATTTTTAAAGAAATTATTTAAAAGAAAAGAAACAAAAAATTTAAATTTGACACCCTGTATCTCTGTTTTGGACCAAGGTAAGTTTAGTTAAATCGTAATATTTTGACGTAAGGAATCTGTCATTGCTCTGTGTACAATTACTTATGGGACACCCTGTATATTAGGAAACCGTTGCTTTTAAAGTATATAAGCCTGACATGCATTTCCCCCACCGCACCATAACCAAGCACAATGTTTATCCACTCAATGTTTGTAAAGTTCGACAAAAGGACTTAAAAAGACAATAATCCACTATAGCCCAGTACGACCAGTACGAATTTTGACATCAGTAAACACTAGGCTATTGACACTTGCTGCTATTGTTTACCTTTTGCATTTCTTTTGCGTTTTGCACCGGCACAGTGAGGGTCATAACAAGATCAGGATTAAATGTGAAAAGATTACCACATGGAAACGGTAGCACGGACATACGCGATAATTGTTTGCAATATTTAAAATTTATTGTGTCGGTTATTTTTGGATCCTTTGATAAATAAATATTTTTGCATACATCAGGAAGATGTGAGCATTCGTAGATATGAATATAAGAAGGTATTTTTCTAAAACACTCTGTATAAGAGGCAAATTAAGGTGTAATAGAAAATAATTGTTATTTGGATGGTAAACATGAACTGTAACGAAATTGGCGAACGTAGAGGCGTCTCAAATGTACACGTAGTTCCAATTGACCATTCAACAGTTTTTAAAGATCATGGCCAAGCCTTCGCAAGTGGCCGGATTTGTCCGGACCCTACCGAACAACAAAGCTCTGGGTTTAAACGAGATCAAATACAACCTGCTCAAATATCTCCTGAATAAAGATATTGTGCAATTGGCGAACATTGTCAACGCGGTCCTACGACTACAACACTAGCCTAGCCAGTGGAAATGCGCCGTGGTCGTGCCAATCCTGAAGCAGAACAAGAACGTGAAGCTCTCCGGCAGTTATCGATCAATCTCCTTACTGTCTACGATCTCCAAGTCGATTGAGGTCATCCCGATCAGACTAGATTCTGCTCAGCATCGACGATTAGTGACAGTTTGGCTTCAGGCGGGGCAAGAATACTGTGCAGCAGGTCGTCAAAATCGTAAATGACGTGAAAGTATAATGCAACCTTGGGAAGAGCACCGTCATAGTGCTCCTTAATATTGAGAAGGCCTTCAATACCGTATGGATTCCGGGACTTCTTCACAAGCTCAACGAACTGGAGTTTCCAATACAAACTAAACTTGTTCACTCTTTCCCGACAGGCAGATCGCTGCAGGTCAGGATGTATAATAAACTATCAACTCGGAGGGACATTCGCGATTGTATAAGCCAGGGGTAGCGCCTGTTACCAAAGTTGTACAATTTATACGTCTCCGACTTCCCGGAGTTCCCGAATTCTAATCTTGCCAAGTTCGCCAACGATACGGCCATGTACGTGCATTTACACAACGCTCAAGCAGCCAATATGCTGCTGAAGCCACACATGGCTCGTACCGCGGTGTATCACGACAAGTGGAAAATTCGGATCACCGCCGAGAAGTCCGAGTCGATTCTCTTCACGCACCGATTTATCGAAAATTGGATTTTAACGCCACTTTTGATCGAGGGTAGACAAATTTCATGAAATATTCGAGGTTAACTTAGACAAACAACTGACGTATAACACCCACATTAACGAGACTATACTAAAGGTCTACTCCACATCCAAGAGTCTGTATCCGCTCCTGGCAAACAACAAAAAGATATTGTACACAATGGTGATGAGGCCGACAATCACATACGCGGCACCGCGTCGATATGGTGCAACATACCGGCCACGATAATGAATAAACTAAAAGTTTTAGAACATAAAGGATCTCGCCGGTTAAGTATATGGAATTGGACCCAGCGGCTTATTAGGCTATTCATTCACATGAGTGTTGCTTATGACTAGGAATGCTCAATAAAATATATAATAAACCTCCATCCCCTATATTAGCAGAGAACTTTAAAATTAATTTTTTTCAAAACTATTGAAGATAATTAATTGAAATTAATAGGAGACGTTAACATAAAATAGCTTTATATTTTACTTTTTTTTACATTCGGTTTTGAAAAAACTTAATTTTAAAGTTGAGTGTTGTTACCCATAACTCTGGTAATATAGGGGATAGAGATTTATTATATATTTTATTGAGAATTCCTAGTCATAAGCAACATTCATGTGAATGAATGGCCCAATAAGCCGCTGGGCCCAATTTCATATACTTAACCGGCGAGACCCTTTATGCGCCTCATCTCTGATTTCGGCAGGTACACACCTACTTCAGAGATCTGCGCGCTATTTGTCACGACATATTCCCACTAGCGGACTACGTCCAAAAAATCTCACAACAATTCAAACTGGAAGATAGTCCGCTAACCCGCAACACAACCAGAATCAGACAGCATAATGCCATTGTTTTCGACATCAGACACCCTCTACCATACCAGGCGTTGCCTATTTTCCGGCAACTCCCTTAGCCACACTTTCCTCTACCGTAACTTACTACTATCCTAAACTTTATCTTTCCTCAACTTTACGTCTTCAATCCTTTCTATTCTCTCTATTTTGTTTAATTTGTTCTTGTTTATTCCTTTTGTTCTTTTCACCTGTTTTTCTCTCAATTCCCCCAGACCAAGAATTCCCAAAAAAATTTTAATCTTAATTTTTCTTTCCTGCCACACTTTCCTGGAGGCAGGGAGACCACCTCTTCTCAAACGAGTTTTTTCGTTCAGTTTTTCCCGTGTCAACAACCAAAATTTATTCATTACTCATGTGCTATGTTAATTGAAGACCTAAGTGGACAAAGGTGTTATGTCACACTTTTAAAGTTTTGAGTAAATTAAACAAAACGGTTTTGAGTTGGAACTTATTTATGTTGTTTTCGGTTCAAATGAATAATACCTCATAAAATAGATAATTTTGGGTTATGTTCTTTTGTTTACACTAATATTAAAGAACAATATCAAGCTGTTATGAAACTAGATTTTTGTGTCCAAAACTGTGTACATTCCACAAAAATTACTGGTTGTATGTATGACATAGCGCCTTTATAATTAAAAAGTTTCTATAAAATATCACAAATTTAGAATTCACCGTTTATTGGGTGTTAAATCTATATCAAAATTGCATAAAGTAATTTTTTTTAAAAATGCGATATAACACCTTTATCCACTTAGGTCTTCAATTATAGTGTAATTTTTAATTATTTCTAACTATTTTTATACATAATTCCCAAACCAAATTGTTAATTTTTTTTTGCCTTAGACAGGAGTTTTAACTTTCTTCCCTTAATTGTTGTTTTAGCCGAACCGGACCTGCCCCGCCCAACTTTACATTCACCACGGCGCGCGGTCCGTCGCGCCATGGTTGTTTGGTTGCCTCCGGGCTAGGTTCCGGGAAGGTGCATATATTAATTTAAAATAAAATTTAATTTAAATTCAAATAAAATTCTTCTTTGTATTTCGATACTTACATTGAAGCAACGTTCATCGCGGTTAGTACTTGGATAGAGTGACCTGTCTGGGGAAAAACGGCGATCTCGTCCTACCTTCTGGCGACTTGTGTATCAGTGCATACGTAAAAGCTATGTAATTTGAGACGAGGATTACCTAATGGATATACCATCCTTCAGAGGGGATGTAGTCAAGTAAAAGGTTCCTACTCTTCAAAAGGGAAGAGGATCGGCAAAATTTCCAGGTTGGAGGTAGCTCGTCTCCTAGCGTAGGTGATAGGCCTTGGTAGCGGAAATAGGCCGACGTTAAAAAAATAAATAAATGTAATGTTACGCTCCTCTTTCCTGACGATAATTTTACCTTTCAACATGATAACGCCCCAAAGCTAGGATTATTAGGGACTGGATTGCATAAAATAACATAAATACACTTTCCAACATAATTATATTGATTCCTCAGCTATGCACTTACCCCTGTATTTAATAACTATTAATAAATTATTTCAACTGGTTAAACTTCCTTATGTGATAATAACTAACTGCTAACTTAGCACAAAATCCTATTGAGTCAGTAGCTCGGTGGGTTAACGCGTCTAGCTTGCCCACAACACCACACAACAGGTTGTCAGAATCGTGAATGATATCGAGCTGCAATCCTACACCACTATGGTGTTTTTAGATATTAAGAAGGCTTTCGATACCGGCTAGTTGCCGGGTATTTTACACAAACTTTACACTTATGATTTTCCTGGCTATGTACGCCGACGATACAACTATATACAGTCACAGTCACAATGCACAAGCAGCCTATATGTTACTAAAAGCACATATGACGATAGCTATGGCGCACTACGACCAGTGGAAGGTGAAACTGAACGAGGGCAAGACGAAGGCGATAATATTCACAAAGAAATAGAAATTTTAACTTCTATTAGAAATAACGGGCACAAAATTGAGACCAAAACTGAAGCAAAATATTTAGGCGTCCATCTGGACAAAACACTTACCTTTAACCGATACATAAACGTGACTATCCGAAAGGTCTATTCTTTGTAAGCGCCGATTTACGGGGTAAGGGGGGTAATAGGCTAATTAGCCACCTTCCCCTTAAGGTTTTGTTAGCTATTTAAAATTTTAAATATTTGGGAAACAAATTACGAAGCAAATGTATCGGCTGGTAGTCTTTCCGTTATCCTGTTAAAAGAAATCAACATATTCACGTCATCGTTTGTACTGGCTTGCGTTAGTATTTATTTAGTTCAGGTGCATGTCTAGTAAAAAAACTTTTTCTTGTTACTCCAATATTTGATTTGATTTTGATTTGCATCCAGCTTGCACTCTGAGCATACCTAGCGAAATGGGTTCAAGCCCCACTCGGTGAAAAAAAATTTCATGGTAAATTTTCCCCAAAAAGTGGTTCAGATTTCACTAGAACTGTAGAGCCCCATCTCCTTTACTCTCACAAATCTAGATTTCCTAGACTTAAGACAGGCATCGAGGTGACATGGAAGGAGGTTAAAGCGCATTTTAAACACATCAGATACTCCTAAAATATCTAACTACCAATTTTAATGCAATTTCGAAGAAATTTTTGTCACTAGCGCATTCACTTTTTAAAATTTTTTCATTTAAAAAACTCAAAAATCGTAAACTTTGGTTACAACTGAATATAAATTAAACCTTATTGCTTCATATACTGCGCTTTCTCGTGTATAAATACATGCATAACTCTAATTTTAATTTATTTTGATTAATTAGATATTGATGACTCTTTTGACGAAACAAAAAGGATGTATTATTTTGTATTTATCGCAATTCTGCATCTTTGAAATAAAAAAGTAATAATAGTCGAGATAACTCATACCACCATCGCATTTTAAAGAAATAACATCTACAATATTTTAATAGAGTTTAGATTAGTTTCCCTTGCAGATTACGATACGAGCATTAATAACAGTTCTTATATTAAAAGCTTTTTTAATATTAAAACCCAGGGAGCACTTCAATTAAAAACGTCACAAAAAGTGCATAAGCGCTTTTTAGATTGAGGCCGAGGGTAAGCTTTGACAGCACGTAACATTCAGGGTTTCGAAATTTAATTTGGCAACTGGAATCTGCCTGGTTTCATTATATACAAAACTTTCGCAATCTTTTTCGAACTATATATTTATCATTAGTATCAGCTAGTACTTGTTGTAAGATCACATTTTATTCTTAATCAACTTCAAGAAGAGGTTTTTCGGTTCTGATATATGTTTTTCAGTGTGCGTGTATGTATATTCGGAATTCCAAAGCTATGCTCCAAATTGGATGTGATTTTTACTTATATAAAGAGTTTAAGCCAGGAAAGGCTCGAAACCCATGTAGGTTTTGGATGTTGGTTTTTTCTTTAATTTATTTTATACTGAGTATTTCACCAACTAAGTTCATGTGATAAAATTAAAAATGTCTAAAACTAACATTATTTACAAAAAAACTGCGAAGAATGTCCTATAGAATGTGTAACAATTATATAAAAAGTTCAGTAAATCGGTGAAGAGTATAATGCTTCCTCTAGTTATTTTTTGCATGGTGTATATTTTCTGGAAAACATGCAAAACCTGGAAAAGTCAAAGAATTTGATTTTGGTCAGGGAAATCAGAGAAACGTCAGGGAGTTTATAAAATGTATAAAAAAAAGTCAGTTGTTCCCATCTTGCGTCCCCGCTCGTCAAAAAATGTGTTCCATTTTTCGTCCCCCTCTCATCAATTTTCATTTTCGAGCAGAACAATTTTCTGAAATTTTTATTGAAAAATCCTGGAAAACCTGAAAAAGTCAGGGAATTTCAAAATTGTGAGCTGGTATACACCCTGTTTTTTATTAACAGTATTATAACAATTGTATTTTGGAAAATGTTCAGGTTTTTTACTAATTATACTTTTACTACTTCAGTGCATATCTTTTTTTTTTTATTATTATAATTATTTAACGTCGGCCTATTTCCGCTACCAGGGCCTATCACCGACGCCAGGAGACGAGCTACCCCCAACCTGGAAATTTTGCCGAACCTCTTCCCTTAAGAAGAGTAGGGATCTTTTACTTGCCTAACATTTAATAGACAAGGGACCGCCTGCTTTACATCCCCTCCGAAGGATGGTATATCCACTACGTAATCCTCGTCTGAAATTACGTAACTTCCGAGTATACACTGATATACAAGCCTCTAGAAGGTGGGACGAGAACGCTGTATTTCCCGAGATAGGTGGGTCACCCATCCAAGTACTAACCACGCTCGACGTTGCTTCAACGGAATATCAACTGATATTCACATTGAAGTCGCCTCTACGCTCGCCCCCAGTGCATATCCAAAATCAAAATTATAACAAGTTTAAACGAAGCGACTTAACGCGTGTAAATTCATAAAATGCTATGCACTTCTTAACTACTTCTTTTGTCAATGTACGATCAATAACGCTAAATAATTGAAACTCTAATCATTTACCGTAAATTGAATATAAATTCTTCATGTGCAGTGTCTATAAATAATATTTTAAAGTTAAAATTTTCTATTCCTAAGGAAATGTCATATAAACTTCCACTACTGAGCTAGTCTACCGTCCACCGGCAAACATTTTAACATTTTGCATATATTTCGAAAATGTATATTAGTAGGAGGTCTTCAAGTGGAATAGTTTTAAACTTGAAATATATGTATATGTATATATTTTTTTGATAATTGTTATTTCCTTATTTTGCAACTAAACTCCGTATTTAAGATTGTCTTCATAATTGAAAAAACTTAGAAAAACTTTAGACAACTAATTATGACTTCCTAAGACAAGCAAAACTTTTTATAAAGAATTACTTTTTTCTTGGCAAATACAAAATAAAACAAGAGTGCGATACCCCATCCGGGACACACCATATATTTTCTATCGATTTTATTCAGAGACGATAGGGTTTTTTTTCCTCTAGCTAACACTAATTTACTGTCCAAATTTCAATACAGTCGGGCTTTCTCTTATTAAGTTATCATCCCTAAAAGACATAACGAATGTACAGATGGACGCCTGGATTGACCGTCATATTTTAACCGCCATTATTAATTTTGCAAATTTTGAAATTTTTTGGGTGTAGGACAGATACCTACTCCCTGTAGTCTAGGTTTATTTCTTCAAATTCGAATATTTAGAAGCAAGTTGTATTACTTTTTGCCAATCTATGTTTTTAGGGTAACTGGACCCCGCTGATTCCGAAAATTTCGGTTGTCATCTCGAATTCGGGGTTGAACCACCCCAAAACCACCCCTAAATGTACATTTCTTCAATTTATCGAGAATATCTTCGTAAGAATTGAATTGAGGGAAAAATATCTAGAGAGTTGAAATTTAGCTTATAAAATTTTCTTTAAAACGATGTATATAATTCCACTAGCTCATTGGCGTGTAATGGGGGTCTAAATTGAGACATGTTTCAAAAAACAACAAAATAGTTCATCGTAGTTGTTCAGAAGGATATTTATTCACATTGTGTGTAAAATGCATTCAGATTTTCGTCATTTTGTAGAGTTTGAAATTCCATGGGCGTTCAAAAGGGGTAAGCATTTAAGCAACTATCATGCGTGAGTTCTAATATATCCTTTTGTTTCAGAATATACATTAGAATTCATTCATTTGTTAGTTTTAGCACAGAGGATATTGACTTTAGTGCGTATGTGTTGTGTCAGAAAACTAAATTTGATCGTTTATGCGCGGTTGAAGATAAAGGACTGTCCCGCTTCTCTGAGGTAACACATCTTCGAAAAATACTACAAGATAAAAAATAGACCAGTGTAATTTTGAAACTGGAGAATATTTTACAAATTGACGCGATGTCGCGAAAAATCTTAGTTTATAAAATTTTCTTTAAAATGATGTATAAAGTTATAATTCCACTAGCTCATTGGCGTACAATGGGGGTCTAAAATGAGCCATATTTCAA